>OY982937.1:6257500-6882500 GCA_963891755.1 Pyrrhia umbra | reverse complement strand
TAATAAAAAGAGTTTCTTTCGCATTTATAATATTAGCAAGGGTTAGGCAATCTTCGACCTTATTTATCGGTATAATCATTCCATCGCGGGTTGGTTTGCCATATCAACGCAATCATCAATCCCCTGTGAAGTACCAGAAGTAATTTAAAATTAAACGAATCAAGTGCCGTGGGACCAAAAAAAAATTATATTTGGCATACTTAAATGTACCTACTTATGTATCTATAATCATATTATTATGTGAAGCAAAAACATTGGATCCCCATTTAAGATAACCTACTGAGTGTACGGAAATGCGTGAGTTAGCATAGTGAAAGATTATTTTGGAGAAGAAGCGCAGAAAGCTAACAAAATGTTTCAAAATATATTACAAGGAATAACAAGGATAACTGTTGATTTGAAATAAATATTATAACGAGCTAATCTTTGACCTGGCTAAAATGCTTTTGACATTTCTTTTAGAGGCAGGTAGAGGACATCACAAGGAGTAATGTCAGCTTTATGTCCTCGAAACATTTATGGACTTCCTTGACGGATTTCAGCAGGAAGATAGCATTTATCAGGCAAAGGTGTTATTCTCTTTTAAGACTAAATAAGACGATGCTCGAATGATTTTCAAGAGAAATACTAAATGAATAATGAGAATGCTTTCACAAACACGAAGTTCTGGGAAAATGAAACGTCTTTTTCGATTTAGCAACCTTTTAGTCGTCATGAATTTCAAACTAGTTTATCTTATAAAGTACAAACATTTAGTTTTGGATATTTAAACATTAATACGTATTCGGTAAAAGCTTTATGAATAAAACATTGCCATTTTGTTTGAACTGTGGTTTAAGCTACCAACGCGGCAGTAACGCGCCGATTGGTGTAGAAATAGAATGGCTTTACGCGCCTATCATGTTGTTGTTTATTGGAATGTATACTTACTAAGTACAGTAACATTGTCTGTTTATCTGTCTATCTATCTACGCCTTTACGGTAAGACAGCTGAACTAATGAACTGATTGGGTTTAAATTTGGAATGGAAATAGAATGAGAAGGACGGACTTGGGGAAGGACATTTTTATCTGGATACATTTAATCAAGAGTAGGTATTCGTATGTAATATAGTTTACCTGATCTACTATGTTGCTATTATCTAATATATCTATCTTACTTGAAGGCTACTTATTGAACTGTCTTTATTTATATAGTCCTTTGAAAAAAAATGAATTATCATTTTATCTGATAACAAAATTATTTCAAAATATGTGATGTAAATGTGTGTGTGTGTGCTTTATTACAAGAAAGAAACAAGAAAGTGTTAGTACATAGAATATGAATCGTGATAACGCATTGTCTGATCATTGCGTTCCGACTGACACCTGTCACGCCGGCTATTGTGAGAAAGTATTCTCGAATGAAAACAAGGGAAAGAAAATATATTTATTCTTTGTTGTAGTAATGTTTGGGCGGCATGTATAATTCTTTTCATGTTTATCCATTCAGTGTAGGTACACAATACTTAGTTTCGTTTACACATGTAATTTATTTTTTCATTATTTTCTTTTTTTATCGTGTGAGTTTATGTGTGTTTTTTATAAAGAAAATGTATATATATAAGTATATGAAACATCCTAGTATGAGTTTCCTCGTTACAAACGAGAAAACTTGGGTTGCCACACATTTATATGCTTCACAACATTTTAAAACAAGCCAACTTAATTATATTCCGCTGTGCAAAACTACCCGTTACCAACCTACCTAATAGTTAAGGTACGTGCGACATTTCTATTATAATTCCAGCATCGGGAACAAATATGCGCGTCTGTCTGCCGTCTATAGCCCCGGGCGTACACGAAATTAAACCACAGGACTGCACTGCAATTTACCTAGCATACACGGACACAATTTGATATTTTCAGGTACCGTAGAGTAAAAACGGTTTAACCGACTTTTAAAAAAAGGTGGTTAACAATTGAACTCGTATTTTTATAATATTTTTTTTGGATGGGATGTCATCAAATGACTCTTGCTGTTGGTGGAGCGGCTTTGAGTATGGGTTTCAGTCAGTAAGAGTCTGAGCTGTTACTGACTAAAACCCATCTATGTTTCGTGCACCCAGATACTTTTTTGCCTACATACAGGTGGTTAACCATGTGTGTACCAAATTTCATCCAAATCCATTTAGTAGTTTTTGCGTGAAAACGTAACAAAAAAAAACACATACATACATCCTCACAAACTTTCGCATATCAAGATTAAAGGCGATTTAATATTTGAATGTTTTTTTTTATTAGTACAAAGGTTCTTGCGATAGGAGTCAAATGATCGTCACATAAGGAAAAAGCATTATGCCCCCTTTATGCGTTTTCTTCTCTATTTTTTTCTGTTATGTATACGAAAGTGTATGTACAATCGATTATTTTAGACCACAATATTGTGTACGGCCAGTTGTATAATCTCAAGGAACTACGTTCCTAACTTTTCTATAATCATCATGACAATAAATAGAGTTTACTTTTCAGAAATCCGAGGATTTGAAAGTGACACGTGGAAATATGAATTCGCTGGTATCAAGGAAATATCAACTGTCAACGTCCTTTGACAGTTCTCATTTAAAAATATTTATTCTGTTCTGATTTTTACTCTTTTCTCAAGTACTTACTTTTATTTTGAAACCAACTGAATCCGCTTTGATATTTCCGCGAACATTGCAAATATGAAATATTAACTTTTCATTTTGTATGCGCTTTATATTTATGAACAGTTTTCTGAAATTAAGGTTTTTAATTAAATTAATTTTAGTCCTACTTTCGTGGGGAAGCAATCTTAACAAATATTACAAATTGTGTGCTGAGTCTGTTTGTTTAAAAACGACTGAATCGATTTGGATAGAATTTGAAATGAAGATAGATGGCGACGGTAATCAGCTCGGGACGCGACTTAAGCCGCGTGAAACTACTAGTCAGTAATAATTTTAAGTAACGCGCTGACAATTATTAGGATATGTATATATAATTGAAGTAGTAGTTACGTATTCACAAAACTGTATAAAACGATTAACACAAGTTTTATATTATATATCAATACATAGATATGTTATAATTTAGAAATAACAGTATGCGCGCATGTAATAAAAATGTTCTCAGTTTTATTCGCAACAGAATATCGACATCGATAAGTTACTTACTGGACGAAAACTGTGTTACGTGTGGAAATAGGTTTTACTATTGCGCGCGTAGTATCGTTCGCGTTTTATTCGTAGTAAGATGTTAGTGGCGTACCGTCGTCTGCCACGTACGCCACGTTCCGCGTATTAAGTTTAAAGATCGTATAGTGCACGTAGTGACATGTTCACTGTCTCGTATTAAGAGAAACTTGTTTAATTTGTCTTCAAGTCTCTGTTTATAGTCTGAGCAATACGAGATGCTATAACAGTGGACGAGACTGCGATAACAAAGTTTGAGTCTCGTTACATCAATTAGGTACTTACTAATTTCAGGCTTCGGTCTGCCCTCTTTGCAAAGTAGTATTAGACACTACTAATTTATTCTGCTGTCGTATTCAAAACGATCCCTAAAGTGTCTCTTTACTAATAAATTAGCGTTAGACCCCATTCAGCTCTTACACAGAGAAACGGCGAATGATTTAATTCCGTTATTATTGATGTGGTGCCCTTCCCCTGTTATCCCGTAGTCAGCAAATATCATAAGAGATTATAATACCCGCGGGAGTATCCCATCCATACGGAAGCACCGGACCGCATAAAGTTACAATTTACCCGTATGGTAATTAAACCTATAAATGAAAATTATTCCCTGCTTCGGGAGGGTATCTGAACTTATTACGAGGGGGGTTAAACGTGCGATCAAATTAACCGTATAATCTGAGGTGAAGTTCAGTTAAAACTTGGACCTATCATTCGTTGGGTAACTCGTTCCGCTTCTGTTGTCGGCTCGTTATTCGAGCGCAACTTCAGCTACTTATTTGTCTTGGGATTCAACTTTATTTTGATTTGTCTGTTAATATGAAATGGGAATGCTTTTGATTCTGTTGCAACGAAATTTCTCTGTTGTCTGTATTATTATGTGAATATAAATAGGAAGGATTTTTTTTATATTATTATGTTCCTTTTCAGCCATCTAACCTTATTTTATACCGGCGTAATGTTGCAATATAAATTACTCTTGATGTGAGCAGATAGAATGACATAGGTATATTGTAGATACTGAATTTATCTACTTTTAAAGTACCTTGTACTGAAGGCTTATGGCGGTACCTATTAATTTTACCTATACAAACTTAGGAAATCTTTAATAGGGTATAATATATTTTAAGAATGATACCTAAGACCTAAGCCTAAAATGATGGTGGATAGTTTTTTCAAAAATGCATGCAAATTATTTATTTGTCATCAAAACGGGTAACTATATAGTCAGAATAAAAAAATATGTCTTTTTTCAGTCTCGAAACTGAATGCAATTTTTTTTTTGCATTTACCATATCGTATCCAAGTGTTATTAAAATATATATATAAATAACGCCGTGGGCAGAAGCTAGTATCCAATATTTTGGATTTGGAAACGCGTAATTGTGGTAATTGAAATATCTACATGAGTAGAGTTTGTGTATTTGTCCTCCTATAATACCGAGAATGGAATAATAAACTTAAATAGAATTTGATATAGATACCTAGACATTAAGAAGGCTGACATATCTGACCTGGATTATCGGCATTCCTCATAGTAATTGGGTTGTGGCGGTCAGATAGTAGTCACGTTCGTGTCGTATTAAAATATTAACATTCAGCCAAATTTGGTTAGTCTGGAAGCCGACCTTTAAATGGTTGAGGAGAAAGCTAGTTAATAAATACAGGCTGTTTACAAAATGGAGAACATTCTGATGTAGTTTTTCAAGTATTTTATTTTTAATTTTTTTAATGCGTCATTTTTCTACATTCGTGTCAAGTCATGCATGGTATACTGTGTAAATGTATCTTTAAGAGATGGGACCCTTCAGATTGTAGATTGTATTTAATTTCTCTCGAAGATCGAAATATCTCAGAGTTTGACAGCGATTTAGAAACACTTACAACCGATTGCATCAAACTTTTTATCATTTAAACTTTATACTTTTACGAAAATCACAAACCGTGACATCAGTAATAAGAACACTTTTAATATGTTTTATATTATCAATACATAGATATAATAATTAAGTATATATCATAAATATTAAGACGAAAAACATAAAATAATAGCAAAATTATTCAAGTTCATCTTCCATTTTGACAGATCTTGAATGACAGTTCTTTCGTTTCACAAATAAGTAACCTGATATTTTTTTGGTGCAACCGGCTGTCCGTGTATTATCAAAAAAACACTGTGAGCAGTTCATAGTAACATATTATGTTATTATATTTTATCAGCGTTTTAATTTAGTTTATTCTATAATAAGAGTTAAAGACTTTTCAGATTTCAGACAACGTTGGTAGATATAACTCAAATTTATAAATCAACCTGTATATACTTGAATCGTTATCCATTTAATGAACGTACTGTTAATTACAGTAGTTATTTAGTGAATAATGTTAACTACATAGAATATATATAACTAATAAATTATAATGTTGGTAGAGGAGCGAAATGAAGTACATTTATACGTCCACATCACACGGTCTCTTTTGTGAATGTAATTGCTTTGCTGCGCTCGTTACCTATTAATTATATGTAGGTTAGATATGTACAATATTTAGTAATGTGTGTATGTGTGTCTTGTTGTAAGCCTGGCTGTGAATTTTGAGGAGGAGGGGGAGGTTGATATCTTGTAAATGTGTAACTATTATCAACACAAGTGTGCTTCTGGAAATTAAGCGCTTCTCCTCATTTTCGCCATAACTAAGCACTTGACTACTTACCTAGTGTATAACAGCGCAATGGTCACAACCCTATAGCCTACCTACCTAAAGCGCTAACTCTGAAATCACTTGATTTATGATATGGTTGATTTATCGTCTTATATTTTACGAAATTGTCTGTCGATACAGAAATTTAATCTCTCCAGATATAGGAGTTCAGTAAAATATAGAATTTCGACAATATCCAACCAAATAACGTGAAGTTATTGGGTTTTTAGGTTAAGACATTGCAGTTATATGTGCCAAATACATATAATATATTACGCGTAAACGTTGCAGCCACAATTTCATTGCGCACCAAAAGATTTCGGAAGAGAAATGTGCAGATAATATCTATGACTTATACATTATTCTAACCCAAATCCTTTGGCACACAAGTAGCTGCGGCCAGTCGAGCAATGCACCGAGAGAGCCAAATGGTTCACATATACATAATGTAATTATGATAAACATGCGACATCTTATGATTGAGGTATGGTGATGGAAATGGGAGAATCGCGAGGAATGGGTGATGTGATAAGTATATCGATAAGATAAATTCTTCTTGTCTATAGGAGGAAAATATGAAATATGAGTAACTGATATAATAGGTCTTCACCGTGCTACCAAGACCAATAGCATAACCACTCGCTGGTTGCAAAATCCACTAAGTTGGTTGTACGACCCATTATTACATATTGTACTAAATGTTCTGGTGAACTTCGTATACTTTCATCTATCTTAAAGTTTTCATTTCTAAAACGGCCCAGCGGTCCTCGAGTTTTCGCGAAACTAACGAACAAAAAAAAGTATTAGAAGCTGTGTTTTCTTTGTGTAGTACACTCAAAAAACAATATGTATCGAATAAATAAAAAGTTTCAGAGCACACTGTAGAGTGACACGCACTACTAACCTAGCTGACTAATCTTCGTATCACGGCATGAGGTGTTCCCGTATACTTGTCACACAAGAGGAGAAACAATTAATTACAATCCAATCAGCGTACTTGGATGGTATAATTAATTTAAAGGATGAAACATCGCAACCTTTCTTTGCACCTATACCTTTGAGCTCTAATACCTACTACTAATTACACCTTTTTGGGGTAAGAGAGTTCTTATTGTAAAATAGTTGGTACAGAGAAATACTGGCACCTATTTCGACAGCAAAGTAGCATTGCTGTGTTGCGGTTAGTACCCCTTACTAAGTGGAATAGGGAAATGAGAAGCTTTGGCTGTGCGCGGACAGCGTAGATGCGATTGGTTTGACATGGTAGCTGTGGACTAACTATTATCAGTTGGGTCTGTAGTATACAAATGTATGCAATATACAACATAACATAAATCTGTTATCCCTACAGTATTATGCAAAGGTGTAGCTAAGCACACCCACATTTCGCTCATTATCTTTTAGTCCTAAGCTTGCTGTTAACGAGCACAAATTTAGACATCGGATGTTACTATCAAATTAGCCTATTTGAGATGTGGCGGCCTTTCCTAATGTGTGCAATAATGCCTGGGGGGTTAGACAAGTGGCAAAAACGCTAGTAGAATCGAAAACAAAATGAATGGGAATGACATTCGTTTACGACTAGCTATCTGTCATTCCCATACATTTTGTTTTCTGGTACTGGCCCTGGTCTTTACTATACCGTCAAATGCCTGTAAAAGAAATTCAATAACCCTTGCCCTTGATAAGAAGAGAATTCATGACATTATGCTCAGCAGCACTTGCAACCGGACCGAACGACGCGTTGCCATTCAAGCCTTTCAATTCCCTTAAAAATAAAGGGCGGATTAGTCTTGCTCTAAATTCTAAATAAATTAGATAACATAGTTACAAACATTTTATACTAATTGAGACATGAATCTGAACTTCGAAGATCTTGATTAATTAACAAGATGACTAAGCATTTCTGTAATTCGAGAAACGTAACTGTAGTGAAACACTCTAGATTACTAATTAACAAATTACGAGCACCGTCCCAAGCGGGTATCGAAGTGGGTACGATGGGAATATATCAGTTGATGACTATCAAATGCACGTGGAGGTCGTTTAGATTTGGACCGGTCTTTAGTGTTTATGAAAATAATTTTGAATAATTAAAAAAAACTCATCTGGAGCGAAGTAAAACAATAATAAACAATTATCTAATTGAGGTTGTATTGTACATCATATCAATGCAATCTGCTGATTATATTATTTTACGTTTGTTGCTTTGTGACCCAGTTTTACTAAATTTTACTTTTCAATAGTTCAATATTTTTCTTTTTAGAATTGTTCTTCTTTTTAATATTTGTAGTTTAAAGCGATGCAAATAAGTTAAAGTAAACCATATCTTATGAGATACTAAACCAAAACAATAATAAAACAGTTAATCCCCAACGACTCTCTGGGGCCGACTGAACGATGTGCCATAAACTTCACTAGAGCTAGCCGAAGATATATAAAATCACTGTCTTTCATAAGATTTTTTTTCTTACTTCTTGTCTAAGTTACGAATCTTTTTCAGAGGTTTACCTCATACCTGTACACTTACGTTATAATAATAATATAATAATAATAAAACTTTATTATCAGGCAACTTTGGCCCATAGATATATACCTTATAAACTAGCATATATACTGTTATATACAAAACTTGTTAGTATAAAGAAACTTAAATCTATGTTAGTAAAAAACTTCACTAATGCACTGTCACTGTGCTGTGTCCGCGGAAGCGACGGAACACCACTCCCTGTGGCCAGAAGTCTTCTTCCAACACGAAGTGCAGGAAACACGTTGGTATTCGCACCACGAACGCCTTAAAGTTGACGTTATGGCGCGACTCCAACAGCTGCACTCTCGGGGCGTACTTGGTCTTCTGACGCACGTACTCCACAATGTCCTCCGCCTTAGTGGTGTAGTGTAGGCGAGAGATGTACACTGGGGTGTTCGGCGTGGCGGCACGGATTTTCAAGCTGGGCTCCACAGGAGCCGTGCCGCAGCGGTTCTTCATAGTTTGCTGACGGCGCTTCCTCCTTTGCACCGTCACGAAACCATCATCATCAGCCCGATCCGGCCCCTTTTCAGGCACGGGCTTCTTAAAAGCAGCAGTAGTGCTCGCAGCGACGCTGGCGAAATTTCGACGAACACCTCGATGTTTCGCCGAGGCTGCAGAAACGGGCAGCTGGTCGGAAGGTCGAGCGGCGGTGAGGGGAGGAGCCGCAGGGACGGGAGCGGGGCAGCGGTTATAAATCACACTTACGTTTCGCTAGTTTTAAGTTACAACAGGGGCAAGTCTATAGCCATCAGCCAGGTACAATTGCAAACTCCAATCTGCTACAGTCTCACTTTAACAATCCCAATAACACCATGCCCGACTCGGGAATTGCAGCCCTCGTGCCCAGTAATCGCGCGTACGACCATTAACCATCGCAACGAGTCAGTTATCATTCTAATGAAGACTCAGCTATCAATGTTAGCTATATGTTTACTACTGACACTGTGATATACGAAGCGTATAAGATTGGCAGAAAGTCAATACACGGTGTAGATTAGGAAGAATACACACACACAGCGTTATGCAAATACATGTGCACACTATGTAGTGAGCCAAATGAGGTTGTAATGAATGTTCCAACAACAATGGTTGGCACGGCAACTGAGCAATTGGCGTCTGTGCCCCGGTCGTAGGCTTAACTCAAAATATTTATAGGCCCTGCAGAGAGTTCTACGGTTATGTGTTGGTGCATATGAGATGTGTGTCCGTAAACACAAGCATCGAACCATCGCATAGAGTACATATACATACATATACCCACATATTGTAGTTTAAGCTGCTCCGCGACGCCATCAATCTAATTCATATAAAAATTAAAACAATTTGGACTAAAATAAAAATCTCGGGTATGACATGTCAATATTTTTACCTTTGCCGATAAAATCTTACTGGTTAGTACGAGTATGAATGTGAAATTTTAACACTTAATAGTGATAATCGACCAGCAATAAATAAAACAGCTCAATTCGTTACTTGTTGGTCGTTTATTTTTAACCCCTTTCTGGCGGCTCGAGTCCTGTGATTTTAGTATGTCATTATTTTTTCTAAAAATACATTTTAGAATACGCTTTTCCCCAAAGCCGTGAAACCCATTGCTCTATCTTTGAATTAAATCTAAGACTTCATGCTCAGCAGTATTTTCCACCACCACCAACTTATAATCACAATTATAAAATACACGGGTTGAACCTTAGCCTATCAGCTGTCACCCAGTTTGTACAAGCGTGCTCCAGTTCAGGTACTGTGTTGTGATGTAGCCTGATAGGTATGACATATTCAGAGCGATCAATTCTTCCACTCCGCACAGCTACACTTTGCAACTAAAATATTGAAACTATTTGTTGTACTGAACTGTTGAAGCTCTTGTTTAGTAGCATAATATAGAAGTAGTGTTGCACAAGCAAAATCTTATTCTTTGTAAACTGTAAGATATAAATATTTTGTGTCCTCCATCGCCGTGTCTCTATATCAGTTATGACCAAATAACATGCTTAATATAAAATATTTTTTATAATGTTTGCAAATATTTTTTTTATAATGAGCTTAATCAAATGAACTAAATGAAATGTAAGACAGTGGGAGGTCCTATCGCTAAAAGCGGTCTGCGCGACATTTGTTTTGTCCCTTCATCATCCTCCTGCCCTTATCCCAATTTTATTTGGGGTCGGCGCAGCATGTTTTCCTCTTCCATACTCTTCTATCTGCCGTCATCTCGCTAGTAACATTCATTCTAATCATATCAACCTTCACACAATCCATCCATACTTTCTTCGGTCGTCCCCTTCCTCTATATCCATCCACATTCATGTCCAAAACCTTTCTCACTACATAAGCCTCATTCCTCCTCATCACATGCCCATACCATGATAACCGATTTCCACATAGTTTTTCGGTTACCGGTGCCACTTTCAAACTTCCCCTAACTTTCCCTTGTTTTGTCCCTTGCATTAAATAATTGTACGGAATCAATCACACGGTAACTGCGTAAATAGACCTTATTATCGCCAAGTGGCTAATGGAACATGTTAATGATGACGTATGCAGTGGCGCGTCACAAACACACGTCACGAATGACGCACACACTGCACTAGACGGCTCCAATAATGTAAAGCAACAAACATAAGTGCATGAACGATAGTAATTTGTTATCCCGTTGTCACGCCTGTAGCCACCTAACTAATTAATTGGCCGGCTTGTGTGCAGTCGATGGAAACCTTGATTGCTTTAATCCCAAATGCATTGGTAATTGTATTTTGCATGTATATTACTTGTTTCGAGTACTTGCCTGTGTTATCCCGTGGGTAATGGCTGGAATTAAATTTAACATTCGTTTGGAGTGCGTTGGTTAAGTTGCGGCAATAAATAGAGAGCAATAGGTTAATTAGTAAAGAGATTTGGATCATGAGTCTTAGAAATGCGATGTTACCGTTGATCTAGATGCCAAAATGTTTATTGAACCCTGAACTTAGCTGACATAAGAAGTGATAGATTGAGTTTTAATGTATATTTTTAGATAATTTGTTTTTTCCGCAATACACGTAATACTCGCGTTGGACAGCGTCATGCGACGCTACGCACATGCTACGCACCGACGTGCTACGGCGTAGCCCGCTCTATGCTACGGTCATGTTAAGTTTATCTACGGAATAACAAAATGTTTATGTGCTTAATTTTATAAATACATGTTAATAATATTATAAGCATAGGCGTATTAATTGTATGAAAGTATTAACATAATTAAAACATCGTTATTGTACACAAATAATTTTAAAAAATCTCCAAATAAAATTACGAGCAACAACAAGTCTTCAATATCTATTAAACATCTTCAGGACGTTGAAAAATTTAGGTTCGAAATAACTTGGATGCAGCGATGTTGAAATTGGATTACCTACAGGTCAATCTTCTGCGCTAGCACGACCTAGGTTTAGGTAGCATAATATCTATGACCTGGGTTATTGATTATAAATTTAACTAGAGCTAGAGCGAATTTATCGTCTAAAGTCCGTGTTACAGAACTTTACTTAAGACCCATAGAAACGTAAAATTTGATCCGACCAATCAAATGGCTCCAATCCATGCTGAAGACAAGATTTATACTTGGGTTTCAATCTGGATAAAAGAAAAAAACGTAATTACTAAAATTGATAATTATACACATAATTGTATACAGACAGTTAAGTTAAAAATTTGCATATAAAAACATTAAAAGTGTAAATAATTTGATGCCATTACATTAGCAAATACATATTATGTATTACTTAGCATTAATATTTGCTGAATAAAAAGTAACATTATAAAATATTAATAAAAAACACCAACTGATATAAACATAATACGAAAAAAACAAATTTAAAACAACCTTCAGAATAAAAATACAGTAGGTACCTATATTTCTTTGATTAACGTTTGAGATTGATCGCAGTAGCAATCACCGTGTATCTGTAGCAGACATTATCTCGTTCGAGTTGTACCACAGCAGCCGTTTCTCGCCTTCCGCATCCAATCTACCGCCGTCACTTTCCAGGATGTCCGCCCATTGGCCTGGGAGCGTCTCGCTGTTTGTCTGTTCCGGTTACCATTACAATATTTCTTAGGGATCGCATGTATAACGCAAAAACTAGATCGTTATTTTCTCACAAAATAAGCTTTCTTTCTGAACCCATCTGGGGTTTTATTGTTTTATTTTTTAGTAAGACAACGTCACATTTTGTCGTCGACGTTTTTACTCGAGAGAAATGTTTTCAGTGTCAAAAGAAATTCAACTTTGCCATATGCTGGTACGCGTTTGCAACAAATAATGTTTTTATACAATAAATCTTAAAGAATCGGCTTGTAACATATTGTGGCGCAGTCGGCACTTTGGCAATTAGCGCAAGTTCGGCCGGTGTCGTTAACATTACAGATCGGATGCCGCTGGCGCCGCGCCAAGGGACCTGCCGCGGCTGCCGCGACCCGCTCAAACACAATAGAGGTCAGCTTTTACATTTCAAATTTGAACTTAGAAAAAGTAAATCAGATTGCAGGTTTTATGAGTTTTGGCGTTTAGCCATCGTGCTGCTAGCACGCAATACTACTTGAAGACTTCCTTTATATCTAACCAGCTGATGCCTGTGGTTTTACCTGCGTAAAGGGAGGGGGACTAGGGGACAAAAAATTGCCTATGACCGTCTCCAGGGTCGCTTCTACCTTCATACCAATACGTCTAAATCGGTTTACCCATTTTACCGTGAAAGGGTAATAAACAAACAAATAAAAAAACTCACTTTCGCATTTATAATATTACTTAGGATTATACTTAACATCATTGTTTAATAAAGTTGCTATTAAAGTTTAGGCTTTTGTCTTGATCTTTATTAAACAAGTTTTACATCAAACTGATCGATTAATTTTATTAACCTAAGTAAAAGAAATAAATAAAATCCAATTTAATAAATATTCTTTCCTTAGCAAGTAAAACCGTCAAATATTTGTGATCGATAATAGATTGTGCAGCCAAAAACAAGACCAATCTTTATTACTATTTGGTTGGTGTATGATGATTAATTTAAATCGATTTTAAAATCTTATAATGTGTTAAATTAAAATAACTGTGCTTATATACGTAAGTAACTATTATAAAGCGCCCATTCATTGCTATCTCCTATTTTAGAACCTATACAGTAATTAAGATTTACCTGAATATCATCTATCGCCGGCAAGATATTTGTCTTCCCCGAGTAGAATAGAATCGTCTCATAATAAATTCTAACGTGTGCAATGGCCACGGTGATAGAGCGCCATCTGTGACGCGCCGTCGGAACTATACCCAAGTATATAAAGCGCTAAGAATAATTCTAATTATGACTGACACCGGCAGGCTTGTTTTTTTAATAGTATTCAAATAGGAAGAATATATCTTTTAAATAACCAACATAACATAAAAAGATGATTAGAGTTATTAATATTTAAAAAAAACAATTGATTTGAGAACCTCCTTTTTTAAGTTGGTTAAAAATTACGTGCTAGTTCGAAAGAGTTAGCTCGACCCCGGATGTAAAGGGCGAAGGAAGGAACATGGATAGATTTTATTCAGTAAGAGTCTGAAACTCCCTCCCGTTCCGACCACAGCTGGATCCTTAAAAAAAGACAATGTTGAGTTGCAACAGCATTTAAAATATTCTTATAAAGATAACATTAAAAACTCGTTACATTTTACTCATGTAAAACTACAACTATTGTATGACCTGATTAGGAGGCTAAGCTGTTTTAATCCCACAGGAAGATTTCCATTCAGCGAGTTTTTAATCAGTTATAACGATATCTAGAAAAAGAAGGTTAATGCTTACTAATGAGCAGCCTGTAGGGAATTTCTTTTAGATACAGTAAATAAAACACAAGCTGCTTTACACAAACAGCTTTAAAAATCAGTATAACATTTACTATATTTTTAAGAGAGATTTATTATGTTTTTATTATGTAGTGTGATTAAACCAAAAATGTTTAAACATATTTTCACCCCTCATATAATTTTATTGGATCTGATTTCAAATAATGGCCACCACAATCAACACAATAATTAATTTTATACAAAAACCAATTTAAACAATATTGATTTATCCACGCAACTTTCTTCCATCTGCATTTATTTTAAAGCAACAATTCCGTTCTTTAGACAAGGTTTGTTTGTTCAAGATTTAGTCCAAGACAGGCAAGCGTGACGAATAACGTTACACCTGAATAACGTTCAGCGTCCAGCGATGTTATACACACGTA
Organism: Pyrrhia umbra; assembly: GCA_963891755.1. Classification (NCBI taxonomy): domain Eukaryota; kingdom Metazoa; phylum Arthropoda; class Insecta; order Lepidoptera; family Noctuidae; genus Pyrrhia; species Pyrrhia umbra. Next base: position 6,867,822 of record OY982937.1, on the reverse strand, counting down.
TGATATAGGTAGCCCCCTTTGTTGGAGCCATCACTAAAGCGAGCACACAACAGCCACTGTTGGATAAACTTCACAGCGTTTGATGGATTACTCCTTCAATGGACCTCTTATGTTCGAAAACATCGAAGTGTAGGTGTGTTGTTATGTATATTCTTGAGGACGATCGTTAGGAGTGGACATTTTCAACCTTTTATATGTAGGTAGGTATATAAGTAAATAAATTAGGGATCCACCAGCACTGAACAAACTATAAAGATGAGTGAAACTTTAGATACTTACAGAAATATTATCACGATGGATTGCCCATGTTGTTAGGGACAGTATATTTTATCTAATTCGAGCTTTTTTAGACAGCTACCTAACGAGAGCCTAACGAGAGCCTCACGAGATGCTCATTAATCCTACTTAGGTACTTGTTACTGTTATTCGAGTGTGCTAGCAGTACTCTCATTTTCATAAGTAAATTCCAATATTTTCCTGCAAATAAATAAGTAAAGCAGGAAGTACCGCTTGAGCTCGGCTTTGTTGTAACTGAATCGTTGGTTTATCGCGAAGTTTCTGTTGGATTCCGAAACTAAGCTGAACAGAAGCAGTAAGTGGAAGTTTTGTACCAAAACAAAGGGCACTTAAACTTTGTGTACGCGTCTAAATAGAAGGATTATGATCCGTCACCTACCAGGGACGGAGAGATTCTAAGAGGTATAATATTTTAGTCTTATCGGGAGCCGATCTAATGGAACTAGAAAGACAGAAATAGCTACCGTGACCGTAATCGGTTGGGACCGCGGTAATGATATTTCAGTCTGAAGGCTAATAAAGGCTTCGGTTTCTCATTCAGTAAGTAATTTATTTTCATCTGGTTCACATTCTATTTGAAAACATAATAATATCTTAACTAACTTGATCTGTCGGCTAATACGAGTATGATGTTCTAATAATAATTGTTAGATAAACAACTCGATATATTTCGTTGTAAAAAAATATACATAAGTAGCACTGTATTTATACAGTAGCGTAAAAGGCAAAAATTATACAAACCACAGCTTGGAAAAGCTTTTAAAATATAGAAACGTAAAATATCCATTGGGATCACTTAAAAATTTAGTGTAATCAAGTGTCCCCGTTGATAAATGTTTCCGAACTCTCCCGATAAGTTTGGGCTGCTTCAAACAGGCAGAGATTAATAGGTCCATGACTAAAGGTGAGATAAAAACGATTCTTTCCTTTGTTTGATTAAAGATTTGTCTTATAATATCTTGTGATTCTAAAAATAAATGAAGGTAAATTACCGCTTAATTACACGAACACATAACCAAGTCCGTAGCAGTTTTCTATCTTTAAACTGAGAATGATCTTGTTCTAAGGGTGATCGCCTCAACGAGGGCATGCAAGGGTGCACTTTACCCCATCGATCGAATTATTTACGTGAGAATAATTTAGCCAGCGATCTAGAAGGGAAAGGAAATTTAAATATTCCCTTGGTGAATAAAGTGTAGTATTTATAATAATATTTACAGAGTAAAAGCTAGTTAAGTGGATTAGTGGAGCGGGTTCTCGGCTCAGGCGGGTCTGCCGCATCAAATCAATGTCTCTGATTACTTCGCCTGCCGCCTGCCGCCCAGCTGCCCTAGATACACCAGCCACTGAAATTAACTTACATTCAAAACATGATATAATGTCACCCAACTTTATGTGAAGGAGAAATCAAATATAACCAAGGAATTTTATGCAAAGTCCGTAATAAAAAAAAATATATTAGTGTTGATAATCGCGAAACTTTTTGTATTCACATAATAATTATAGTCACTAAAAAGAGGTTCTTCTTTGCTTGAATAAAATCGAATAGTTTAAAATTACCTTCAAATTATATAGTTTATACACACACTTTTATTCTTAACTTTTATAAATGATCCATCCTGAATTATAATTCAAAGCAAATATTAGAAGAAAAAGATGGCGTGTAGCGTTAGTTAAACTTAGGTAAATTCAAAATTCAAGGGTCTGTCAGTCGCAGATTGCTGGCTCTGAATTATTTATATCTTTAGTTCCAATATTGCTGTTTACTCTCGTAACATTACTGATACATTCTACTCGATACGTAATTGTAGTCGTCAACTAGACATGATATTGTATTGGAATGGAAAGCGCTACATGTTACAAGTAATAGTTCTGCTTATCACGATATGTGCCTGGGTTTGACTTTCTTTCGCACGAATGCAGATGTGAAGTACCTTCACCGTTACCTTTATTGTATAAATAACATAATTTTTGGTTGTAATTGCCATTGATTGTAGTATTACCATCTCTCTTTTCATGATGGTATTTATTTATTTATTGGGGAAACAAACAATTGTACAATATGTCTTACAAATAAAGTAACAATAGTAACTATGCTAAAGTACAATCAACGGCGTTTCCACAAAATAAATATCAGTGACACGTTGCCATCTTATGGAAAATAAATTATTTTTCTGACTTTCATTTTAAATACATGTTTCAAGAAATATCTACTCAAACGCACTGATATAATCCAATGTCTACTTGATGTTATAAATATTAAACAGCTGTATTTTCTCGTCTAATGTTTCCTGAACTTCCTGTTGGAGCGTACTCGAATTTAACTCCGTAGTTAAATTAATTTTTGCTAAATTGTCGGTAGGCATCCCGAGCACTTATTCAAAGTGGGCGTTTTATTAATTTGATACACATGACTCCCATTTTGAACACTTCTCGTTTGAGTGTTTTCAATTTTATATTTTAACTTGACTCTTAGTCGTTATTTCTGATGAGGCGACTAAGAATGAAGATTTAAATAAAATGTTAACATAGAGAATGCTTTATTTTAAAAAGAAAAAGAAATCTACTACAAGTTCAATAGCTCGTTTAGAGTTAAATATGCCTACATATAATCTATCAGTAAGTTAAATAACTTCTATATTGTCCTGCATAATAACTAATTGCTCTGCAATAAAAGCGTTTACTATTTGTGTATTAATTAATGTTCCTTGACTTCTAATTTCTTTGTCAAGTCAATCTACACAGCTAAACGTTTGGATATTGGCGGTTCCCCTTACCTAATATGACGTGAAAACATTGTTACGATGAGAACAAGAAGTTGCTGTACAACTTTATCGTCAGCGAATACATATAAAGTGATTTTGATAGGAGTTCTGATTAGATTTGTTTACAGATAGCGCGCTCATTGAATTATTCAAGCGAAGTAGGTGTGGGTTCGCGCGCAATTTAAAATTGTTACGCCAAGTTTAAACCGAGTTAAAGTGAGTATGATGAATGCTAAGATATTTATGAAGCCGTCGCCTTCCGCCACATACTTGTAATCAAGGAAGTTGTTAGAACTTAGGGGAATGGCTTTACTGTTTGCGTGTTATGGACTAGCAAAGTGCTAAGTCTAGGTATTAGTTTCTTGTTCATAAATTATATTGCTGGTTTACTATAAGTATTTAAGTTGCAGTGAGGCTCATAGCTAAGTAACAGCCGTGCGGATCGATAGATTGGCGAGGTTAAGCTTCGCTAGCCGCGGTCAGTACATGGATGGGTGATCATGGGTGACCGTTTTCTTAACATTGCGAGACCCCTCTGTGTCTCGGAGAACACGTAAAGCTGTCGATCCTGCGTCTGATATCTTTCCAGTTGTGTCGAATTGCCGAGCCATCGGACTAATAGAGGACAATGGAATAGAGGGTGCAATATATGATCTGCTGCGTACCTGGCCAGTCTTTATTGAGAATGAAATCGGCCTGGAGAGATTATTATTATTATGGAGTTGCAGAAGTTTTTATTTTAATATTGTACGTTTCAGTGTAAATTCACAGTCAGTTCAAAGTGATTATCATAGACTATGAACTTTATTCACAGTATCCATATCTTTTATCATGGCATGAGTTATTTTCAAACAATTCTCATAGAGTACAAGAATGTTTAATTTGCAATTTTATTACAATTCGTTGTTGTTGTGAAACGTAAACAAACTCATATTCATTCGGAGTGAAAATGTTATTTCCTGAACAATAAAAGTTAAAATAAATAAAAGCTGCAGTGATTACGCGCAATGAATGGTGTAAAAAAATCAAAAATCATCTCTTTATAATCAAGAATCGATGTTGAACGAAATTACTTTAAAAATGAAAGCGGAGCGTTCGTGTTCGTTAAAATATTAAAAATTGTTCGCAAATTATTTTGCGTTTGATTAAACTTTTTGGTATTTGCAGTTTCGAGTATTCATCGTTCATGTAATACTGTAAAACACTGCAATACAGCAAAAAAGAAATAAACTTTATTTCATTTTTTTGTTTGAATACTTAAATATTGTATAGTAAAACAAAAAAACGTCATGATGGTTGCGGATAGGTTAAAGACCAAGTGCCAGTGCTATTCTGGGATTCAGTTTTAAAACCGAAAATTTAATGTACCTTTTTCTAAATATCGTCATTATCATCTTGGTCACTACTTACTTGGTGGGGAATGAAAACTGATGTCAGCTGGTGACTGACACCTAAAAGCCACGAACATTTATTTTGCAAAATCGAATAGCTGCGACTATTCAAAACTCGAATAAATTCATTTTTCTTTCAAATCAAATCAAAATGTGGATTCCTCACACGCCTCGCTAATTAAAATTCCCCTTAGGTAATAAAGTAGCAAACGAAACATTAATACTAAATCTTTACTTTTACAATAAACCGAAACAAAAAATCTTTACCATTGTCAAGTAGCCTATATACTTTATTAATTAATCTGATCATGTACATGATTCTCTGTGGGCATGTCCGCGGTGTAGCAAGCCTGTTTCCGGAACATTGGTTCCATAACACAGTTTCAACTTGAACACCTAATGGAGACGGAAGTTTCGACTAGTTTGATTGAAATACAGCCTGTGCTTACGTAATTTATTGCGGTTATCGGCCGCAGCCTCGTAGGGGCCGCATCTATTAAAATATAACGCATCGTTAGTAATAGCCTAAGTTTGTTAATTAATATAACTTGTATTCATTGGTTGTCTACACGTGCGAGTTTATGAATGTTCTGGACGATGTTGTTGGGCTATCTATTGTTAGTCTCTGTCATTTTATGGAGTTCGAGAGCGAATTATGACTCGTGTTAACTTTTGATATCACATTTCAGTAATCATTGAGTTTTCTCTGAGATTTTGAAGCTAATAATTTTTTTAAATGCATAAAAACAGTATTAGCTGATTTCAGAATAAGCAAATTAAGCAACTAAAATTATCAAAATAAAATAAAGGCTACTTCACCATACTTATTGCCATTTATATGTCAATTTGCTTCGTGGATTCTGGCGAGTGAGCTTTGTCTCTTACTTGAAGACAAAAAGAGTATTTCAACTAATTATCATTGAACTAAAATGCCTTAAAAGAAAAGCTGGCTGTGACTTAATTCGATTAATCAAAGACATTAGAACCTCCAGAGACTAGAAGTCACTAAATTAATGATCAAGTAGATTAGCACCTAACTTCCAGTCTTTAGGAAAAGACTCAAGGAAACTAATCCAGCATTGAAATTTATTTAAAATTATGCGTTCGCGTGAAATTGTTTTATACTTACTATTCTCTTAATATGATATAAAATATTAAGAATTAGGATTCAGAATATGATAAGCAGTTTTAGATTAAAATGGTGTCGATAAGGTTCCATCGGTCGTAAATAAATGTGCAATGATACGCATCTATTAGTAGATTTAAAGATAAGTGAAGTATATTCGATTTAATGTAATTCCTTTAAAAGCCAAATAGTAAACTTTTCGCTTTTAAGCTTAATTTGTCTGTTCCATCTCACTAAACATTACTTTGAGAAATTACGTTTAATAAAGTCGATCATTCACAAACAATTTTATATTATGATAGAATTAGATAAGTCTTACAAAAAAGTTTTATATCGAGAGATTGTTTCAGATTAAATCAAAGTTTGAGATGGCGTTGTTCATTGAGGATTTTTTTTCCTTTTATCAATAATTAGGAGCTCTTCTTTCAGGTCGGTCTAGAGTTCTGAAGGTCACATTGTAGATTAATTCGATTTGATAAATCTTTTGTTTTGTTTTATGTTACATAGGATCGCGGCATTTTACAATGCTGGCAATGGCAGCGTCAAAGTCAATCCACAATTGATCTACATAGGTTTAATTTTTGTTACATAAGAAGAAGCGATCATTTACGATGACGTTACAATATCTACACAAATAAATGCCGTCTAGTTCCGTATTCCTCAGCGGTAAAGCGAGAAAATCGCTTTATTCCGACAAGCTCTATGCCGGACATTGACTAAAATCGACGAGAGCGCTGGGATCGCTTGAATTTCTGCTCCATTTCAAATTCAAGCATAAAGTTATATATTCAAGTAACATTTTCGTAGAGAACCTATATACTTTATCACCATCAGCTACTCAAAGCTTTGATGTAACTGTATGTATCAGTTTTAATGAGTAAAGTTAGTTTTGTTGCGTGTAAACGTATGCAAGAAACTGTTGAACTAGCTTCAGCTATTTCCGAACCGTTGGTGCAACGAAACGGTGAAGCAGCCGATACAGAAACAATTTCAGACTATCCGCTTTCCTATCTACATATTACAAGAGCGGAAACCTCTCTGATTTTGCTTTTCCTTTACAATACTACTTCAGGTGAAAACAGCGAACAGGTGTGTTTATGTGTGTGTGTGTGTGTGTCTGAGTATGTGACTTCTCACGGCTTACATGATACTACTTTATGTAAAACCGTCATCAGATAGGTACTCATTCCCAACAAATATTTCAACTCATTTCCCAAGGCTAATTCAATCCCCTAAAAGGATATTCGAAAAATGTAGATTTTTTCCACAGCGACTCCAAGATTTTTTATGTATCATATGTATGCTGATAGACAACATACAATATGCATATTTAAACAGGCACTTACTTTGTTCCGGGCCGAACATGTTTACGGAGCTATCTCATTATGAGCTAACGTATTCCGTCGTCGCGTCCTTGATGTCAGGTAAAATTAATTCGTAGCACCTTTTAACGGAGAGTCACCGGAGCCTACGGTCCTCGAGGGGCGAGAGAAATTTATACGCCACATTGCCTATTCAAAAAGGTCTCTTGGCAACAAAATAAATTGAGAAGACCGAGTAAAATAAATGTAGCTGAAGAGAAGCATAAATAAACGAGCCAGTGTTCCGCTCGTCACACTCGTTTCGCGATGCGCTACGTATCGATTGCTATCCAAACGGAATTTCTGAACATTTATCAGATTCGAAATTATTCAACTTGCTCTCGGCACATCGAAACCGCAGCCTGGTTCACTGCGACAGCGCAGCGCCGACACGAGACTGTTCGCTAATGCACCGAAACACAAAACACGTCGTGTCGTGTTTAGCCGTTTCGCGGGCGTCTATTCATTCATTATCTCGACATGAAAGGCTGGTTAATAAATCTGGTAAATGTTTCAGCTACTATGTTATGCAGGATTAGTGTGGCACCTCGGGCGGCGCGCACGAGCCTTTAAATTAAGGGTGTTTGTGCGGCTTCGCCACTGTGGTTTATGTATTACACGGGTCAAACTTAATAAGAGCGAGACACGGCGCCGCAAACAGCTGCCAAGCGCGCTGCACTGCTCCAATTGACCCATAATTCTAGACGACATCTTCAGCTAATGTCTAATAACAATATAGCTGCTCGTTGCGGCCGGAGACACGTGCACTTCATTGTTCCGCTTCGCTTTATATTTTTGTGAACACTTTAATTAAAACTATTTATTATGAGCTTGGATTCCCAGCGCTGATTAATATTGTTTCAGAAATTGATCACATGCATAAAAGATTACACTTTTTAGTAGAGTATGCATGGGTTTAGCAATATAAGTGATTTTTCTGATAAAAAAATTAACAAAACGTTTAATTATTATCTTAAAGCCCAGCCAGCATTATACAAAGTAAACTCTGTGACGTTAAAATGTTTTTTACTCTTTCTCTTTTACATCAACTACCAGCATCTTAATAAACTATGCACAAAGGCTCCTCAGGTATTTAATAAGAACTTTAACAGACCTGCAGAACTGTCTTGAAAACTCATACAAGCTATTTTATTTTCAGTTTTTATAGGTACTGTATAAATTATGCTTTATAGTATAATTTTCTAAATAATGGTACAATATTGAAGAAATAATAATTTATAAGATTACATTGTACTCTGAACATATAGGGCACGAAAATGTACTTAATAATTATGAAAGGGATCAGGTTTATTAATACAGTCGCTAGTTGCTACCACACGCTAAATATACAGTTCATATATGAAATAGGTCTACATCAACATATCACCAACAATAATCGATAAAGCTACCTAAATAGCAAATTCACATCGACTTTTAGTTCAGAACCCACAAATCCTCTAAATTAACTGTAACATCCCTCAAAGCGATTTCCAATTGAAAATGCGATTATCTTCGAATGAATAGCGAGGGATGGCGACGGTGAAGGTTGCCGGGCGTTATTGGCGGCGGTTATTGTTTGTCGACAGATTAATCTGTGTGCAGGACACCTGCTCCCTGCAGCCCACAGCCCACCTCACTCGCCAGAATGCAGAGCTATATTTCACGAGCCAGCGACTGCACCCAACTCCCTGCCTTCACTTATTCAGTCGGGCTTTTTGCGGAATTGCTCCGGCATAACTCCGGCGCGGAATACTCCTTATATTACTCGTGCAATTCCAAGTAATAATATCAAAAAAGATTAATATTAATGAATTTGTAGAAACGTATTGTATTAATTCAGCTCGTGAATAATTATGTAGGTACCTACGTTAGTATAAAGTGTTCATTCCAAATGAAATGAATGCGGCACACAAATTGTATGACCAGGCAGTTAATATTCATGTGTCTACATGCTCAATCGTTTCATTTACTAGTCGATGTTTTGTTTACTGGTGTTATTTATATGTGATGGTTATTTGATTTATTTGAGTGGTTATGGTTACAGGTATGGTTTACAGATTCTATAAAAATGTAGCTGAACAAAACGCGCCACGAGTGATAAATGAATATGAGAGTAATAAATATGAGGGCGGTGCAACGCAGCTAGTTTTATCAGAAATACATAAATGCTCGCAGCGTTATGTTTGCGATCGTGCGCTCGCACCGCGCGCATGACTTATTCCGCAATCAGCAGCCTCGACGGTGGATTACTGCCGCGCAGCGCCACTGCTTGTTTGTCCACGATACTGGCGATGCGATGGCTGCGACGGTCAGTTATGACATAACTCTCTTTGTTTACACTATTAAGCGATTGAGAGATTGTGACCCACTTCTGTAGAACCGATTAAAAGTACAATATATTTTTATTTGGGATTCAGAGATAAGACCATAAGTCTTTATTTTTGTAATATAGAAATAATTCCTGGAAACAAACATAACTTATGTAAAGCCAACGTGGAAATTGAAGAACTTTAAAACGGTTTTTCATGACATTAATACAATCCTTTTGAAAATAATAAACTTACTTAAATTGTTGCACGGTGATAAAATTTCACTTTAATTTCTAATGTCTTCATCAATAATGAACCACCTCGACAAAACAGCAAGAAAACAACACCAATATCCTTACCCGGGTATTATTTCTCACGCCGAAAGAATTTCGTAATAAAGGGTGCCAAAACAATTTTCAGTAATTTCATAAGCCTACTTTGTGTTAATATTACCGAGGTTATCTAAATAACGAAAAGTTTTTAAAATGATTATTTTTCCAACCAAATTGCGTTTGTACCGAATAGCGATGACTTGAATTTCAGAGGATCCTGCGGAAAAGTTCGCCGGACCTTCGGCGAAACAAAAAATGTTATAAGAGTTTTTTGCTTAGATGTCGGTGGCATATTAAAATATTTTTCTGTGGTTAACTTTTTAACGCGCTAAACGTTTGTGGAGAAGTTAATTAAGGTTCTAGGCTAAAGTGAAATTCTTATTAATGTGCCAATTTTGAAGTTTAGTTTTTACATATGCATTGGTTAGCACTTCGCAATGAAAACTCTAACTAGACTACATATTGCGCTTATGGAATTCTAAACAAAAGTTTTACTTTTAAAGAGTAGGAATAATTAAAAATGGTAAATTTTGTAGGTAAGGTAGGTGAAGGTAACCTTTAAAACTACTGAACCAATTCCAAAAAACTCGTTACTAACAACACACTAACAATAAGCTACATTATTATCCCAGAGTGGCTATATTTCATGAGCATAAACACAGGGGTAGCCGCGGCCAGAAGCTAGTTCTTTATAAACGAACCTATACTCTTACTTTCTTTCGAAACAAGTGTCAATTCGGTGTCCCTTATTGCCTTGGCCCCTGTTTTTGTCCTGAGGAGGGAACACACAGGTCAGCGCTGAAAATCAGCGCTGTTGTCTCGCGCTTTCGAGCGCGAACACAGCATTAATGCTGAGCGCTGACCTTTTCGCGCAAATAATGACGCATTAGTCTGTAGTTTTTATTTATTTTTTATGTTATGTTAGTGTAATTTAAGTTTCTTTTGTATATTTTTCTCTTTTGTACTTTTTCTGTTCTAGCGTCTTTTTTTGTGTGAATAAATGTTTTTTCTTTCTTTCTTTCTTTCTATATCCTTTTGGGAGCTATAATGTCAATAACAGAAATACCTACACAAGTACACAAGCAAACAAAGGCTATATTTTAGTTAACTGTTGAAACAGACTACACACATTGACGTAAGTTAACCTTTAAGACGTAGTTTAATTATTTATCAAATTCTATATACATAGTATAAACGTATTAGTGTGTCTGAGCAAACTATAACTTTAATCAAAGGTAACGCACATAATGGTGTAAGTGAGTCGATGGCTTCAAACGGAATTTCCTTAATAATGTTATAGCACAATAGACGGGTCTATTAATATAATGTAGTAGACTACAGCATCGCTGTCGCCGGATTAATGAATCTCCTTCCTTTGTTTATTATCCGTGAATGCTTTGCGGAGATATTCCATATATTATATATTATGTTAGAACGCTCTGTAGGTACTAACACTGTCCCTAAATTTATGATTGTTTAGGTGAATGAATTATTATACCTCTGTCTGTGTATTTATCGTCGCTATACTTTGATTTAGTATTTTTAATTCCGTCTAAACCCCGGCCACAAAAATTTGCTAGAATTAATTTGAACTGCCAGTCTTACAAAATATAAACAGTATGTTTTGTTTGTAATCTATTCGCTTAACGCTTTAGCAAGGCTTGATCAGTAGCCAGAAATGTTATGATCTACTGGCTTTTGCTGGAATAAGTATAATTATCAGAATACCATTTTGCGGGGTAGGCGGGTAAATGTAACAATTACCGGGAAATTATAATGTGATGATAACGAGGAGACACAGTAATCTTTTTTGTAGGTAAATTTTACTACCTACACCCTTATTCTTACTGAAATTAATAATGTGAACGTGACTTCTGTCTGTCTATCTGTCACATTTTTACGGATAAACCATTAAATCGATTCAGATCATCATCATCTGCCTAGCCTTTTCCCAACTATGTTGGGGTCGGCTTCCAGTCTAAACCGGATGCAGCTAAGTACCAGTGTTTTACATGGAGCGACTGCCTATCTGACCTCCACAACCCAGTTACCGGGTAACACGGTACGCCTTGGTAAGACTGGTCGTCAGGCTTTCTGGCTTATGACTACCCGTAACGACTGTCAAAGATCTACAAATGACAGCCGGGACCAACAGCTTAACGTGCTTTCCGAGGCACGGAGGAGTCTCGCTATGACATAGATGGTCACCCATCCACGGACCGACCGCGCTAAGCGCAGCTTAACCTTTGATCGGTCGACCCGTGCGGCTGTTACTTAGCCACGAGCTCCTTCATTATCTCGAGCTCTTCCATTAAATCGATTCAGATGTCATTCCATATAGCTTGCACCTAGGGAAGGACATAGTGTAATTTTTATTTGGGTGCATCTAGTAGTTCCCTAAAGTTGCAAGTGAAGCTGCGGGAGACAGTTAGTTAAAAATAAATATTGACTCGAGTGCTAGTGAGCTTATGGGAATCAAAGGTAATTAGGGCTCTTTAATGCAGATGTATTAAAAATACTTTTATTCCTATAAAAATGTGTAAAAACTAGGCACGTACTTAGCGTTCCCGCATAGTGACAGATGACAGTTGTTATCGCATCGGGTACAAGCGCCGCGGAAAGTCTTATCCCTCATTTAACTTGCGCAACTTTCGAGCCGTGATAACTTCCTGGACACTTGGTATTTTTCTTTGGGCTGTTAAATGGAAAGTTTTGTAAAATTAAATAAAAAGAATTTATGTCTTTAAACAGTTTCAGTTTTGTTCTGCATATTATGTAAGTACCTGAGAACTAGTTTCTCTCTGTTTTCGCGCTAAAGCATAAATCAGGGTCGGTATTTTTTACCTGACTTCGTAAAAAGGAGGTTTTTTATATATTCGAATTATTTAATCAATATTATAAAACAATATTTCATTCGATTTTTGGTTTGTGAAACTAACATTAATTATTTTGAAGATATATTTATAGTTTTTTGTCACTGACCCAGATCCAATACTTTCAAGTATATTGTAAAATATTAATATAACTGTACATAACATAAAACAACAAGGATTGATCTAACACACCTAAATACACTGCTCCTCAGTACATATAAATAAGTATATCAGGTTCGTGCTCATCTGTTAAAGTACAATAAATCGAACAGCTCGTCTTGTACTCCCGTTATCACACTCGATCGTAATGAGCGAATTCTGGAAGCCGAATTGTTTCGAATCCCTCGGCTGTCACGCGCCTGATGAGGGAGAGCTATCACAAAAAAGGGTAACCTCTTCGGAAATGTTCACAATATATCTGCGAGAAGTGACAATCAGTTTGCGAGTAGAATCCGAAATATTTGGGATGTTAATGTCGTAACTTGCGATTGAATGGGTACTTGGAAAGGTCATGTGTGAAGGGTCATAGCACCATGTCAGTATATTGGAGCAGACATGTGAAGTACGCTATCATACTCGGTTTGAGCTTATTACTGTGAACACACGTACATGTAGCGAACTATATCGCTCTTATTTATGTTTAGTGAGGTGGATATTAGAAAAGTTAGTTGGTTTTAGTAAACTCGAAAAGTTATCATAGTATCGGGGATTTTTTTGTTGTGTCTCGTTCAGATGAGATGAGACTCCAGGAAAATAAAGCGAAGAATGTGTTGCTTTATTAATTAATTGCACGTTATAAGTACAGAAATATTCGTTTCAATTCTTTATTTGGAATATATACAGATACAATACACCTATACCTTTTCACTTGAAGCCTGGAAAAAACATCGATTTAAAATGTTATATGAGTCGTTTGAGTCTGTGACTATAAATAACAGGTAGAAAAGTATTATTTTGTGTACTTACTGAAAACATAATTATCAATAGATTCTGATTGACAATTTAGACTTTTTTTCAAATTAGTGGTAAGCTACTTTTACCAAAACTTCATACTTTCTCGAACCTGGTTAAAAATACATTAATTAAAAAAACAAACTATTTACACTTCAACCACCGACCGCCACCATCATCAGTAGTTAAATGAAAACCAAAGTAAATGTTATTAAAGTGATTCTGTATTACAGTCCATATTGGTTGCACACATAATTAACTCCAGTCAGCCGGCGCCGTGCCGAACGTCGCGATTTATTTACACATCCATCTTCTGCATAATTGATGGCGTTATTATTTATTAACATTGCGGATGTGCTGGTTAATTTAATTGTATGCTTTATAGTGGCAAAAACCATCACCCCGTATAATTATAATAGGGATTTATTTCCCCACATTGAAGCTTCATTAATGGAGTGTTGTCGCTTGCAAGCAGAGGTTTTCTAGGCCTTTTCTGAAGTCATAGTCAATAGTGCAATATAGGATATATTTTATCGAGGCACATGAACTAGATCTGTCAGCATGCGATTGAAACTGAGAGAAACAGCCAGTTAACAATAAACAAGTAACTAATATTCGACATTCAGTCGTTTAACATGTCGTCCCTTTGTAGCCCGACAACATGTTCCAATTTACGACGAAAAAAATAAAGTAATAGTTTTTCGATAAAAAGCAGCGTTTATGTCAGTATCTTATTCACAAATTCCTTCTGTTTACTATAGTGTAAAGTAAACGTCGACGTAAGTGTACATACAGAAGCCGTGTGTCAGTCACAGGGTGTACGACATGAGTGGTTGAATTTAATTTATATCTGGAGTAAGCTGGGTTCGCGCCACTCTCGCGGTCTCCTGACGCTCCTGACGGATGTGACGAGATGACGTTTCGTTCACGCATCTATTTATTAAATTCCCTTCTCAAGTAAGATTGATGGCCTTGTACAGACGTTTTTAATCCGTGCAATTACTTTTTGGCATAATAATACTGAATTATTAATGTCCCTAATCTATTTATGGCCAAGTCAGGAGACATTAAAGAGGTTGTCAAAGAAAGGCGTTTTATAAAATGCTTAAGTTTTGAAGTAGGTAACATGCAGAAAAAGAAGATTGATAAACTTTGTGTGACAATTGAACGTAATTTGAATTAAATCCTTAGTTTTTTAAGCGAATGCAGAAAAAAATAAAATAATAATTAAAGTGAATTTATTCGACATAGCCACTCAGGGAATAAATAATGTTTTGCTATTATTTAATCTCTGAAAATATGTTCCACTATCCGTCTAAAGTTCTCTAAGCTCGGAAATTCACTTTTCACTGAGAGAGGTCTGGGTATACGGTAGATTATATTATTAATCTGCAAAAACCTCAGTCTTGCTATAAAAACCCTGCCTTATAACACGCTATGCTGTTGTTAAGACAAGTATTTATTAGAACCACATCATGTAGACGTCGTTAGACTATTTTCCGAGTTATTATGAGAACGACGACGATTACGAGTATCTACATATTATCAATTAATAAAGTACCTGGGAGAAAAAAAATGGGGATTTTTTTGATTTTCCAATTACATCAGTACAAGGTTTCTCCTCTCTATAGGTCTTCCTGTACTCACGTCGCGAACATCAAAGTCAAATGTTTCCCCTAACAAGAGTCGGTTACAGATCGGTTTTCGCTGGAATTACGGAGCCCGACCGAAAGCAATCAAATGAAAACTTAATGAGATTGAAAATTCCCCCGATTTGTCTTTGTTAGCGGCTCATTGTGTGGCTGCAGACTGAATGTTTGATAGATAGCGTAATTAAACATGTGATTACCAACAATGCCTTTGGGAGCCGAAAAGGTTGATGAATTTACGGAAATCTGTTACGTGTTCGAATAGAAGTAGTGGACGACACGTGCAACAGCTGTTTTTGTACGTTTTAGCGAGGAAGGCTCTGGAGTAATCACGTATGTACCTTGTAGTGAAAATAACATTAGCTCGGCACATGTTTCTTTTTTATACAAGCTTTTGCCGGCGACTTTACTTACGGTAAAATGGGTCCGGATTTATCCCCGAAAGGACGTTGAAGTTTATCACTTCCACATTTTACTTTTTGTAATGCAGGCATGAAATAACGACCGTAAAAGGTTTTTATACTTTAGGTAGATTGGTTATATTGTTATTTTGTTTGGTTATTGTAACACGTTGTCAAAAAATAAAACTGTCATTTCTATTTCCAATGTTATATGTGTACATTATTAATACAACAATGCTGTTCTCCTAGACACAAGACGCTGAACTGACACGAAACTTTGCAAGCACAAAGTTGCAAGTGTCGAGGTCGTGCAAACAATGGAGTGATCCCCTACAGATATATAATGTGCTACTTAAAACTGCAAAGTGATTTTAAATGAATTGCTCTCATACATAGACCACCATTCCCTTTGTGCCGCTTCTCAAGGAATAAAATAATTCAAAGAGTTTTCTATAAGTTCATTTTAATTTCTGTGCCATAAGTTTTCTAGTAGGAATGCGGTCATTCGAATTGTCGTTAGCTTCTAGAAAGATCGTTCGTAATGCCGAGTGGCGCACTCGGATTCTCGTTTTCGTAAGTGGTTGGGAACCCGGGGATGCCTTGGTCACAGTTGTTCTCGGCAAGAATAGTTTTTTTACGGCACTATGCTTTTGCGAATATAGAGGTGGCGTGAGAGGCGTTTTTAATATTTAATACGTTTGATATTTCGTCCTTGTCGTGGTCGTCCTTTCCGACCTATTGTGTACATAAATGTAGCACATGGCAATACATTCTTCTTTTTTTTTGTATTGTAAACATAAAATACGAGTTTTTCTCTGAGACTTTATTATATTACTAGTGGCCCGCCCCGGCTTCGCACGGGTAGGCAGTGTTTGTTTTTAACCGACTTCAAAAACATGGTTCTGTATTTATCTCAAAAACTACTGAACCGAATTGGATAGGAGTTTTCGTTATTCAAATGCATAGTTTTCAAGGAAGGTTTTTAGTATAATACATATAGTATATTGGGATCTGATGAAGTTCTTCGGAGATAGCCAATGGAACTCTTCAATTACTAATAGTAAAGGAACAGCGATTACTGCGATCGTATGCCAGTGATTGGTTTCACTATTCTATAACATAACATCACACCTCTAAGCTTTAAAGGAGAAAGCAGGGGTATAGAGTTCATCCTTATTCAAGGTGATGAACATTTGTCTAGACTTTAGGATGTTGTTATTTATTTAAATTACAAACTACTACACTCAAAAGCGAACTGAAAAACATTTTTGCAAAAATAGAACTGGCATGGAAAATAATACAAATTGAAAAATAATTAATACATCGTTCCAGAAGTCGGTGTCTCCATTAGGTATTGTGTTGTGTATTTTCGTTCTATTTTTGCATTTTTTTTTCTATGCATGGAAAATCATCTCCCGACTCTTCCCGTTGTGGGCGGAGCGGGGGCAAGTGTCAGACTGACTTAAATCGATCCATTATGTTCTCTTCTTCGCTCTTTATTTTCTGAGGTCGCGGTATTCTTTCGAACAGCGCCACCAGGCACTTTCCCTGGGGGTGGGCCCCGTCAACTATGCTAACATCTCATTGAGGCATGCGTGGAATTCAAACGCGCCGTCTACGCGGGCCTAATTCTTACCGGACGGCTAGCCACTTATTGCTTAAAGTCTGCAGGATCGGGCCTGCAGTGGCCTGGAGTCGATTCCTGGCTCCTAATGCTGATGGCTTGGCTGGGGCGTGAGGTTTGTCTCTCCCTCACGCATCCCGCTATCTCCTTCTCTAGCATGGCTGTTGCGCATAAGGAGGCGACTGCTTCCTATTCCCACTCGCTTTGGACCATGGTTTGAACCAGGGCCGAACGTGAGAGGTCACCGCCACTCAAGCGGGACAAATCACCATTGTAAGCTCCACTGTATGATCCTCCTAGTGTCGACACCCCAACGTTAAGGGACAGGACAGGAACCTCCCAAAATATCCGTGTCCGGTGAGAACCTGCGTCAGGCGTAGGCATAGGATCTGCGGCAGGGCAAGACGCCGTGGCGCCTTCCTAGCCACTCCTCAAAGAGGAGATTTATCGCCACAATTGTGGGGTGCCATGCACAGGGCGTACGGGTAATCTTGATGATTAGGAAAAGCTGGAGAACGGTGAATTATATCCGAATGTATGTTTCATTGTTATATCTATAAGACATCGCATGCCAACATATTCGCTAACAGTTAGGTGTAATACAAACGATCCTTACTCAGGTCCATCCGAATACATTAAAATGTTTGGCCTTATGATCTGTTAATTAGCAAAGGGAATTCTAGATTCATAATTTCTAAAGTGTGGAATAGAATGAATTCAATGCAAAGCGCTAATTTTTTGGCTTCTAATTATTCCACTGTTATGTATGAAAGAGGTCATTTTTATACATAGAATGCATGAGCATTAATCACCATGCTTACTAAAGTGGAATAACATCTACATAATTATGATGACTTGAAAGCGCGTACTTTTAACAACTTCGTAACTTAATTCTTGAAGCCGCTAAGGTGAAAGATACTATGTGATATTAACTAAAAGAAAAAGAAAATTATGTATACACCAAACTCAAAAAAAAAACAGAAATATGTGGGATTCGAACTCGATGTAACCGATTCGCATGATCATTAATACAGCCCCTCCACTACAGTGCTCGTTGACATTACAGGTAAAATTGACGTTCTAATACAACGTATTTTCAATTTTAATTACTGCTTATCTGCTTTAGAAACGGACGTGATGATTTTCATGTCAAAGATTGTAATGATAGCGAAAATGCATAATTATAAAAACTTGTTAGGTCATCCCATTACAAACTTATTTCAATGCCTCACTGCTCATTCCCCATAATAATTAGCGTGATGATTTGTAGCCTAAAGCTTGACCCGATTCATAACAAATATTTTTGGTGAATTTCAAGTAAAACTGTTCAGACGTTTTCGCGTAAAGTTAAAACATATTTTTATTCTTATAAACTTAAAATTTGTTTTTTTCACCCTAGGGCTAAAATCTTGAAAAACTGTGAAACACGTGTTTAATTATTTTCATTTTACAATGTTTTTACAAAATTTGAGTTTAATTGAATCCAAAATCAAACTTACTCCATACAAACTTTCACTACTACACTATTTTAATATACTTAGAGTTGGAATTTTCAAAAATCCATTCTTATTACTTGTCTAGGCAATAAAAGGCACCTCCTGTCCAAATTTCAGTACTCTAGGTCCAGCCGTTTCGGCTCTGCGTTGATGAGTCAGTCATTCAGTGAATGAGTTTGTCATTTTATATAATAGTATAGATTTGCTATTTTTAGGATTCGTGCCTCAAATGGAAAAAGGTACTCCTATAGGATCCCTTCGTTGTTTGTCTGTCTGTAAGTCTGTCTATCCATCTGTCACGAAAAGGGAATCGAAACCTATAGGGTAGGGTCCCGTTGACCTAAAATCACACGAGTTTTAATATTTCAGCGTGAGACTGTAGTTATGTACCTACTATACTAGGTCATGTCAGATATTATATTAAAAGGCCATTCTAATATATTTATTTTGTCTCCCTATATGTGTCTTAATTTTCAAATAATAGTGAAAAAGCACGAATACCTTCCTCTTTAATATTTTAGAAGTTTGGAAAGCGAAAATTCTTATTTTTTTAGGATTACAGGCAAAATTAAACTACGATTGTAAGAATCATAGTTTCGAGGTAATCAGCAATTTTCCTTAAATTAATTACGAGATCGACAACATGTAGGTTATTGCGACTTCATCGTATATTTTTTCATCCGAAGTTCGGAGCGGCCGGCTTTTTAATAATTATTGTTTTTTCGTAGGTAATTTGTGGCCACAAATGAAATTTTTGAAGTTGATAAATATTTTTTTCATTACGATAATAATTTAATATACTGAACTTAAAAAATCTGTTTCGTTTAATTTCAACCATATTAAAGCAACTGAAAATTATATATTTTGCTGTGTTACTGCTTTCTTCATTTAATAGACGATGAATCGGGGCTCATATCTATAAAAATATGTTTGTGTGTCCCCACTACGAACACCGCATCTTGCGCAAAAAGTCACTGGATTGATAAATATTTGAAGACCTTAAAAATATTGTTTCGTGACTCAATTTACTCTGCCGTCACCTTACTCGCTGCAATATTTTAGTAAGTGGCAGTTCTATATTTTACGGACTCGTTTGTTTTGTTTGGGGTTTGACCGTACGTATATTCAAACTGAATGAGTAGGTACCTTTATTAAATAAGATCGGGGATACCATATTGTCCACTCTACGGATGTATTACAAAAATTGCCGGAAGCCGATAATACAGTCCATTGTATGTATAGGTAATAAATTAAAACACAGAACATATTCTGTTTACCTTTTAACATGTACATTACTTTCATTTGTCATTTTGTCAACTTAATTATAATAAAAGTAAATACATTTCATAAAATCTCTAAAATATCCGGTGTATTTGACTTTCCTATCCAACAAAAATTACTACATACTTCACTCAAATACAAAGCTAGTTAGGGTAGTGAAATAACAAAGCACGGTATCTGTTCCAAGTTTGTGGAACTGGTATTAATCACTGTTCTTTGGTCTTGGCGACAAGATGTACCAACACTCTTCCTTATTAGTTTTTGTTCCCCAATGCTTTCTTCTCAATACTTTTTAGACGTAAAAGAGATGAATTGAAATTGATCACACACTGCGTTTTTGCTCCATTTATTTTCAAGGTAAAACGTAAGTCGTACCAACAATAAGTAAAGTATTTCTGACAGATAGTATAACGTAGTGTATTTTAGAACACTTGAGCCTTAGGCAAGAAATTAACATGATTTATCTAAGCTTGTAAAATATACAAGTAAGTACTAGATATAAATATGATGTGTACACTTATTTTGAATCCTTACTAATATGAATAAAATGCGAAAGTAGGTAACTCTGTCTGTCTGTTACGCTTTTACGACTAAACCACTGAACTAGTTTGGATAAAATTTGGTATTTTTAATGGGCTTTTTAGGCCGCCTCCTATATATCGCAGGAAAAGGGTAGCAAGATATATTGCGGATACTAAATTATAGCACGTGCTGAAACCTGTCTAAGGATTTATAAATACATTTAAGGCTGTAGGTTATAGTTTTAGTTCTGACTAATTACTAAATAATATGGTTTCTATTAGAATAGGGTTCGTTACGAAGTTTTTGATGTTGGCATATTTTTGAGCATATCATAAAGAACACTGAAAAGACTTATTAGAACCATAATTTAATGATCATATCCATTTGAGAAATGTACCAAAACTCTAATTACAGGAAGAAAAAAGGTTAAGATGAAATACGGTATGGAAGCGAAGCAATAAAAAAGGCAATCAGAGGGGCGCGTATAGGAGGCTCCGGCACATCGAAGGGCCACGCGACGACCTCCGACAACCCCCGAAGAGCCTCGAGGCAGATTTCTGCGGATGCGACACATCACGAGGTAATGTATTTACACAAACCCGCTAAGTTGTTGATTGGATGATGCGGTGTTCGAAATCGAATATTTTCTCGTTCTGTATATTTGGTTTTCGACAACCTCTGAGCGAATGAGTTGGCAAAACGTTTAAGTATCGTGTTTGCAAAAAATAAATGGAAATTCCCTTTAACATGCGTTATTTATTGTGTGTTTACATAAAACATTGTGAGTTTATGTTAGCCACTGTTTACTCGCAACAAACGCAAGTTTATATAAAATGTTTTTTTTTTAAGAGCAATATGGTATGGCATCGTTGTAGAGAAGCATTATGTGCATACCAACTATCGGAATGGAATTTGTCACAACTCTAGCGTAAAGGAAATAATCCTTCACGTGCATACAAAACACGATACCTACGCAAAAATATTAAATGTACCGTCTATGAGTTCATCCATCAACATGTATCCTATAATAATTCGAGTCACATGTATCGCTCAGAGCACTTTACAATTTACATGTTTCAACTTTTATTACTAACGTACGGTTTCCTCGCGACATTTTTCTTCAATTGCTCGAATACGATGGTAGTTTAAATTTGAATTTCATCCAGTTCACGGTATAATGGAGCTATCCGACTGTACCACTGAATTATAGATGAGAATTGATTATACCAGTGTTGAAATGAGAGTTTCAAACAATGTAGTTCTTACAATAAGTATTTAAACTCCAACGTTTTTTAATCACAGTTCTAAGCCTTTAAAAATATGCCATCTTCATGTTAAAGGCAGAAAATGGGCAAATATTGAAAAGAAAATGCGAGGCTGAGTTGAGTTTCCTCCAAACTGAGGCTGTTACTATGGAAAATACAGTTTAAACGGACGCCCCGCCTGGACGCTTCGCCGCTGCGCTCCGCCCGGTGAAATGCTGTCAACACCGTTTTAAGTTTGAAAATCATGGACTCCCTCACTATATCTCGTCGTACGGCATTAACTAACATTCTGCCTAAATTTTCTGTTACAGAACCTATATTTAAGTATGGGAAGTAAGTATTATTAAGTTTTATTGGAAAATATTTACTATTGTCATCATTTCAATCGATTACTGTTCTCAGAAACGGAAATATTACACTAGAATTCAATTTAATAAGTTAAATGTTTACTATTGAAATGTTTTAGTTGTTTATCTTCCGAGCTAAACAGTGGGGTAATGAAGATTACATTAGAGACTAGCTACATTAGGTGTTTCGTTACTAAGGTTTAAGATTCGCTCCGCTACTTGCAATAGGATACGATACATACGAAAGTATTTAACTCTGTCGGTCTGTTTGTTACGGGTAAACTGATGATCCGATTTAGATGAAATGGATGATGAAAAACTAAATTTCCTTAAAGTTATTAATCTACTTACTTATATATAGGGGAGAATTAACAATACCTACATGTAGTATACGGTATATTATTATTTATGTAATCTAGATTCCTGCTATAATTAACGATGAACTATGAGGGTTCCATCGCCGATAAAACTTACTTAGGCGTGTAATTAAATTGGCTTTATAGTATCGGCACTTATATTCTTAGAAAAATCTAATTAGAGGCCATTAATAGTTCTAAGAATTTCGATTTTCGGTATGAGGAATTATATAATCTGGCTTATACAACATTAATTGGCCTTCTTTATCAATGAACGAGAGTGTTAAGGGACTAGATTTTCAGATAATCTAATTTATCAAGGTCCCAGCTGATTACTGCGAGTTCTTGTACATCCTGAGGGAATTAGGTACTTCATGCACCTCGAGATGAAAGTTATGCTCAGCCTTTTCCAGGTCTCGATATATATCCATAAGAAATTTCATTTAAATCGGTTCAGTGGTTTAACCGAGAAATCAGAACCGACAGAGTTTTTATTATATAATTATCTTCTTAAAAAGCCTCAAAAAAATAAAATATCTTCTTCACCAGAAACAAATGTTTTTTTTTATTTTAACATTAGTAAGGATAGTACAATAAATTCATACCGAAAAAAAACACGAAGCCAAAATACACTAATATGAAATATTTAATAATTTGATAATTATTGCACGCCATCCAATTTATCGGTAGCCATTGGTTACGATAACACAATTTCAGTAGCTGTAATATCCAAGAGCTTGCAATGAAAACAATTTTCTGTTTAAAAATGTAATTATTGTTAGTGTTGCACGTAGCACGCGTTACAGGTGAGGTGAGCTGCATTGCGGTGCAGCTGACCCGGCCAGCTCCCCGGCCACCGGGACCGCACATGGTGCTGCAGTCATGTCTTACGTCACGGTTTTATTGTCCACGTTCAAACAAACACGTGACAGATTTATTATAAGACGAAAAGAAAGGAACGCTTCCGCTTTAAAAAACTTGTTGGCACGACCTAATTCAAGAAATAGTTTTTAAAATGTTTTTTCACATGTTTTTTATATGTGTTCTACTCGTATTGAACCCAGTTCTTGTAAAGCTACATAATCAAATTACATTCCGTGAAATTAGGAATATATTTTCCTCATTTCGCATTTCATATAAAACGAGATATTTCCTCTTTCATTGGATATCTGAATCTTACTCTCAAATAAAACAAATAACACAATACATATCGGAATATTATTTTTTCCGTATTTATTCTAGTTTTTGGTCTACATAGTAGCGACGATGTTACAAAGAAGTTCCGGGAAAAACAAGTGTCCCCGGGGGTAGCTGTTGTCGGCGACATGATAGTGCGCTATCACAACAATGTTTCGTGTGGCGCGTTATCATGTTTATAACATATTGCGCTCCACTGTGAATCGGGTGCGTTTCCTTTTTATTTTGCCGCCATAACACAATGCTATTGTGGCTTGCGGGAAAACTCATTTCTCCCGCTGCAACATTTTTACAGCGGTATTTTGAAAAATTGAGATATTTCGTGCATTGCCATTAGTAAGAACACGCCGTGAGTTTCAAACAACATTGTGTATAAAAATGAATTCACATTAGTTTTTTTTTTCGAAAACACTGGCATGTAGTGTTGTACATTACATTTATCTGTAGATTACGTATAGGTTAGTATCAAGCTATAGTGATAAGTAGTTCAAGTTGAGCAACTATTCGGGTCGTTCAAGATTGTAAAGCCGAGGTGCTCGCATAGCCTTAAAGTTCTCCGAATTTGGAAACAATATCTCTTCAGTAACACCAGTTTAGTCATATAGTTCATATATAATTAAATATCGTGTTAGGGATATGTGCTCGGGTTCACCTTAGACAGAATTAATTACCACGTCTACATTAATCATGCCAAGATAAAGACAGCATTTTATGCTTCTTCTTTCATCGCATTTGCATGAATAATAAGATGGGGTACACGTGTACTCAACTTCTATCTACATGTTTTATATATCTTAACAACTTAGTCTGACTATCTACCAAAATGAGTTGAAAAGACCGTTGTTAATTTTCCGAATTTAATAATTCTTATTTATGAGGACCTATCATATTTCGTTCAGATATTTCTTTTCAAGAAAACTTTATTACAAAGTTTATTGCTTTGGATTTTTTTAAGGAACGTAAGTTGTTTTTGATAAATTAATATTTTTAAACACTTCAACTTGTGTTTCCATAATTTTCTAGACAAGTGACCTACTTAATTGGACACCATAACACCTGCCAATAGTCTGTGCGCAAATTAGGTCTAGTTCAAAGGATTACAAGAACTAAGAAACAGGTTTAGTTGACTGCGTCTCCTGAATTATTATGGTAAACTAATGTAAGTTATACTTTAATCAATTCACCAGACGTACAAGAAGCCAGACTAATCAGTCGAGTTGAAAACTTTACCGTGCTCCAGTCACTAGTGAATGGTTCAATGCTGGCTTCTCGGCATCTGTCTCTCTGTGCTACTATATTTTATAGTACAGTTCCGAAGATAGTTAGGAACGTTAGTTTAGCGAGGTAAGGTGAATGAAGAAAACTGTCTTCTTTCAGTTTTTTGTTTAATCAAAAATAGGTATATATAGAGGTTAAACTAGTTTGAGTATTGGAAATAATCTCTGGGACTACTGATAACTGAATTCCCGGATTTAATATCCGAAAATTATTATCCCGTAGTACCTATAGGGCTACGTTTAGTGTGCATACACGTGGGCGATGCCGCGGGCTAAATCTAGTCTCATCATATTTGTCATATAATATTAATACATTTCCATTAGCTAAATTAAACTACGCTCAGTAGCATCCGATACTATTAAATACACATCGAGAGATATTAACTGCGGAAGATGTCATAACTACCCATCTCACCACGAAGTCTGGTCGGGAGTCCAGGGGTCAGTCTCTATTTTCAGTGTGTCATTGTGCCCGTCAATGTAATTTTTAAAGCTTTCGTTGTTGCAGAGGACCTAGCAGAAGTACCTACTTACGAAACTTTATTGTTGGTGGGAATGTTTCGGATCCGACAATTTAGTGTAGGAATTTCAATGAGTTGGTAGCATGAGTGCGGATTTAAAACTAAACAATTTTATTATATTTTTGATAAACACTTTTGTAGAGTATACGAAAGTGTCAATTTAAATTTCGCAAATGCTTGCTCATGACCAAGCACGAGTTTTTCGAAATTTCATATGTGGGCAGTAAGCACTAAGGCTTCGTTCACACGGCATTGTCCTGCACGTTTTTTTGTAATCGTTTTTTTAACGTATAGTCAACCGGGCGTTCACACGGTAAATTTTCATTCGTGTAAAAACGAATAGCCCCAGTCTCCACACAGTTGTCACAGGCTATATTATATGCCGCTGCAAACCGAATACGTCAAAGTTCATTCGATTTGCTTGACAAGTCCGTTGAGTATGCGTTTAAACGTATAAGCGTTATACGTTTTGCAGTACAGTCGTCGTGTGAATGGATCTATGTACGTTGTATGGTCACTATTTATACGTTAAGACGTATACTGCAAAAAAACGTGCAGGACAATGCCGTGTGAACGAAGCCTAAGGCTTCGTTCACACGGCATTGTCCTGCACGTTTTTTGTAATTGTTTTTTTAACGTATAGTCAACCGGGTGTTCACACGGTAAATTTTCATTCGTGTAAAAACGTATAGCCGCAGTCTCCACACAGTTGTCACAGTGAGTGGACGTCAGTGATGGATCCACGCTTGCTTGTAGGCTTTTATATTGGTTTAATCGAAGGCGCCACCGTTTTGTCCGCCTACAGACCAGAAGGTTTCGGTACATCCTTTAAATAAGGCGTACTAAACTATTTGAGAAGTTATACAATGATCTTAGAAACGATGAAAAGAAGTCTCATGTTCGGTTGCTATTCGATAAAAAACGTGTGAACATGCTGCCGTGTGAACGAGACAAAGCTATATTATGTGCCACTGCAAACCGAATATGTTAAAGTTCATTCGATTTGCTTGACAAGTCCGTTGAGTATTCGTTTGAACGTATAAACGGTGTACGATATTTTGCAGTACAAACGCCATGTGAATGGGTCTATGTACAATACATGTGCCACTATTTATTCGTTAAAACGTATACTGCAATAAAACGTGCAGGACAATGCCGTGTGAACGAAGCCTAACCAGGAGGTGGGCCAACTGCTTGATTAATCACCCTTTTACATTATAACAAAAAATACAATAATGAATTGAAAAATAAACATTAGGTACTCCTGCACTGTGTGCCTGAAATCAATCAATTTATACATTTTAAATTTGACTTGGATATCGTATTTATTTCTGTCGTATCCTGTGATTGATACGTCCACTAAACGAAGTCAGACATTAGTTTAATTGATCTGTAGTTGGTAGTTAAGCCTAATCCTACCTAAATTAATACAGTTGAACATATACTAAACATTTAGTTGGAAAATAAACTAATTAGCTAGATATAACCGAGACCTGTTCGCATCTTCAACAAGCAACTACAACGTCTAAAATAAACGTTAACGACAGTTTAGTACGGCTAATGGTATTTATTTGTGAAAATGTGCTCCGTGTTTGTTGTTTGTAATCTCGCTAACGAAGTAATCAGGTTAAGTACACACGTTATTCTTTTATCGCGAACACTTTTAACAAGCGCTCAACGTATAACGTTTATGTTTTAAGAACAAATATCGTGCCAGAATAATTTTCGCTCGCAAAATCAACAAGAACGAGTATCTTAGTCTTTTTATTAAGATTACTTTTTATGTCGTTTGTTTTGTGATTGGATAAGTTGACTTAGTTCTTGTATTTTGAGATATTTGTCTATTGTAAGTACTGTGTGAATAAAAAGCTGAAAATGCGAAGAGTAACATAAACTTTCAGATAACATAAGATATATTTTGTAGCTGTTTACAAAGACATACAGAAGTGCAGAAAGTGTTTCCTACGTAACTTCTAATTAATTTATTATTATTATTAATTTATTTTTATATAAAATTAAATTTATTATTAATTCTAATTATTTTACACATGAAGTAAATAAAAAAACTTTGAATGTTTCGTTAAATAAATGTTACGAGTAAATCAAAAAGCTCATTAACTCCTTAAAATTTTAAAAATATTTTCTATACACTAAATGTTGGAACTTATGTAGATTTTTACCGACGTTAATAGGTAGTATAAACCCACAGTACCTACACAAAAGAAACACATTGTGAATATTCTTTTCTGTCTACAGAAAGTAGAACACTTTGTTACCTTATATTGTGTAGTCAGTCTAACTACCATTATCGCGAACACAGTTAGTGAAAAAAGCGCCAGAAAAAAATAGAAGCCATATTTGTTGCCAACGTGTGGGCGGCAATAATCGTTTATTATCCAATGAACCGTGTCGTGCGCTCTTAACCGAACTTTTAATTTAATGTCTACACATACAGTGCCCGGCGCACTCGACCGGGGCTTAGAGACCACTAACTACGGCAATAAAAATAATTTAAACCTAACTATGAGTTCTGTGACGTCATGGAACCTAGATCAACTTACATATTAGATACATAATCCACTTAAAAAAACCTTTTCTGACGAAATTTGTTCATTAGTCTAGGTTGAGCAAGGGATCAAACTTACATATTACATAAATAATCATTATGTATCATCAATATTCTCTGCTTTCATCTCTATAGTAATCAGGTAAAAACCTATTTGATTTATTACTCTGTTCGCATATCAAATAACGTATTCCCAATTCGAATTATATCTAGGTACTATCGGAAACAAGTAAATTGTTCTACGTGTATTTCCAACAGATTCAAAGTTTCGATACGCCGAAAAGGAAAATATGATGCCAACTAACCCGTGCAATGCAAATCCGAACTGAAAATTCAAAAGTTCATCGAGGTAACCGAGTTGCGGTGTGAATATTTTATTTGAAAACGTGTGAGCGAGGGCTAACAACTGTGAGTAAAGGTCTTTTCATATTGCAGTATTAAATTATCCAGCGCCACCCGTCGCAAAAACACCCAAAAATAATAAAAAATATGCATTTTGCGGCTCTTTTTGTTCATATCAGCAAGCATTTGGCAACAGCCGTTACTAAAATGAGATTCCCGAGAGATTCAGTGAAGGAAGATGCAAAGTTTTATATGATAATATGTAACGAGAAAATAATCACTCTGCCAACAAGTAGCCGGTATCCAAAGCTGAAAGGGGAGGCTTGAATAGCTCATGAATTTACATTGTTATTGCGTTGGTTTGCCATTGGTTCTGTTTTCAATTTCAGGCTTTAAATTTAATCCCGACATTGCGTTATAAAGCATATACCGAGGTGTCTATGTAGATACTACCTAAGTGAGCTCCAAAATTTTAGCGTTCGAATATTAATTGATAGTTATATGCCGATTATTGATATCGCAGTTATATTATAACACGTAGAATTAATCAATCGGTTCCAGACGCTAACTAAAGCCGGCCCGTTTACGATGAAATTATTACATCAGTCGGTCCCACTAGCAGACGGCCAGGGGGCACAAAATCTGTCTACGGCTTGTAACGGTTTTATTGCAGGCAGACGGGGAGCAAACACCCCAACACCACCCTCCCCCGTCAACCGCTCCGTAACTGTCGAATACGACTGCAAAATATTTTCTACTAATAATTGTGTTGGTGTGAGATATTTTACATAATTAACACTTTACTCTTTTGTTCACGGTTCGTGGCAATAACAATATAGAATATACGGATTTTGAGTTTTCTTTTCTATTTATTTCTATGTTATGTTTCAGTATTATAATAAAAATTAAACTGTTGGGTTAATTTCCACCTCCATATTAGTTTTATATTTAAAACTAGCCGTTTCCCGCGGTTTCACCCACATTAAGTCCTACTAATGCACCCTAATGAAAACTACCTAGTTATCCTTCCTCGGGTTTCAATTGGTCCAGCCGTTTTACCGAGAAAGCGTGACAAACGAACAAAGAAATATTTGTACTTATAATATTAGTAAGGATATAAAATAGTATATGCATATTATATTCTAACTAGTTGCCTCATTTTAAGGTACATTCATGGTACCTAACATTATTTTCAATGGTTTCATTTTAGTCTTAACAAAAAGCTTCCAATTTGCAGTGACTGTTTTTGCAGTTCGTACCAAATATGAATCCTGGAAACATTCGCAGACAATCATGTTTTTGGTTCTTTTGTTAGTGTACGGGTTGCTGACCTGATATAATCTCTTTAGCGCCTTGGTTTGGCCTATTCTAACTAAGCCGGGATCACAGTAGGATTAGGCGTGATCTAGCTTATAACATAAATAGCTGTAATATACTTTTCATTAAGTCTGCAGCTTAATTAAAAATAGTATGCTTACATATAAATTCAATTCATTGAATGTTTTATTTATAAAATCATAATAATTTATTAAACATTCTGCGATTAAAGTAAAAGAAAGGTGAATGGCGAATTTAAAGTGAAAATATTATAAAGTGGCGGCGCGTGGCGGGATCGCCGATCGGTGCGAACAGGCAGATATAAAGAGTTCAGCGATGCGGTGAAATAAGTTTTCGTTAGGGTGTTCCACTCCGCAAGCAGGAATGCCTCAAACCGTGAGATCATATACCTATAGCTATTGCAATTCGAGTTAACAAAACTAAACTCAACTATTTCTCTATTATAACTTTCGTGAGACACGTTATTATTAATGTTTAGTTCACGTGTTTAATGAGATTTTAAGAGCTCAATACGAGTTCATAACTTGAACGGGGAAACTAGAAATAACCTGCAAGTTTAAACCAAAAATAATAATAAGAACCGAGCACCTAATAATTTTCTATATTCTTAGAGACGTGATTTATTTATGGACTCGCCAGTCATGGCCCGCACGGAAATCTATCTTCTTAGCCACAAACTCTATTATCGTTAATTCTCCAACGCCATTATTATTACGCTGACGAAATAACAGTACCGTGAAAATC
This sequence comes from Pyrrhia umbra, assembly GCA_963891755.1. Classification (NCBI taxonomy): domain Eukaryota; kingdom Metazoa; phylum Arthropoda; class Insecta; order Lepidoptera; family Noctuidae; genus Pyrrhia; species Pyrrhia umbra. The sequence goes on along the minus strand of OY982937.1, from coordinate 6,837,491 downwards.
CTTATACCTTTTATCCTAGTTCCTAATTGCTTATTTCTGGCTTCCCATTGGAAGCTGTAAACAAAAGACGATTGTTCAACTTAAAGAACTACAGAAAAGCAATTTCTAGATAGGTACAAGACTAGCATTTAGTACAAGGCCTCAGTAATTACGCAATGTGTCGAAGAGCAAAGTTAATTATAATTAAGGCGGTTGCCTACAGTGGTGCTTAGTATAACGAGCTTCAGTTGTGGCTATAATCCGCCATTGTCTCCCCCATTTACCGATGACAGCCAGAGCTCTGTTTAGAATAGTATACCTTGGAACTGTGTTCCTGGATAATGTGCCAAAGTGCTTTGTACACACGTGTCGAGAATAAAGGCGGGTTCGCGCTGCGAGATGTATTATGCGTGTCGAGGTGTATTGAGCCACATTTCTGTGCCATTTAACCGAGGCATAATCCTAGCGTAGTGGTTCGTCGTGAAGCGCTGAGAATTTCTTGACGGATCTAGGTATGTCGTGTTTCAGTAACTAACTTATGTCTGTTGCTGCGTTAGCGAGCAAATGTGCTCTGTTGTAGCGTAGATGACCTATTTCTATCAATGGTCGAACAATTTGCATACAAAATCAAAGGCATAATGTTCTATCAAACCTTAAATATTATTCTTTTGATTGAGTACGGCATAGACAGGACCGTCTAATTTTAGTCTGAAGGTTATGCAGTATTGTATAAGTACCTATACTACTACCACCTACATAAGCTATATGATCGTATAAAAGATGCTAGAAATAGACACTTGTTCCATAATAACGAGAAAACATCGTGATAATGAGGCTGTGATATAATTCGAGGGTTTTTTTCCATTTCCTCGCCCACGTATAAGTCGTACCAGTTCGAGTACCAGCCAATTGTATTTGGATCCACTTGAACTGGGGTTGACTAGCTTTTTCGCTGGGACTTTGTGATTTTGTATATTTGGAATTTCAATAGGTATCCACTTGATTGTTATACCTGAAAATCAGTGACATGAATTATACCATGAAGGTTACACGTTGTAGGTTTTATTGACATTTAATTATTTAATTCAGATATCGTATTATTTTATTTATTGCATATTTTATTGATCATGACATAATTCATTGATTTTGACATACATCTTTTTTATCTCATTTTATTGTGAATGTGAGTATCGTGTATGCCAGTGATTTATATATTCTTAATATACTAACATAGTCTGGCGGATTTGAGTATTATTAACTGGCCTACGCAAATGTCCCTCAGATCTGGTGTCGTCGTGTGACAGGTCGTGGAGCTCCCTAACATGTGGTTGAGCTACGCGATGACTGATGCATGCGTGCCGTCTGTAAGGACAGGTCAACTCAAACCTGCTATGGATCTTTCTTCAAAAGGCCATTCCAGACATTGCCTACACGATGACACTCACATTGATATCAACTAATTATCAACTTTGTTTGGACTTTAAAAGAGACCACGACCCCTGAGTTTGTTTCGGCATTTCTTCTCAGAGGTAGTCAGCTAGGAAATGCCGGCGCCAGCGTTCTCAATAACAAAACTATTGACGTGTAAAAGTGATTTAAATATCCTAGTTACAAAATAAATAATTTCATTTCATTTCATTTCATTTCATTTACCTTACGCAAAGTCATAAATTCTAGTTTAGTTTTCTATTCATTATCATAAAGTATTTATTGCATGATGAGTACTAGGTGTGATAAATAGTATATTTACAGGTTAAAATAATGTACCCTAACAATAATCTGGTTTCTATATTTATTGGAAGCCTACTGTTTTTAGTAAGGCCATATTTTAATAGCAGACGTTTATGATGTATGATACTTAACAAACATAATTGATATAAAATATTTATTTACTTTTATGAATATTTATTTGGACTCAATAAACTTTTACAATTAGCAATCTATATACGTCTATATTTAATACCAGTTGCCGGGTGTCCCGTTCCGAACTAGGATTTATATCAGTTTGTAAACTAAGCCAGTCAATCAAGGAGTGACTGATAATTAGAAGCGCCTCCACACTGAGTGACAGATTGGGTGACTGACGTAATTATTGATGCAGCCCTCCAGAATCAGATTACTAACAAACTTGTGTCACTCGTAATTTGAACAAACTCTTTAACTTAATAATACTCATTGATTTTGAGTAAATCGTCAGTCATATAAGGCGAAAACTTATCATGACGATTTTGAGACGTTAAATTACAAACTTCTCTTTGAAATAAAGGCTATTTTAGCGTACTTATTGCGATTTATCTGTCAATTTAATTTATCCTTACGTCAACTTTATTAATAAACTTGGTATTTTTTTTTATAAAATAGCGATATGGCTTTCCGACTTTAGCTTAGTGATAAATTGTATATTACTAGACATAAGATACACAACTAGTAGGTGCCTGATTATCTATATACATAAATAAGAATGAAAGTTTGTTTGTTTTTTGTCCTATAAACTTTCCTAAACCTTTTATCGGATTATGGTGAAACTTAGGGAGGTTGTTCTATATACTCCCGAGAAGGTTTATGGCCCAAAAATACGTGGCATTGCCACGCTTGCCAGGGCCAGCTAGTTTGATAATAATTTTCAACTTCTGTCGGAGATTGCGATATAAAAAGACCTCAGACCTGTGACAAATGCAACATCAAGTTGTTTGCAGATGTTTTAAAGTTTAGACCAGAGTTACGTCATATTTGCTTGTGATAATATTGTATAAGCTAGATGTAGTAATTCGAATTCCATTAGTATATAATTCAATTTATAAAAAATAATAATAATAATTCCATATTGTTGGTAAAAATTATTATAATATTTACCAACAATATGGAACCGCTTGAATTAAAAATGGAACTCCACTATTCTGCTTTGCAACTAAACAAGTCATAATATGTCTTTTCTCAATACAAGTCGTTGTAAATTTAAAATATCGTTAAATACATTTTCCTCTGTACTAATTTCAAACGAGTACGATCACCAATCGCAATGCTGCGTTGCTTTAATCTTTTAATTAGAGTATTTATCTAAAACATTAAAGCGTAACGATTCAAATATCCGGTTTGATTACGAAGGTTCTCGCGATTGGAACGATAAGTATACTTTTATATTCCGCCCTTTAATTTTAAAGCGACACGTGTACTGGTACTTTTGTAATTATAAATGTGTATTCTACCTTTCACGCGTACTTAATTGCAGGCAGAAATTAACTTACACAAAGTAATTATAACAGTACCTACATGGAAAATTTGATGATTTCATATTTTCCTTAATTAACAAGTATACGTCAACTTGAATGGATGAATGCCGAATAAATTTGTAATTGATAACCGTACAGGGTTAGAAGCTAAATTCTTTGTCTGTGCGATATTCTCGGTTGGCAATTATATTGTACCCAAATCGTTACGAAAAATAAAAGAGGATCGTCGAGTCTTTTGTTAGCGAAATGCTCTCAGCTTCTCGTTTTTAAAGCCTTTCGTCCCGCGAAAGTATCAAATGTCTCTTTATAGCGAGCGAAAAAGGGCGCTATTTTAAATTACAATTTCGAGACAAGCACGTCGATCCGGACAAGTGGCTTTAAACAAAGTGAACATCGTTTTTAATCATGGAGTTTAAAATTAGTTCTCTTTGAAGCACTGCGTGTTTCTCTCGAGCTCGGTGAAAGAGAAAACCGACAAAAAATCTTTAACAATTACTCTTAACAAAAAAGAAGCGTAACAATATTAGTGAAGCCAAAACCATACCTTTGAAAGAACAAAACGATTCGCGGTCCCTTGCTATGAACAGCGGAACACTTTATGGTTTCATGAATTTAATTTCTAGCTAATGCGGCTTTTGTTCGAGCTTATAAAGGGATTTTGAGCATAAAGAAATAATTTTCCAACTTCACAGTCTCACATTAATAATGTTGATAATTTGCAAATGAGACTCGGTGTTCCCATTGTTACGGACACATTGTTTTGCATTTTTTTAATTAATGTGTATATATATCGTTTAGATATGAGTTAACATAAAATAACGGATATGTAAAAAAGTAATCACATGAACTTTCTAAATATTCTAATATTTTTCGACGAGCCAAGCGGAGCGCTAGGGCACTACCTACCTTTTCTCGAATGACTATTTACTACTAGCGACAAGACATATCTCCTATGTATGTACAATAAAGCATAATTCTATTTTCTTGGAATATTTTAAGGCCATAACACCTAAACATTAAAAAGTCATAAAACGATAGCAATGAGTACTTTGTACGAGGATTATGTGAATAAAGGAACATTCATCCCATACACGAGTCCACATCGGCGAGTGCTTATATAATAGGTACTTATTCAATTCGTTACTAAAATAAGAACAAAAGGCACGTTTTTGAATGAGTCTGAACATTTCAGCAGGTTTGTATCGCAACAAAAACGCACGGTGCTGTAAATCTTTTTACAGTTTTACCTATTTGCTTTGTATTGTCTTTGATTCTGAAAATAAGCACGGAAAAACGGACTGGCCGTTTTAAATACACAGGTACTTTTGAAAACAAAAAATAGCGAGCTTCTTAAAATGGGTTCAGTGCAGCTATCTCTTACACAAATATCCACTAATGTGAAAACATTAAAATTAATGTTAGCTTTTCTAGTTGCTTAGTTATTTCATTGAGTGACAACGCAGTGCATGATATTTAGTGAGTTCTCGACTCCAAGTCACCTTGAATAGGTACGTTATATATAATTTTAACCCGCATTGTCATATTTGCACTGCATTTGTTGGGAGCACAGCGCAATGTTGCAACTCTATTTGACTACCTTGTGCTTCTGACTTACTGAAATATTGTTAGACGTTTTATTAGGTCAAACATGTGGTTAGAATATTCTAACCATCTCCCTTCAATATTATATATTATAATTTATGTGTTTTGTTAACTTGTCATCTTTATAAGTTATCAAATCAGCCATACAAATGTGGTGTTTCTTAGAATTTGTGAGATGGTTCGTATGTTACTTTGTATATAGTTTTCTAATGGGTACTATCTTATTAAACTACTAAACCGTACCTATAGTTCTCTAAAGTAAAATTGGATTCTTTTTATCCTTACTTCAAATATATAACATGCCTACGGGGACGTGGATGAAACCACAAAGAAAACAAAACATGAATGTATTTGAAGTTTATTCAGGAAATCACAATAATGTACTGTTGCTACAGTTTGCTCGATATGTGGCGCACACGAAACTCGCTGAACATCGAGTGTCCTTTGCGACGCAGAGGACCGCCTTTGTTTAAAGTTAAAAGAGGTGTGAGGCGGCTTTGACGCGACTTCCATAGATATTCTTTATCCGGCACACTTCAATATGCTCTGTTGCCGGCTACTATCTAACATTTTATACCGTCTTTAACGCTTTGCCTAAATATTAGAAAGTCAATTTGAACTCAAAAAGCTCTATTTAATATCTTACTAGTTTAGACTGGAAGCCGACAACGACCGGTAAGGCTAGGCAGATGATGATGATTAATTTATATTGAAAGTTTATAAACGAAATGCAAATATGGACAGGGAAAAAAATATTCTTCCACATCAACTGTCAACTGGTTGTGGGTTTACCTTTAGTAGTAGTTACCTACTACTTCTTTGATCAAAACAAAAGCCAGTCTTTAGGTCGCAGAAAGTATCAATCAGCCAGTTTGCCGCTGGTCTGATTTTAATAAGTAGCACACAGACTCACAGATTTGGTTTCAAGATATAATCGCGGACAAGACAATTGCTGGAGTATGTAAAGAGATTTAGAAAGCTGTTTGATAAGACAAGAATTTTGTCAGTATACTGAGATGAAGGAATCTCATTTTAAACTATTATTAGGTAGATATCTAAATTACAATATTGCTATTCAAATTGCCTTTTATTGGTATTTTCTTCCACGTTCCTCAGGAAGCGATAATATTTCCAGGCATTTAGTATATTAGTAATGCAGTTGAAAATGTTTTTAAGAATCGGATCCCTTTCGTCATTTTTTTAGTACGGGAGAATGCCTGTAGTTACTACATGTAACTATTATTAAAGAAAAGGAGGTATGCAATTCTATATTGCCTTAAAGTTGTTTCTTTAAGTTTGTAGTAAGTTTATTTTTTAAAATAACTACGATGTCCAGCGATCTAAGATAGATAGTCAGCGCAAAGACGATGGTTTGAAGGCGGTGTGTACCGGCGATGAGAGTCCTTTAGCACGTGTCGAAGGACTATTCTGTTCTCTTTGATACATACCTTGTTAGAGCACCGTCATTCTTGTGGTTGAGAGTTAGTTTTGCTCTTTTTAAGGTGCATTTCCGTGATCCTTTCTTTTCCTGATCGCAGCTGTGATGCAGGGAAGTGTACCTTTTGTAGTATTTTTTGAATTAAATGTGCTGGGCAGCAACCCAGAAACAACTATTTGAAATAAAAATATTTTTTAAATATCTTCTCGTTCAAAATGATTACTTGTCTCAAGAATAAAAGCTACTCGGATACCTCCACCTCTGAGCTATACACTAGCTAGATATTGTTGATAAAGATACCAATCTACATATTTACATGATCTAATACGTAAAATACCAAGTCTTATGTGGACAGGCCTCAAATGTACAATCATTTCGAAATAAGCTCTTTTTCGCATACACATATACGTATATAATACTTTGATGCCTCTTCAATCTGTCATGAATCAATCTACAGTGTACACACATTGATTTTGAGGAGGCGTCAAATTGTGTTCGAAGTAGGTACTACCTTTGAAACTAAACACAATTTCGGAATAAATATAACAGGCGTAGTGCTATCCGCACTACAACTATTGTATGATAACTTAAAAAAATACGTTAACAATTTATTTTAGTAATTTTTTTATTCATTACTCACTACTGTTAAATTTAATTCACTACAACTGCACCCTTGACCAAAAAATATTTTTTATTAGCCATGTCGATGAGTGGATAGAAAAATATAAATTTCATTAGTTGCGCCGTGTTGTCCACCATTGGACATGCTCCAATTAGGGTGAGCGGGTAACAGAACAGTATAAGTAAACTAACTGTAATATACGAGTATACCTCTGTGGTCCAAAATAATAAATTTTAGTAACATATTAATTCAGTACTTTATTTATTTTTGTAGGTATATTACTTTGTATGTATGGTGTACAACAAATCTGGAATATTCTTAGCGTACAGCTAAACCTTATTTTTATTTCATAAACCACTCCAACTTGATATTTTTACGTAATATTTTTTACAGATTCGTATTTTCATAGAAATGTGACATATTTATTATTTATGTCACATAGCCAATACTGAAGAGTTATTTTCAGATGTCTCTTTTATGTACCTGGAATCCATATTAGGGTAAGAACCTAATATTCCATTCCAGTACGCCTAGTCTGGCAATTTTCGCACTATGATGGTAAATCATAAGTGGGTAAAACTCAACATTTTCTGGACACAATATTTAACTTATCATCATCTGGGTAAGGGCATCTTCTCATACAGAGAAGGCACGACCATTGATCACCGCGCTTACTCAAGGCGCATTGGCGATTTCGGATTTTTTATCCAGGTTTCCTCACGATGTTATCCGTCACCGTTAGTCAGTGGTGTCTAAGATATACTTAAGTCCATAATATGCTTTAAAAAAGTCACATTGGTGACTTGCTAGGTTTCGAACCTGCACACTCGTGCAAGTGCTTCGTTTGATCTTAACCACTAGGCCACCACGACATTATTTAACTTTTACTCAATTGAAATTTTACTTGTGACGTGCGATTTTCTTAAGTAAAGGAAAACGAATAAATGTTACTATTTTCATTTATTTATTAATAAATCACAACAACATTTTTAAAAACAATAGATCGATGGTGATATTAATTGACGCTATATCTATAGGTATGGATAAAGATGAGCGTGTCAGTCACTTGCTTGTTGTTCTAAAACTCCACAATAAAACGAGGTGTTGAAATACCATAAAAGTACCCTTACTCATAATCTAGTTATTATTTATTTTTAAGTTATTGGTGTACAACATATGTAGTTCTCATAGATCGACATTTGACTCGCACATATAAATTCATCAACACCTTAATAAAATTTCATTTTATTACGTTAAACTATAAACTTGTGACTACCAGACATAGCAGAACTCTTGAAATATGATAATGAATAAACTTATATCTAAATCTGTCCAAGTAAATCTGGCATAATAATATGCGCTAAGTGTACGCGTCTATGTTGGGAATAGTGAATTATTCTACTGGAATATTTGCGATTGTTCAAAAAGATTACGTTCTCGATCCTAATTTGTTGAACACGAAACTCTATATCAAATAACCTCATTAGTATTTACAATATTACGTTTGGCACGAGGGTTCTAACGTATCACAAATTTATCCCAAAATATGAAGGCCATAGGAAGGTACAGATAGGATGGATTGATTTCAAACAATAATAGGAATGGAAATAAACTGAAGTGGGTATGATTTCATGTTTGTCTAATGTTTAGAATAAAATAATAAATTATTTCCAGCTAGCTGTTTCCCGAGGTTATACCCGTATCCCAGGGGAACTACTTAACGCACCTGGAAAAATAATATAGGACCGTCTCCTGGGCCCTCTATCTCCGTACCAAATTTCATCCAAATAGATTTTGCCGTTTTACCGTGAAAGCCTAACAAACAAACATTCGCATTTATAATATTAGTTAGGGTACTTAAGAATGCGATAAAATGGATTGTGCTTTATGAATAGGTGTTTTTTTTTTGTTTATACTAATTTTGATAAGGACCCAGTCCCGCGAGGGCTATATGAACAGGATTTAGGTGCCTATTATTTCTTTTGATTTTGGGAAAGTATTTAATTTTTGAGCTTTTATTTTTTATAAATATAAAAGACAATAAGTGGCAGGACAACATAATTCTAGATGGCACTTATATCCTAAGGAGAGGATTCACTAAAAATACTAAAAGTTATTCGCTTCATAAAACAAAAATGCGGTTTAAATATGTGAAATTACAAAACGTACTTATTTGTTCCCAACAGGTCAACGCTAATATCAGTTAAATTCTCTGGGTATACTTTATAAATTACTCTCTTAATATTATTGTACTTAGTTGAGAAAATTTTGAATACATCTAGGGTACTTGTGTTTTGCGTCTAGACTACAAAGTATATGAATAATGTAGTTAAGAGCAAGTCTGTATACAAAAGAGTCGCGCTGTTCTCGTTAGCCGGGAGGAACGAGCTGGGGGCCGCCGGGGCCGACACGGCGTGGTTGTGGACCCGCGACTCCTCGTACGCGCCGCTGCCTTCTCCCTCGTCCTCGTCGTCGTCGGACGGCGCCGTCGGCTCCTGCTTCAAGGGCTCGGCTCTCGGCTTCTCCGAGTCTCTCAATATAGACTGAGTGTTCATTGTCCCGGGAACCGTTTTCACTGTCGTCAACTGAGACGAGTTCCCTACAGTTGTCGTAGTCGCTTCAGTTAATTCAATTGTTATCGCTTTGTAAATATTCTCCTTAGTGACGTTACCAACAAATGACTGGAAGAACGTTTGCGCCACATCGGCGCTACTGTTTGTGAGGTTAAATGCAAAGTTGAGAAGCTCATTTCGCAATTCAGGGGAGAACGGTGCATTGCAGAGGTGGGTGTTGCAGACACACGTCAATTCGATTGAGTTGTTCGCGCTACTCCTTATCGAACAAGGCGTCGTGGTGGCGGCGGCGCACTCCAGCGATGAGACGAAATCTGCAGAGAATATTAATAGCATTTTAATATTATATCCGATAATACCCTAAACGCTTTCAATCTGATAATATTACAGGTCTAAGTCGAGCGTCGGCTATAAAGAAATATGATAATTTCCATCCAATTTCGCTCACCGCTTATTCAACTCACAATAACATTACCATTCCTCGCTGAAAGAGCAATTTTTCTTTGACAGAGCAATAACATACTAGAGTGTAATGAAATTACGCCTTTAGGCTCTTTCAGGGGTTTATTTTCATTTCCATTTACATGCATTCTCTGCAAACTTCATATTGAATGTGTTTCCTGTTTACTTAGATTGCTCAAGTACAATTTCCTTGATTGTTTTAATTTGAGCCGTTTTATATTTTTACGAAAATAATACTGGATATTAATGAGAATATTTTCAGGAAACAGTGGATTCTAGCTTTATGATGACTTTTATAAAATCTTGTCAATAGGGTACAATTTTAAAGCTTTATAAAACTAATGACGTTAATAAGACAGATTTCAAATTAAATTGGGTATTAGTTACCAGGGCCGATGGCGACGGTAGCACACAGTGGTCGGTCCTCGGGACACAGCACAGTCGGCCAGCTGCCCCCACACGCGGTGCTGTTGACGCGGGCACACGCGTGACACCGACCCGGGCGAATATCTACAAATAAAGGACATTCATTATGTATGTCAGTGAGTGCGCAACATTCTGAAAATGTCAGACACACCCGCCGTGTACCCTTTTATAACGTGACGAGTGACGAGGCTGTGACGGCTGACACATGCTGGGGTAAACATTGAACTTGACTAAGCAAATGTTCAAATTTCGCCATAGACAAACAACTACGATTCTAGTGTTTAGAATGCAATAGGCCTTTTTTGGGGTTCCGTAATTGATAAGAAACCCTTATGGTTTCGTTATGTATGTCTGTCTGTCTGTCTGCGGCATAGCTCAGTGGTTCTTAGTAATTTGGTATGAATATGCATAATAATTACGCCGACAAAGAGGTAAGATAAAGAAGAAGTAACAAATGCACAAATATATTAAAGAAGGTAATTTCTAGATATGACGATGTATCGACGTATATAATTAGCTCAGTACAAATTAAAACTATGCTAGAGATTAATAAGCGTCTTTTTCTCGGTTTTAAACGTTAAAACCGTTTAAAAATATCCACCTCTAAAAATAAACTGGAACTAAAGCGCGCGCTTTTATTAAAACTAAGTACTTAATTAGCATTTGTTACAGTACCTACTCGTATGTTCAATTACTATTCGACTCGAGTAGAATACACAAACATGAGGTGAATTCTATCTTAAAACTGTCCTGTATTTCTCCAGTGCAAATGTAATTCCAAACAGCAAATATCTTACTACGGGGTGAAGTGCACATATCGAACAAATTCGATTAGGCTTTGTCGGAACCTTGGAGTCGAGCCAGAGACAATAAAAAAACAAACAAGCTTTTGTAAGCACAGGTGATATACACAATAATAAACAAGACAGACAGCTAGAGAGAGTACAGCTTAATACGTCAAATATCAATGCTTAAATAAGTGCCTAATAATCTTAAGTAGAGTTCAATTTTGTCCCACGTAATCCAGTCTGTGTAATAGCAGTATACAAGACTAAAGTTAGAACCAAGTCAAATAATATTAGTTGTAAGTAATTGCTCAGAGGCAGTCGTATCATAAGTCAGGCGAAGTCGAGAGTTCGGCTTGACACACACAGTCGTAACAACAAACTAGTGCGGGTTTGTGAGCTGCGGTGTGAAACAACCCTTCCTAAACTTTGATCACGACTTGCTACGCATGTACAGGGTGTACACGTGTATAGACACGTTTAAATCAAATGTGATTATTACATGTATCGATTTAAATATGGGACTATATACCTATATATTACAGAATTGTACGATGGTCTAAAATTCCAAGGAGAAGAGCCTTCTCGAATTCGTATATTAAAGAATAAGATGCCTTAAAATAATTCGACGACAACAATTTTAGTAAATCTACACATATTGCGAATGGTGTCGATTACTCCAGTCAATAAGGAGAGCTGTTTGCTGGTAGAAGTAATAATAGGTAATGTAACCGCCCAGGAAATTTGTAATCTTACAATAACATAGGCATTTTTTTTTTGTAATACATATTATGGATCCAATTTTTGGATGCCTAAACCTGTCCTTTATTTAAAATGTCAGCCTGTATGTTGAGCAGCGCGCAGTAAATATACGAGTCGGTCATGACCCTGCCTCAGTGCGAAGGCGTTATAAGTATGTGCCAAGATTTATCGGAAATTATTTTAGCTTCAGATTACGTGGAGGTAAGTAACTCACGGATATATTTGACACCACAATTTGATATTATCTTGCATATATATTTGAGTTAAATACATAGCTATAACTCTTGTACGAATATTTTATTGTCTTTTTTTGCTTTGCCACCAACAACTAACGCTATATCGGTTGAGGGAGACCGGGTGGTGTTACAACAGTATAAAGTTTCACAGTCACTGCAAAAGGGTTAACTTAACTACTCGTTCCACAAAGTAAAACGACAAAATTCACTAACCAAACAAAATGAATTGTGTAAAAAATAAATCACCAAAGACAGGTTTATGGTAATTTGATTTATTGATGATATGAAGTTCAATAATTTTTAGGTCTAGTAACATAAGTATTTTTTTTGTTTCAGGAACATGCAACTTTATAGTCATTCCATCTTACAACATTTGTCGAAATCGGATTATAGGCCATAAAGACAGTTAGTACGGCTCGTAGCTCCAGGCAAACTAAGATTGGACAGAGCGTAACAGCCTCCCTGCGGCGTCGATCAGTGCTTTATCACCACGTTTATATCTTTAGTTATTATTTCATTAAATGGCCTATTGCGCTGACAGTAAACGCCTTTACGATCGCATGCTCAGACTGTTTAAACAACTTTATGACAGTCCAGTTATAATAAAAGACTGTGGTATTCCGCTCTTTGTTATATGTAGTTAAGAAACTATAGTGGAGCCGTTTCGCTTCCAAACAAAACCATTCATAATCACCACTTGGTTCAAGGAAACTGACCTACTTGTCTAATAAATCTATAAAATCCTTTCGTAGATGTAAACTAGGATGGGAAACAAGATGAATATAACATGAAAGATACTTAAAAATTATGAATATTTGTCAAAATTTGGAATTCTTTAGTATGCAGTAAGCATTGATTGGCATAGTTGAGCAATGGATTTGTGAGGTTCTAGATCGATTCTCGTGCGAGGTTCATCTAATAATATTTGAATAGTCTTTATAAAGCTTTTATTCTGGTTTTATACTAAAAATTATCTGGTATTTTTATACATAAACGTACTCGTAAACATTACACATGGAACAATTCTAGTGAAAAATGTTATTTTACAAATAAAAAGCGGTAGGTACTATTTAGTTCAATGTATTTTTGAAAAAAAAAAAAAGAAAAGTATAGTGAGACCATCTCGTAACATACTAGTGGTATTTGTAACGTTATTCAACTTTATAAATGGAATCTACCCGGATTCTTTTTTTATTATTTTTGGAACGTGATGAAAATCATTTTTGGCTGAATGTGTTTTTACAACGCACCGCACCTGTCATTGTAGTGTTAAAGAGTGAAAATAGGTAAAAGAAAGAACAGTTGAATTATAAAGTCTTACTCGTTCTTTGTAGACGTACAAAGAACTGCTTATAAAAATGTATATCAAATAGAAAGGGCACCGTAACGAGGACATTTCCAGAGAAGCAGTTTATGATTCTAGAACTCTAATGATATATATTTTTTTCAGTTTGTCATTCCAATACACATAATTTTGTCGAGACTGACTATCTTTGTCACTTTACAAACTGCAATCAATAATCTGTTCGACCAAACAAAAGGTGTGGTGGCAGGTATTTATGATCTGCAGTGTACGATAATCGTATTATGCAACGTGATTCAAAGCACACGAGCAGTTCAGTCGTGCATGATATAATACACAGCCTACCACGCTCAGCCACACGACTACCTAATACTTAATACTTTCACAATACAAACAATATATCTATACTTCGAACTGCAAGATCCGACAGACTTTCTCCTTTCTCAACAAAAATCCTATAAGACGAAGAAGTTTCTGTTGGTCCCGATTTTTCTAATTCACTATATACCTTTTACAATTTGTCGTTCCCGAAAAACCATGTCGGACTAATTACAAACGTTTGAAAATAAAAATAAGTAAATAATAATCGATAAGTTAAGGATAGAAATCGTTACCTACTGCTAAAGTCTAACCTAAATATATTAGAGATACAAACACAGCACTACGCCCAAGTACGTGCATCGTTATAGCCAGAAATATGAATAGTTTTTGCCCCCGGCGTCGTCTGCAGGAACTTTGAAATTGGACAGTATGTGCCAGTCCGTCCCTTATTTAAATAGGATATAAAGCTACCCGCCCGCTACCACACAGACACTCTAGCCCTTGCCCTATTCAATAACCCATTTGATTCCCGGAAATTGTAACACTGAAACTCCTTTCACAATATGTACAGTTATTTCGGCGGCATCCGTAGAGAGAAAAGTTATTACTTGAACGTATTTCATTCATGTGTTAAAATAACGTATTTTGGGGTCTCCCTCATGTCTGCCTATAAACGTTTAGCTGTCGAGAAAATAAGGTTTGGTGGTGTTTATATATATGCTGTGATTTTTTCACAAATAAAAAAAATAATGTACATTTTCTAAACCTTAGAAATAACTAAATAGTACGTATATGACATCATACCTGTTGGTATTTCTAGAAAAGTGATTCAGAGGTGTACCCACATTCACAACTTATGTTTATAGGTAACCCCTATTACCCGAGATTTCAACATAGAGTCGAGCGACTCCATTGCTTTCAAGCAGCCAGAAATTCAGACTCCGGGCTATTGCTAAGAACTGAAACTATGGGAAACCTTGGTTACACTTTGTTCTCTGTCAAACTATTAAGCAATATATATCTACCTCGTTTTTTTTTTGTATGGCTTCTCGCAGGTCAACCTAGAAGGTTGTCGACTGCTTAACCGGGCTTGCCTGTGAAGTGCCTAAAATGAATTTAGGGCCTCCAGCCAGGGCTTAAACTTCCTCGTGCTTAGCAGCCTAGTGACTTTAAAACCAACTCAACTGTCAACGTACTCGTATATCTTCTTATTCTCCAGCCTTCGTAGTTAATTTACTTGGGTGTAGGACTCTTAATTCATATACCGTTTACTCCTCTACTGGGCTTTATGCATCCAATTTTTCCCGCTATGCTTGGCTATGGCTAGCCATCTCATAGGTTTACAGGTGTACGTAAAGAGCCATCAAAACCATTCATATTTTAAAACTTGAATTCAAATTAAGTATAAATCCATAATGAAGCTACACAACAATGTCTAAAAATCTTTTGTATTACACCTAAATGGCGTGTTCAGTTCGTAAAGTTACAAAATCGAATTCCCTCTGGTACAATGGAAAAAAATATCGATTAACGGTCAACATTTAAAACAAAACGTCCCAATCAGGTAGTAAAAGAAAGGGAAACTTTGTAAAACGCCGTAAAACGACATTTTGTTTTAATTCCTCTTCTGATTCAAACTGGAGTTGAATAAAATTTTCAACGAAGTGCGTCCTTTGAAGTGGGTTGGTCGGTTTGTTCTCCCTCCCCCCCTCCCCAACTGCCGCACCACAGGTAACATTCGCTTGGTACGATTTCCCTATGTGCTGTGGTCCCGACATGGAAATTTTTGAAATAAACAAACAACCGAGTTCGTTATGAAAACTTGTTTTCTAAACCGATGCCGCGACGCTACGACACGAAGTTTGACGCGTCGTTAGTTCTGAACACCAATGCAAAAAAATCTCGTAATCTTGTTAAAGAAATACTAACTAGTTTTACTGCTATATTCTTACATCGAACGACTGTTGTCGAAAAGCCATTGAAAAATCATAGAAAAATCTATTAAAAAAAGACTATCATCATTGAATATGTATAGATCGTTTCACTTCTATGCCGGGGAATGAGCGCATGTCTAAGAGCAATGCTCGATTTGGAAACTATTCAGGCAATCTCGAAAAAAAACAACATGTCAAGTATATTAAATAAGGTATTGCATAGCGCTGTTGGAAAAGAGGAGGTGAAAAACAATCAAGTGCGCGCACATTGTTGCCATTCCGTAATATCGGGTGTTGTGTCCAAGTTATAGCTTATCGCAGTTCTATCTTTCAATGTAGTGTAGTTCTATCTTCCTTCACTTCGTTCCTGCATTGTGTAACTGCAAAGATTTAATAGTTAACAGTCCAGTCAGAAAGTTCTCTTAGCCAGCTTGATAGAAAGCTCGTTAGAATGTATAGACCGGACAAGGAAACCCGAGGCGCGCCTGAGAGCGGGGATTATTGGCCCCCACTTTGCTCAACTATAGATAAAGGCGGAATACCTTCCGCGGGATGTGCAGTGAATTGCTTTAAACTAAAAGTGGATCGAATGAACAGAAAATTGCAGGTGACCGGTATTGTCGGAAACTGGAATTATAGCTTTGTACATTTGATCGGCTTCGATTGGTATTCAGAATAACTGCGGCCAATAAATTGTTCGGATTATTTTACTTCAGAGTTGAAATTACCTACGAAATGCTAATACATTATAGTAGTGATATAAATGTTTTAAGTGCAAACTAATAATATTTAGTCACATTATAAAGTAGAGGATGGTTACAAGTCTGCCTTCAAAACTGCAAATACCTTGTCCCATGACGTGCCTAAGTAGGAATGGTTTTGTTGTGCAAAACACGTGGTGTTACGGCCCCAGGATTGAAATTGCTACTGAAGATTCATAGACTGATATTTTTATTCAATAATTTAGATACATTCTCCTTATTACAGAACCCAGAATACTTGTACTTTAAGAGGCGGCCTCCATAACCTCCGACGCACCACAACATTCGTAAATGATAGCTATGGTAAACATAAATACTACATTGAAAAAGGTAGAATTTGATCGTATCTAGTTATGGTTGCGAAAGGGTTTCTATCTTTATTTTAATGTATTGCACAAGAAATTATACACTAACTAGATTCTGCCCGTGACTTCGTCCGCGTGGAATAGTAACTTTGGGCTATCGCTAACTTTAACTCCCGATTTTGAAACATTCTTCATTGATGCTCCGCTCCTATTAATTTTAGCGTGATGATATATAGCCTATAGCCTTCCTCAATAAATGGGCTATCTAACACTGAAAGATTTTTTTAAAGCGGTCTAGTAGTTCCTGAGATTAGCGCGTTCAAACAAACAAACAAACTCTTCGGCTTTATTATTTTAGTATAGATATTATAAGGTACCTACTAGTTCTCAGTTCAATGGTAACACATAATAGTAAGGAAACCCGGACTATCCGCTTGAGTTATGACTAAGCACAGCTTACTTTCTTCGAAGAGTTGCTTACCACCTTCCTGGAGGGCACCAGTCCTGACGTCCACCACCAGCAGGGCCACGATGCTCATAAACCACATTGACGAGCACATTGTCTCTGTCGTGATACAAACAAACTGACTAGGTACTACAGAAACACTGACTCACTATAAACCTAGTTTTTATGTATGATAAAAAAATATAATAATTTAACGTTTGAAATCTTATAGGCAGGGGTTCGAAATAAAAAAACCGGCCAAGTGTGAATCGGAGACGTGCACCGTAAGTTCGGAAGGAAAAATATACAATTTTGATAAAAACTTTTAAAATGATCTATGTGACAATACTATGTTTGTTAAGTATACTTTTAGATGTAGCTTAGTATAGTTTATATAGAACCAATAAACCAATATAAAGAATAAACCAACCATAGAACTTGAAAAATGCGTTGAGGTTGCAATAAATCCGGGCCAGTTATAAAAATACTGATATCATAGCCATTTATTAATGTGACTTTAATGAAGAAAAAACTTATAAGAATGAGCAAGGCCAAAACATTGCTGGGTGTGTCGTCTTTACGACATGGCTAGAAAGGGGGGTAGCTGATGAGGCGACTGCCAATAGAGATTGAAGGTAAGTAAAAATATGAGCGGCGACGTCGTCGATGAATTTGGAATATTTACTTAAGATTTATTTAATTATATTAAATGAGTATTCATACTGATACTGAACCGAATGTATCCCTCCTGTTTATGACAGGTAAATTATGTCGTAAAATCCTAATATATCTGTTTACATTGAAATAAAATTATGAAATAAAAACAACAGTCCAATGTGTTTTATATTTAGACTGCTATTTTAATTTCACAACTTTATTTCATTTATAAAAAAGATAAGTAAGTTTATTACAATCTAAAAGACACAAATGGACCATAAACATAAATCAAAACAAAACGATTGACTCGAAACAAATTATTCTCGTAAATAAGATTATCTGTTGTAAATTATTGTTCTGTGAGTGATATCTTTTTTATGTTCTGATTTGAATAAATTATTCCTTTTCCATTAATCTCAAACCGCTTCATACTAAAAGTATACAATCCATCAAACTCATGAAATGCTTATTTATTTAAAGAAAATGTAGTGCTTTCTATGACTGGATAATAGATCTTCGAATCTATTTAAAATTAATGCTCATGAACTGACCAGTATTAACTAATCATCGTATAGAAGCTCGATTAAAATTTATGTATTGTAATGAATTAGATACTTCACATACATTTTGTGCATTTCTACAAACAGATACTATATTTGTATCATAAATACCGATTTAAAGGATAGGACCTAAGATCATACCTATATCAATAATTTTTTAATGTTCTACAAAACTACTTGAACGAAGTCAAATCATATAAGTAAATTATTTCATAAGTATCATGATAAAAAGACAATTAAAAAAACATTTCCAACTATTCACTCAAAATGCTGCACAGATAAAAATAAATACGTCTCCACGCACGTGTTTACCCAACCGCGAATTCGTAGCAACCGCGTAGCGGCACCGTAGCGCCGTCACTACGGCCCGTAGCCAACTGCCGTAACCCGTAGGTCGCCAGATCCGCGCATCCCCCGGGGCGGTTGCACTGAGCCACGTGAATTATTCCTTCAAATGTTCATAATACCATGTGTCGCTACTATTGCTGCTCGATCATACAGTACTCAATATTATTTCCTAACATAACTAGCCATGTATTTTACACTGAATTACTCAGGATTGTGCATGTGTGCGCGTAATAGAATAAAACAAGAGAGTATCATGTTAAAAGCGGCTGTCGGCTGCCGGATTACCTGGCTATTGTGTGTAGATAATATTTCTATTTGGTTGTGTCTGGTAATACCCTATTTATATCACTTATGTCTATTGTTGTTTTGTTGTTGTAGGTCGGCTAAATTATTTCTTCGTATATATAATAATATACATTTTTATTATAAACATAAAAGATAGAAGAATTTTGCGATGATGATATTGAGGAGGAGGAGTCAGCCAGGAGTCAGCGAATTTCATAATATGTGAAGTGTAAGCTTATTTTTTATTAATACGGCGAAACGTCTATCATAAACAAGCATTTCTAGAACGGGCAGTAAAACGAACTATCCAATCACAAGTAAAATACTTGCTATAACACGTTATTTAAACAAAACCTTCTTATTTACTTTCAATACCAAAAATACATGTAATATAATCACATGAAGTAAAGCAGTCACGCTCGTCGTGCTTAGTCTCAGGAGGACGAACCAGCGAAAGAAGTAATTATTTACAAATAAGAATAATGTATTCAGAGAAGAAAAAAGAATCGAATAAATCTCGAGTCCCCGACGAAAGGTATCTGGGGGCTTAAGCCTCGGACACACTACATTGCGAGGGAATTACCGCCATAAAATGTGCCGCCAACTTGTTAACTCATAAAAATAAGCACCTTACTAATGTTTTTAGTAAGTAATGCTCGGGGAGTTGTGAACCTGGCCTTATGGACGGGTTATTGTCAAGTTTGGTGCACAAGAAATTGTACAGAAAAATGTTCTTATTTAGGTTTTATTATACTAATTTGTTTTTTTTCAAGTCAGTCATTAACTTTTGTATTTCAAGTTTAATGTTTTTAATGTAACTACGTCCACTTCGACAGAAAAGCATCTAAGCCTTAGAATATATAGTATCAATAGTTCTCACTTGCTGTGTCCTCATCTTAAAATAGCGATGGGGAGAATATCGGGGCGCAGTCGGCGGACACATTAATTGGCAATTTCCTCGGCTCGCTGCCCTCCAGACCCGCCCCCTTTCCGTGCATTACTCATCGGCACAAATATCTGATAATGATGTTCATTAGCCAGCTGCCTTGATTATCCTTCTGCCAACACCTACAGCTATGCATTAGCCTGTGTTTTGATGTATGATGACACGCGATATAATGTTAAGATTGTATTAAATCCATGGCTCCTTCATTATGTTCCAGATAAAATAATTTACTACTGTCAGTATAATCGAACTTTACCAATTTCAATTATTTTTATTTTATCGCCCTACAAAAGAAAATAAGTGTACCCGCTCACATGCCATGGTATATCGCTAGCTCTACGATCGTACTCCTTATCCCATGCCAACGGAAAAGTACTCACAGTTTTTAAATTCGCTGTGAAAATGTGAAAGTGTCAAATGTGATTATCGCTGTAGCGATGTGGTGACGTGTGTCGTCACCTTAATAGTCTGTTTTCAACAACTGAGCTTAAATTCCATTAGATCTTTTTGCAACACAAAATGGCAGCTCGTCGGCAACTTTGAAAATATTCGCCCCTTGAGGCTAGAGTTTTAGTTCAACGTTTCTAGAGGCAACAATGTTGTGCGAAAATTGTATAGAAGTAAAGTGTACAGCGATCAACTTGACATGGGAAAGTTTGTGCAGCCAGGAATAATCAAGAAGTGCAGGAAAAATATATTGAAGTGTGTTTAGCCGATCGGGGTACAATCATATTTTTTAATTCAGAAGTCCTTTTGACTTAATATAGAACCATAATTTTGATTGCATATGATTCGATATCAACATACGTCTTTTCTATTTAATAAGAAAGATAAACGCTTTAATTTTGAATCATTATAGATTAATTTAGTCCTTTTCCTGTCGTTAAATGTGATTTCCAACTCGACGCTTCACCCCCAGGAGAATAAAACGTGAACTATAGTAACGTGTTTTGGTCAGAAACCTATAATTATGCAAAAATATTCAACCGCAGTTAACAGTAACAGTAAACACGAATAGGAATACCGAGTTATATTTTTGGAGAATGTGAATTTAAACGACTTGATTATACAGGAGTTTTATACAAATTGGATTGGTGGACAGTGCCGAGTGTTCCCAGTTAGGAATGTGCTTTACGTCGACCCGCTTGTTGGCTTACGACACACGATTTACGAAAGATTATATTTGACGGTGAATATCATCTTTTTAAAGTACGTAGTTTGGAAAGAATCCAAACCTTAGGGATACGAGGCGCAAGCGATAAGCTTAATATTTTGTAAACTATTAGACATTAATTTATTCCAGACATTTATTAAGATATTGTTGAATTGATTTATTATGATTGACATATTTTTTGTTCCAAGATTTAACTGTAAATCGTAAATTTCTGAAAACTAATATTTTTATAAATATTTAATATAAAAAGTCTCTAGGTAGACAATGTCAAATTAGCAATAATATCCCAAAAGGTCGTACACTAGACGTACCTAAACGTTTTGAGGACCAACAATATAGCTCGCCGTACTTAGCGAGAGAATAACTTATTCTGTGAGGAGAGTCGCGTGGCTTCTGTCGAAACAACAAACAATTTACATATCTCCAAGACTCCACAAAAAAGGTCGCAATGATTAAATTTTATGCTTTCTTTTCTTAACTTTCTTTATAATATTAGAAATTTTTCACTTACATTTAACGTTTCATTCAAAATTGGTTTAATAGAAGTGATTATTTTATTTTAGAATCATACTAATATGTTCATATGAATACCAATTGGTCACGTCCCGCCATTTTTTTTAAATTTTTAATTTATTTATTTAGATTAGTCAAAGAATGAATGTTTTTGGATGTAAACAAAACGTCCAGTCTGTAGGTACTACTGTTTCGTGGTTTTACTGATAAGGTAAGTAGGATAACCAACTCCTTAACAGTATAATACAACTAGAATAGGAAAACATTTCATAAACACGTTCAAACATATTGAAGTACAGTACTGAAAGTATTTGATTATTAACAATATATACATTCTTATTTCATACATTCTAAAATATTGCGTCAAAAAATTCATCCTCATCGCCGTCAACTGGGAGTGTACCCAAGAGACTGGCGGCATTGCCACGTTGGATGGTACTTAAATTATTATCTATTGACCAAGTTAAAAAGTAAACTTTTCAACTTTATCATAAGCTGTACTTTATAACTCACGTCACGTCATAGTTAAAAAGCCAATCAAACACAATGTAATATTAATATTGTAAAAAGTTTTCCGCCAACAATTTCATAAAATAGAGGGCCAAAAACTGTTTCATCGGTTCAATTAAAAGTTTGTCGTGAAGCCGGCGGCGTCAGGGGCGCATAATTACGGGTGTCAGTCACAGCTCGCAGGCGGCAGGCAGCCGCAGGCTTCGGCAGCCCAGCCAGCTCGCAGCCTCTGACAGCGTCGCCAGTCTACAACACAAATAAATTTCAAACAAAATAAACACTACTTTCGTCTGTTGTCTTCACTATGCGAGTACTTTTAATTAGGAGATTGCGATATTTTTGTATAAGTACAGACTTTTAGTGTTACTATCTGGTGTCTATCATATGACGAAAAGACATCCCAAAAATATGTAATAGGTAAGCTTACGAATATCCGTTTATGAAGAATCTATTGCAGAACGACTTATCTCTAAAACAAACAAATATCTCAATTCCGCATCACTAAATTCAAGTAACGTAGGACTAGTATCGTTTGTTTTCAGATAATTGTATTTGGAGGATCGCAACTAACTGTTAATCTCCATTTCCAATGATGAGCCGACAAAGCCTGTGTGTATTGGGTACACAAGAAACGTAAGCCCCGTACGGCTGTGCGAGGCTCGGGCCATTCTCGTGCACAGCCCTCCACATGTTCAATAACATTCATAGATTGTATTTCACTTACTATTGGCATAGTCTGAGTCTGGTTACTTGTGCGGTTTGTATCGGTAAATCTTGTAGTTCCGATTCACTAAACCAAATCGTAATAGAAAGATGTAATGAGAAATAAAAAATTGGAGAGGCGCTCTGGGTATGAGCATTTTAGTTATGATAAAGGATTTTTTTTTTTTTTTTAAGATTATGTACTTCTAAAAATTATGCTATAATAAACAGTCTTTGATCAAGAAACTAATAAACACTCAACACAGTGACGTCACGTAAAAATTGAAGTTGTTTGCATACATTGAATTTACGTTACATTTAAACCGCTAAGTAGATCCCTTGAAATCTATCAGGAAGCTTACAACTACTTACTATATTACAAAATATTCCTATAAAATAAAACAATTGACAAAAATATTCTACGAAGTTTTGCGAATAATTTAAGGGCAGTTACGTACCATCGTCACTGCCATACATGCTCTACAAATCATAATGAATGGCGTTTACGCACGGCCCCTAAACTGTTATCATATGTCTTGATAAATACACCAAATGTGCGATTTAACTCGTTTTGTATGAATCCAAGTTAAGGTCTGAATACTTCGCCGGCGATATCTTTCATTCGCTTCTTGCGGCGCATCGTCGCCCGCCGCGCGGCCTAACTTGGCGCAGTGAAAAGGCTTCATTTTGAACTCACAAGTTGCAACTTAGTGGTTCTATGTAGTTAGGAATTGTTATACCCAGTATCGTACTTAATTAACCTGTCTTGACGTTAGTAAGTCAAAGGAAAATTTAACTATTTGAACATTGAAAAATTACTATTCAGGTTATTCAAAATAGGAGAGTACATAAGGGTAGTATGAGCACCCAAACGTTATTAAAAACATCATACATACAAAATATATTCCATTAATACAAATATTTCATTTGCAATCTACAATCTACACCGATACCCATCTTATTCTTTAGCATCAAATAAAACATACAACCGTAGGCAGTCGCGATCGATACCAATGTATAGCGAGGAAAATTATACAATTTCTTATACAAAATCATTAATATGAATGAATCAATTATGCGTAGCAATCAAATATCGTGCGGCAACAACGTTATTAAACATTATTATGAAAATGTAAAGCCCACGTAATTTGTATTTATAATGAAAACCAAAATAACTTGCGGCGGATCTTTTAGTATTTCCAGCTTCATTCCCGACGTGACGAATTTATTATGTTTACCGTACCGACTCGTTGGTTTAGGCTCTGTGTACAAGAATAAGTAATTAGCTTATGGTCGGCTTAGCTAATTGCCTACGTTATGATAAGTACCTATACTTATTGCGAATGCTCAAAATATCACATAAAACATGAATAGAATTGCTTGAAAGTCTGCATTCAAGCTTGTAGCTTTGCCTGTACCTATAGACTTTTTTAATTTTAATGAACGTGATTTTTTATTCCATTATTTTTAGATTAAGATTTCAAACACAATGTAAATTGTTACTGAATAAATTGAATTGAATTGAATTATATATTATTATAGTAGGTACCTATACAAACTATCTGCTATTCATGTTCAAATCAGTATTCCTAAACGTGTGATGCTCGATTCCAAACCTGTCACCTATTATACCTACCTACATATTGCACTGTGATACATTTCTCACATGACTGACGTAATAACCGAATACTAATCCAGATGATTGAACAAACAATTAGCAACAGCAAACACATCGCTAACCCATGCTACGTTTAGAAATTAAGTACTCTCTTGGGAACACAATGGCGGAACACTGGATAACACGTGGTGAGTTAGTTAAGCTGTTGTGCTCCAAGATAGGATGCCTAAATGTACGCTCTACTGAAGTAACGCTGGTTCGTAACAAAATCTTTGTTTGAAAAAAGGAAAGATAGAAAAAGAAAGAATATAAATATATTTCGTCGATATGCATTGAAAACTGGTTCCCAAAGTAGTGATAATCTTGTTTTGTTAGGTATAACGCATAAGAGTGACACAGAGTTGACGTCATTGAACCACTGTATGGCTTTAAGTTTAAAAATATATATGTACAATTGTACATACATACAATAATACTGGAATACAAATTTCATATTTGGAATTCAGTACATATAAACGGTGTATTTAAAATGTAATAGAGTCGTAATCAGGGCGCGAGCAGTTTAATCAGGCAGCGTACCGCGGCACACGAGCGCCACACGGCGACAACTAAGGCAATTACTGACACTGCCACAGAAGTACACATATAGAAATACCTACAGAGAATATGGTGTAAAAATTATTCTTTGTTAAATTCGTCCATTTATTAAATATTATGAAATCATAATAGACCAGTATGTGCTATGAAAATGTTGTACTCATTTCTATTGGCAGAATTAGCATTCCTACAAAAGGACATATCCATATGTATAAACTTGTATTTATAAAGATATATAATACATCAATAAAACTCACGCCTTTTCATCACTGTGGTCAGCAGAAAAGAAAATCACCTGCTACGATTCTTACAAAGTTTAGTTGCTTAGTGCAAATTCATACCACAACTATAATATAATATGGAATATACCTACGTGCTTGTAACGTTTAAATTGATGACTCTTATCATATCTTTGGATGCAGTAAATTAATATTTATGCATTTCAAACATGAATTTTGCTTTGTTATGATTGCATTTATGATTCGATACACTAACCTAACGATTACATTACTGCGTTCATGCTAGGCCCACTGGTCACGGGCGCCGGAGAGATTATTACGGAGCGATCACGCCACCATCTAAGAGATTAAACTTACCTAATGTTTAAAAAAGAAACAAGGACATAATATTGATGGTTGTAGTCACGTGATCCAAAATGCATATTGCCTGGAAATTCGAATTTAGGTAAATAACGTATGAAATATTTAAGACTACCTTTTATACTGTTTACAACTGTAATTAATGTGCTCTTTTAATTTAATATTTAATAACTTTTATTACATGTATTTCCACTAAAAGATAAAATAAAAATTGACGTAGAAAAATGATTGAACTTAAAAAAGTAATAAAATCTCAAAGTACACAGTCCCCGCTTTCTTTTGTGTTTTCTTATAATAACTTGCTGAAAGGACCATTATATAATGTACCCGGTCCTTTTAAGGTCGTGATATATTGCTACCAAAATAAAACATAATTATATTTAAAGTACCATTATCATATTATTAAATTAACTGACTTTACCGCGATGATGGCTCGTTAAGGCACATTTCAGCTATTCTCACCCCATTACGGGCACAATTTCTAATAAGTCCCTCCATAATGAGTTTTAGTATAATGATTATAGAGTAGGTATATTAATTTGGTGACCGCGGTTATTAGACAGAAATAATGTCTAGATGTGCCAGTTATATTATTACATAATAGTTATCAATTATATTGACATGATTGTGTACAATTTTGTTGTAGGTATTCCTTAGAAGACCGCAATGCGATAATGTAGGTTTATTTTAAGATGGTTTAATAATCATAACAGAGCAATAATCCGTTTTGCTCATATTTTGTTACTAAAATATTAAACAAAAAACTACATTAATCAACTAGTAATTTGTATTGTCAAAGAACTAGCAGCTAAACAATAACCTACTTCGTATGCCCTAATAACCCAACGTATAAGGGAAATAGCATCACTGCAATACAAATTACCTACATTGTTCTCTTTCAAAGTACTTTTTATTATTGTTGCCTCAACAAAAGCCGTATCGCACTCTCACAATAAAACTGTGAAGAGCTATTACTTTTAACGCTTTTTTCATTTTTATTGGCAGTATTTTAAAAATGTTTTGACTCCATGAAGAGATTAAACGCTGCCTCCACATATTAATGGTAGATACTACAAACGCTGCGTCTGATTGATGTCACTGTGAGAACTGTGGTGTAGTTCACTGCGTCTTAGTATAAAACATATATCACAAGTTCATTTTACGTTACAATTTGAAATTGGGACTATTTCAATATCGACCGTGCAGCCACGCACTATCGAATTCTACCCGTACCGTGTCAATATTTGACCATTGCATATACATAAAGCGTGCCCTACCTATTTACTCATGCATCTTCGCTTGCCAATAGGCGAGGCTGCGGTCAAACGCACACTGTGAATAAAAAATCTTTTCAGTATTTCCTTTTATGCGATATCCTGGACGTCATACCGCGTAAAACGGAGAGGGTGGTGGAAAGATACTACATATTTTAGTCGAAGGAAGCTGTCCTCAATTTAAAAGAAAAAATATCTTAAACTCAAGCGACAGTCGGAGCTTCGTCGTAAAAAACTGGGTAATAAAGAGAGTAATAAAAGTAAACATAATGATAACTTTTACTGAGGGTTACGCTCTTTTTAACTGTTATCGTATTGTACGAAGGATGTTTATTTTATGAATTATGTTGTTTTATTCAAATTTCATTGCGATGAATATTCGTCGTTTCAGTACGACATGTAGCTGAAATGTGTGACGTGACAATTGAGCTTGATACTTATGAAAGGGTGTGAATGCGGATCAGACTTTTACGCCAATATATCGGGGTGGAGTGCGGGGGGAGATGTAAAAGTTAGCGCAGCAATATCGAGTAATTTCACGATAAATTGCCCAAATTTATCAATCCGTTGAACGTGGTGAGGTCGCACACTGTGAGCGGCTGCTAGCTGCTGGCCGCTCTAATGTCGCTCGTCTAGTCGTGTATTCGTCATCGGCAACACATCGACATAGATTTATAGTAACTGCAATGCTAAATAGATAGAATATTATTTAATATGTACACCAAAATAAATACATATGACATGGAAAGAGAGTTACAAAAGGTAACACAAGATCTTTTATGTATCTTATATCAAATAGATCTTCACAAGGACAACGGAATATATCTGTTTTGACCTACGGCAATAAATGTCTGTAATGGTTTCATGGTATTTGGATTTTGATGAAATTTAGTATGGAGTTAAACTGAAACCTAGTAAGGGAGAAGACATATGGTTTTCTTTAATCCGAGTGCGTGAAGGAGTTCCCTCAGGAAGCGGGTAAGACCGCGGAAAGCTGCTATTTCCATATAAATGTTTGCTTCTTAATCCTGACAGATTACTTATGAAATAGGTACTTGTTTTTAACTAAATGAATCTACCATCATCTATAAGTTACCGTTATTATTTATGGCATTGTATTTCTTATCAAAGTCAGTAAACATCTATTGAAACATTGTGTAATGAAATCAAAATCGTTGATTTAATCCATCTCTTTTGTACTCAGTAAAATGTACGGCTGCTTACTGAAACTGGGCTTTTGTCTTAACACATATCCGTGGAAACCGCCTACTTAACGATCAAGAGATTCGAACTTCCAACACTTAATCAAAGTTCCCAACGACAAACAATCGGGAAGCATTATTTCTTGTCATCCTAATTATTGTAGAGAGAGACCACTTAAGCTAAGATCCTTAAGATGGAGGGAGATGGAATATGTTTTAGATAAACCCATTAAGGAGTCTATTTACTTTTGAAATTGTGCTGAATTGGGCCTGTGCAGTTTATGAAGCGGTCGTTTGTTATCGTTCTGAATATCTAACATCGTACGTAGATGAGCAGTGATAAATAATAAAACTAAGGTGACATACCTTGGAAATATGATCATGTCTATTAGTCATTCGGAAATAGTGTAATTGCGAATGTAGCTCGTGGCATTTAGATCCGATTTATTGAAGCGTAACTTAAAATAGTTAGGATTCCATTTGATTATTCTTCACTAATGTTATAAAAAAAAATATGTAGGAAGTAATAATATCTGGAATTACTGAAACGATTCTAAAAAATGTTTCACTATCATAAATCTACATGATAAAAAAAACATGTTCAATGTACACATACCTATTGGTTTACAGAGATATGATCAACACGGCTCACCGAATTTCCAACTTATATTTACCTCGGCCCGCATTCAATAAAAATGCAACATCACGTGCACAGTGCTTTCATTGTGTCATCGCGTTACAAACCAGCTGAGGAAATATCGCTGAAATATCTAATAAATAATGCACCCGCCAGCACATATCTAGGGTTGGAACCAAACTCCAGAACTGTTGATTGAAACCGCATTTCCCGATAAGATATCTAATAATAATTTTGAAGGGAGTGACACGGCAAAACTTATACCGAAGATGCATGTTACAACTAGCGCAATATCGGTTCACAGAACTTTTGATTGAAATCGCATCCCTGACTCAGAGTTCAATTTTGACTTCACAACTACGTACCCTGCGAGTAAGTGCACGTGAGTAGTGTTTCACAGCCCTAGTCATATAGTGGTAAGTGGCCACCGAATGCGAATATCGTGCTCACGTTTAATTGATTCGACGAGTTCCGCCGACCCGCGAGGTAAGCGCACGTTCCACCGGACCCCTTTGTTTTAAAAATGAAGACTTTACCCAGTTTACTGGGACTCCGTAAACAAGCGACCCTTTTTTGGCAATAAAGCTTTTAGGAATGTGAATATTTCGCTCCACCGGAAATTTTGTGAATTTAATAAACGGGTAAATAGAATTTATTTACTTTCCCTTGATATTACCTAAATATTGTCGTGTAAATATTTGTTTTGTTCTTATATTTAAAATTTTTAATAACACTAAAATTTTAAATTTCAGTAAGTATTGTATAATTTTGTAAACATCGCGCTGTCTTTTTTCGAACGCGGATATATTATATACTTTATATTAGCTATTACTTACATATTGATTACTATGTAATCCCTAATAAAATGAATGGTACATTGTATATACAATGTCGGGTGTTTATCTTCGCCACTAAATACTGCGGTCTCCATTCATCAACAAAACATATAACTTAGATATTTATTTAGAACACGTTCACGTCACGCTACCGCGACGTGACCCATTTTATTTATTCGACAGCCATAGTTATACATAAACAATTTCCAATTCCAAAGGGCAAAATTCGATTATGGTGGGATAAAGCGACAAGCCGCAGTTCGAGGTAAATAGAACGTAAGCCCAACTTGGTGATGACAAGCTTCGGTTGCTAAAACAGTTGCTACATACGTAGTACAACATTTGAATATTATATACACACTCGTAGGCATTCGTAGCATCCGTAGCACTGAAGACAAAATACAGTTGATTTTTATTATAACTAGCTTCTGCCAGCGACTTCGTCCGCGTGGAATAGTGGTGCTCCGCTCCTATTGGTCTTAGCGTAATGATATATAGCCTATAGCCTTCCTCGATAAATGGACTATCTAACACCGAAAGAATTATTTAAATCGAACCAGCAGTTCCTGAGATTAGCGCGTTTAAACAAAATGACAACATTTCCCTTCACTGCTCTGCTCCTATTGATTGTAGCGTGATGAAAAGTATACTATAACCATCTCAGGAGTATGACAAATAATTGTACTAAGTTTCGTTAAAATCCGTCGAGTAGTTTTTGTTTCTATAGAGTTTATACAGACAGACAGACAGACAGACAGACAGACAGACGGACAGACAGACAGACAGACAAAAATTTTACTGATTGCATTTTTGGCATCAGTATCGATCCCTAATCACCCACTGATAGTTATTTTGGAAATATATTTCATGTACAGAATTGACCTCTCTACAGATTTATTATAAGTATAGAAGATAGATAAGTAAATAAAAGGAAACATTAATTAATATTTTCCTTTTATTGAAAACAATATAAAAATAGATATGGAATACCTATTCCTCGTCTAAATTTTTCAAATCCTTTCTTATCGCTTTACGTAGCGATACTGTGATACTTACAAAAATATAATGAGAAGATTAAGTACGAGCAAAACAGTTCTTTTTTCTTCCCTATTTCAATCTTCTAAGGAAAATCTCTTGGACTACTCTGTGATAGATAACGTTGCGTTGTCTTTATAGCGCCATAAAGTAGTTATTGCTCGGAGGCGATAACAGGCGATTTATAACACTTTAGTGCGCGCTGGGTGGGCCGCAGAGGGTTCAGGCCCTACTCTTATACGCTTTATTTTCACAGATTTATATTGTTCACTCTTACCAAGCCTTTGTCTACTACAGACCGTTGAAAAAGTGCGTTCTTCGAGATAAGTTTTAATATATTATGAAACTAGATATTTTTCTTCAGAAAAAAGCTTCTTTTCCTCCTTTAGCCTTACTTCTTTACCTGGTTCAGATATTATGATTTTGTGTTCAAGCATAAAATGATATTGTCTGCGTATTATATAGACTAAAGTCGACATATCTAAAACACATACCCTTTAAAATTTTCTGTGTTGCGGAAAAGATGTAGGTATTAGCGAAACAATCTCCACTGCAATATAGTACGAAGTAGATAGTATGCAATGGTTCTCATAATAAGTACGTCTATCATGTCTGACTCATATAGATGTAGACTTAATCAAAGCAATGCTACTAATATTATAAATGCGAAAGTATGTAAGGTTCTATGTATGTTTGTTACTCTTTCACGCAAAAATTTGTACACACATAGTTTTTAACCTGGATATATAGAATATTTTTTATCCGGGTGTGCAAAGTACTTTACTTAGAATGCGGGTGAAACCGCGGGAAATAGCTAGCCTATAATACAAGATCCGCCACCACACCCGTAGTTAGGTAAAAAAAGAATTAGGTACATGATAAAAATTCATCGACTGCTGAAATGAAACTTATATTCCTGGAGGGTAATATATACTTTAGGTAACTGTTGCGTAATTCACAGAAGGATTTCCATTTTCAAATGGGTACAGTCGTCCCAAATGAACCCAAATGTCGTTATTTTTTCCATTTTACCATAATTACGTGGGCTCTGTTGACTACGCCCCGTGCTTCTATTTCAATTAAGTCGTTTAGCTGGCCTTAATGTCAAAGTGGGTGAAAATACCGACAAACGGCAATCATTGTTAAAGCTGGGGCCGGACGTAAAGTTAAATTGTTTTGCTGTGTGACGACGTGAATATAAACCGCCCTGGAGTTATGAGAAGTTTACATCTGCCCCTTAATATTAATCTGTTCAATTTGTATGTATGTAGGTAGGTATATAAGTAGTTCCATTTGATCAGGCTTTCATAAAACATTATCTTTAGCCACATGTTAAGAAGAGAGGACTAAGAAGATACATATCTATAGGTACCTGCTAAGGTATACTTCGTGTACCTAAGTTCAGATTAAATTGTTAGCAGATGCGATGTCTGAGAGTTTATATAGTACCTAATGGTTTTTTTTTAAGTAAAGGCCAGAGGCAGATCTGTAAAAGGAGCGATTAACGAAAGTTAAGAATTATTACTTGCTTTTTACTGTAAAAAAGACGTAATTATCCCTCATACTACTGATTAGGTTTGGACTATGATTAAAAAGTTAATCTATAGGTATTTTATCTTCTTAATTAAATCATTTAAATCCGATAGTACCTCTGTACGGAGCACCACCACCGGTCAGAAGGTAATATAATCTCCCAGCAATTATTTTGAGGCAGCAATCCAAGTTCCTAGGTACATAAGCTTAATGGCCATGTGATATCCAACTGCAATTACTTTCATTATTATATGTGTAGCACTTAGCAGTTATAAAGTTCGGGTACCTACAAATATGGGTTTATTGCTCTTGTTAAGCTGTTTAGTTTTGGGCGCAAACATTGTATTTTCGCGAACTGTTGTTTATACAAACATAAACATATTTCGAACTTGCTTGTAGGTAAAATAATAGTGATTAACAAAAAACCGGCCAAGTACGTGTCGGGCCACGCGCAATAGGGTTCCGTAATATGTTTTAGTTGGTCGACTAAGATATAACTCTGTAACCGGTAGGTACAGCCTACTTAGCCGTGATAGTTTTCCTTTTAAGTTTATTATATTATACGTCTGTGATTTTTTTCACAAATCTAGGACCAGCCATTCTGAAGTTAGAGGGGGTGGGTAACTTAAGAAAATTATACTTACACTTTAAATATTGATATTTGGCAAATGGCTCTCTAAAATGGAAAATGACCTTCATACACCTGCTTTTTTTAAAGACCTATCCAACTTACCCCACACAAGCAAAAGGATATTCATCCCCACTTTATGCGTATCGAAATAAACGTTCGTATCTACCTGCCTACCGTTAAATAGAGAGATTAGCTATTCTACTTGCTTATATAACTAACCTAGGTAGGTACCTAACTGGATACCTACTCTCTTGTAATGAAATCTGCTTTGAATTTTTAATTGTTTAATGCCCGGTATCTTGTAATCGTGGTCGGGATCAAATTAATTAAAACATGCGCTCCTTGTGGAATATTAAAGAGGAGACATTTTCCATAGGAATCAGTGCATTGGAGATATTTAGCAGTTAAATACACCTTCATATCTTGATACACGCGACTTGGAACGTAGCTAAGTAGGTATCTACTTTAATTTTGGGGATAATGAAAACAAACACGGCTAGCCATGACTACTAGCTTTGCGTGAACCTATTGGCTATTTATGTAGTGGTAGTGGTATTAGTTTCCAACTATTTATGTATGACAATTTACGTTCTAAACGTAAACTGTTTGATTTCCCAAAAGGCAGAAATTCTGTAATAACGGTGCGGTTATAAATACCGTGTATTTTCATTTCCTCAATCTCAGCACGTGGCGCCATCTAGTAATATTAAAACAGACCTCACACGTGTTCGAAAGGAAGGTAATGCTTTTAAAACGTTAAATTATATAGCAACACAATATTTTTATTCCTACAATAAGTTTACTTCATAATATCTTATGATAAAGTATTGTACTGTTAATGTAGTACCTACTTTACATTCTTTACTAATGAAAAGGATTACAATATTGCAGTTGAAATGATAAATATATTTGCTAATTTAAAGTTAATAATTAAATATATAATTGTTTACAGTGATATACTGTAAATTTAACGCAATTGTAAGAACACAGTTGAAGGAAATTTCATCAGATTAAAAGTATGTGTAAATCATTGAAATATATTAAAATGCATGTTTACACACATGATTGTTGCTTATCCTATCATGTGCTATGTATTAAAAAGACAATAGAAATCAAATTTCTTGTGCGGACCCACATTTCTGATAAACATAAGATTAATTGCCTCTATTCACAAATTAAATTATTATATAACATCTTGGTAATGTGTGGTACTTTGATTAATTTGGGTGTCAACTTACACCTGAACTATAATTTTTTAATAATTATATATTCATAAATTAAAACCTGTCTCACATACAAGGTAAGAAAACAATTGAAAAACTAGTATCTGGAACAATAATTTTTAATATACATATTTTTATTATTTATGTTTTAACATGATTTTTAGTAAATATTTCTGGGTGGTGGTCCTCCAAACATAAGGTTCCATGACACTGGATGGATAAGCTGTGTATAAATGTCTGGGCCGTTGAACAGTGGCACTATTGTGTTCAAATACTGAACCATTTCATATGCGTCCGGTATATTGTCTCCTTCTGATGCAAACTTGTAAAGAACTAAACATGGCATTGACTTCTCCTTAATTATTTCAAAAAGTATTGAAGCAAAGCCTCCACCAAGTATTTTTACAGTCTCTCCCTTGTGTTCATGTTCTACCCAATCCAAAGTTCTCAATTTACTTGTGTGTGGGCTTAACTCATTGACCACATATCGGAATTGAGATGACATTACATGCCTCTTCTCATGAGCAAAGCTACTTGTTAAAATTATTATATCCTTCACATTTTCAGCCTTAAATTTATCCACCACTTCGTTGAGAAATTGTTTTCCATATTTATAAACTAGCGGAACCCTTAGGAGGAGGATAATTATTTTCCTTTCTGCACATTGATAAAGTTCACAACAAACAGACATCGTGGTAGACCCAATCTTATACGGATCATATCCTGATATGGGAATGAGTGCCGGGCTGTATAACAATGCAATCTTTTCCATGTGTAAAGAAGAAATAACTAAATCACAAGCAAGCTGCCCGACATTTCCAACGGCGACACTTGGTATAACTAGAGTGTATCCACTCAAATCACAGTTTGTTAACATTTTCCAATGATTTATTTGATCCATTTTATTACACTCAGAATTTCCAGTAGCAATCAAAGGAGAAAATAATATTTTTGAATTTCAGGAACACAACAACACAGAATTATTACTACTCATCTAGATAGAGATGGGACGATACAGTGAGTGAATGACGTTGACATTTAATGACAACCGTTGACTCAAGAAAACACTAGTGTTTATATACTCTGTGCAAGAAAATCAAACCAAAATCATTTTGTGACTATTGCAATTTTTTTCACTAGCCATTGTTTTTGTGTTTCATATCCTCAGGAAAATCCCATGTACCCTTAGTTTTTTTACAATTTAATGCAATACATTTATTAGACAGCTGATGTCAGAACATCAAACGATTTATATCATAGAATAAAATCGACTAAGCGACCTCGTTCTAGTTAAAACGTTAGTGTTCTGATTAAGCTTGACTTGACATTGATTAAAAAAATTAGCTTAGCTTGGCAATACTGAATACCGAATACGTTTTCTCTCCGTAAAAATAGGAAAATTATTATTTCTCTGCTAATTATTAATCCAGCTTTTATATTATTTCCTAAGTAAGCTACTTACATTAAAATAGTTCAATAATAATATCACTAATTGTTTAAAAGTGCCATTGATTTATTGTCCGAACCTCTGATTATGACCGAAACACAATTAGAGGATCCACAGTTAGAAAATTTCATCCTTTCAGAAACGCAGAAGCAACGTTTCCAGGTGAGCAGTGTAATATTAATTCCTACTACGCAGAAAAATGCTAAGTACAATGTGACAC
This sequence comes from Pyrrhia umbra, assembly GCA_963891755.1. NCBI lineage: Eukaryota > Metazoa > Arthropoda > Insecta > Lepidoptera > Noctuidae > Pyrrhia > Pyrrhia umbra. Next base: position 6,801,760 of record OY982937.1, on the reverse strand, counting down.
GGGCACAAACAGAGTGTCCAACATCACCTGTCCCAAGTTGGTTGTGCAGGCCGTCATCTCGACCTTTGACCAGCCTTACTCAGTTTTATTTAATTAAAATAATGTTTTATTAATTTCGTGTGAAATTATGTGCTCTATAGTCAACATAGTACATATGCACGTCTTTTCAGTATCTCTAGCAACAACAGCCTTGGGGGTGAATGATAGCATGTACTGATAAAATTATTTTTTATCATAGAATATGTAATAACGTACAAGCACTTGCTTATGTCAATAATTTGCATATAATTACGTAAGTTAACAAGAAAATAAATAATAATATAATCAATACCTAATTATATTGTTTGCCACTTTGCAGGTTCTAGTCCACGGACTGACAGACACATGTTGGGACACTTGCATGGGTCGACCTTCTAACCGACTGGACTCCAAGACTGAAGTGTGCATCATGAACTGTGTGGAAAGGTTCATTGATGCTACAACATTCATCACAAGGCGTCTTATGAACACAACTAAGTACCGTTCAGACGCTCCTCTTATATTCCAATAAATTAAGCATACAGTTTAGTAAGGAAGAAACATGTTAGACGGCATTAAGGACTTTTTGCGCCGTCACAAAAGGAAGTTTATTGTGACGGGTGCTGTTTTTGGCGGAATATATTTATTGACAAGCTATGCTCAAAGAAAATTGCGAGAATGGCAAGAAAAAGAAGCAAAACGATTCTTTGAGATGACTCGTAAAAAACAACACTTTGAGAGTACAGAGCGCACATGTAATCAAACCATTTTATCCCTATCAAAAATTGTGACAGAAAGCATTTTAGGTGTATTAAACACTGAAGAAATAGTGCAAAAATTACAAGATAATCCAGAGAACAAATTAGCATTATGGGAACAGTTGAAAATTATGATATTCACAAGAATATGTGTCCTTGTGTATGCACTAAGTATTTTGCAAGTGATACTACGAGTGCAGCTCAACATTATTGGTGGTTATCTGTACAAAGATTCAGTGCACGAAGAGGATCCTTTAGTAGATGGTGACTTACAGGCCAAGTACTTGTCTTTATGTCACCATTTTGTGGATGGAGGTGTAGAAGACTTAGTAAAACAGATAGAGAGTGTTGTAAAGAAGGTTGTTGAACCTGTATCTTTGAAGAAGAAGATGACACTGCAAGATGTGGAGCAAATATTTTGGTCTATTCAAACTGTTTTGTGCACAGACACCACAGATGGTGATCCGGTGAAGAAAATGGTGCACTACTTAGTAGGCCATGCAGAGGTCAGCGGAGCAAAGTTAGATACCATTGTAAAAGAGACAATGGATATTCTAGAAAGTGATGAAGTCACATCTATTGCTATGTCATCTGTGAGCCGCAGCTTCTCTTCTGTAACTGATGAAGTTGCCAACTTGTTTGCATCTAAAGCAGCACCAATAACTAAGAATCATTTGGAATTAAATGTTGATCATGTAATTACAAATGGGGCTATAAAGCTAGGAGCAACGCCAGACACTTTTGTAGATGTTAATAAGGTAGAATTACACTTTGTCAAACTGTTGCCTGTTATAAATGAACTCATCACAAAGAACACATGTAAGGGTAATACAAACATTCCAGATTTATTGACGCAACAACTCACTCTAAATGACAAACTAAAACTTCTAGGTGCAAACATTTATGAAGTATTTAGTAGTGCTTAGGCTTATGTTATATAAATATAAATGGCCAGCATAGTGGTCTGTAAATATCTTTATAAATAATGCCTTGGCAAACCACTAAATACATCATCAAATGGAGATAGAAACAGTGTGACAATTGATATTTCAAGTCCAGGTATTGTGGTAGTTAAGCTTTTTGTATTTCTTGCATTTTGGGGACAGTAATAAAAGTTTTAATTATTTACTAATATATTGTGTTTAATTAAGTGGCTCAGTAACCATACAGGTCGAGACTACGTTAAGTTGTACTGGCCGCAGTCAATCCGTGGATGAGTGACCATCTACGTCGTGCCGACACTCCTCAGTGCCTCGGAAAACACGCTCGCAAAGCTGTTTGTCCAGGCCTGTCATTTGTAGATTTTTGACAATCTTTATTGATACTTAGTTGAAAGCAAGAAAACCTAAAATCCAGTCGCACCAAAAGGTACCTATCGTGTAACACGCTAACTAGGTTGTGGAGGTCAGATAAGCAATCGTTCCATGTAAAACATAGTAGGCCTGGCACGGGGGTGGACACGCCCGTTTTCTACGCCCTTTCATTATTTCTATTTTTTGGGATGGGAAATCATCATTCAACCCCTCCTGCCGTGGGTGGGCCGGGAGGGTGTCTCTAGACTATTACTGACTAAAACCCATCCATATTCCTCCGTCAACCCTTTGTATTCCGGGGTCGTGGGAACTCTATCGAACATTTCGCAGCCCTGGGGGAGCGCCTCGTCACTTTTCCTTTCCTTATTGGACGGCGAGTTCCCCATAGCTCACCGTCCACTGGCGCCTACGGTGGCCGACAGTAGTCTCGTGGCTCCTGACGCCCTTGACGTCGCCCGCGGCGGCTGGCGCATGGGATCTGTCGCTCCCCCACGCGTTCCGTACTATATGATTTTCTTTCTTAAGTCTTATCATAAAGTTAGCGCTTAACTAAAAGAGAGACAGACACTTGCAATATTTCTTTGCTCAAAATTCCGAAATGTATAGACACGTAAACTTTAATATTTTATTATACGCAGTAGAAATAAGTGATACTACTTTGTATGCATCAAGTATGCGGGCCGATTGCTACCAGTATTGACAAATATGGTTCAAGCATGACTTCAAGGTATAATAATCCGGTCAAGTGCAAGTGCATGTCTCTACCTTGCACGAGAACAGGACTTCTAGTCCCAGACTCTTGCCCTCTTGGGAGGCGAACGTGAGCCTGAAGACAACACGCAGATGCCCTTTGGGACTACTTTAATGACATGTAATAATGAAGCACAGCCGGCGATTACTCCATGTATATATACTTTAGAAATGCACCCAGGTAAAATCACCGGTTCAAAGCACCTGCGTCGTCACATGGATCGCCAGGGAGCTGTGCCATCTCCGATGTCCGTCGTCGAGCACCGGCTGGATCGCCGCGATTGTGGCGAGACGGTAGGGCGTTAAAGCCTGTTCCACAATTCTACCACCAAGACTTTACAGAGCTCCGACCAGCGCAGTTCAATACTCAACAACTACAAGCTACACAGCAAAGGTGTGCAGTATCCACTACATTGTACATTAAGGTTTTTTTTTACCGTTTTTTATATGAGTAAATTCTTTATTCAACTAGGATACAGTCATATAGAAAGAAGTGCAGTATCCTCGAGTTACATGGGGTTTGATCTATTGTGTATGTATCTGAAAGTAGAGATCGACGAAAATTGTATTAATGTGAACAAACCGAAAAACCTTAATCTTTGGCGTGCGCTGCGAAAACTATTGATAATAATAGGTACCTATCTACACAAAAACAAAAGTAATATCAACATATTCATAGTACCTACCTACTCATCATTGTTCACAAAAAAGTCCGTTCCATTCAAGGGATATAATGTAATCAAAACAATCCACTAGAAATATAAGTACTCGAACGGCTTCCTAACTCCCTACGCGGGCTAACTGGATTTTTGTCTGGAAGGAATCTGGCAAGGCGATCCATAAGTAATATTTAAATGTCGAAATCTTAATACAACCGACTTGGTTGTACCAACCTCACTTAGATGGCGCTGTTTGTGCTGCGTTGGTAAGCCCGAAATACACGCGGACGAAGTCGCGGGCAAAGTGCTTGTAATTAAGGAAGCACCACATTCAATAATAATTTGTTAACATTACCAAGGTCTTTAAATTTTCTTGTTGAAGATCATAATAAAAATAAAATATGCCTAGGTACGTTCCTTAAATTAACTCTAAATCATCAATTAGGTAATTTGAAAATGTAAACGTACCTACCTACATTTGGATCGTTTACAGTTACTGTCTGAATGAGTGACATCAAAAGTAACGGCTGCTAGATTTTTTGTTAAAAATAAATGCAGCTGATACAACAACATTGCGACATTCGTAGACTAACGTGCCGCAGTCTTATGCAATCGCTAAGATATTTTGATGAATGCCGAATCCATCCCCGCGCACATGTTCCTATATTTCACATCCAGGAATTTAACTAAGTAGCACAGAACTATTGGCCGGAACTTTGTCATTTGTTAACTACGAGACATTTGAACAATTAATTATAGACTTAAGAATTAAGCAATAATTCTTCCTTGTAGCTTTTAAGCTTACTTTTTTTGAATTTTACTTTTGCATTTCAATGTTCATTGTCCAGTGGAACCATGTGCACATAAAGAAAATGTAAATGTAACATAAATAGACTTATTAAATATTGTCTTAGAACGACATTTTCATACTTAATTGAATGTGGGGGTAAATAATACTGTTTTGCACATTCTCACTATCCAAATCGGATCAATCCACAACGGTGATAGCATTCTTAATTCCTACCTATGCGTTTATAATAAGCAAACGTCTTTTGTAAGAAGAAACGTATTGACGTAGTAGTAGACACTCAGAACACGCAAGTGTTCGTATCGATGTGAGTTCGGTTGTCACTTCGTAAAAGAACTATTTGGTAAGAGTATGCCGCTATACCTGCACCTGTTCCTACCTCCTTATCATGCACCTAACAGGTAACGTCAGCGAAGACACGAATTGACGTCCACCTGGAACGATGGGTGTGTGCTGTACACTGTATATGCCTGTCAATGCGGAGTGGATACCTATGCGGCAAGCGGCGTGACGCGGCCTGCGCACGCAGGCTCGGCCCGCAACTGCCAATAACCCGCTAGAAGCCGTAGAGCGCGCGCCACTCGCTCCTGAACAAAATATCGACGCGTAAACCTACAACCACCCTGATAACTCCCTCTGAAAACTGTGCCATAGTTTATAGTGCGACCACATAAAATACTTACGTGAATATTTTTTAAATGAACGCTCTTCGAAACCAGTAGAACAGTGCACCACGTTATCAGTTTATCAGTGAACTGTACGACACACGTTTTTTCATGTAAGTAATGTATTGTAATATATGTATATTTATTTTTCAGAAACTGTTTATTCAATACAATTCACTATCTGATAGTATAAATAAAAACAGAGTTCCCGCGACTAAATAATTTGCTTCGGGTATGACTGTTATTCTCGGTTGAAAATAATTTAAAAGTGGTTAATTTTCCTTTCCATAGAGGAAAGGAAAATTAATAATTTAATTCTCAAAAATAAATCTATGCTCGAGCCATCACTCATTAACTCTTACCTTCATAGGTAAGAGTAAGTAATTGTTAGCTAATCAGTGTTTTTTTTATTATGAAATGGCTGACGATAGGTAAAGGACGGCTAGCTAGTAGCTAGGGGTCTTTAAAAGTTAAAGTCGCTTAGGTTACATAAGTTATACTTACAGCTTTTTTCCGAAAAATGTAAGCAAGCAGGTCATCTTGAGGAAAAATAATAATGAATGAATAATAATAAGAAAATGCCTGAAATTTACTACATTCTAGTTTTGAAAAGCACATATTTAAAAAAATAATGTATGCTAGGTAGCTTTAAATACAAACAGTACTTATTTAAGTATATGAAAGTTAGAGATATGCAGGATTATCAATTATCCCGAAAACCCTCCAGTCTAATAAAATGTTCGGCTTCAGTAAGCAATGAAGACGTGGGTGCTGTGCAGTGCAATAGTCCGACACCTTTTATTTGACAGTCAAGGGTCATACAGGATAATCAAGGCACAGAGGTCGGATGAAGGTACAACTAACGACGTAAATTATGATAATAAAATTGGACTCAACAGGGCAACCACACACCAAATAAAAGCAAACTGTATCATGCATTTAGCTACTTTTAAAGAAAACACCTTTTGTATTTTTTTCATAAATCATCTACCAAAAAAGTATCAAGGTGTCTAATTTTATTTAAAATTCCTAACAATTTGAAATCAGACTGCTCGTGTGTGTGCCTAACACAGCGGCTACCATCAAGAGATCGTTGAATATTTTAATTAAGTAAACTTTACGAGCTGTCATCATGTTATTTTTATCATATTGGGCGATACAATAACAATGATTGGATTTCGTCGCCTGTAACTGCGACTGATATGATATTTTTTTGCAGTTCCATGATCAAACAAGGAATTTCGTCATGTCCTGTCTGTTGTTATTCAGTCTAAAACAACCTAAACAATAAAAAAATACGTGATTAGACACCTAATATAATTTTACATACTTTGTTGATTTGATGGGAAGTTTGTTGCGCCACTTCTTCTTCCCAACAAAAACACATACACGGAAGGGGTTTTGGGGGCTGTCTTTTGCAAATTTGACATTCAAATAGTGCTGATTTTTAGCCTAGTTTGGCTTTTGAATTTTGATTTTATACCTAACCCAGTTAAATTGGGCGGTTTTCTTAAAATATTATTACACTCTAATAAATATCAAATAATCCTCATAACAAGCTAAGAGAATATTGTGTCAACCCGAGTTTGTACAACCTACCTACTGATTTTTTGACACAGTTATTATTCTATGGCACAAACTCACATGTGCTGAACATTTGAGGAACGAGAACCATCTGTAAAAATAATACTAAAAGCTAGTAGATATAAAATGGATGAACAATTCAAGGACTAGGTACGTTTCATAAATACGATAACTTTGGTCCTACTGAAAAATATGTTTATGATAAAGAGAGGATGAATGTACTTGTCGTAGATAATTATATATATTTGAATTCATGATCATGTAGGCAGGCACTTGATATGTAGTAACTCCTATTAAACAATAATACTTGTTTATATAGGTACTCCATATGGGAAATCTAGATTGCTGATAAAGTGTCTCGATAAAGTTTCTTTAGAGCACTCCACAAATCCAATGCCAATGGCAAAATACTGTGCAAACTGCAGTGCACAAATAAACGTTGGTTGTGTAGGTACCTACCTACAGTTAAATATTTAACTATTGCACACTCTTACCGCACTGGTTATTTATGTTATTTTCCTAGTGATTATCTACAGTGAATTACACATTTATAAATAATATAAATACATTTTTCATGTAAATTGATTAAACAAATAAACTGGTGTACAGTTTAAAAAAAAATTACGTTCTGTTTTTAATGTTACAATTCAAAGCACCACAAACTTATCTGTTGGTCGTGCAACTACTAATTTAAATTTTGTATGAAATGAAATTAACACATGTGTGACGATAAGAAATCGATAAACGAGTAGTACCTACCATGAGGCAACGGTTTTACTCCAAGGCGTTTTTTTAAACTTTAATAACATATTTTTTCTTGCGTATAAACTTGTCTGGCGATTATTGCGAAGTGGCAAGTTACTGGGGTATCCCCGCCCGGCCTCAATGCTAACCCCTATGGCTATCTGCCACTAGAGTTTTTCCTTCAGGTTAATACCTTCCTACTGGGTATTCAATTTCTAGAGCCGAACTAGCCGCGGTATTGCGTTATTCATATAAATGATCGTCTTATATAGTTTTGATGGAGGTACCAAGCAGTTCATAATAATTTTAGGGAGTTACGATACAACTGTTTTCCGTCATAAATACTGATTGATAATTCACCAGTTCCAAAGCTTGCACGCAGATCTCTACATCCACGTGAATTAAGACCACCCAAAAAATCTCAATCCGTGAACTTCATGCTAATCCTGAGGACCGTATTACAACTTGTCTAATGAATAAGCAATAGGTAATCTTCTTCTAACTGAGTTGAATGAATCCATTTGAAAATAGGAATAGTATCTACCTAGGTTCGTCGATGGAGAGAAAGGTGTACGTATTATCATCTATTCAGCGAGTTAATCAAAACATTATCGACTACTTACTTATTTTCAAACATAATGTACGATACTGTAAACAATTAATATGAATCTGCTGATGGTTACATACATTCAGCCCTATAGCGCAGTCCTTTTGCATAGATACCTAAGTAAAACAAGTTTACTGTGTAATGTTGTTATGGCACTAGTATTTTATTAATCTTAAATTGAATTTTTCGTTATCCATCCTAAACAGCTGCGTACTGAAGTTTCCTCGAAAGTTTTTGAAATTTACAACATAAAAAAAACGTAGAGACAAAAGAGTAGAGGCGAAACGTTTTTCTTCTATTTCTAACATAATTTTTAAACTAACATAATTATACTAAACCCGGCCTTTTCTGCAGCACAGTTGTCTTTATATTTGATTAGAAACGGTTTCTATTGATTCTGTAAAATTGTGACGTAACCCATGAGATGTCTATATAAACTTCTACTGAAACTAACGTAAACAATCAGTATACCTGATAGAATGAATGAAAAACCGTAAATATATAGTTGTTATTGTTAACGAACTTTGAATAGTCATCGGATGATGTTGTCCTACTCGTAGATATATTATAGTTAGTGAAATAATAAATCTATGGCCCTACTGCATCAGAAAATTTTCAATAGACTCTAAATATTTACTGTAGGTACTCTAAACTGTCAAAATACCCAGCAGGTGCATTTTTGAATAATTAAGATTCTAAAGTAGATACCTATCTATCAACATTCGGTTGATCCAGTATTTGTAGCCTTAATATTTATTAGATCTAACACTAACCTTTAATCACTAAGTGGCCCTAGCATAAGCACGCTCTTCGGTTTCAGTTTTCATTTCTAGATATACGAGTACAAGTGGTTGGATCTGCACTTATTTATTGGATGAAGGCTGAGGCCTTATAATTTATCTATGTGTTTGTTTATTGTATTATGAAATATGCCTTGGCAGGCACACATTGCCCAGTGTTCCACCAACACCTGTCGTACAAGAAGGTCACCAGTTCTACAATTACCTCCCATCTGAAATTTTATTTTGACATGGTATCGTGAATATAAACATAACATAATATATGTATTTATTTACATTAAAATTTGAAACATACATTATATATTTAACATATAGTATTCACATTATATACATTCTTAACTACATAAAAAATACTCTGTACGAGTACCAACTTAATATAAGTATACTAAATTACGACTTTAATTTAGTAAGTACCAACTATCAACCTATATGTAGGTACCAATTTGTTTGCATTTCTCTCAACGAATTCACGGTGGGATGTTTTGAAAAACAGATGACACGTTTACGAACAAACTTCCAATCGGACAAGAATACTATTGTGTTAAGACGAATGGCACATACGCACATGGCTAACGATTATCTTGAAAGACACGTATTCCTGAATAGAACCCTAGCTAGGTAGAGTATAATTTTAGGTCTCATGCAATTTTATGTTTTGTCCAATCCGCAAGTGTGGTGATAATGCTCGTACCTTCTTTTATGAGAAGAGCCTTCGACGGTTCGACCATCAGTGGGACATCAAACAGACCGTTGTTGGCAAGTCAAAAATATTCAAAATTATAATGCACTTAGTTTCACCCATACACAATCGGAAATAAATATTTATAGGCTGGACATCGAACCCGACTTAAACTTCCACAGTAATTGCCCGTTAAAATACATATTATATCTAACATACAAAATAGCAAAGCAGATAATTTAGATGTCGTCGTCTTTGGAATGTTAATCGCAGAAGATGCTTTTAGAATTGAGAACTAACACTCAGTTAAATTGAACTAGTTAAATTCCCAACTAATTTTAACATAAAACCAAGCGTATGTATTCTATCCAAAGCTATATGAAGTTAACCAAAAACTTTGGCTGACCGTAGATAAATTGTATACGGTGTGTGACAGTGCTCATCACAAAACAGAAGAATTATTTGCAAGCGGCACACCAAAGACAATGGCGAGAGTGCATCGCTCACACCGATTTGTTCCAGTTTCCTAAGCTGCCACTAGCTGTGCATCAATACTAAAAAGTCGTAGCGCACCTAGACCACAACTTTATGCTAGACTTCGACCTATAGGCCTAGTTTTCCAGTGGTGTCAATGCCATTATTGTCGCATGGCGTTTCTTCCTAAGTCTAAGATCTCGGTTTTAAAATTTTCATTGATTTTGATTGTTAAGAATATAAACAAAAGGCTGGGTAAATACATTATTTACGTAAGCGCATCAAAAATACCTATTATATACTCTATTCTAGGGATATGTGAGTAACATCTAGAATTATGACCGGATTATCTCAATTTGAAATTGCTATGATAAAGTCACATTATGTTTAATCTCTCTGAAAATAAAGTCAAACTGCAAACGTATTTTAAGTAGGTATTGAGTCATAAAGTACTACGCATAAAAATAAAATATAAATCAGAAATTGAAAACCATTTTACGATACGTTCCTAGCACTGTCATTGGCATGATACGGTGTAGTGGAAAGACTCCTTTAGAGTTGAATTATTTGTTTTCAACATCTATTTTGCTTTTTTGTATTTGATTTTTTAATATTATCATTACGTAGAAGAACTTTTTATAGGGACGTCTAAGACTTTTTTCAGAAAACACAATAGAAATGGTCCATTATTTCTCAACGCAGTTGTACCTACAGGGGTATTAGTATTCCACATATTCTTCTATCCCGTACTAATAGTTGAGGTAAGAATACCTTAATTGTCATCTATACTTATAATAAATCTGTAGAGAGGTCAATTCTGTACATGAAATATATTTCCAAAATAACTATCAGGGGGTGATAAGGGATCGATACTGATGCCAAAAATGCAATCAGTAAAATTTTTGTCTGTCTGTCCGTCTGTCTGTCTGTCTGTCTGTCTGTATAAACTCTATAGAAACAAAAACTACTCGACGGATTTTAACGAAACTTGGTACAATTATTTGTCATACTCCTGAGATGGTTATAGTATACTTTTCATCACGCTACAATCAATAGGAGCAGAGCAGTGAAGGGAAATGTTGTCATTTTGTTTAAACGCGCTAATCTCAGGAACCGCTGGTCCGATTTAAATAATTCTTTCAGTGTTAGATAGTCCATTTATCGAGGAAGGCTATAGGCTATATATCATCACGCTAAGACCAATAGGAGCGGAGCGCCACTTTTCCACGCGGACGAAGTCGCTGGCAGAAGCTAGTTTATAATATATAGGTGAGCTAGTTTATTAGTTAAGTAGTTTGAGATTGGTTGATGGATGTTTGTTACTACAACTTAAATTTCCCCTTAAAAAACACACGTCATCGATAAAATTAGGTAATAACTTCACACTAGCCTATTGCAAAATACCACAGCACATAAAACCATGCATGTAGAGTTGTGGACATTCGCACAATCACAGTAATTGCTCGTTAAATCGACAAATCTGAATTGCCGTACAAAATGCTCCGTGTTGAATTTAAATATTATAATGTGGCATTTTGCACCGGACGTGAAAAACGCATTAAATGTACCAACGGTAGAGTAGAGCTTGTTATTGTGTCGGTTTCTATAGAAATTAGGTACTTGATAGATGAATTTCGAAACCCACTACCACAGTACAACGTGGACAACAGCGACTTCTATAATATCTAATTTAGATACTAACTGCAACATCTGGCATAGGACTTACGTAGAATCTAGTGCCTACTTAAAACCGTTTTTCTTTTAACCGCGACCTGAGTGAACTTCTTCGTATACCCTGATAAAACGTTCCTGCCCTATGTCTTACCCAAGTTTAAAATTATCTTAAATCAGTTTAACCGTTATACCGTCAGCCGTGAAACGTAACAAACCATCAAAATAAAATTACTTAGGATTTCGGTTTTCTATTGGCGGGTTACCATACTTACCATAATGTGTGCATGTAATTTTACACAAGTGAGGTCTGGCTTTCACCCAGTGAGTTTATCATTTAGCAGCACACGCCTCGCGCCGACACTATCTCTACATCGTTGTATTTGTGGCGTACTACTTGTACTGTGTCTATACCTACCCACAACATATCGACACATATCTAATTAATTAATGTTCATCACATCACAAGTATATTTCATTTACGGTTATTAGTTTGTCCATTTAATCCATACGTAAAAGACGTTTAGATTATCAGTTAAGATGGGCTTAGATAACGTTCAGTTCTATTTGATCATCGCTTAACAACGTACTAAAACTTTTCGACAGTTTAAGTAATGTTGTAAAATTATATATCACACAAGACTTATACGATGGGACAATAAATATAAGGTAGGTACATAAATGCTAATTCTGTATATTACGAACATTAGGTATCTACGAACGCAAATACTGAAAATTCGGTGTGGGTCAAATCTAATGCAACCGACACACCTAACCTACCCAGGTTGGGTGAGTTGCATTGTTATTTAATGCACTGTATCTTTGTAGAAAAATAGTCAGCACAGTCTATATTAAGAATATCGTTAATGTTATGGCTACATGTACTCGCTTCACACTTCAGATAACTATGCACTTATGCAGTGCAAGATTAACTCATATCATATTTATTAGTGATAGATGCAAAAGTTTATTTAACGCATTATTATATGGGTTATAATTTGTTTATAAGTATGTAGATTGGTATTACCCGTTGAGGTACCGTACCTAGGTATAATAAGAATATTTTTCCCGATATTAAGAATATTTTGTCGATAACCAACACTGCGCCGCCCAACTCTCGTGCAAATATCATCCGTGGTGGTCACTGTTGTTTTACTAGTTTTCCCGTAGTTTTCCCAAGGTTTTCCAAAAGACCGGAGCCATAACGTCGACCAGCAGTTAAAACCTCGGAAGTCTCATTTGCTTTAAAAAATCATTTATTTGTAAGCACCATAGGTTAGCACAGTATACTTTGACAAACTGTCGAATTTTGCTCTCTACATTTACGTGGTTTTCTCTACGAGCGACGATACATAATATATTTTCGAGATAAAAAGCATCCTATGACCTTCGCGGTCTTCGGGGGCCATAGACAACGTCCGTTGAACGCAGTCTTCGAGTTTCTGTATCATGTTCAAAATCATATTAGGGGTGCTGATTACGAATGTAATATATTTTTACTGATCCATGATCGCAGATTGAATTTTTTAAGTAAAATCGATATGGGTGTCATTTTCGAGCGTATCAGGAGTGCTGATTTACGTATATGCAATCTATTTACAGATCCAAGATGGCAGATTAGATTTTTTGAGTAAAATCGATATGGAAATCGATTTTGAGTAACGATCGCACATTCATAACACCCCCCAAAACATATCGTTTTGGGGGGTGTTATGAATGTGCGATCTTTTTACAAATCCCGGGCGTATTTACATTTTTGAGTAAAAATCTATATGGCTGTCGTTTTCGAGGGCTTTAGGGGGGCTGATTACGAATATGATACCTTTTTACAGGTGAAGAAAGAAGGCGGAATGACCACACATATTGTTTCTGATATATTTTTATTAATTACAATTATTATTTGCTAAGTTATCAAATAATAATTGCAGCAAGTGAAGCTGCGAGCACAACTAGTAATTAATAAATATACCAACTGTTTATGTTATTACGACCTTTTATAAACTTATTGATACTTGCCATTAGATAATGGAATCATATTTTATTATCTAGATGCCATTGATAATCGATTAGAAATTTTCCTCTCTTCGTGAATTTTTATTTTATTAACGGAGAAGGGGGGGGTTTTTATTCTAATACACGATGGCTATCCAAAAACAAAACTAGCAAGCGCCTACATTTTTCTCCTGTTCAGGAACTCAAACCGAAATAATAAATCAAAATTAAGCTACACAAAGTGACACTGATACAAGTTTAATTGTGGAAACTGGAGAGTTGTAGAAACTGGCAAAATAGTTTTTTTTTTAAATAACAAAAAATATCTCTTCATGTTTACCGTAATGCTGTAATAAAAATGATAGAAGATTGTAACAAATAATTTAAACAAACAATACATAGTTATTCCAGCAGTTAGAATTGAATTCTGTTTTGACTTTTCAGTTTTAATAAAATAGAAGGATAATGATATCTCTAATGATTTGAATTTTGGTTATAAATTAACTGTTTTGCAAATGACTGAACACGTTTCAGAGCACGATTTCCTGTAATATGTTAGATTAGGATGGCAAATACATAAAAACATGTCCCACTGGATCGACTGACTAGTTGAACCAATCGACAATCGGACGAACGAGACACAAGGGATGTTTCCCGTACGGCCTAGTAAAAATATTACTGCCAATGTCCGATACTTTCCTTCTTTTAACTGTTAGAGATAAAATTGTATAAAGTGGCGTAGTAGCCACCTGCTTTTGTCCCGTTTCAATAATAACCGCAATGGGTTACACATGTTATATGAAAACAATAGGAAACTCTTGTTTTAGTATGCGCCAGATAACGGGTATTGTAGTTGTATTATCCCACATGAAACTATACTTTATACTTACTCGTACATACATATCATATGTATAATAAAAGAATAACGCTTATGCGTTTATAAATTAATCATTAGATACTTTGGGCCTGTTTTACCTCTTCTAGATATAAAATCTACCAGTAAATTATAATTGGAACGTTATTCAATAGAAATTATCTGGCTCGTAAGTTTAACGGACACTTATCCGGAGGTGATAAAACTGGACATTAATATTTCGGACAGGCCAAGATAAATTAGTGCAATAATATTATGTTATCGTATATCACGGAAAGTTCCAGTAGGTACGTACGTTCGGTATTATATTAGATATTTACCCAGGATTAGGGCTGCCATTCGTCTGGGTTTTCCCAGATTTGTCCTAGTTTAGAGGGCGCCCGGGGTGCGTCCGGGCGGGTTTTCAAAGAGCGTCCGGAAAAATCCCGGACTTTTTACCTGATATCCGATCCCGCTTGATTGAAAAGTAAGCAATAAATTAAATCAAATAATGAAAAAATGTCCGGGGAAAAATCAAACTCATTCAAAATGTCCGGAGTTTTTATAGTAGACTAAAACTATAAAAACTCCGATTTGGGTAATGGCAGCCCTACCCAGGATGAAGGTACATACTCTACTATTATCATATGTATTTTCTTTCATAGATATAGGTACCTACATGGAAACACGCAGGTGAGAAAGTACATAGACCAAAAGTAAATTGAAAGTTCTTTAAATTGGATCATAAACAGTTGACGGGGCAAGATCGGATCGTCACCATCATCACCACAATAGATGACCTAACCTTATCGTGTGTGACAATGTATTCCATCATAATTCCATTTCATGCTGACGAATACTTAATCATATCGCTATTTAATTAACTTTTACTTCTTATCGAAACGAGGAAATAGAATATGGGTACACTATCGACGGTAGGTATATCGGTAGGTACCTAACTACGCCTTATTCGAGGCATGGTAACATAATGAGAAAAGAGTTCTCACTTCCTTAATGAATGAGGTGTAAGTTAATATTTTCTGAAGTTAATCCAACATGAAAATAGAAAATACTATCAGAATTTGAAAACCGGCCAAGTGCGAGTCGAAAAAATACACACAGCAATGTCGAAATAATAATACTATACCTACTATAATATTATGTACTTAATCAGATTACCCACGTTTCGTGTAGTACCTATCGTGTATCGACTATGAGTATGTTGTGGGGTCTAATCAGTTATAATATGTCTGCAAATATTTCCAGTACAATTCTAAGTAGATAGGTGCAACAACCGTTAAACAAATATTTTCCGGGTAAAACGTTACTTTTTAACATGTAACGATTCCGTCGCGCGCAATGTCACAGAACGGTATCAAATTAGCATCGTTCAAGCTACCGTAATGCTGCTATGGTGACTACTATAACCAATTATACCAATAATAACGAACTATTGTCAAATCTATTACTTACCATAGCAGGGTAACCAATAAATTTGACAATAGTTCATTAAACTTTGTGACGAAAATATTATTGGTGTTAAAGTACTGAGTTTTACTCAAAGGATTCCAAAATATATGAGAGTCATTACTAAGCCTCGTCTGTCTGTCCAAACCAGCGCCAGCCGAATATGAATATAAAGTTATGCGATTAAAGTTTGCCCATGATAATGTTTATTTTTACATCTAAAACATTAATAGTGTTGTGCCATCAATCATTAATCACACATTAAGATCGCGGCGATCTAATAAAATACAAAATGTCTCAACACTAACGTTGATAGACTCATTTACATTCACGTTAAGGTGAGTAGGTACTTAATTACTACCGTAGGTGGAAAGTCATGGTAAGGACCTCACTGAGATGATCTGGCTGGTTCATAGCTTATAACCACTAGACACAACACTGGCTAGCCACGCCTAATTTCCCTGCTACCGACTTATAGTTCAAAGTTCATTGACCCGGTATTCCACTACGCGCTCCACATTTTCGGTAACTGTCGCTACAATTAATTAGCACACTTACTATGATTCGTTATTGTCAGCCAGATTCTCGAAAAATATAGTGGTGCATGTATTAGCAACGTTCTCTCTTGCAGTGAAATTCGGCTCGCTATAAAGTTTGGTAATATGGCCCTCTGATCTACACCAGAGATCAACGTGGAACAGCGGACTTATGGACCTACGTACATAAGTCCGCTGTTCCGCGTTGTAATTAGAAAATATATGTAAGTATAAGACAAACCTTCCTTTTTAAGGCTTAATACAATAATAACTTAATACTTTAGAACTCCTAGCGCTGTGTCGTAGCTATGGCCTTAGCACTTGATCAGGGTACAGCGAGATTGTTTTTCCCTTTGGTCGTCTTTGGTTTTATCTAGATGTAATCTACGGAATATTCAGCGTCACCGTACGGATTTTAAAAATGTTAAAATTTAATTTTAGGCTGGAAATTATTTTTCGCATGTCTTTTTGGCGCCCCTTGTCATCTGACTCCTAGAGCGACAACTTTTCTCGCCCTACCCCGTGGCCCCGGCAGTGTATGTTGTGCTAGGTCAGATGGACTTTCAGACAAATTTGCATAATATGATAATGGCCACATATGATGAGCACTTGTTATAATTAGCGGCGGATCGGGTCCCTGTGAAAATTCGTTGCGGCCCGCTCCACCCTGATCCGTCGCTAGTGAACAATATTTCATACAAAACATAGGCAAGCATATTTTTGGCTGGTGGACCCCAGCCTTAAATAGGTATAAATACTCTATGAATAAAGAAAAATCCCAAACGAAATCTATTAACTCTGACATCAATCATTTTGAGCATTTATCATTTTTTATCAGTATCATTTTTTGTTGAAGTTCATAGTTATATTAATTACACTGTATCAAAGGGAATGAATGTGATGACGGTGAAAATTCTTAATGAAAAAATCTTCAGACCTAACTACAAACAGCATGATTAAAAATCTTTAGACTCGCATCTTGTTAAAAAGGATGCATTCTGAGAGAAGTTTAAAATTCTAAGTTCGTCTAAACGTTATTTATAAACATTCATGCTAGACGAAAACAAAACCAATGAATGGGTAACAGTCGTCAGATGATCTATTAAATTATCGTATTATTGTCATTCTTAGGCAATAATAACACTTAGGTAAGAGCTGCTGCCATTACATGGTAAGTGTTTAGAGGCGTACGTATACGAGTATTTACATCGTTTTATGCTTTTCTAGCCATGTACTGTCCTACCTATATTACACTAACTACCAAACGACGCAGGTAATGTTCTAAGACTTGATCTATTATTAATCTGTATATATAAAAGAAAGTCGTCTTAGTTACACCACTTATAACTCGAGAACGGCTGAACCGATTTGGCTGAAAATTGGAGAGGAGGCAGCTTAGAACCAGGAGACGGACATAAGATAGGAGTTGGGTAGAGGTTGCATACCACGCGAACGAAGTCGCGCGGGGCAGCTAGTAACATACTATAAATAACTTAACACAGAACAATAATTATTCATAGCCACCCAGTTAATCCATGCAGGAACCTAGGTAATGGCCGTTCGGATGAAATATAATAATTAATAGAGCCTCAGCTTCAGAAAACTGGGATTGGAATGGCATTTGAAGGCTTAGCCCAAGATTATGCAAATTACGATATGAGACAGCCTTTAACAGGAAAATATTTACCAAAACAAGACCCGATTTCAGTTCATACCATTCCCAATGAAATTGTCGCAAAAGAAAGGATTTCACTAACTATACTATTTCGCAAAACTCTTGCAGTAGACAAACTAGGTACAGTACCTAGTTCCAGATTTTTATACCGATAATCTCTATTCACAGATGTCAAAAGTAACCAGAACGTGATAGTGCCGGGGGCAGGGATGCAGGCGGCGGCAGGAGCGGACAGTCGCCCGACTAGGGTTGGATAGCTGCCAGCCAGCCGGCATGTGGGTGCGGGCGGCGCGTGCGATGCGGGCTCTGCGGCGAGCCGCGCTTCTGGTACCACTGGCGCTCACGGCGCTTCTCCTGCTGCTGCTGCCGCGCCCGCCTGCTCTCGCACCTGCGCCGCGAAGCCCCTCCCCGCCAGCACCGCCGCGCATCGACATCCACATAGAGGTACCTATTCAAGTAACAGGCGCAGTGTAAAACCTTGAGTTATAAATTCTACTTTCACCTTCCAACTTACGTTAATGACAGAAAGTATTCCATCCATCGCAACCATCGACAGACATCAATCGAACCTTGCTATGTGCTGAAACATGATCAGGAAGTGGTAAATGATCACCATCACTTTTGTCAAGAGAGAAATAAAGCATTTATATAAGCATTATTATCTCCATGAACATCTACGATGACAAATACATCTCAGATGATGCATTGCCATCTAGTGAAAAAGCTTGCACAGACACTGTCACCGTCACCCTACCTAACGTTTTATTGGAACACACTATACAGCAACGGTCTACAACTACATTTTTTTCATTTCTATAATCTGAAGTATGGTGTACAGACAAGTAAGGGTCGACAATGACAGTTAAAGTGTAGGAGTAATTATTGCTGAACTCTTAATCAATGAAAACTCTGTTATTTTTAGACTGGTACCTAAAGATTTAGTGCTACTTAGTCTAGGTCTAGGTCCTAATAGGACTAATTTCAGTTTAGGACGATAGTCATTAAAATTAGCTCATAACACCATGTCATTACCAACATTCTTTAGAATGTTGATTGATTTTGAGCGTCAAATCGGAATCGGAAGCAACTAGGATTAGATTTTTTACTTTACTACTGGAAAATAATTGATAATGTCTTCCGTTTAATAACTCTGGTTAATGAAATGTCAATATATAACAATGTAAGAGTGTATAAATATTTCTTTTACTTCTCATAACACATGCATTTGGCTACAGATATTCTCATATTTCTCACGCTCGATGACCACCTGATCGTTCATGTTATTGTCATCTAGCATTTCTATTGTATAGTTAGATGTGTTCATCATAGGTACATCTACATTAAGGTAAAGTAGATAACAGATTTATTAATACTATATAACACCAGATTTACATACACGCTTCAATCACTGAATAGGTAATACAATGTTATTACTCGCGGCTCGACTTTCATCAACTAGTGAGCAGAACATTCTTCATTATTTTATGTTTCTAAACTGTGGCACGGGCGAGCCACACTCCTCGATATTCAACACTGCTGTAGGTATGTACCGTAAAAAATATAATCCTTTATCCGAGAGTCCGGTAAAAGAGGATCAGCAACAGATGATTGTGCTGATTTTACACGGATTCAAAACTAAACTTGACGTTATGGTTAGGCAAACATATATCTAGTTACATTCGGTAAAACTGGCTGTTCCATTTCGAGGATTCTGACTGCCTTTCTTTTATATAATTGTAATCTGCTTAGTAATAAGTTAATTAATTAATGTTCTCTGATTCGCCGAGCTAGTCTTTTGATAACACTTCTGCACTTTATGTTTATCCGCTACGTAACATTTGGCGACTCTCACTTCAGAATGCGATCACGGAAACAGACTACGCAATAGCTCACGAGGACGAGTCTGCTAGACTGCCGTGGTTCATGCGTGGTGGTGAACAGCGACCTACGCAGCACGAACCTGATGCTAAACTGTTTCCCGAAGATTCACCGGGAGACGACAGGTACCTACGTTCTCCTAAACAAACTTCTCCTTCTGTTTTGTTTGATGTGAACCAATATAGTAGACAATAATTCAAATGACACCAATTATATGTTGCAGAGTCGTCAATCAATTAATGTATACGCTACCAAAAGACGAAGAGGTGCCTATAAAGAAAATCTTGCTAGCAAACGGGTTAGGCGCGTGGGGAGTGTCTGGTGGGCGGACGGAGTTTATCCGCAACAAATGTCCGGTGGACCGCTGCACGCTGACCGCAGATGCACGTGATGCCAGCACAGCTGATGCTATACTCTATAAAGATCACCACACTCCATTCAATGTCAAACGTTCACCCAAACAGGTTTGTAATGAGATGTATTTTATTTTTTATCAGAGCTAGGAATTCACCATAGTAGCCATTTACCTATGTATAACATGGATCAGATCAAATAATGCATTCCAACGATCTCGATTTCTTAATGATGGCCAAATCAATTACCTTGTTGACGAAGCAACGTCTAACAACTTCTAATAAATAGGGATTATATTCTGTCGATACCTATTCCAGATCTGGATCCTGTACTACCTCGAGTGTCCATACCACACGGCGTCGCTGCGGCCATCGTCGGTGGACGTGTTCAACTGGACGTCTACCTACCGCCGGGATTCTGATATAGTGGCGCCGTACGAGCACTGGGTCTACTATGATCCACTTATCACTGAAAAAGATCTTGACAGGAACTTTGCTGCTAATAAAACTAAAAAGGTACCCACTAATTCATATTCCGAGAGAGAGAAGTCACATACGAAACTGTAGGTTATTTCCCATCCAAAAAAAAGTGAAGTCTGTGTGAAAGGCACGTAGATACCTACTTCATCAACATCACGTACCTGTTCTTCTGTCAGAATCCTAACAAATATTAAAAATGCGAATGTGAGTTTGTTTATTTGTTTGTTACGCTTTAATTAATGGAAAAACGGCTGAACCGATTTGGATGACTTACTAAGATTAGCCACTCCCCAGGGTGAGCCGGATTATCACTTGTATTTCGTCACTCGTCTCTATCTTTTACCATATTAAATCTAAAGCTTATTTGACAGGTGGCATGGTTTGTTTCGAACTGCCACGCTCGCAATCGTCGCCTGCAGTACGCTCGGCAGCTCAGCAAGTACATCCAAGTGGATATCTACGGAGCCTGTGGCGCCCACCACTGCCCCCGCACCGACCCCAACTGTCTAGAGATGCTAGATAAAGATTACAAATTTTATCTTGCCTTCGAAAACTCCAACTGCCGTGATTACGTCACTGAGAAATTTTTCGTCAATGGATTGCAGTAAGTTTTGTTTTTACCTGACTGCCAACCCTATACGTAAACTAGACAGAACTAGTCAATACAAGCCCATAAAAAAGCACTTTTAGTTTTTTCCGAGCTACTTTTCCAATTTGTAATGCGAATTATGCTTATTTTTTCTTTTATTCTAAAGATTTGACCAGAAAGATGTTTAAACCAAACTATGCTGTTGCAGACACAATGTACTGCCAATAGTGATGGGTGCTCGCGCGTCTGAGTATGCCGCCCTGGCGCCTCATAATTCATACGTCCACGTCGAAGAGTTCGCTAGCCCGGAAGAACTCGCCTCATATTTACGACGCCTCGACGAAGATGATAATTTATATAATTCTTACTTCAAGTGGAAGGTAAGAATAAGTGCCGTGTAGGTATGGGTCCACATCTTCATGATTTCAGAAAGCAGTAGGTAGTCATTAAAACACAGTACCTAAGTACCTACGTATATAAGCTACCTATACGATTGCTTTTCCTCGGACCTCGCCACATTGTCCGGTTAAGCAGGTCGAATGCTGTTAGAAGCACCCTGCAAGAGGTCATGTAGAAAAAAAATGCTCTTCCTCGGTCTGTGTGCATGGAGGTTGTACGATAGTGGCGATAGTAGGTACTTACCTAGACAAGTATTAATTCAGTTTCTGGTAATGGCACTGTGTTTTCCATAGATTTATTATTTCACTACATATTTCTATGGTGTTTTCCATTTGCCTATGAGTTGTTTAGAATCAAATGTAAACCATTGCCTAAATCTCTTTCTCTCAGGGTACTGGGGAGTTCATTAACACGTACTTCTTCTGCCGCGTGTGCGCAATGGTGCACGCGAACGATCGGCGCCAGCGAAGCGCGCACTACGACGACGTCCAGGCGTGGTGGCGCGACGGCGCGTGCACGCGGGCTGAGTGGCGTACCACGCAGAGGGACACCCGCGACAACGGCTAGCGGCACCCCCGCCAATCTCGAAACTTTACTTTTAGGTTTATTGCTTCTAGCCCACCTCTTCCATGAGGTTTGACGACCCTTTACAAATATCAGAGTCGCTGAACCCCGGCGCTACGCAATTTAGTAAATATTGTCGTGTTGCGAATCGAGTCGAAACTTGTAATCTCGTCCATATAGCATAGCGTATGCCTACACGATAATGTTAGTAGGTAGTTCTGTTATAGTTTTATTAGATTGCCGGTGTTCGGTGTACGAGTTTTCCCCATAATATTTTTGTAACATGAACTAGTGAGGCGTATAGAAAGCGCATAATATATGATTAAGGAATAATTAAATAATTCAATGTTGTTGGCGCCCAACGTGGGTCTGAGGAAAATTAATGTGAACGAGACCTGATTTTCCCTCTGTCTGATAACTTAGAGTATATTTGCTTTTGCTTTCAATAAGGCGGATAAAACAATCAGAAATCATGTGCAATAAATAGAAAAACTTTTTGAAGCATAAACATTCCATTGTATATAAGTTTTCAATTACTACCTACTTTTAAAATATTTTTACTACAGTTATAACGAATTTTATTAGGTTTAAGAAATTATTGTTTTAAATGTTAGTTGTTTATACTACATATTTTTGTAAATTATTTGGATTTTGTAAATATTTTGACTTACTACATGATAAGTAGGTATTTTATATTTCATGTTGAAGAACACCTGCCAGACCAATCTGTGGCGAGAGAAATATAGGAAATATCCTTCAGGATCTCGTGGTGTTCCTTGGTTTAAGCAAAGATTTTGGACTAGACTTAATTAATTACATTTTTCTTGATATTGATTTGATATTCATCTATAATAACTATTTTCGTGCTTGTAAAAAAGCTCAACTTTGTAAGTCTAGTCATGTTGCCATTGTGACAGCACAATACCAAAAATAATCTTTTATGATTTTTGCGCACAGTTTGCACAAAGTTGTAACAATGTTTTCATATTTTATAATTTAGATTATAACACTTCTTAAAGGAGTTAAAAGTTTTATAATATGTATATTTTTCATTAAATTATTAAAGGTCTTACTTATAAATTAGTATTTTATTACTATTGAATGGTCTGTACATTATGAAATATTGTTGTGTTTGTCTTTTTTAAATGTTATTTGCTTTGTAGACTATAAATCAATCTTAGTTAAGAGAATCCATATAGAATCAAAATGTTTTCAGTGTATTTGAGACCATGTCTCACAAGAAACAAAACATTGCAAGGCTTGTTCATGATGTTGCATTATGATAATTTTAAAATCTGGCTGTCTTATCAGACTGAAAAATCTTAAATAATTTGTAAAATTCTAACTTTGATTCTGATTAAACCTGCATCTTATTTAAAAGTGTTCATTTTCATAAATCTTAATTGTATCAGACTCATTGTGGTTTCATAGGATAATCGCACAATTCCCTAAAAAATCTACTTTTAGAAATAATCAAAATTCTATGTGTTAACTTATAACTGAATGTTAAAACTGTAACGATCTCAAATAAAAAGAAAAGCCAAGAAGCATGCAGTTTGAAAAAATTGCCTACCTACCTAATTGTTATGCATTTAAATATCTTAAGCAAAACCTGAGTATTTGCTGGGAACATGTTAATTATCTCGATAAACATTCCATTTCTATTGTTTATGATAACATAATTATTGTGTATATATAAAATATAATATGTAGTTAAATTTTACATAGACAATTCATTGTATAGCAAAAAGGAATGCTATTAGATAAACTTTACATACATAAAACAACATAGCAAATGAAAATGGCAATTATTATGACTTGATTGAATGAATACATGTGAGACACCAAATAAATTTATATAAATGTTATATAATATATTTATGTATATGTATATATACATATAATTGTTTAACAGTATAAAATGAAAGTGCCAGTGTAAAATAAACAACATTTTTTTGAAGTAAACACAACTTGTAACTTAAAAGGCCTTTCAATATGTTGTGATTAAACCAATTAACTTAATAAAATGCTTATTGCAGTACAATTAAGCCACCAACATGACACCTAGTGTTCATTTCACTGATGAAGATAAATAAATGACAAATTAAACATTATTTGTTTTATTTCAATTAACATAACAAAGATTTTGTCTACATGCACATATAGTATTTTGCTTCTTATAGCTTAGGAAGCTATGTCAACTTTTCTAAATGTATGAATTGTTTCAACATGTCAATTGATTTTGAATTAAGTTGCAGTTGTAATTGAACATTCACACATTCAACAACAAAATTAATAGTATTCTGAAATATACTTTGAGCTTTATGCATATTCTGTGGAACTAGAACACCAAACCAACGAATAGGATTGACCATATTATCTGCATCGTTTTCCACAACTCTCATCTGTTCAACTCCATCTTCCTGAGTAGTTTCACACACAGTAGAAGCTGAGAAATCTGTACTGCTCTCTGTAGGCAGCCGTGCAGTACTTACTGAACTCTGGCCCATAATGTAGCGAGACTTAGCTAAATGAATACTACCGTTTTTGATGCTGGTCTCTATGTTTAATTCACAGCGCATCTTTTCTTCCATCAAATGCAATTGTTTTAGAATAATTTTGTCGAGCAATTCACTCGCTACGGCCACAGACGGTACATCTGCGTTCAAAAAAAAAGTAGCTGGTTAGCTTTCTACTTTAAGGTCGCATCTATTTATTTTGTTTTTTCATTAGGTACATTACCTTGGACATGTTGTTCGGACATGATTGAGTTTATTCAGCTAATTTAAATGATATAAGAACTTTGCTTTATAATCACAGCAACACTGAAAATTATTCTTAGATCAAACAAAACATTTCAAGTAAACAAAATTGGTTTCGCTCACTAAAATTAAATTCGTCACCTTGTCTGTCAGTCAAACAAATAATTGATTTGACATTTCTCATGTGTTGTGCCATAGACAAATATTTCTTTACAAAAATCTCTATGAAAACTTTTAAAGAAAAATACAATACATGGATTTTTTATTAAAATATCAATTATGTACATAACCATGTAAACATTGTCTTTAAGCACAAATGTGTGTGATTCATTGGTTGTTTGATAGTTTCTTGGGGCCTACAAAAACGAAATTAGAGGAGAGACCCTGAGACGCCTAACCCATGAACGATTCTACATGAATCGATTATTATCAATTTTGTTAATCGACTAGTACCAGTGTTAATATACTCTGTGACTAGTATTTTATTCTCTATTGTCCTTCGCCCCCCCCCAAATTGCTTCCATCCCCGCCCGCGTTGTAGATCGCCCCCTGCAGCCCCCTTCCTGCCCTCCACCCGCCGTCCTGTTCCAGACTGCGCCGCCATCTTAAAATTTTCGTCATTCATGTGTGGGAATATTCATTTGGTATATTGCTGAAAATATAAAACAAGTTACGAGTGGTTATTATTAGAAACATTCTTAAAATAACACTAGGCGATGTCGGACAAAAAGCGATTGCTAAATGATCTCAGAGTTATAGATTTACGTGCTGAGTTAGAGAAGCGCAACCTAGATAAAAGCGGCGTTCGCGGTGTGCTCATACAACGCCTATCCAAGGTAAATAAGTGACGTGTAAGTGTGGAAATACCTTAAGAATATAAAATACCTCTAAAACACTTTATTGATGATATCTTTCTAGCATTTGGAAGAGGAAGGGCATGATCCGGCTACTTTCAAATTTGAGTTGACTACTGTAGAGGTAAAGACTCCAGCAAAACGGACTAGGCGTTCAGAGAGCACTGTTGAACAAGAGACTGAAGAGACGCCAGCCATGGAAGATATGATCGTTCAAGATGACGCTGGAGAAGAAGAAGAAACTGAAAAGAAACTAAAAACTAGTCCCAAGCCTGAAGGTAATATGGAGGTGGAAGACACTGAGAAATCAAATCGGAAAAGGGAGTTAAAAGAAGAACCAGAAGCTACACAGGCTAAAAAAGCGTGTCTTGAAAAGGATACTAGAAATGAGGATGATCACAAAGTAGAAAACAACACTGATGCCGAGGACAGCATCAACTTAGATATTGGTGATGATGAACTACTTAATGAAGAGGTACGTTTCTATTTCTTCAGTGTTACAGTTAAACTGCCCTCCGTTACATCCAAAATATCCAATGGATTCATGATGGAGATAGATTAGAATATGCAAACCATCTGAAAATCGTGTTATATTAAATGTGTCCAAGTACATATGTATTTATATATTGTTGAAATATACTTATGTTTATATAAGTATCTTATTTTTTTAATCATCACAGTATTTCTAACATTATAACAAATTCTGCTTTGTCAACCCTAAATGTGTCATGTCTGGGTTCTGTAATTATTAATAATATCATATCATTCTGGAGTGTCGCCAAATATCTAACTGAAATTAATATTTGCATACTTGATAGTGTGTAATAAACATGTGTTTACAATTTTTCCTAACCTTGTCTTTAATCTCTTTCAGACTGACAACAACACTAAAACACTCAAAAAAGGTAAGGTTCTCATTTTTTTACACTTAACTTCTGTACATACATTAATTATTAAAATTAATGATCAGTGAATATAATGTAGTGCTAATAATTAACTCTTATCAATAACAAATGTTTCTTCAATATCACAAACCAGCAGATGAAGGAATAAAACATGTGCTTAGGAAAGTACTCAACTTAAATGTGATTAAAATTACATGATGTACTTATTTTTGTAATATCTGTCATCATGCTAAAATTGGAATAGTTGCGGTAAACAAGAGTGGAATGTTCTAAACAGCAGAAGAAAATTGATAGTGAGACCGGCGATCATCATACTAGAAACAGCTGCAACACAGAATAAAACCAAAAAGTTACAGAAAGAGAGAAGTTGACAATGTGTATCATTTGGGAGGATTACCACTGAAATGAGCACAGACTGAGGTGGCTTCCATTACAATGATGTGGTGTTTTGTGTTATTTAAGTGGCAGGGCATTTCCGGTCACTACAGCACTCCAGTGTCCTACAGTTATGTAAGCTTTACTATGGACATAGTGGCTCATAGCTGCTATGCTGCTCCATATCCAGATGGTGGTGCTAATGTCCAATCAAGTTTTCAGGTCAGGATTTTGTGTATTAAACAACATACAAGAAAGAAAAATACCAAGAAACTATCAACACTCCGTGGCAAGATTATGGAGAGGCAGGGTGGGCCGCTCCCGATATTCGGCGAGCGACCTGCGCTGGCTCAGCTGATGAGTGCAACTGACGTAGATGAGGCAGCGGAGGAGGAGGAGGACGCCGGCGAGCCATCGAGCGACAAGTCTGCACCGGGCGACACTGCAACGAATGGTGACGACGAGCCTGCCGACGACCAACATCAAGTAAACTCCGAAGCCCCCGCCACTAGGTTGGTGAACGTCGAACGGCCGCCGTGTCGCCGCCCACGCGCATCTATACCTACTCCGATTATTTCGACATCCAATACTTTTCTTTCGTTATCTCTACAAAGTTTTGCACCTAACGTTTTGGAGATGTGGCTGCTCTACGGATCGGACAACAGCTGCGTGTACACAAAACTCGGCAATGTCAGCGTGTCGTCGTCGGCGCCGCGCTGCAGTACTGCCTACACCTGATCCATTGGAGGACCTTCTGCTTGTGGTGACGACGTCAGCTGCTGCTGCTCGGCGAGCACTATATGGCGACTGGTGCAACATGGTGGAGCTACCCTCACAGTCCCAGTGCAGTGGAATAATGGTGCAAAACTTTGTAGGTGATGAGTGTCACTGCGGGAATTCTAAAAGATTACTATCACCAGACTGCACATTTATGGACTTGTGCTAGTAATAAACATAAAATGTTAAAATTCTTTTCTAAATGTACTTGTCTCAACTATATATAACTATAGATTTGTTATTTATTGTTAAATAATGATTTATATGTTTTTTCAGCAATGAGGATGACAAGCATGATAAAGATACAAAAGGTATTTATGATCAATCTGTCTTTAGTTTAATTGAGTGAGTGACACAAACTAATACTTTAATTTTTCTGTGTACCTACAGATGATAAAGAAAAAGAAGTTGATGGTGAGAAGAAAGAGAAAAAAGATGAAAATAAAGAAGGTGGTGCGAGGAACTTGTGGGTCAGTGGCCTGTCTGGCGACACTCGCGCTAAAGACCTGAAGCAATTGTGCAGCAAGCATGGCAAGGTAAGCACTTGTTCATTCCTTCTTTTATCTTGGATATGTTGCAGTGCACCGGTTGCTCTAGCTAGATGCTTTATATTAGCACCTGGATACTTGCATAGTAAATATAACTTTACATTTTATAACAATTTTAAATATAAAACTTCACAACCACATAAACAAAATAGCATGTTGATTGGAACTCAGCCAAATATTTGATTCCAAAAAGTTTCTCAGAAATGTTAATAAATTCAGCCAAGCCTTAACATTGTAATTACAGGTGATTGGAGCAAAAGTTGTTACTAATGCTAGAACGCCCGGTTCCCGTTGTTACGGCTATGTCACAATGGCTAGTGCTCAAGACGCAGAGAACTGTATTAAACATTTACATAGAACAGGTATTTTTTTATATCATAATAAGTAATTTTCATTGCAATGACATAGAAGAAAAATAATTGATATAATTTTCGATTGTATTTTTTCAGAATTGCATGGACGTATGATTTCTGTGGAAAAGGCGAAATCCGAATCGGAGTCATCGTCACGCCGCCAGCCGTCTGCCCGCTCTGAGCGGCGCCCCAGTAAAGATCGCAAAGAAGAACCTAAAGAGAATGAGGTATTATTAGATTTATCTAAATTATATATCCCTTGGTCTAAATCATATCATGTAGATAACATGGCGCTATCTCGTGAATTCTCGTGATGATCGTAATTCATTAAATTTTTATTAATATTTTTCTTAGGAGAACAAAGACAACGCAGATAAGACTGGTGAACCAAAACAGAAAAAGGATAGTGAAGTGTCAGGAGCAGAAAGTACAAGGTCCACGTCCCGCACACGCGAAAAGTCACACCGTTCTGATAAGGTGGGAAACTCACTATACAACCTTACTTTCTTGTTTAACTCAGTTTAAAATTATTTCACTTGTTACAACTTGTTTTGTTATAATCCAGGACCGTGCGAGGCGAAGCACTAGAAGTCGTGAGCGTCGGCGATCGCCCCGGGAGGTTCTCTCCTTTTCCAAAATCTGGGTGAGTAATCCTAGTTATTCCACAAAACCAACCACAAATACAACAGACCAAAAAACCGAGTAAAATAAAACATAAAAAGTTTGTTTATTCTATTTTTTCATGGTGTGGCCAGCACTCCGTCGATTCAGTAAAATGCAGTCCTTTCGTAACTGTTCTCAAAAACTTCACGTGATATAAAGTTCATATTTGAATATTCACACTTTGCATCATGTCTGTCTATCAGTGAAATTATGATAATATGTGATAATTGTGGGTGGGCAGAAGGAGCGTGACGTGGCTCGCGCGCGCGAGAGATCGCGTGCGGCGCGAGAGGAAGAGCGACGCCGCCGCGCCGCCGAGGACGCACTGCGCGAGCGCGAGCGCCGCCAGCGCCAGGAGAAGCACCGCCTCGCGGTCGAGCGGGAGAAGCTGCGCGCTGAGAGGTACACACTTGTTAGTATAGCGCCGGCGCCGCGCCGCCGAGGACGCACTGCGCGAGCGCGAGCGCCGCCAGCGCCAGGAGAAGCACCGCCTCGCGGTCGAGCGGGAGAAGCTGCGCGCTGAGAGGTACACACTTGTTAGTATAGCGCCGGCGCCGCGCCGCCGAGGACGCACTGCGCGAGCGCGAGCGCCGCCAGCGCCAGGAGAAGCACCGCCTCGCGGTCGAGCGGGAGAAGCTGCGCGCTGAGAGGTACACACTTGTTAGTATAGCGCCGGCGCCGCGCCGCCGAGGACGCACTGCGCGAGCGCGAGCGCCGCCAGCGCCAGGAGAAGCACCGCCTCGCGGTCGAGCGGGAGAAGCTGCGCGCTGAGAGGTACACACTTGTTAGTATAGCGCCGGCGCCGCGCCGCCGAGGACGCACTGCGCGAGCGCGAGCGCCGCCAGCGCCAGGAGAAGCACCGCCTCGCGGTCGAGCGGGAGAAGCTGCGCGCTGAGAGGTACACACTTGTTAGTATAGCGCCGGCGCCGCGCCGCCGAGGACGCACTGCGCGAGCGCGAGCGCCGCCAGCGCCAGGAGAAGCACCGCCTCGCGGTCGAGCGGGAGAAGCTGCGCGCTGAGAGGTACACACTTGTTAGTATAGCGCCGGCGCCGCGCCGCCGAGGACGCACTGCGCGAGCGCGAGCGCCGCCAGCGCCAGGAGAAGCACCGCCTCGCGGTCGAGCGGGAGAAGCTGCGCGCTGAGAGGTACACACTTGTTAGTATAGCGCCGGCGCCGCGCCGCCGAGGACGCACTGCGCGAGCGCGAGCGCCGCCAGCGCCAGGAGAAGCACCGCCTCGCGGTCGAGCGGGAGAAGCTGCGCGCTGAGAGGTACACACTTGTTAGTATAGCGCCGGCGCCGCGCCGCCGAGGACGCACTGCGCGAGCGCGAGCGCCGCCAGCGCCAGGAGAAGCACCGCCTCGCGGTCGAGCGGGAGAAGCTGCGCGCTGAGAGGTACACACTTGTTAGTATAGCGCCGGCGCCGCGCCGCCGAGGACGCACTGCGCGAGCGCGAGCGCCGCCAGCGCCAGGAGAAGCACCGCCTCGCGGTCGAGCGGGAGAAGCTGCGCGCTGAGAGGTACACACTTGTTAGTATAGCGCCGGCGCCGCGCCGCCGAGGACGCACTGCGCGAGCGCGAGCGCCGCCAGCGCCAGGAGAAGCACCGCCTCGCGGTCGAGCGGGAGAAGCTGCGCGCTGAGAGGTACACACTTGTTAGTATAGCGCCGGCGCCGCGCCGCCGAGGACGCACTGCGCGAGCGCGAGCGCCGCCAGCGCCAGGAGAAGCACCGCCTCGCGGTCGAGCGGGAGAAGCTGCGCGCTGAGAGGTACACACTTGTTAGTATAGCGCCGGCGCCGCGCCGCCGAGGACGCACTGCGCGAGCGCGAGCGCCGCCAGCGCCAGGAGAAGCACCGCCTCGCGGTCGAGCGGGAGAAGCTGCGCGCTGAGAGGTACACACTTGTTAGTATAGCGCCGGCGCCGCGCCGCCGAGGACGCACTGCGCGAGCGCGAGCGCCGCCAGCGCCAGGAGAAGCACCGCCTCGCGGTCGAGCGGGAGAAGCTGCGCGCTGAGAGGTACACACTTGTTAGTATAGCGCCGGCGCCGCGCCGCCGAGGACGCACTGCGCGAGCGCGAGCGCCGCCAGCGCCAGGAGAAGCACCGCCTCGCGGTCGAGCGGGAGAAGCTGCGCGCTGAGAGGTACACACTTGTTAGTATAGCGCCGGCGCCGCGCCGCCGAGGACGCACTGCGCGAGCGCGAGCGCCGCCAGCGCCAGGAGAAGCACCGCCTCGCGGTCGAGCGGGAGAAGCTGCGCGCTGAGAGGTACACACTTGTTAGTATAGCGCCGGCGCCGCGCCGCCGAGGACGCACTGCGCGAGCGCGAGCGCCGCCAGCGCCAGGAGAAGCACCGCCTCGCGGTCGAGCGGGAGAAGCTGCGCGCTGAGAGGTACACACTTGTTAGTATAGCGCCGGCGCCGCGCCGCCGAGGACGCACTGCGCGAGCGCGAGCGCCGCCAGCGCCAGGAGAAGCACCGCCTCGCGGTCGAGCGGGAGAAGCTGCGCGCTGAGAGGTACACACTTGTTAGTATAGCGCCGGCGCCGCGCCGCCGAGGACGCACTGCGCGAGCGCGAGCGCCGCCAGCGCCAGGAGAAGCACCGCCTCGCGGTCGAGCGGGAGAAGCTGCGCGCTGAGAGGTACACACTTGTTAGTATAGCGCCGGCGCCGCGCCGCCGAGGACGCACTGCGCGAGCGCGAGCGCCGCCAGCGCCAGGAGAAGCACCGCCTCGCGGTCGAGCGGGAGAAGCTGCGCGCTGAGAGGTACACACTTGTTAGTATAGCGCCGGCGCCGCGCCGCCGAGGACGCACTGCGCGAGCGCGAGCGCCGCCAGCGCCAGGAGAAGCACCGCCTCGCGGTCGAGCGGGAGAAGCTGCGCGCTGAGAGGTGCACACTTGTTAGTATAGCGCCCGCGTAAAAATCCCAGCGAACAGACTTCATCAACTACTAATGTGAAACCGAAAATCCTCTTGAGTAAACCGACCATGACTGATATAGAGAGAGATGAAGATGAGCTATCTTAGAAAATTTTGCCCAACACGTTTAAGAGCTAGGCCCACGGCCCCATCAAGTCATATTGTTCGACGTACTGTGAGTTTGTGAGCACGGAAACAATCTCGTTGTGAAGCTTGTCACATTATGTTAGTAATCGGATTATGCTTAAAGTCAATATTTTTCGCAGAGAGAAAATCGAGCGCGAAAAGAACGAGCTGCTTCGTTTAGAACGCGAACGTCACAGACTGGAGCGAGAGAAGTTGGAGCTGGAGAGACTGGAACTGAAACGTGCTCAATTAAGGTATTTTCTTTCTACCTTTAATTTTCAATATTCTGTTTTAAGCCCTATGGCTTAATATTTACGGGCGTGTTTTTCGCGCGTGAAATCTATACTTATAATAAATCTGTAGAGAGGTCAATTCTGTACATGAAATATATTTCCAAAATAACTATCAGGGGGTGATTAGGGATCGATACTGATGTCAAAAATGCAATCAGTAAAATTTTTGTCTGTCTGTCTGTCCGTCTGTCTGTCTGTATAAACTCTATAGAAACAAAAACTACTGGACGGATTTTAACGAAACTTGGTACAATTATTTGTCATACTCCTGAGATGGTTATAGTATACTTTTCATCACGCTACAATCAATAGGAGCAGAGCAGTGAAGGGAAATGTTGTCATTTTGTTTAAACGCGCTAATCTCAGGAACCGCTAGTATTATAATAATGTTTGTATATGTAGGCTGGAAGAAGAGCGTCGCAAGCGCGGCTACGAGGGCCCGGCGTACCGCAAGGCCGGCAGCCCGCCGCCCGAGCCCGCCTACGAGCGCGACGCCCGACACAAGCGCCCCCCGCCGCCGCCCATCGTATGTACTCATTGACACTTTTTAGTTAACACAGAAAAAGAGAAAAGCTGCGTCGTTCGTAATAATACTTTAGTTTGAATTATTACGTCAAACTAAACTCTGTAGATTACAAGTCAACCAGATTTGCCTGTTGCGATAATGGTTTATGATTTTTATTTCTGTGTCGTCAAGTATTAATCTTTGACTCAATGATATTATCTACCAAACCATCATTTACATAACGCAACACTCGTTTATCCATAGTCATCAAGTCGCGGCCAATTTGAGGCGCCGCCACCGCCCCGTTTCGAGATGACAGCCAGCTATGAGAGAGGTGCTGATAAGAGAGACCGCGAGCGCGACTACAAGCGAGACTATCCGCGACATGTCTCCTGTGAGTATACTAATATTAAGATAATAATATGTTCATGAATACATGACATTTTAACTTTTCACTATAATATGAAAACCTTTCCAGCTGGAAACATGAAGTACTCCAGCAACGGCGGCGCTAGCGAGGACTCTCGACAACCGATGCCACCGGGTACCAGGCCTAAAGAGCCCAGGTATGTTTATAAACCTAATGTTAAACAAGAGGTAATTTAATGAAACTCATTACAAAAGTTTGGATTGCTGCTGTTCCACCCGCATCCTGAGGGAACTACTTTGCGCACCTGGATAAAATGTTACTGAAGTATAAACCTGGAGGTTATAAACTATGTATGTACCAAATTTCATCAAAATCCATTCAGTAGATTTTGCGTGAAAGAATAACAAACATTCATGCATATCCTCACAAACTTTCGTATTTATAATATTATAGTAGGATATTATAAAAGTGATGTGTTAAATTATTACAGTCGTTCTTACGAGTCCCGCGACAACCGCTCTTACCGGCCATCGCCGCCCGGCAAGCCCGAGCCGCGGAGCTGGAATGCCTCCAGTCGCTACCCTGACGCTGCGCCGCCTTCTAAAGGTAATGTTTACATTGGTTACTTTAGCTTTGCTCTATAGGCCTATATAATGTTAAGGTGAACTTATTTTTAGCCTGCTATCGCTTGTCACTATTAGACTACCACTTTGGCAGCGATCAAATTATTAATTTTGCTTATCCAATAACCACCCAATTACTCGAATAGAAACATGATAAGTTTTAAAGAATTAGGACGCTTATTACATCCAAAATAAGGTCTTACATGTAACCTAAATGCCAATTTTAGGAAGCAACGGAAGCGGTGGTGGCGGCGAGGCTTGGTCCAGTGGGGAAGCCCGCTACGGCAGTTACGAGGCGCGCTACGCACCGCAGTACCAGCCGCCGCCGCCCGGGGCGCCCTATCCCGACCGCTACGCGCCGCCGCCGCGCGAGTACCCGCGCAAGTACTAGACACGTGAGTAAAACTATTCAGTCTTACGGTGACATATACACACCATTCTTAGTTGTGTCAATAATAGTACAAAACAAAAAAGGCTATGTCTATGTAAAAATATAGCACCTATGTACCAGTTTCCGAGTCCGCATTGATGTTTACAATATTTATTAGCTAGGTTTGCGAGATAACATAATAAATAATTATATTGTCACACCATTGATATAACATACATTATTTATTAGTAAATAATACTTATTCTGTTTCAGATTTTGGTGGTGAATTGAAAAATTAAGTTCAGATGTTTATTTCGTATGTTAGAGTGAATGTTATTATTTTAGAATGATGAAAACTATCTTATGTAGCTTAGAGGGATAGTATCTATCTCTGAATGATTGATTGCACGTGATATATTACATTGAGTAATAACACTTTACAAAAGATTGACATTGAGTCCATGTTTGTGTATTTTTTTTTTATATGGACCATGCTTAAAAGGATGCTACTATTTCTCATTCCGTACTAAACCAAATGTGATGGGAATTTTACTAATCTCAATGGTTTACCTGTCTTGGGCGGTTAGTTCTATAAACTACATAGTTATAATTTGCATAATTATTCCATATTATGTTAAAATATAAAGGTGTCTTCAGACTAGCTATATTATGTGCAAATAATATATTCAATGTGAACGCGACTTATTTTATCATGTAATAAGTAGGTATGTGACCAATTTTCAAAAATGTACAGTCAACTTAATAAAATATGCATTAATATTTAATTGTTTGTACAAAGTTACATTGGGTATGATAGGCTAGTATGATAACATTTTATTGTTATGACGTGTAAACAAAGTATAGCTTGTAATGTATAAGTAATAAATAATTGAAAAAGGTACTATTTTTTTCATTTATTTATCTTGCGCGGTATGTAACTTTGCGGTATGTTACTCAGCTGCGTCCGGTTCACACTGATAGCCGATTCCAAGATAGTTGGGAAAAAACTAGGCAGACGATGAGTATGTTATGAGGCGTACTGG
The DNA here is from genome assembly GCA_963891755.1 of Pyrrhia umbra. Taxonomy (NCBI): domain Eukaryota; kingdom Metazoa; phylum Arthropoda; class Insecta; order Lepidoptera; family Noctuidae; genus Pyrrhia; species Pyrrhia umbra. Next base: position 6,765,966 of record OY982937.1, on the reverse strand, counting down.
GAAGCAGTAAACACCAATTTGACCTACAAGATTTTGCATAAAACACAGCACATCAAACATCCAGCATCTTTACTAATATTTTAAATCCTAAAGAACGCAGTTTGTTTTATCGTAAATGTTACAATCAAACTCACATTCATAATATAAGTTGTGATAGTGTGTCAAAACCAGGATACCAGATCCCTTAATTACATTCTTTAGCTGAAGGTAATAATGATAAATAAGGGACAATTTTAAGAAGAATCTTTTATTGTTTTTTTTTTAAATCCATCAACAGTTAGCATTAGTCTGACCAACAAAAGTGGACCCAGAAAAAACCGGCCTATTGCGAATCGGACTCTCGAACCGACTGTTCCGAACTTTGCAAGGAAAATCCTGATCTGCACAGAACTACAATAATATTGAAGGTTCGAAACTAGAAAGGAACTGCTACCTACTTGAAAATTGTATTTGTGCATCAAATAGCAGATAAATCATAAACAATCAATCATGATTGTTTTTATTCTTGTCACTTTTGTTGGGTAGACTATGAATATGAATACTTATACATATAGGTACAATTTATAACTTTTACCTACTCGAAATCTTAAACCTCACCAAACTTAAAGTGGCCTTTAATACCTTTTTTACCGATCAAAATGGATTTACGACGATATTAAGATTAAGAATCCACTCAAACTTTAGTAACGTTTCTGAATTCAGGCATTTATCACTTAAAGCCCCAAAGGCTATGTAAAGCTCTTTCCGCACGGTTCATCTTGCTGTACAGCATTATGTAACAGCCAGCGTGCATGGTGCACATGTAACATAATGAAATTTGGCATGGAGAAAGATAGACCCGACCCTGGAGTCTGATAAAGGTGCCGATTCTGACTTACACACGACTAAACTAATTTTAAAATATCATGCTCTTTTTCTAATGCGAAATACAAGAAGAGGATAGCAAGTAATTCAGTGCTGTCAAATTAAATGACAGGTGACATTTTGTTCGTACAGGTTTGTTAATTTAGTCGAGATGTTACGACGTGATGTTTAATTTGTGTATGGAAAACTATTTTTTTCTAATTTGACAGGTGTTAAAAGTTTGCTATCCCTCTCTTATATTTGTTGATGGAAAGAGAGAATTATAGACTAAATTTAATTTAGATGGTGTCACGAGAATCGCCGCCAAAGACTACTTTTTATTTGGGTGCTTGAAGTAGTTCCCTTAGGATACAGGTAAAATCGCGGGAAACATACTTTTTAGGTTATTCTATTGCGTCATATTGATGCGCACTCGATATCTGTTGGTGTATCTGCCCTAAGTACCTCGACGTACAGCAAGATGGAACTTGCGCAAGGAGCCTAAGTAACATTTGGATAAAAAGCAAAACAGAAAAAAAGGAATAGTCACGGCCGGTTGCATCTACAAATACAATGTATACGATAATGTTACTTTTGACGGATACTGTACATTGATCATTTGCATTATCATTGTTTATGCATAACTACGTTTATTTTTTTCATATTGTTTTCATTGGTCGTGACCTTACCGACCAATGCCGATTGCATAAAACGTAAGCGCTTGCTTACTTTAAAAGTAAATGTAAACTTAATAATAAAATTTTCAACTACTTTTCAGCCTAAGTATGTCAGTAAAGGAGGAGGTACAAAGACAATGAAAATGATCAATATAAAGTACTCGTAAAACGTACATTTGTACTTGAATGTTGATGTAACCGGCCGTGATTACAATCCGTTATTCCTTTACCAATAGGCGGATATCTTTTTATATTGTCAGATAACAATACAAAGTAAAATACATGCATGTATTATTATTTTTAAGTGCATAATATGTATTACTTTTACCAACTGCATCATAATGTAACAGTATTAGATTATTATTGAGGTATCGGAGTCAAACAATAACACTTATTATATTATGTGCAGAAATACATTATTTTTCTGTTGAATGATAAACTGTATCTTACAGCACTCACTGCATCTTAATAAATTAGCACAAAAATGTTCTGCGATGTTTATAATATTGTTATCGAGCTCTATACCCTCATAATTATATGTCCATGGTAGCGGTAATCTCAAATCAGTTTAATATGCGTTAAGTGTATCCGTAGGGCAGTTGTACCCTGCTTACACGGAGGCTGATTAACTTAATCGTTCTTATCACTTTGTGCGAGAAGAGGAAAAAGTTTTGTAGGATTCCACTAACTTATTTTTTACATTTAGTTTCAGACTAGTTCAGGAGCATTTGATCAGAACATTTGATATTGAATGAATATAAAATTAAAAGAGACAACGTTAGGAATCAAAACTCTCCATCATAAAAAAAAACGAAATCATCATTTTTGAAGAGATCACGTAATTATATTACATGGCGTATCACACGCTATGCGTGTATTATTTGGAAGCTTATCGACTAACCTTTAAGGTAGGTAGGTATATTCATTGATACAGCGTCATCCACCACCATCTTATAATATAAAATGCCAATTACAATTTTAGTAATCTTACACCCTTGCTTGCAGATAGTTTATATTGTCGATAAACAGTCTGCTTTGCGTTGGAACAATATGTTCATTTGATGAAAATTGTGGGTGTTGGTAATCCCAAGTGTTTACATCATTGTGACGCGGCTCAGAAATACTCACATCGAGATATTTCAGAGCATCAATAGCCGCTTGTTGTCCTTGCACTGCAGCGAGGCGCAGCAGGCGAACAGCAGTTTCCTGATCGGCCTTGAGCCCGCCCCGGCCTTGCCCGTAATATATACCGAGGTTGTACAGGGCTTCAGGGTGGTCTAATGCCGCGGCGGACTTGTATAGCTCCATTGCCTGTCATTAATATATCAAATATGTTAAAAATAAAAGGCCAGGCTGCATTGAACAATCTGAGCATGGAAAAACCGGACGCATTATGTGCAGGTGTTTGATGATAGATACATCTCAGCCACACTGCATATGAAACAGCAGTGAAAAAGCTGGTCTGATATAAATATGTCGTTATGACTGCTTAACGTCTAAAGAATAGACACAGAAAATTTTTTTTTTCAAAGTTTATATCAAACACTGACTGAATTAGTGAATTTAGGTTTTCGTTTCGCTTTATCAATTGAAGGACAGAACCCTAAATACCCTAATACATGTACAATATGTTTTTACTTACAGTCTTTTCATTGGCAGTTACTCCTAAACCTTTTTCATAACACAGCCCTAAATTATAAATGGCTGGAGCATGATTGCGATGTGCGGCGGACCTAGACAAAAGTTTTTTTTCATTAGTACTGTTTCTCATCTCAAATGTTGGTAGTGTTTATTTTTCATAACTAATTTATTATTCTTTTGAAACAGCCACAGTCTGATAAATGTGAGGATTTGTATTCTTCAGAAAACCATGTTTGGATTGAAGTGTAAGTAATATGTAAATGTGTTTATCAAAGACTAGCTTCTGCCTGCGACTTCGTCCGCGTGGAATAGTGGTGCTCCGCTCCTATTGGTTTTAGCGTGATGAAATATAGCCTATATATAGCCTTCTTCAATAAATGGGCTATCTAACACTGAAAGAATTTTCAAATCGGACCAGTAGTTCCTGAGATTAGTAGCGTACGCAAAAAAAGTAACTTTTCTGGTTGATTTCTTACACCTTGTGTCCGAAAAACCCAAATATCTTACGGAACCCTATTTTTTTTCCAAAATAAAATTTAGCCTATGTTACTCGTGGATAATGTAGCTTTCGAATGGTGAAAGAATTTTTAAAATCGGTCCAGTAGTTTTTGAGCCTATTCATTACAAACAAACAAAGTTTTCTTCTTTATAATATTAGTGTAGATGTAGATATTAGAGACTGCAAAAGGCTGGCAAAACTTGTAACCCTGGGTGTACTGAAGCCTCTAGAATATGGATTAAAAAATATTCACATACCTTAATAAACTAAGTCCATCTTGGTACTGTCCATTCTCAATGGCAGCTAGGCCAAGTCTATTCTCAATAGAGTTCAACACCTCACCCAAGTCATCGTCTGTAGTATCAGTATCAGAGCTAGTGCTACTGCTAGATATATTCTCCTTTTTTTTAAGGCTCTCATATTTATCATTGGACATCAAATGCACAGTAGGTGTAAAATCAGAAACCAATTTTTCAATTTTCTCTACTGAACTGATATAATATTCACTTTTGTTCATATAAGGTACATATGGAAGGATAGATGAGAGCAAATTGTTTACAGAAGAGCTTTTGTTTTCAAGAAGACTGCAATGGTGTTTTAGTTTGAAATGTATTAATTGACTAGTATACCACCCCAAAACTGCTGCACCACTCTATGAAAAACATAATAAGAATTAATTATCTGTAAAATCCTGCAAACTGCATAAGATATCTTATGTAATGTGCACTGGGCTACTACATGGAATCCCCATTAAGACTTCACACAACTGGGAATCGAACCCAGGGCTTCTGCCAGTAGCCACACTGACAATAGTGACCGCTAAGACATTGGCAGAAATCTAGATAATCTAGAAGTCCAGTGAATATTGATAAAATATTGCACCAGTAATTAAAAAAAACTACAAAATGCAAACATACCCATGTTATGGCATCCATCCAAGTTTTATTTATTGGTTCAAAGTTCCACTTCTTGCTATTAGCCCGACTTCCATTCTGGTAAGACTTACGACATTTGCGAAATGAAAGCCACTTACAGGGTGGTCCAGCTTTCTTATCATTGTTTTGTTCATTAACCTGTAAAGAAAAACAAGTTATTTCATTTCTTTGGAAAGTGTTAAAATGTGAGTAGGATACTAAACAAATGAATGTCTCAATTGAAATTATTGCACAATTAAATGCTCAAATGAACTCCATTTTTGCTTGCCATCAAATGTGACATTAATGTGTCGCAACTAGGTTGAGATCAAGACAGTTCTTCTCTTGTTAATATTATATGTGCTCTGAGGCACTGTAGAGGGCATGGTGTTAAAGAGAAAAACCCATAACTAAGAAGAGCAGGTTTAATAGACGCATCTAAAAATTCACCTACAATACAACAAACATATATTAATATATACAAACATACCCATGGTGCAACATCCATATGACTTCTATTTAAGTGTTCAAAGTTCAACTTCTTGCTATTAGGCTCATTTTCTTTCTGTCCACAGCGTCTACGAAATGAAAACCACTTGCAAGGTGAACCACCAGCAGTTGCAGTATTCTCTTCATTTGATTCATTTTCCTGGAATTTGTTTATTTGCATTGAATGAAATCAATGGTAAATCTGATGTGTGTGATATGATGATCTTGAAATTCAAACATACCAATGGTATCTCATTCACCAGAGTTCTATCTTGGTGGTCAAAGTTCCATTTCATGTTGTTTGCATTTCTATCATGTGTCCCTTTGCCAAATGAAAACCACTTACAAGGCGGACCAGCATTGTCATCTAAATGTTTTTCATTTGAAGTTTTCCCCTAGAATTTTTTTAGTCATGTAATTTAAAAAAACTCAGAAGGCCATTTTCAGGAACTAGATTATGGGCCTATCACTTGCTGGTAGCTTTAGTACCTATTTTATATAGCCATATTTCTTTTTGTTAACCCATATAATAGGTAAGTTATTAATATTAATAATGTACTAAATACTAGTACAGTATCTGAAATATTGCAACCAAACTATAGAGACATACCCATGGTATCACATCCTTTTGTGCAGTATCTAGATGCTCCAAGCTCCGTTTATCATTTTCTCCATTGTGATTGTGAAATGATCTACAACCTTTAGGAAATGGAAACCAGTTGGTTGGACCAGCATTTTTGTCATGATTCAACTCTTTTTCATTCGCCTGGTGATAAAATTGTAAGTTCTTTACTCTATTTCACTTTTATATAACAGAAGACATGACAATTGCTGACACAAATCTATAAGCGGCATGTTTGTATGTTAATATGCAAAATGACTGAACTGACTTGGATGAAATTTGGGACACAGGTAGTTTATATCCTGGATTAACATAATATACTTTTATTTTGGGTTCAAATCCAATTCAGAAGTGACTACAACTAAATTCACAGGCAGAACTTTTATAAATTCAGTAGTTTTGTTATACTAACTAAATAAGATTCGCCGTCTAGTTAGCGTAACTTGTATAATTATTACAAGGTTATTGTCAACTAGCTGTTTCCTGCGGTTTCACCTGCAGTAAAAACGAAAATAAACTAAAATACATTAAAAACACCTACAGCTCAATTTAGATATTATTTTGCATATAACACAACAAAAACGCACTATAATAATGAGTTAATCATCCGGTTATCATGCCAAATATATTATTCTAGATAATACTGATAAAAGTGTTATGTCAGTGATAAAAATAAATCTACCAAATACAAACATACCCATGGTATGGCACCCGTCCAAGCTGTGTCTTGATGATCGAATTCGAAGCTCCAATTCGTGGTATTTGCATCGTTGTCGTTCTGGTATGATTTACAGTCTCTGCGGAATGCAATCCACTTACAAGGAGCACTCTCATTTTTCTCATCGTTGGTAATGGCAGCTCCATTGACTATGGTAGTGCTGCATCTATTAGCACTCCGTTCACACGTATCCCTGATTCGACGCGTAACATATTTCCACATGTTTTCAGTAAATATTGTTTGATATTTTATACACAAATCCATGAGACCAACTCGTTATAGAAATTCCATTATTTGGAATTTAGGCTGTGTTGAAAATACACACCGTTATTGCTAGAACACCCGCATAAGTTATTATTAGTTATAGTATAATAATTATAACAAAACAAAACTAATTATGAACTTGTTAAATTGAAAATATTTATTTATTTGGTAAAGTAGAAATTATGTACGAGTACATACGACTCCAACCAAAACTTTTTATCCATTTTGGTTGGTTCCACAGATTCTCTACGTCCACAGACTAGTTAGGTTTACGAGTTACACTATATTTTTTAGGAAATCTAACTAGGAAATCGGAAGATTTAGTAGTAGCTAAAACAGTTAGGTTCCTGTTTATTGAGATTGAATGATTCCGACCGCACTAATTCCTAAATTGTTTGCGATAATAAGTAAACAGTAAACGTAGTGTATAGATACTTTGTGATTCTGTGGCTCAAATCAATTCAAATTTTGGCGCGTAATCGCGTACGGGAGTTTCAGGTTTCTGGCGTCAATGTCGTGAACTGATTTTGTAAAAAACTTAAATTTTTCATAAAATTAAGTTCTGTTACAGCTTCATAACTCTTTCTAGTTAAGAAAAATATTGTTTGTTAGTCAACCAGTGATAATGTGTGGTCGTACTGGATTGTCCGTAGTTTTTTAAACCAATTTCTTTCATTGTTTTATTATTATTATTTTCTATTTTTACATCTAATTCTCTCTATATGTGTTTGCAGGTCATTAGATAAAGAAAAACTTCAATGTGCTTGTGGTTACAAATCCAAAAATGGTAATTTATACACCAAACCCTATTGGCTCCCAGAATTCAATGCAGGCAAAGAATATAGTCCATCCTACAACATCGCCCCAACAGAGGTGACTCCAGTGCTCGTGTCTTCTAGCAGATTCAGAAATGTCGTAGAATGTGACAGAGTGCTTAAACCTATGATGTGGGGCATTATACCACCATGGCACAAGGTAGAAGAAAATAAAGGGATGAATTATCTTAAAACCATTAAATCACATTATAGAAGTATTTTTCTTTTTACAGGGGGATTACAAAACACATAACTTAAGTACCAATAACTGCCGTCTAGAGAATATTAAGAGTTCAAAATTGTACAGTCCTATATTGAGTAATGGAGGTAGATGTGTAATAGTTGCTGAAGGTTTCTATGAGTGGCAGACAACTAACAAGTTGTCTAAAATCAAACAGCCTTATTACATTTATGCTCCACAGGATGATGGTATAAAGGTTCATATAGAATGTTATAACAGATCTAATAATATGACATGATAAACATAACAGCAATGCCTTCTTATTATCTACTCATGAGGGATTAATTAAAAAGTAAACTATTTAGATTCATAAACATTAAACAAATGTGGTGATAATGATTTGATTCACTAACTGTTCAAAGGTTCATATTCCGGTTTAAGCTGCAGTAGATTTAAGTTTTTTTTTTCACACTTTCTATATCAATGTCATATTCAGATAAAATACCTCCAACTAACACTTTAGAAACACAGGCATGATGGTATGTTATGTTATTATATTTTATGTGCGATATTGTTGTGCTATGAGCTATATATTGTAGTGTAGTCTGAAAGCAGCTTTACTCTGTATCAATAATAAAAAGAAAATAACTAAATAATTTCAGATTGATGAACCTGAAACATGGAACAACAACTTTACTGAAGAGACTGGCTGGACAGGAATACACCTACTTTACATGGCTGGCTTGTATCATGTCTGGCAAAATGAGGATACAATTATTTATTCATATTCTGTCATAACAATGGAATCTAATGACACCTTGGATTGGCTACATCACAGAATGCCTGCTATATTAAATAGTGATGAACAAATAGAGGTAACACTGAACATTCACCAATAATGTGCATCACATTGCACCATAGTTATAAAAATACATTAGAATAACTTATAAAAGAAACCAATTTTCATTTGCAGGCATGGCTTGATATTGATAATGTTAAGCCAGATGTGGCCCTTACTTATCTTAAGCCAGTAAAATTATTAGCTTGGCATCAAGTTTCAAGTGCAGTTAACAATTCCAGAAATAAAACTAATAATTGTAATAAGAGATTAGATAAGGAAGAGAAAAATAAGAAGACTCAAAAAACATTAAACTCATGGTTTTGTAAAGTTGAGAAACATAAGTTAACTGATGAAAGTGACTCAAATCACAAAAAACAAAAACTATAATCAAAAGTAATAATAAGGTAACATAATAAAACTTTTATTAAATTATTATTTGAGTTATATTTTTAAACTTCGGAAGAGCACTATAGTGCTGACATGCATACAATGTTTAACATTGTTTGTTGTCTAGGCCATACAAACAGCAAACTTCAAAAGAGAGCTTAAATATTTTCAATTCTGAATTCCTTGAAGTCTGCTTCACACCTGATTGTTCTGTGGTTTTTCAAGAAATCTGATACAAAACTGGTTACTTCATATTCCTCTGCAATAAAAATAAATTTTGTATCAACTGTTGATTAAATATCATACCTCTCAAATAAATGTTTTTATTAAGGTTATTTAGGTACCAACCTGGATATCGGCTACACTGATATATTAGTCTGATTAAATGTTTAGCCAAAGCTTTAAATATTCCTTTGCCCTTTATATGCCCCTTTATGTAATAGGGAGTTAGAAGCTTCACAACCCAGGGTGCAATTCGTTCTTTACAACTGATTATAAATTCAGGGGTCTCATCCAATGGTGACAAAATTTCTTCATCATCACTATCATGACCAAACAAAAGCGCGAACTTTTCTTTAATCTATAGCAAAAGAAAATCATAACACATTAATAAAAACTGTTTCCCACAGTGTCACACATAAAAACTCCCCTGTGTATCTTCCCTGGGGTTCAAGCTATCTCTATATCAAAATTCATCCCAATTCAAATCAATTATATTAGTAAGGAAAATAAGACTGTAGTGTTTGAGATTTTTTTTATTACATTACTAGGGTATGCCCACTATTTTGGGTAAATTTAGTATAGGTTAAATTTCAAAGTATCCTTTGTGTTAATACACATTATAAACTATGTATCAAATTTCATACATATCCATTAATAATTTTTGCATGACAGACTCACAAACTTTTGCATTTATAATATTGGTAGGTTATTATAAACTATGAATAAAAAAAAAACTTGATTTATTAATAGACACAATCTATCTTTGATTGTATTCTTTTTCTTAACAATAATTGACAGAATATTGGTTTTCAAACAAATAATTGTGGATAAGACAAATGAATAATGATAGTAGGTGAGTTTACTGTCATGAATGCACTTACTATATGTGTAAATATTTTAACCACATACCTTTTCCAGTTCCTTTCTATCAGTGTCCCCAATCTGATCCAGTAATTCATGTAACTTTTGCTTCAAAAAGTATTCCTCACATAACCACTTACTTGTACCACTTCTTCTTGGTTTTTGAACATCAGTCTTCTGTGCCACATTATCATTGCTAACTAATAATCCTGCTAAGTTAGCAAGTCTCTCATCTAATGATTTAATTTGAGCTGCATGATTTTCAATAACTGAATCCTGTTTAGAGTTGTTTGCACTGTTATCCAATATACTGGTATTTTTCTTCATATGATCATCTGGGGCCATATCCAATTTATCATAAAGAGCACCTTCAAATAAGTCATCATCATTGGTATCCCCTTGAAATAGTTTTTCTAATTGCATCATTAACTCATCAGAATCTTGTGATTCAACTGACATCCTTTTAATGGGTACCGGTGCACAATGTTTAACCTGATCAATTGTTTGAACCTCTGGCTGGGGCTGCATTGGGGGTAAGTAATTACAAGCTAAAGGTGGGTAAGCAGTATCATAGTGTGAATTAGCTGCAGCTACATTAGACTGTCTGTTACTAATTAAATGAGGCTGTAGTTTTTCATCATGTTTTGGTGATACAGACTCTCTGTGTCTCTTACGTTTATTATGAGCACAGTGACAACTGGTATTTTTTATTGTGTTTGATGTCTGAGTTTTTTTATCATTTTCTGGTGGTTTATTCAAACAGTTGTACAATTTCTTATTTAATTTTCCCTTTTTTGTATCTCTTTTTAACTCATTTACCTGAAAAATTACAATGTTCATATGTTTTAAAATTCTGCTTTATACATACAGAATCACTAATTCAAATTTTATATGACTATTGATTCACTGACTTCAGCAAACCACCCCTAAGATGACACACTCACCAGACCACCCTTTGATTTAATCTTTCTGGCATAGCAGCTCTGTCAGTGTTGGCCTCAAGTGTTTGGAAGTTAAGATATATAACCCTATTAGTAAGAATAATAAAAAAATTGAATTGTGAACCTTCTTTTATGAAGTCAGTTTTATGCCATGCGAAATTCTATAAAGGCGTAGGTAAAATAAAAAAATGTTAGTAAAATTACCGCTAAAATAATATTTTTCCTGTAAAGTTGCACCACCATGCAAGCTTGAGCTGCAGACATTTCTATATTCTTAGCACATCTCCAAATGGCACTGGGAAGATATATGTTTTTGTTGACAAGTTTCTGGTGTGTTTCATAGTTATTTGACAGAAGTTTGATTACATATTCCATGTAGTGTTTACGAACCTATTAAAGAATAATTTACTTTTTATATACCATATAACTAAGAGAAAAAAATGTAATTTCCTAATAGAAGACGTTAAAATAAACCTTTGAAATAAGCAGGTGAGGTTCTGATTCAAAATCAGGTAGAGGCATCGAGAATTCGTCATCTTCCAGTAATAATTGATCTAGCTGATCACAGTCCAATGGTTGCTCAGCCATCGATGTGATAAAAGTTAATACGGTTAAGTCTTAAAAAGAAGAAGTAAATTATTTATTTACCGGTAACTTAATTATAAACAAACACATTAGCAAGAAGGGCCTTACACTTCTTGTCATTGTCAATGAAAAATTAACATGACAGATTGACTTGACTGTCAGCTAATTTTTCATTAGTGTCACAGGTGTCACTGTATTATTCGCAGAGTGTTAGAGAGAAACCCATTCTGCTCTGTGGTACAAACTAGTTAGATTTTTTAGTTAACCTGTGCTGTTTTGCTTGTGGTTTGCCGGCCCGCCGTACACACGCATACGAAAATAATAATTTTATTGTAACATTACATATTTGGGGTTATCATTTTCAATTTATCTACGTAATGGCAGATTCTACCGTGATGGATGTGACTAAAATGAAAGTAGTTGACCTACGCAAAGACTTGAAGTCACGTGGATTATCGTATTCAGGGGATAAAGCGGAATTAGTGGCTCGACTTCAGGCGGCTATGTCTCAAGATGAACCCGGTGACATTAACTTGGACTCCGATGAAATCGACTCTGACGGCGTTTTAGAAGATGAAGATGATAAAAGCCAGGCTGATATACTTGATGATACTGCAGTCGATACGTTGAATGAAGAATTGGCACTTTCTGAGCAGCAGTCTCCGACCAAACCCACAACTGAAGCCAAGCCGCCTCGAACCCTTAAAAGAAGGATAACATCAACGGAAGTGCCTAAAGACAAATCCGAAGATACAAAGTCCTCTGATAACAGAGAGTCTGCCTCTAAGAAAATTGTATTGAACAGAGCTGTGTCTGTAACTTCTCCTCCTTCTAAAACAACTGAAGATAAAGAAGATACAGTTCCAACTGAAACTATTCCTCCTTCAAGTAATAAGATTAAAATAACTGCAGACTTAGATGCTAAAACTAGACTAGAATTAAGAGCAAAGAGGTTTGGTTTGCCAGTAAAAATGAGTGAAGACGAGAGGAAAGAAGCTAGGAAACAAAGATTTGGTCAGAATGTGTCGGCCAAGAGTTCAACAATCACTGATACTGGATCTCTATCAGAGAACATGGAAAAACTTAAGAAAAGAGCTGAAAGATTTGGCCAGTCAGTATCTAAAATAATGACTGATATTGAAAAGAAAGAAAAATTGGAAAAGCGTAAAGCCAAGTTTGGGGAAGTGGCATAACAACCTAAAAGGGTACTGCAATTGTAAATAATTTACTGCGAAGTTTTATTATAACCTAATGATTCTTCTATTACATTCTTAATTGTAATGAATCTGAATGTGACATGTTGAACAGAACCTTGCTGTTGGTGTCTGTCATCAAATACAAGTTGGTTTGGCCAGGATAACAGCCTAAGGTGAATACTTGCTATGTGTGCCAGAGAAATGCTTGGACAACAAATAATAAGAATCTTAAATTAAATCTGTTGTGACATTGGGAATTAGTATGTAAGATACACTTAAGGTTAACATTGTGTATTTTAAGGAAACTCAATAAAAATTGACCAATATTTTAATGTATTATTTAATTGACAAACACTTCATAAAAGATCACTAAACGGTAGTTCTTGGAAGTCATCAGCCACAGTTTGTTTGTTGAAAGGGATTCTATATACTTCATCTGAAATTGTGAAGTCTTGAGGTATGTGCATAGCATACTTCATATAAGGTTCTTTGTACAATAATGCCCAGCGCATAGCTATTTCTCTATTCAATGACTTTCTAAATGCCATGCAATGCATGTACTTAGCTTTTTCATATTTAATTCTATTAAAGCCTATATGAGCTAGAGTATATCTCCAACATTTAATAATTTTGCTGTTTGCTCCAACATGTTTGGAATCAGGTGTGTTAATTATCAAGAGGCCACCTGGTTTTAAAAGTTTATAAGCTTTCTCACATGCTAAAATTCTTAACTCTGAGGAAGGTATGTATTCTAACACAAAACAAAATGTAACAACATCAAATGAGTTTTCCTGCAATTCAGTTGCCACTGATCCTTCTGTAGCATTGCAAGGCCCAATATTTACATTTAGAAAGTCACATTGTCTTACTGAAGAATTGGCAGGGCATAGATCGATTGCTAAAACATCAAAATTTTCGTACATTTGGAATGGATTATAGCAGCTGCCAACATCTAGTAGTTTTATAGGATTCGAAAATGATTCTTCTATGTCTATTTGTAGACCGATTTTGTCTGAGATATTTAACTCTTTTTCTCTATATTTCATGTGAGTACTTTTATTAAAATAATCAACGCAAAATTCAACCACCCATTTAATCCGCGAAGTAGCTTCACTTCTATTACTGTTACAATTACTTTCCCAGTGCGTAGTTGCTAGTTGTTGCATACATTGAGCGTATTTTGACAATTCATCTCCATTACTGCAATGCTTCTGCCATGCAGCTTCAGCTCCTATTTTCAAAGTTGACTTTCGTAACGATAAATGAACGTCCTTTATGTATTGTGAAAGTAATTTATGTTCTTCACTTGCCATAACTTTAGAAACTTAAATAATCAATGTTAAATATTTAGGGAGGTTGATATACTTATGAATTATAGTTAGTACTGATTAAAGTCTAAACTATAGTGAATATACGTAGATATGTATAAAATAATAAAATTAATTAGAATCATTAGGGGTATTAGAACAGTTTATTAGACGACGTCGCTTGTGCCGTGTGCGTGCGCGACGACAGATGTCACTGTCACGATATTTTGATCTGACAATGACATGATGAAAGTCACTGTCACTACTGTCAGTCACTTTACGTTCCGATTTTCACAACGGTACTCTCTCTTTTGAAGCTAGTAAAGTTTTGTGCGGTGAAACCATCGACCACACAGGCTATGTGGTCGATGGGTGAAACGTACTATGAGTTATCTGACAATAAATGCAGCGAATAATTTTATCCCCAGAAGATTCATACTTAGACAACGACGCCATTGATAAAATCGGACTAAGTTATTAAAAAAATGGAAAGAAGAATTAATAAAACATAAGGTAACGTAAACGTAACGTAAAAAACTAAGAATTTATAAAAGTATTGGATTTCTTCAGTTTAATTTTCTATGGCGATCTTCGCTTAGTTTGTTTTGAAACCTAACTTTTTAGATTATGGAACGTAACAACAAATTTAGAACGGCAACCGAACTGTTTTGAACGCATCTCTAAAAACTAATAATGATAGCACAGATTATCTAATCTCGTTTATGGAAAGTGTAATAAAATAAAGGCACCTTAGTGTAATACCTAAGAGAGCACTTAATTCAGGGCCCAGATTCAGGATACGTAGTATCCATAAGGGCTTATTAAACTATACTAAATCAGGGTCCTTAACTTTAAATAAGGGAAGTGTAATCGTAAAAACCGGCCAAGTGCGTGTCGGGCCACGCGCAGTAGGGTTCCGTAGTAGGTCTCAGTTAGTCGACTATAACTCTGTAACCGGTTAAGCCTACTTAACCGTGATAGTTTTCCTTGTAAGTTCATTACATGTGCTACGTCTGTGATTTTTTTCATATTTCTAGGTACAGCCATTCAAAAGTTAGAGGGGGGGGGGGAAGCTCGTATCGAACAAAAATTTGCACTTAACCGAAAAATGGTCTGAAAGACCTATCTAACGATACCCCACACGAAGAAGTACGCGAGAAAAAAAATTAACCCCACTTTACGTGTTTGGGAGCTACCCTAAAAAAATATTTTTCAAAATTTTATTTTACCACTTTCTCGGCGTGATCAATATACATATCCATACCAAATTTCAGCTTTCTTGTAAGAAAAACCTCGGGGCTATGCCGCGGACAGACAGACAGACGGACTCCTTGTCGGACTACGGAACCCTAAAAAGAGTGATAAGGAAGTAAGGGTCCCCAATTGGGCGTGAGAGTGGACCCGTCAGTCTGTAGTGACCGGGACACACCCTACAAACTTAGGGCAGTTAGGGCACCTAGTAAATCTACAATTTTATTATATGCATGTATTTATAGATAGATAATATTCCTTCCGAAGTTGGCCTGTTTTGTTAGCAAGTTGGTTTGTTATTAAAATAAATAACAATATCCTTATGTCGACTACTTATCACCTTTTATAAAATTATTTCTTTTTTTTAACGCAGATAATTTGCTGTTAGTTATTGAGGAGTTCCATTAACTATCTCCGAAGTTATTATATTATCTTTATTAGAGCCTAATATAGTGTTATAGCCTAATGTAATATTATTATTAGTAACAGCTAGTGTTTCCCGCGGTTTAACCCGCGTCTCGAGGGACCTACTTAACGGATCCGGATAAAAAGTACTTTATTACTGTCTTCAGGTTACCTTTTATCTTCGTACGAATTTAATCCAAATCTGTTCAGCCGTTGACCTTGGAAGCATAACATATAAACGAATACATAAACAGACGAACTCACTTTCGCAATTTTTATAATTATTTAGGAAGATATGCTAATTTTGAAGCAAACTTCTGCTTTGGAGACAAATATTGGACGGATGCGTGAAGCATACAGCTAGTAATTCGGTCATTATTGCGTCTTACCAGCTGTACCGATTTTCCTGAAATTTTAAATCGCAAACGGCACGACGCTTGCCCAGTCTCCTCCGCTCCGCTCTCCATTGTCTTCGTGTGTGCGTGCTTATATATATTTCGTAGCTTCTTCGTGTCTGTGTGTGTACAGCAAAAAGTAAAATAATTTATAGGGAAGTGTATAACGTTACGTTTCACGTCTGCCGGGCGTCCCGTGACGACCTCATTTTCACAGCTTAAGGAACCCTATGGGGCTCACACTTGACCGGTTTTTAAAGAATTTCTCTCTTCTTTTCTCATTTTTCTTGCAGCTTTTGTCTTATGATGTGCCACAACTGAGTTTCAATTTTTAATAAATAATTAGTAGGTATATACAACGTGTAAAAAAAATAAGCAATAATATTTAAAGGTATGTACATATATCAAGTATAGACTCTACTGACAAAATCTTATTATTAAATCTGTTAACTTTTTTTTTTTTTTCCACTACATATTATAGGCTTAGGCTATAGAAAATTAAATAAAAATATTTGCGAACTCTGCATTATTGATCTTCAAATTTGAGTTTATTAACCCATTTTTAGGGCTGTAACCTATTTTTTTTAACAAAAACTGTTACTTATTTTTATTCTAAAACTATAAGATCCTATAAGATTTCCAGTTCCTTATACTGCTCAAAAGATTTGTTATCACCGAATGTGTAGCCCGCATTAATTTTATTACTATAATAGCACAGAAAAACTTCTGGAGACCTGTATGTAAAGTAGGTTAATTTAAAAGTGCACATATTTACACTCATTCTAAAACAAGCATTGAATTTATACACACATCCATACAAATATTACAACTCAGTCACTTACCCTACTTACAACCATGCTGTACTAAACAGCCTAAATCACTAAATTCTAATTTCACTATTCACATAACTACTAACCACAAACACGTTAAAAACTTGATAAATATTAATGTAACTATCCACAAAAGCGAATGGACATGATATAAAATTGTACTATCTAAGGATGAGGAATACTACCCACTCGTGATACAGTTTTAACTAGTACGAGAGGGTAGGGTGAATCAATCCGATGACAGCCAATGCATTCTACCATTCCAATTGAATTCTCCTTCATTAGATTATGATGTAAATTTGTTAATCCATATTAGTTACAGTTAAATCTTTAATTCTCAGTGTCATTGTATTTTAAGGTTGTCTATTTTATGCAATAAATTATTATTATTATTATTGCTTATTTTTTTTACACGTTGTATAATAAAATACATTTTTTTTAAGATTGATAATCCCCCAAATTAGCCACAGCTTTTGTGCAAAATAATATAAATAAAACAGGACATGATCATGGATTCTATGAATTTAGTAAATAATATACACTTGTAATATTATAGAATTTAATTAGGGTACATACAAACATTTTGTAATGTTGGAGTATAATAATCAAACTAATAAGCACTTTGTTTGAGTAGCTAGTGAAAATTTGTGGGTAAGTATGTTTTCAACTGTTTTATAAAAATAATTTTAGAGAGGAGTCAGTGTTTACCGTGAAATATGTTAATAACTTGCTGAATAAATTAAAACAATACCTATACTTTATATAAGATAAATACAATAATTATTTTAATAACAATTCTAAAGAAACGACGTCAATCTTTAATGAATGACCGTTGTCGATATTTATAATTAATTTAGAGTAATCTGCAATTTTGAGAATTATTAAAACTTATGTAATCTTAATGCAAATGCAATTCGATAGGACTCCTCTCGTACGATAATAATTTAATAACGACGCCCTATGCATATCATTATTCTTTTAAATTTAATCGTAGTTAAATCGATTAAAACATTCCATCACTATTAATTCTCTACGATAAAGGAAATCACACGGATATTTCGAAAGCCAACAAAACAAACAAAAGCGTCCACTAATAAGTGTTAGCGTAAAACAAAGAAACGAGTCCAGGTAACGGTGCGTCACCGGCCGGAGCCGACCGGCACCGCCGCGCGGCGCGCCCGCGACTCCATATGTACAACGGATATACACTAACAACATCGACGGCCACAAACTTTACCCCTTAAGTGCGATCGCGACCGGCGCCGGCGGGCCGCCGCGGCCGGCCGCGAGATCGTGGACTACCGTAACATCTAACGAGTAAACATCCAATAGTTTCATCCACCGACGTCCGTCCGCGGCGTGCTCGGCCGGCTCGGGCGGCAGGGCGCGGCCGGAAGTCGCCGCTCCTCCCTGCGGTCGCGCAGCAGTCGCGGGTCGGGCCGGGCCGGGCCGCGCGCCGCTCCTACCTGCCCTCGGGCAGCAGCCGCGCCGCCGCGGGCCGCAGTCGCGGGTCGGGCCGGGCCGCGCGCCGCTCCTACCTGCCCTCCGGCAGCTGCCGCGCCGCCGCGTGCGCACGGGCCGCCGCCTCCTGCACACACACGCTGTCACTGCACGGGCGGCGCCGCGCCGGGCGCGGGCCGGGCGGCGCGGCTTACCTTGGTGCGGGCCTGCGGCTTGACGCGCAGCAGCGCCGCGGGGGGCGCGGGCGCGGGCGCGGCGCGGGGCGCGGCCGGCACGGGCGGCGCGGCGGGGGGCGGCGGCGCCACCCACGCGGGCGCGGCGCGGCCCAGCGACGCCAGCACCAGCCCGCGGAGCAGCGCCGCGCGGCTCTCCGCCTCGGGACCCGCCTGGCTGTCGCTGCCGCCTACGGGAACGAGTACGATTAGAGACGTACGACTACGCGGGGAAGCACAGGGTCGTTGTACTTACCGAGAAAGCCGGAGAGGAGAAACTGTGAATCGCTGGGTTCGGGTTGCGGCTGCGGCTGAGCCGCAGCGGGTTGAGGGGCGGGCGGGGGCGCGCTGCCGCTGGCCCCGCCAGCCGCTCCACCAGCACGTCGCGGCAGCCGCTCTAGTTGCTGTCGAGCCGCCTGTCGGTGATTAAACTATAATTAATAAAATTGTATGTTACATTAATTAATGGGTTACATTTTATAAAGAAAAAGGATTTAAAATCCCAGATATAGTTGGATAGCGTGAGTTCTGACCGTGGCCTGTTGTCGCTCCAGTTGCAGCTGCATCTGTAGCTGCTGCAGCTGGCTGGGCGTGCCGGGCTGGCCGGCGCCGCGCCTGACGCCCGACAGCTGCGACAGCAGCTCGGCGATGGGGTCCACCACGGCGTCGCGCGACGACGGCGACAGCGACGAGATGCCGCCGCCCGTGCTGCAATGCAAATTTATATTGTATTTGTGATTCACCATTATTCTGCTAATTTGTTTTTCCTGACTGCAAAACAACGTAACTATGTCATAAGAGAAATAATCGTTCCTCTGGGTTGTCCCGCAATTCCTAGCGTAATCTAAAAGTGAATGAAAGTAAAAAAACCTAATATATATCAATAAACCTAATATAATTATAGCTACAGTGAAACTGGGCTGGTAATATCTGTCGCATGTCGGAAGAGCGAAAACAACCACTCCTTGGGTCCTATACAGTATACAGCAGTACCTGATCATCATCCCGGCAGGTCCACAAGGAGATATAAAGATGGATGACTAGGCTCACCTAAAGGAGCAAATAAATTTTCCACTAAAAGTGTTAAAATCAGAGTACATCAACAGTGGCTCTGAAGACTGTTAAAAGTGGTACGCTCGATTCAAAGCAGCAATGAGAAGACAAGAACTGGACGGCATTAGTCGCAGGCCACGCTAGAGCGACTGCGGTGAGCGGCGGCGACCTGCGGGAGCGGGTGGAGTAAAGACGCTGCGTCTTGCCGCTGTAGTGGGCCACGTTGGAGCGGCCGCGTGACGTGTAATAATAATATTTAAATTTAACTTGACGTGTAATAATAATATTTAATTTTTACCTACGCGTGACGTGTAATAATAATATTTAATTTTTACCTTGAGTTCCTGGAAATTTTTGTCTTATTTCATCCCTTTTTAGGGTTCCGTAGCCAAATGGCAAAAAACGGAACCCTTATAGATTCGTCATGTCTGTCTGTCCATCCGTATGTCACAGCCACTTTTTTCCGAAACTATAAGAACTATACTGTTGAAACTTGGTAAGATGTATTCTGTGAACCGCATTAAGATTTTCCCACAAGAATAGAAACAAAAAAACAATAAATTTTGGGGTACCCCATACTTAGAACTGAAACTCATTTTTTTTTTCATCAAACCCATACGTGTGGGGATCTATGGATAGGTCTTCAAAAATGATATTGAGGTTTCTAATATCATTTTTTTCTAAACTGAATATTCTGCGCGAGAGACACTTCCAAAGTGGTAAAATGTGTCCCCCCCCCCCTATAACTTCTAAAATAAAAAAATGATAAAACTAAAAAATATATATGATGTACAATATATATATATTTGTATATATTACCATGCAAACTTCCACCGAAAATTGGTTTCAACGAGATCTAGTAAGTAATCAGCAATTTTCCTCTACAAACAAACTTAATTATGCGGTCGGTAAAAAACAAGATAATTGCGACTTTATTACGTATAATGTTCTTTCCAATGGTCGGAATCCCCTGCGGATTCCGACTCGCACTTGGCCGGTTTTTTTATTACATATTTATTCTTATATTGATCATCCTCATCCTCACTGCACCAGGTTGCTGGCCGAGACATTATTTCATTAATAAACTCCTCAGTATTTATGTTTTGCATCGCGGATAATTCAAAACAATTTAATAAATACGCAGGACGCGCGAACTCGTACTATTCCCTCCGCTGGTCGCGGTCGCCGGACGCCCACGCTAGTCGCGCCAACATGGCACCCCCCGTTCAACCCGTATTATTGTATTTCCCGCTCATCGCAGACGCAAGACGCGTCGCGCCAGCGTGGCCTGCGACTTAGACTTCGAAAACAGACAACAAAGTGCTGAATTATTGAGTGGTACATTTTTTTTACTAGTATTATTAGGTCCATATAAAATATTATTTGTATTTTTTATTTATACAGCATAGAATAAATGGGCTATTACCTGAACTGCATGTTGGTACGCCGCGCACGACTCACGCCGCGGCCTGAGTGCTGCATTCGTCGAACTCCACCATGCCGGATACCACTTGGTTCATCGTACACAGTGGTTAAGGAATCCATTTATTCATCAAACATTATAAAAATGATAATTAGCAAAAACTACCTCAACTAAACATTACAGTAGTCGGGACGTAACTTGGCAAGAATTGTTAGTAGTTTTTCTCTTTTCTCTAATTAACTTCTAACATATAAATGTTTAGAAATAAATTAATACAATAGACGATAGTGTAATGACGCATTGAAAGTGTTACTTTTGGATTGCACTGGGTGTACATGCGCAAACTTGTTCCCTCTACGTTATAACCTTGCCAAGTTATGTGCCGGCGACTCTACTGGTACTGATCAATTGTTCAAAGTCATCTAATCAATTTAAAATTAAATAAATAAATCATAATTAGAATCAACATTGCCTTTTCTTTTTCCCAAATAAGTTAGGATTAGCAACCCATCTTAAAGGCTGTTGCTAAATAAGTGTCTAACACAGAGTGACTGTCCATCTGACCTCCATACATGACCCACTTACTAAACAACACAACCCCGAAAGCTAACAAGCTTAGCTGCTAGAAAGTTATACAGTATTTTAATTTTCAGTGTGAAATAAAATTGGTGATTGCAACCTGAATCTCTGACAGTCAGTAAGTTTTCTGTATAGATCCTGCTTTCCTAGTATTCTTACGTTTAACAATTAGGAAAAGAAATATATTGAAAAGGATATCAGAAAAGAAATGAGATCTCTGGGACCAGTCCTGTGTTCCAAGGTAAGATGTCCAGCAAAGTCATCAGTCACAAAATTTGGCTCCCCTCCAGGCATAGAAGCGCATACTGGACATACCACCTGCATCCAAAAAACATGGTGATTAATTTAAAAACATGTAAAGATACATATTTACAGGACTGTTTTGCCCTTTATGTCAAAATTTTGTCAGATGAACGACAAAACATTTAGATAACTGAAATAGGATATTTGAGCTTTATTATGAACTAGCTTCTGCCAGCGACTTCGTCCGCGTGGAATAGTGGTGCTCCGCTCCTATTAGTCTTAGCGTGATGATATATAGCCTATAGCCTTCCTCGATAAATGAACTATCTAACACTGAAAGAATTATTTAAATCGGACCAGCGGTTCCTGAGATTAGCGCGTTTAAACAAAATGACAACATTTCCCTTCACTGCTCTGCTCCTATTGATTGTAGCGTGATGAAAAGTATACTATAACCATCTCAGGAGTATGACAAATAATTGTACCAAGTTTCGTTAAAATCCGTCGAGTAGTTTTTGTTTCTATAGAGTTTATACAGACAGACAAAAATTTTACTGATTGCATTTTTGGCATCAGTATCGATCCCTAATCACCCCCTGATAGTTATTTTGGAAATATATTTCATGTACAAAATTGACCTCTCTACAGATTTATTATAAGTATAGATAGATATAGATAGGACGATTAGTATGTAGAGTGACATCAGTGAATAATTATGACTTTCCAACACATGATTCATACGAATGAGAATGTAATGAAATGGACATCTCTCTTGGACAGATAATTGAATATAACCATATGATACTCACAGCCAACGTAGTATCTGCATGCTCAGCTGTGACATGCTCCATGAGTGCTGTGTCAGTGAAGCCCATCCGATTGCAGAATGGACATGTGTATGCCTGAGGCTGTTCCAATGTTAGTGCCTCTCCACCATAGTACAGATCTGAAGGTGATGCGAAATTAATATCTTCCAGAAGTAACAGTTCACATTTTGGAAATATACATAATAAATAATTATTAATTTGACTTCCATGCATGGATAAGTTATGGCCCCAATGCTTATTAAGATGTGTTGTTAACTTATTCAATACAATGAATGTGAGTTTGTTGGTTGATTTATTATGCTTCATGTCATAAACAGCTGCTTATAAAAAGGGAAATTAAAGAATGGCTATTTAGAACACAGTTTAGACCAAATACAGTGAAGAGCAGATTCACAGGAGTATTTATATCTTTTTAGTTAGTTTTTTGTTTCATTAACATTTATGGTCATTGGGAGTTTTAAAGATAAACTATTAAACAGATTTGTTTACATATCAAGCTACAGTTAACCACCTGCCAACTAAAGTTGATTAGCTTAGCTGTAAAAAAAATATGATAATGAGTGCTGTCTACTTCCATTGTTTATTGACAATCTCATGAACTAACTTTTGATTTACATCTGATTGTTTTGTATATTTTATAAGCATTGCATTATAAGCAAAAGAAAAATTGCTAACATGAATATACATTACTATTACTAAACTTGTTATTTCATTTTCTAATATGCATATAAAAAAGTACTAGCTACACACATTTTGTGACTATTAAACATATAAGTCATTAACCTTTGTGTAACAATATTTTAAACCTATGTTTGTATGATTATCTTATTATTATTAAATAAATAGATGATAAACCTACAAAAATTTTAATATTTGTTAGTAAACTAATTAATAAATTAACCCATTTTTTTTCAAAATATTATGCTTTTTTAAATCAGCATGAATTTATTGTAATTGAAGTTATGCATAGCCTTCTTATAAGAATATTATTAGTAGCATAATCATGCTGCTCTGTGGCTGTTGTTATTAAATAGGAACAAATGATTGTCTGTTAAATGTACACATTCAGTGTTTCAAACAAATATTATGTCTGTTGGTGGTAGATACTTCAAAAAGTTTTGAATTTCATAAGAGGTATCCAAAGTACACAGTTAAGTATATGCTTATATCCTAATTAAGTATATTAAATGCACACTGAAAAATAAAAAAATATTATCTTGCACAACATTTTGTTTGGTTTTCTAAAAATAGACCTATGTAAAACAAAAAGCTTTCAATATTTCTGTTACTTTTGTGTTATTAAGAAAGTAGAAGCATATTATCTCTGTTTTTAACCTTGCAAGAGTATTATGTATAGGCAGTTGGCATATAACATGTAGTCTAACATATATAGCACTGTAAATAGGTCTCACCAAAGTCACTTCTAGATAGAATGCATTGCATAGGGTGCTCTGTAGTGTGTTGGTTTGTGGTAGCGCCGGACTCATAGCAGGCTGCGCACAAGTCATAGTCGATGCAAATCAAACATTTGTATCGTCGTCCTCTGAAGTTATTTTTCAAACAAGAATCACAGCTGACTCCTGAAAATATGTCAATACACGCAATACAACAACAATTCGATAATTCCCATTTATTGATGACATTGAAACGAAAATTGGATGCATAAAACATATAATTATGTTATGATGACAATATTTTCATAATTTTTTGCGATGAAATTTGCAGTGACAATAGCATCGAACAAATTTTGATTATCATTACCCACCTTCATGGCGATTCATTTTCGCCAGAAAATGTCGTCGAAACAGACACTTCTTGGCACCAGGATTACCGGTACTATATGAGGTATTTATATTACTAATCTAAAATAAGTAGCACAACATATAATATATTAAAATACAAGATTGTTAACAAAAATTTCCAAGCAAACCTAACCCAACCAGGCCATAATGACGTCACATAAATGAATGAACCATCGATATAGCTTTTTTCTTTTCAAAAGTAGGCAACAACATCGCTTATTCTGCTTATTCTGTCACGGTTTCCTGCAAGTATCGATATTCTTTGTTAACATGGTCGAAACAAATTCTTTAAAAATATTTCTACAAATACTCTTTGTCTTGGTAACTAAAATTAAACAGGAAGGTACACTATTTTACGTACACCTACATACCTAACATTATTTTAAGGCTGGGCACATCTCTGAGGAAAATACTACTAGAGTAGTAGATACTACGAAGTTACTGCAGCTGAACCTTACTATGATCTCAATACTCAATTGCTTATTTATTGCATTTTACAACGTATAATGCTTAGGTGTAAAAAAGTTTAGTAAGAATTGTGAACCCTGTCGGGCACAGCAAAGACACATTATACATAATCTTTTGCATGAGTGCTAAACGTTTATGAAATATTGGGAAATTATCGGTCCTGTCCTGTGAAATGTTTTTTCAAGGTTAAAATTTGTTGGCCTCATAATAATTAAAGTACTAAGTAGGGTAACTCTATGGGCACCACAGATAGAAAATGCTGTAAGAACTCAACTTTACTTCACTGCTTGACAAGCAAGACACTTATTTTTTGACGTTGACTGACAGCTATTTTTAAAAGTAGCTTTCGTTCCCTCATTTTTGCATTTTGTTGAGTCCAGTCTGTAAATTTGTTTTTAATAAAGTGGTTTGATTTCGCCAAGACAACGGCTAGTTATTAAATTAGCGTTTAAGTTTGCTTTTTAAATACAGTACAATATTACATGTTTTGTCTTCCATACTTCAATTCTCCATTTTTTTGCGCGGGAATCGGGTGGTTATTAGGTGTAATGAAATTGAATTATTATTAATAAAGATATAGAAAATGACCGATGCGCTGTGCCATTTAGTTGTAGATGGAAACGAGGTTTTGGAATTTAAGCTGGGTAAGATTTTTGCACTTCTGTCACATTAGAAATCCATCCTAACTTTTTGCCTGTCGTACCATCCTTCTTACAAAATAACGTTATGTACGCTTAATTTTTGATGCATTTTCTCTTTAAATGAAGGCTTAAGTTATTTGATGAATAAGTTGCAACAGGGTCAGTAATATTTGTGGGTATTTTAGGGTAAATCATTTCAAAATTAACTTCTGTGTTTATTATGTTTTCAGTAAGATCTGTAGATGATCTAGAGAATGATGACACAAGTTTTGGTCCCGAGATGTGTCACCAGGTATTTGGAGAGAATGAAAACATATTTGGCTACACAGATCTGCACATAAGACTTTATTATAGTGCTGGAAGTCTTCAAACATATTTGGGAATTGAATACACAGAAAAGGTATTTATATTGATAATTTGAAATATTATTCCCTTTTCTACAGATATAAAGTCTTTATTATTCAACAAAACAAAATTTGTTAACAAACAGGCCATTAAACCGGTTATAATGTGTATTATGTTATTAGTTTTGCGATGGACTTATTATGTATTGAAAGATTTTCATTTTCTTATCAATCACACAGAACAGTAAATAAGCCATACTAAATTACAAATATTTAAAAAAAAATAGTACAGTACAAAACTGGCACAATTTCAAATTAAAATCTATGTTCTGAAACAGTGCTTGGGAGGTTATTTCCGTTTATTCATTTTATAACATATCAATTATATTTTTAAATATTTTTACAAACTATATAAAAAAAAAAAACATTTAAAAATATAAAAAATAGTATCCCACCGGTAACGAGACAGGGTCCAAGCTACCGGCGGTCAGGGCTCTAGAGAAAGGAACCTCCTGACGATACGCGCAGTGTCTAGGAGTACTGCTTTCTGCATCAAGCCCTTGATCCAGCTGCCTAACGAGAGCCTCTTTAGATGTTGGTCGAGGCTCTTGGCTAGTAGTCCATTGGCCGAAACGACTATCGGCACAATGACTGCTGAATCCACATGCCACATATCGACAACCTCGTGTGCCAAATCAAGATACTTGAGTTGTTTATCTTTTTCAGCCTTCACGAGGTTCTCGTCATGTGGCACAGTGATATCAATAATCATTGTGCGGCGCTCTAATCGATCTATCACCACTATGTCAGGCTTATTAGCTATAATAGTCCTGTCAGTGATGATAGATCGATCCCAGTATAGTGTGACATGGTCATTCTCGAGAACTGGGTCGGGCACATACCTGTAATATGGTACCTCATAGTCTACAAGGCAGTATCGCAAAGCAAGTTGCTGGTGGATAATCCTGGCCACTTGGTTATGTCTGTGCAAGTACTCGCCATTGGCTAGACTGGAACAACCGGAGATTATGTGTCGGATCGACAGTGCTTGGGAGGTTATTATTATTACACAGTGTAGTAACATAACATGTAATTACAGATTGAACCAAATAAATCTGAGGGTATGAAACCGGATGATGTTGAAGGTGCCTTGACTAAAGTGTTAGCACCAGGATATGTCACCAATTTGGATCACTTTGTGTCTATACTAAAGAAAGATGAGTCATTCACACCCCATGGACAGTTGTTACATGCATTCTCTGTGGAGCCCTGTAAGTGCCTAGTACATTTTGATAATTTAATTATAAGTGTATTTTGTTTGAAGTATACTTTGCATAATGTTTATTGACTGTTGTATATTGTAATATTCAGTTTAATAGGCATTCAATAGTAAATGTTTTTGACAAACTTTTTTTAAAAAGTACTGAGATTTAAATCAAGTTTGTATTAAGTTAATACATAACATTAAGTGGTGATAACAATAACCTGATGCAAGAAGTCAATGTAATTATGATTACTCAGCAATGAACAAGTGATAATATGATTAGTGAAAGTCCTGATGGTAGTAA
The DNA here is from genome assembly GCA_963891755.1 of Pyrrhia umbra. Lineage (NCBI taxonomy): Eukaryota > Metazoa > Arthropoda > Insecta > Lepidoptera > Noctuidae > Pyrrhia > Pyrrhia umbra. The sequence goes on along the minus strand of OY982937.1, from coordinate 6,738,461 downwards.
TTAAAATGTTTTTTTGTTTTGTTTTTATAGTTGATGGTGGTGAGAAGAGATCCTTTGAAGTGTACTATTGTGAAACATCTACCCCTGGTTTTCTTACCTTCCATGAAAGGCTACAGACATTCTTGCTGTGGTATGTGGATGCTGCATCATTTATTGATGTGGATGATGATCAATGGACATTTTTCACAGTGTGAGTATAATTTGGTGAACTTACCTTAATAATTAAATCATTGCTTTAATCTCAGAGACTGTATTTACCAATGAAGAGTCTATGAATTCAATCACCCATGTTTACATTTTTACCTGAAAATATTTTCCTAGAATTAGCTTCAGCTAGTGAAGAGGTATGTAAATCTCATTTTTATCTACCGCCATACCAAATTTATCCAAAGCGGTTCAACTGTTTTACAATGAAAGCACAAAAAAAATACTTTCACATTTATGATAGTTAGGATACCTTTTTTTGTCTATGCATATTAAAATAAATATTCTCTTTCATAATAGTATGTACCATTGTACCTACTTATAAATGGTGTTTTGTTTCAGGTTTGAGAAGTTCCACTCTAGTGAAGGTGGTATCCGGTATGCTACGGCAGCATACGCAACAGTATATCGTTACTATGCGTACCCTCGCCATTCGCGCCCGCGTATTTCACAAGTTCTTACTCTCCCGCCGTTCAGGAAGCTTGGTATCTGTGCTCAGCTGCTGCAGGTCAGTTTCTGTAGCTAAAGGCCCACCCAATAAAACACAGCTATTCTTTTACCTATTCTTAAAAATAAATGTTTACTTTCAGGCTGTCTATTCACACTTTATCATACAGCCAGAAGTAGTAGATATTACTGTGGAGGACCCATCACAAGACTTCCAGAGGATTAGAGATTATGTTGATGCAAAAAATTGCAGTGCCTTACCAGCATTTCAACCTGCAAAACTTCTGCAAGGGTAAGATCAATAAAATTTTGTTATTTATAATTAATTGTATAAACATGAGAATATTTTTCTCAACAAGATTCAAGTCTGGTGATTAGCATATCTGCTTCTTAGCGACTATAAATCACAAATTCTAAAATTATAATAACAATTTATTTAAGTAAATAATTGGTAGTCTTTTCTTTTCTCCACTTTAACATTTTCATTGAATTTTTCAGTTTTTCGGAAGATATGGCAAACCAAGCCAGCAATAAATTCAAAATCAACAAGAAGCAAGCTCGGCGCGTCTATGAAATTCTACGCTTGAAAAGCACAAACACGTCAGATAAAACTGCCTACTTGAACTACAGGCTTGACGTGAAAAATAGATTGAATGCGCCTTTTCAGGTCTGATATATTTATGTATTTTAAAACTGCGATCAAGTTTGATATCTATATTGAAGCTTACAATTATGGCCATATTTACATAAATGTTATATTTCTTACAGAAAAAGAAACTAGAAATGAAGAAACTACAAAAGGTTTTAAAACCTGAAGAATATGCAGCAACAGTGAGTGCGACAGGGCTGAGCGAGACACACGGCCGCCTGGCGAACCAGTACCTCGCGCTGGAGCAGGAATACCGGCGCGTCATACACAGAATGGAACAAGACTAACAACTCACCCGCAGAATGATCAATTTTTAAAAAGGCACTGATATGGGATTTTAAATAGAAATTTGCCAATAGCTTGTGAGGTCGATGGGTGCCATCTTGGCTCTAGTATATCTAATAAGAGGGTTACGAAATATTCAATTTTCTTTGCACATACTATAGTTACCTTTCTTGCATGCAAAAAAAATAAAAAACTGATGATTTTAGGCGATAAAGGATCTGGCTAGTTGAAAAATCGTTTGCATGGTTTTTTTATTATTTCAGTTTAAAAAGGGTTGACTAATTTCGTAAATTTTATATATTTTTTTTTACATTGAATGTAAAACATTGGTTCTCAGCTGCATCCGGTTAAGACTGGAAGCCGACCCCAACATAGTTGGGAAAAGGCTAGGCAGATGATGATTTTTTTACATTGAATCCTTATGACAGCAACCTAGCAACAAAAGATAATAGGACTTTTCTCCGCCTGGACCTTTTATTAATTTGGATTACTTTATGGTTAATTAATCCTACTCCGTTACTAGCATCTGAAACCAAACCATGTATACAGAAGATAACTTAAAAATCCGGAATAAAAGTCTGCTGACTGCGAATGTCCTCCTACAAAGATCGTAATTGCTTCGGTTCCTTTTTATCAGCTGACTGCGGCGCAAAACATATTCTCCCCTTATACATAAATCTATCCAAAACATAAAACAAAACTTCATGTAATATTAGTTCGATATTTGGAGATAGTCAAGCATAGATTTGAAGCCATTTCATTGATTTAAACTAGGTTTTATGCCGAAATGGTATCTTTCTATAGCGCAGTCTGGTATCTATCTCGTTTTATCGTAATCTGCATAAATCATTATCTCGTAGCGTAAACAGAAGACTCGTATGATACGAACCTCTACTATTTCACCACCACCCTATAAAAATGCTCATGGTTGGTATCGCTGTCTTTACACCTGCGGTCTACATTTTTTTCGAATTTAATATTTCACTGTAAATTTACGTTGATCTCAGGTTTCGAGATCATTTTTATCGTTAGCTAGTAATTAAAATTAATGTATGTATTAGGGTTATAAGCAAACATTCACAAAATATGTGGGTAAGCTATGGTAACACCTGGTTAAAAACCAATTAAAATTAAGCTGTTTTGTTCAATCCAAAACACTGTTTGGGAAACTATTTAATGTTTTATTGTGTGCCTTAAAAACACAGCTCGCCGTAAATGTAATATTGTTGTTAAGGTGAATTATGTATTATTACTTTTAGTTTTCAATAAAAATAGTTATGTCCGATTCACGACCGAAATATCGCAAAATTGTTTTTGTTTTAAAGTTTGAATGTAATTTTTCATAATAAAACACTCGTTTTGAAATCATCTTTTATTTTGTATGTTGACCACTAAAATAAAATGCAAGTACTATTCAGTTTCAACCGCGCGTACAATTACAATCGACGTCCGCGGAGTGCGTATCATTCGTCTGCCTGTCGGTCTGAACCCGCCGTAGCAGGAAGGCTAGTTTTAGTCATGTCTGTGATGTATGTGTATTACATTGTTCGAGGCGACTTTTATTTACTTTCAAATTACACTGTAGGTACTTACAATACCTACTTAAATAATCATAAATATAATAATATTATGATGAATAGGTACCTACATCTACGTAGGCGAAATATTGATCAGAGAATTCGTAAGAGGGTCGACTGATCAAAGTTTCGTATACCACTACTTATATGATACTGATTTAGTTTGAAATGATGTGCAAGTTGCTTTACATAGATTTGCATTTTACAACTAACAAGCATTCTGCAAATTCGCACTATATTGCAACACGTACTGTAAATAATTTGTAATTATCTGAAACACTACAATACTTAAAACTATTACTACTTGACAGTGTAAATATGTCTCCACGCAGATAGTAACACATCTTTTCTCATTGCGTGCGTCACCATCACAGAGCTGCCTTACCTTGATATAGGCAAATGTTGCGACAACAACAACGACTCATTTGGATAAATAATTGATAGCTAATTGTACGGATATATAGACCAGTTTCTTGCTAAATAGATGCAGTATAAAATTGAAAGATTGATTTATGGGTAGCTCGACTTTGCAAGCATAATCACTACATATATTTTGATTAGTCATACAGGGTTCCTTATTGTGCATTGATAGGCCAGTGCTAATAATTAACAAGGTCCCAATTACAACCACTACATAATACTGACAAACGTTTCCTACGAGAAAATAGTACCCTACTTAGTCTTGACTCAGACACCACTCTCTAACAAGATCGTCATATTTGTAAACTACCTTTAAAACTTTGTAGGCTGTGTACCTTAGGGTAGAAAAAATATCTGCCGAATTCAGAACCTCCTTTTAGGAAGCCAGAAAGTAACCAGAGTATTAACATGAGTATAAAAAGTAGTGTCAGAATTAAGGTTCGTATTCAACATGAGAACTTTGAAATACATTATTTCAATATTACGTCTCCTAAAGAAGGCTTTACAATAAGTCACTCGTTTACGATATTGATTTTTTTTTCTAGTAATCTCGACATTACTATATTAAATTTAGCTATTATATTATCAAGAAAAATTAAAAAGAGATTCAAGAAGAAAGCGTGTTTGATTTCTTGATAATATAATAGCAATTCTTAAAAACCGCTGACATGTTTGCAATGATTTGAATAATTTTGGACGGTGGCGAATTCAAACAAGTTTCTTTGGAATTAATTTCGACTCGAATATTCAGCGATTAGTTTCAATTATTTTGGAATGTAAAGTATCTCAATAGAGAGCAAGTATTAGTTCCGATGAGTATCGTTTAATGCGAGCGAGACATGCTGTCTGCGACGTAGTACACCTCGCCGAACCATTCACTGTGCTCGTCCAAGTATCTGGAAAATCAAAGTTGTCGTTTAATTTTGAAACTCTTGAATTATATTTATTAAATATAATTCAAGATGCACTTTGTACCGCCATATTATTTCAGTTCCATTGTTTTTTTTATACAAACATTTTCCTAACAAATAACGAACACAAAAAAAATACCATTTTGTGCAGTCGTTCGGAAGTTATGCGCGTACATTACGGCGATTGATATTTTTATTTTATGATGATGAAGATAATATCTATTATAGTGCATTATGATTACCGTGGCATTATTTTTGCTTTACTACCTGTTTACTGGTCTTCGACATAGACAGGCGTTCCAGCCATTGGCTCGATAGATACGAACCTTAACCATCATCTAAATAAGCTCTCAAGCAGTTCAGTAGATAGATGGGCTTGTAAAATACAGAGATACACTTACTGAACGAACATATCAATGTGTTTGAGTATCAGTTTCAATTTGAAGTCAGGCATTTGAGTCGCGTTCAAGAAGTCTGGCAATTTCACTGAAAAAAAAAAAAACAATTAGTTTTGCTTCTACAGTTGCAACTGGTTTATCTACGGCCAAAAATTAAGTATTTTTTGGCTATTGCAACACTTACAATTGTTAATGGTAATCAATTATATTATATCACATCATCAATAACTATCGAATCATTAATAAATGTTTACAATACCAAAGAGTCTAGCAAGATGAATGGCGCCATACACGCGGCATGGCAGGTGTTCTGTTCCATCGCGCGGTATAATCTGCCATTTCGCCACCTGCAGAACAAGAAACAAATTGAAATGTCTGAAAGTAAAACACCGAAAATTTACTAATAGGAGATTAGGCATCCATAACCAATTAAAAATTATTATAAAAAATGTAATCTTTTTGTATATCAGGGAATCACCTATGAAACTATTACTGTACAGCATTATTTTTCAAAAAAGTATTTGTTAGACGATTTTTCGATTTACTGAAATTTTAATTTCCTTTGTTGAACTTATATAAAAAAAAATCCTCATATTAATAAATCATTTTGAAAATAAAATTGGAAAGCATCAACACAATTGCCCTGAAAGTCGTGTCACGAACATTGACGGTGGCGCACGCAGGCAGTTCAGGCTCGCGCTTCCCGCGTCTCGCCCCTCACAATGGCCCTGATTAGTGCTTACATAGATGTCAGTGTTCAAGGGACGACTGTATCGCACCCCTGGTGCAACACTGTCACTTATGAAAAAAAAATAAATTTCTAGGAGAAGTATTTTAAACTTTAATATCCTGTACGTTGAGTACACAACCTTACCTTACCACTGTTAGAAAGCTACATCTTTACGAAGTGTAATAGGCTATATTTATTTCCAGAAATAATTAGGGATCCCTACTAAAACTTGAATAACGTAACCCAAGGTGTCAAACAAGTTGAAAAAGAGTAACCATGGAGTTTCTTGCCCGTATTCTCCATAGGAATCAACGCTTTGGAACGGGCAAATAGCTTCAACTTTCTTTTCGACAAACTGATAGATTTATGACTCTTTGACAATTCAAATGTGCCTGTTAATGGATTAGTTGAAATAAATGACCACGCGGGCGAAGCCGTGGGCGGAAAGTTGGTTTTAAATAATTGAACATAAGTGAGAGTGTTACACCGGGGGTGCGGTATGTGCTGTGTAGTACCTTGTCCAGCAGCAGCGACAGCGGCGTGCGCGTGGAGCTGGGCGCGGGCTGCGCCTGCGTGGTCCGCGCCCAGCACTCGCTCAGCGACGAGCCGCTGCTGCCCACGCTGCAACACACACTCATCAGCGACTACTGTACGGTACGCGCACTTTATTTCATCATCTGCCTAGCTTTTCCCATCTTAGTTGGGGTCGGTTTCCAGTCAAAACAGGATGCAGCTGAGTATCAGTGTTTTACATGGAGCGACTGCCTATCGAACTTCCACAACCCAGTTACCGGGTAACATGATACCCCATGGTAAGACTGGTTGTCAGACTTTCTAGCTTCTGACTACCCGTAACGACTGTCAAAGATCTACAAATGACAGCCGCGGCCAACAGCCTAACGTGCTTTCCGGAGCACGGAGGAGTCTCGTCATGACATAGATGGTCACTCATCCACGGACCGACCGCACAAAGCGTAGCTTAACCTTTGATCGATCGACCCGTGCGGCTCCACGAGCTCCTCATGCGCAGTTTTTTATTTATTTTTATCTATTAATCAAGGTTCACCAACCGTTACTTGTAATATAAAACCAATAACAGGTGAACCAAAAAAAATCAAATCCAGGAGCAACTATTCAAAGATAGAGGGGGGGGGGGGGCTAGAACCGAAGTACTGGACAAAAACATGCTTTAAAGCTTGATATTTTGCAAACGGCTCCCTAAATTGGAGAATGATCTAACACACCTGCTTAATTTTTAAAGGCCTCTCTATCGACACCCCACACAACGGGATATGGGGGAAAAAAATATTCATCCCCACTTTTCGTAGGAGATACACAAAAAATATTTTTCAAAATTTTATTTTATCTCTTTGTCGGCGTGATCAATATGCATATCCATACCAAATTTTCAGCTTTCTTGTAAGAAAAACCTCGGGGCTATGCTAAACACACACAATACCAAATCCAGTGTAAATATTTTACCTTGATGACATGGTTTCAAACGTCCTCGGCTCGCCGATTGAAGTTGAGGGGGCAGGCTCCTCGTTTTCTGACTGGGACACCACCGATTTGTGAGAGCGAAGTCTGAAAGTAGCAAGGAATCGCAGCCATTAATTACGTGAGGCGTTTAGGGGGCGGGGGAGGTGTCAAGCAAAACCTCACTCAATCTCACGTGGGGGGGGGGAGCCGTAAAATTATAAATATACGATACACTCTGATTTTCACCAAAAAAAACTGTATAATTAAATCTTAAATAAATTATCAGAAAATTGTTGTTGTTTAAACATTAATTAACCATCTTACGCAAACTCATTTACATTGCAAATACGCATTTTGAAAAATCTCACGTGAGATTAGGGGATGGGGGAGAGGGTTGAACAAAATCTCACGATATCTCACCAGGGAGGAGGGGGGGGGGGGCATCGAAAAATTGTCTCACATAATTAATGGACGCAACGAATTTCAGTAAAAAGTAGTTAGTTATAGTAATGACTGATGTATTACTGACCTCCTAGCCACGTTGCCGCCACGGGTAGCGGACCGGCCCTCGCGGGTCTTGCCCGACCCTCCCACGTGGTTCTCGTCGGTCGTCGAATCACTTATAGCAGCAGTTTTGTCGTTGGAGTCGCTCTTTGACGCGTGAATATCATCGTGGTTGTTTGATTCACCTGTTATTATTATTTATTTGTACTTATTATTAATATTATAATATAAAGAGATATAGTTCTATGTAACTGTTTGTTCCTAATGGGTCAATTTTGGAGCAAGTGGACAGATTCCAGATATTCTTTCACTATTATACAGTTTTACGATCCGTGCATAGAATACAATACAACGCCGTAAGTAGAGGCTCAAAGACCTGCTAGTCGATTTCTTACCTTCGCTCTTATCAGCATCCATCGGATCCGGCGGTAGGTGTGAGTACTCCGGTATTTTAGGACTCTTGAGATCCTCCTCGACTGCAGTGAGTACATCTTCCTCAGTGGCCATTTGTTCATCTTCGTACTCTTCTTCTCCTTCCAACTCTAGCTTCTTGCAAGCCTCTTGTCTGAAATATTTACTTAATGTAAAACCACTTGACTTATACTGACTTGTCTATATCTATACTAATATTATAAAGAGGAAATATTTGTTTGTAGGGTTTTAACTCAAAGACAACTGGACCGATTTTAAAAATTCTTTCACCGTTAGAAAGTTACATCTTTACGAAGTGTAACAGGCTATATTATTTCCAGAAATAATTAGGGATCCCTACTAAAACTTGAATAATGTAACCCAAGATGTAAAAAAAATCCACGCGGGCGAAAAGCTAGTATGATATATGTCACTGTATGAGTACTTACTCGTCAATGAATTGTCCGCAGATCTCGTGGTACTGGTGCAGCTCTTGCTTGTACAGCAGATGGCCGCGCAGGATGAAGTCGAAGTACACGCGCAGGCCGTCCGCTACCTCGCGGACTAGGTTCAGTCTACAAATTAAAGTGTTGGATTGTATCTAGCTCGACGAGCCAGCCCGCGAGCTGAGCTAATAGCTTTAAAATTCCCGATTATAATAATCATAATATATTCTGATCCAGCCTGTCCCTTGCTGTCCTCCCCCAGCGACGCCCTAAGCCGAGGCCCGTACCCCACTAGGGGGTGCCCTTAGCGTGTAGTCGCTTAGTTTTGAAAGTTAAGCCCTCGCTGGAGGCCCTAAATTCATTTAAGGCACTTCACAGGCAAGCCCGGTTAAGCAGTCGACAACCTTCAAGGTTGACCTGCGAGATGCCATACAAAAAAAATGGATTGTATTCTCTAGTAGGTATTTAGAGGCGTCTACTGTAGTACCTATATATTAAGTTGACGTATACATTTTTTTTGGTCTAAAGCTGTTTGAAACCACTCTTTTGGAGTGGTTTGAGGCCATTTCAATTGTTACTAATCATACAATTTTTATTGAAGGTATGTTGTTGTATGTTTGAATTGAATTGAATCACACAACTGCAATTTTTTTATCTCTAAGCATTTGAAAATGGGATTTGTTGATATATGAAATTATGATGTCTGATGATACCTAATCCTATCTAACTGTACCTACTATATCTGTAGTAGACGTCTACATTAAGACGACGACTACCGCCAATGACCTTGAGCAAATGGGCGGAGCTTGAGCTTCCCCCCCGCGACCCCGCAATGCACACCGCACGGTTGTCATTTTATATTTTGAAGAACTTTGACGGGTGACCATAATATTATGTAGAGATTCTAAGGACAGTCGCATATTGTATTTTGATATGCATGTCTAAGATATAAAAATCGAAATACAAATAACATCTGTCTGAGTAATACTTCGAACACTAATTTTAAATTTCCAACCCCCACTGCATATCTACTTCGTTTGCCAGGAAAGCAAAAATATTTTCAATTTCTTTAATCTGCAAAACATGTTTATCGATCTAAATTATTACAAATTTCAAGAAAAAATTCTGACAACTAGCATTCTTGAATTAATCCGCTGTGAAAGATGGACAGACAGACAGACAAAATCGCACCATAGGAGTTAATTTTTAGGCCATATCCACTTTGAGCTCTTTTAACAGAAATGCACGCAAGATTATTTCATATTTGCATTTTACGACATCTGCTGCTTCTCAAATAACTTCAGCTCATCTTCACACGTATAGGAAAATCGTATTAGTTTTGTAAGGAGAGCCTGGAAGCCAGTTAATTAGTCCGACATTTCTGATCCATCTGTAAAGTGTCCGACCAAACCTTTGGCATCAGCTTTGGCCAAACCATCAGCTTTGGTTAAAATTGGCCTAAGTTTTGACAGCAACAGAACCGAAATTGAATAATCTATTACGTTTAAAGACCTAAAAGTGAGTGAGACTGTATTGCAAATGATGTTAATATTTTAAATATGCTGCAGGTAGTTTTATTTATATATTATTAAGTTGATACACCGAACATATTAGTAAAAAGTCATTGTGGCAATGGAATATCACCCGTTTTGGGCCCAATTATGAAAGTGCCGCAAAGCAAAAAATCAATGCAAAAATAAATGTGCTAAATTCGGATATAGACTTTGTCTGAATGAGAATTAGCTGTTACATTTTCAAGCACCAAATTTGTACGACCCTTTTCCACGGTTTCATGCATTTTTGAAGAAATAAAGTAATGGTAAAAAAATCCTACCATTTCGATAATCTTTTAGAAAGATGCAATATCGATTTTTGACTTTGAAATCATTTATTATTACCGATTTAAATATTTTTGATCTTTATCTTTTTACCTTATATAAGGTTTTTTATAATATATTTTATCAGAAAAACTCACCGCAAAAATTGACAGATAATTTTATAAAAAGATTATTAAATTGACACGCAGTAGCTCAATTTTCATTTAGTTTTGTTATTACAATTCATCGGAATTCAAACATAACCTTGGAATTGGAAAATGGTCAAAATACCATATTAAGAAAAGCATTTAAGAGAAAAATGTACGGAAGTCTAATTATAATATAATCTAATTATTTCAGAATGTTTGTTTTACAAACTACGGAGAGTTTTTTTTTAATTATGTCAAAGATGAAAAAACATAAAAAACTTTTTACCATTTTGGTTCGGAACCTTAAATATACTATTTGAATATATCTTTTTTTTTCGTTTTCAGTTCTTCTGTCTTTGACTTCTGGACCAAAAATTAAAGAAGATCAAGTCCTTTTTATTTACCAGGGCTTTAGCCAAAGAATTAAGCGATTGCCTATTAATCGGCTTAGGCCTAGCCAAAAATCGACGTTCTGTCGGATACTATTTGGTGTTGAAAATAAAACATAAGAGTGGCATAGTGAAGTAGGACCTTCATTTCTAAAACACTATGCTTCGTCTTATCTTTTAGATTGTGTGTATATAATATTATCCCACATTAGATACCTTGACTAATAGATTAATATGTATATCATATGTGACTGCTTACTTGGCGGTTTTACTAAACTTCGAAAATGGTTGCTATGTAAAGCATCACTACCCAATGTTACCAGTAAAAAACCGGCCAAGTGCGTGTCGGGCCACGCGCAGTAGGGTTCCGTAGTAGGTCTTAGTTAGTCAACTATAACTCTGTAACCGGTGAAGCCTACTTAGCCGTGATAGTTTTCGAAAGTTAGTTTTTTTTATTTTTGAAAGACCTATCTAACGATACCCTACATGAAGGGTTACGCAACAAAAAAAAATATTCATCCCCATTTCACGTGTTCGGGAGCTCCACTAAATTATTTTATTTTTTTTATTTTTTTTTACCACTTTTTCGGCGTGATCAATACACATATCTATACTAATTTCAGCTTTCTAGTACCAAGAGCCTCTGAGCAATGCCGCGAACAGACAGACAGACGGACATTGCGAAACTATAAGGGTTCCTTGTCGGACTACGGAACCCTAAAAATAAAACTAATGTAACCAATCCAAAATAGGAAAATGGTCTAGCTAAAATAGTCAGACAATACAGCTTATTTTTTTTCATATTATGTATTTTTTTTTCAAATTCGTCTCTTAGCAAAGAAACTCGAACCCAAATTCACGTGTTTAGAAAAATATTTTCATTGGTAAAAATGGTAGAATAGCGCCACCTTGTTACCCATGGATAAACCGTTTTATTTACAAACCATTAAGTTTTGTTCTAAGATATCATCCCATGCCCTGACTTATAGCTACTATTTCTATAAATTCCAAACTATAAGGAAATATTATAACATAAAATGAAAGAATTTTAATTTTGACGACTATCTCCGATCTACATGTAAAATTTAAATGAATATTCTCGTTTTGAATACGAATATATTTTGTTATTGACTTACTAAATAATTAAATGTACTTTAGGATTTAAAATCGCAAAGTATTAAAAGAAATACATATAATTATTTAGTAAGTCAATAACAAAATATATTTGTCCTGCCAAATTTAGATACACACATTTTAGATTATGACAGATTATGGATGATTTGGTTTGAAAACACGTTATTGACATCAAAAAAATATTTTATCCGCATGTAGTGCCTTTTCAATGTAATAATTATAATTCACCAGTCATCTTATCACAAATATAATATTTTATTTACATCGCAATGTGCTCGCTCTGAGTGACAGCGTCTACCCGTGACAGTGGTCACAGACGTACTGCCCCCGTCGCCCGGTGGAGCCCCTCCGTAATTTCAACTCAACGTTTTGACAAAAGCATAAAAATTGACGTAAATATACAATTAAAAAAATATATACGTATACAAAAAGACAGATAATTAACTTTTCTATAAAATGGTACAGGTTTCATTAAAATCCGCTTGATAAATTCTATGTAAAACTCAGTTTTTCTTCTGCGTTAGACCTAACTTTATGATTTTTTTATACAATGTTATAAATACATAATTAAAAAAAACGGTATACAAGATTATCAAGCATATGCTCTAGTTTAGTATATATACTTTTCAAATCATGAAAGCAAGTCGTTAAAGCGTAATCATTAGCTTTAAAGGGGCCAAAGTCGTATATCGCCGCCTTAAAACGTTGAAACCACTTTTTTAAAGCGATTCGAGGCCATTTCAATTGTTACTAATCATTAAATTGTAATTGAAGGCATGATTTGAATTGAATCACAATGGGCTATGTTGATATATCAAATGCCGATGTCTGATGATGATGGTCTACAGAGGAACAGGCCAAGGTACACGTGGGTACCTGCAGGAGACGTCGAGCATGTCGGGCTTCTGCGGCGGGTCGTGTCGTGCGCGCGTGGGGTGCCAGGCGCCGGCGCGCGCGAACCACTTGACGAAGGACTCCAGGATCTGCGCCGCGCACGGCGTGGCCGGCAGCCGCGACAGCCGCCCGCGCTTCACCACCAGGTGGTAGTCGAACGTCAGCCGGTCGCTGGAATACCCTGACACTTAGCCAAGTTTGGACTACGACACATATGTCTTAGTCAAAAAAGTAAAAAGTATTTTTTTTCACGTAAGCCTCCAAATAAATAACTATAAAAGGTCTCAAGTAGTGAGTCCTACGGAACAGGACCGGCAAGAAACTCCATGGATACTCTTTTCAAAACTTGTGTTCACTATAGGTATACCTATTACGGGTACAATAGCTTAGCTTACTTGTTCAAACTTCAACATTTTCAATGTGACGCTGCTTTAGAGACATTTATTTTGCATTCCACAATAAATGTCTCACACCTGGTCACACACAGTCACTCAGTGTATCATGGTCGTAGTTAAAACTTAGCTTTACTAACATACTTTTACCCTCAATAAACATAACATCACGTCGTTTTTCTGGGATGTGGGATGAGGTTCATTTAATACGCCCACATTACTAATTAGCTATGTCCCTTATTATAGTAGTAAATTTAGTATGCAGAAACTCAAAAATTGCCTGTACCTAGGGATTGTACTCATCGTAGTACGTAGCGCTTAAAATCACAAAACCAACAAGGCAGTCCAGGCAACTATGCATGATGTGATCCAGCTGTCAAAATTAACTTTAAGGGTTTGTAAATTTTTATTAGAAAACAAAATAATTCCAGATTTGAGATTGACTGGTTTGATAGGCTAATTTCAGCAACTCAACGTTGCTTGATATACGTCACAACGTATAGGTATTGTCCAGGTTGGTCCAATTTACATTATTGATATAACAGTTTTCTAGTTTAGTTTACCGTAGGGCAGACGGCAATGCGATGTGCGCCCGGCCCACATGCACGTTGGGCGGCGGCGAGCGCGGCTGCGAGCTCGATCCCGACGCCGAAGACGAGTCCGTGTCGGCCGTCTCCACTCCTTCCTCAATGTTATCTGATTGAGAACAACTATCATGGACCTATGTTCTGCTATGAATATATCGAGTATTTCTAGTAGTAAGGGTAGGTAAAAGTCATAGTGAACACAGTTCCTATGTATGGAGAATAGACTACCCGCCCTCCATAGCAACTTTAAGCTAAGTTCCAACACTTCAGTGTTATTGGGGCGTAATTCAATCAGGCAACGGTACATAATTGGTAAACGTAGGTACCTAAGCATTTAAAAAAAACTAGAGCTACTAAACTATTGCTTTAAAATATAAAAACATTGCTTCACTAATAACAGCTTAGCAACTCGCCGGTAGCCGATCGCAGTCGCAATTCACACAAAGGAGAATTGCATTGTTGAAGGGAACACAGGTAGGCATATTATCAATACATGTGTGGGTTGTGGACACGCCCATTATTGAAGTGCGACCTAGGCTAGGTTTTAATAAGGTTATGTCCTTTCTTATAGAAAATAATGTCATCTCCTGCAATTTGCCGATTTAAAAAAAAATATAATGCAGAAAATCGTGTAGCAGAAATGGTTAGGGTCAAAGCTTTTGCACATTCCAAGTCAATTAAAACACCTAATTCATTACGTATTTTCAGAAGTTGAAAAGTTTCCAGAATTCAATGTTTATAGCCAATTTTTGTAGACGATACAAAGGAAACCGCGCCAATGCGATAAAGCGGAGCTGAGTGCGCATGTCTGGTCTGGGCGTTACCGCGTAAACGGTAGCCATCTTTGGCGCGTTTGGGTGTGTCGCGTGGCGGGCTTTTTGAAACTATAGACACGTGTATAAGTTGTTTGTAGGTACAACATACAACACGATGCATGATTTGTTTAACAAATAACTTATGATTTACAAAACAAGATATGTTTCTGACTGTTATATAAAATCGCAAATATGAAAGAAAAACTGCTGCAAAGCTAAAATTAAATTAAATCTTAATTTGGATAAAAGGAATTTTGCGAATATGTAAATAAAGGCGGCAGAGAGCCCGGGATATTTAATGAAACTAGTGGTCAAGATTTAAAAGCTTACCATCTGGTTGTGTGCTGCTAGAGGAGCCGTCATCAGAGAAGCCATGTCGGGCGCGCTTGGCGGGGCCCGCCCCAGCGTTAGAGCTCCCACCTTTTTTGCGCTCTCGCCGATACAGATATGCACCCCTAAAATAAATGGACATATAATATAAAATAATTAATCTCAAAAATATCTCCACAATAAAATTCCAATTTTATAGGGTTAACAATCTAGTATGGACTTATTTTGAATAATGAAAACAAAAGTTTAAAAAAAATCAGTGGACAGTATTTTTAAAAATTCATTTAAGAAGTTAACGAAATCTTACAGTTGAAGTTGAGACTTTTCAGCGAGATCTCTTTGTAACTGTCTGTTTTCTTCGGTGTCTTTCAACACAAAATCTTCGCTGACACAGCGATCCCAAGACGAGTTCCATCCTTGGAAGTGTATCAAATACTCCACAGTACGACGGCCACGTTTATCCTTACTCTCAATCACTTCCAACACCTGTTTGCAATTAACATAGTAGGGTTTGGCTTACTTCATATTTCGCAGATGATACAATTTTCAGCAGCAGCAATGCATTTGTTATATAATAGGTTTGTAGTAAATAGGAATAATGATGTAAAATAATTCATAAAGCCTTTTGTTACCACATGTATGAGGATTTGCCCCACCCCTACCCCACCCATTTCTATAAATACATCATAGAAATTCCACAAAAGTTTAATTTTAATGTAACACACACTTTTTTATGAATATACACCGTGAAATATGTAAGTTTCTTTAACAAAACAAAAAAACAGGAAATTATAATATAAATTATTTTTATGTAGTATTTTGCAATATTATTTAGCTAAGGAGGAAATACATAGTTAAGTCTGTATTGGAGATATTGAAATAATGAGTAAAACATGAATTCTCGTTGGAGTAATTTTTTATCAAGAAAGTTCTAAGTCCTGCCAAAAAAGTTTTATATAATTTATAACCTAGCTGTATATTTTGTTGCAGTTATTGAAGTTATACTTTAAGTATTGTAGTAAATGTTGTTGGTGTAGGGCGTGGTTAGGCCTAGGCCTGCGGTCCTTACCTTGGAATCGTAGAGCACCTTGGCTTTAGTTGGATCTGGTTCATAACACAAAACGCGCTCGCCTTCACTAAATTTGTAACGAACCCCCCTTGTAGATACCATTGCCAGTTCTTCAGCCCCAATTGCACGAAATAATCAATATTCTGATAGTTAGTGTTATGTAATTTCATAAATATTATTAAAAATTTAATTAATTTGCAGAAAACACAAAATTATATACTATTATTTAAAACGTCACTTCTTTGATTATTTTCAAGACCGGTTGTTATATTTTTAGACGTGTATTTTATTTAGAGTCAGCGAATACTGCAGCCGGGCGTATACGGCACGCCTATTTCTCAAAAATAATGTTTTGTTTGGGCGTCGGCCGATGTTTATTTTGATTTCAGCTGTCAAACATAAAAATACACAGTATTACAGTTGTATATATTTTTTTGCTGGTAACATTGGCAGCGAAATGGCGCTAGTAGTACGATGTAATCTATTTCTATTCATTTAATGAAATATCTTGAAATTATAACTGTGATGATTATTATAATGGTAAAATTCAAATAATCATAGCTTCTGTAAGAATAATCTATAAAAGAGTGAGCGTTTTAACGTCCATAAGATTGAAAATTTAGGGTAAATCTCGTTTTAGGCTAGGAAAACGAAAATAATTACACTGATTATAGGATTAAAAATTAATTCCATACCATCCAGACTTACATACAACCATAGTAGAGATTTTTTTAAGTATGGCGAAATAAACTGAAACTAGTTCCTTAATATTAGTACGGCAGTTTTATTCTGGCAAGGGCGTTGACATATTCCAAGACGTGTATACTATACTATACGCAGTGAGGAGTTTTGGGCGTAGGCAGGGTGTGGCGAACGCGGGAACAGTTTATCCAAGGGCGTTGGCAAGGAAGGGAACAAAGCCAAGCCTAGTACTTGTTAGTACTTACATGTTTCAGTGTATGTAGTTACATAGTGAATAATACAATTTTATTTATTAGGTACAGTTACAGTGAAAATTGTGAATAGTCTCGAATTAGGTGCCTAATTATTATTTTTTGGTTTCTGAAAAAATATCTAGTTTTAGGTAGGTAACCATTAAAATTCATCATTCATTCATCATCATCATCAGCCTATATATTGTCCCACTGCTGGGCACAGGCCTCTTCTCATATAGAGAAGGCATGAGCATTAATCACCACGCTTGCTCAAGGCGGATTGGCGATTTCAGACTTCTTAAGTCCAGGTTTCCTCACGATGTTTTCCTTCACCGTTAGTCAGTGGTGTCTAAGATATACTTAGAAAGTACATATGACTTCAGAAAAGTCACATTGGTACTTGCAAGGTTTCGAACCCGCACACTCGTACACGAGAGGCAGATGCCTTAACCACTAGGCCACCACGACACAATATATAAAAATATATAATAATATTAAAATTCACATATTCTATAAAAACCGGTCTAATACCAAACTCGCTTGGAGGTGGTTTCGTACCATCCCGTTGTCTGTGGAAAAAGGCTTTTGATTTTTCTTTACTTTTACAAAATTTTCAGGTTTCTTCTTTGGTTACAAATATCTTTAATAGGTAAGCTAGCAAAATTAATATTAGGTACATAAATGTTCATTTTTCTTGAATATTCGCTGAGGGCTAAATCTAGGCTATTTACCTGCAAAGATTTTTAGAAGTAGGCCTTTAAGTATCTACCTATCTACTACGTCGTGGGGTCGTGGGTAATAGACAAGGTATTAGGTTAGATAAAGTGATTGCAGTTAAAATCCTGCATCTCTATCAGGTGATGCGCACATCGTCGAGAAATGATTTCGATGTCGTAAAGTTCATTAGTAGCGCGATTATGGCCATTTTCACCCCCTCCCCTCCATGTAGGGTTACTAGATCCTGATTCCTGATAGCTGTTAAATTCAAGTAGAATCTGCGGTAAAGTCAATAACTGCAATTCAATCTACAATTATTGACTCGAAAATGCCTAAACCGATTTTGAAAAGAACTTTTTTAGGGTTCCGTAGTCCGACAAGGAACCCTTATAGTTTCGCCATGTCCGTCTGTCTGTCTGTCTGTCTGTCCGCGGCATAGCTCCGAGGTTCTTGATACTAGAAAGCTGAAATTTGGTATGGATATGTATATTGAGCATGCCGAAAAAGTGGTAAAATAAAATTTTGAAAAATATTTTTTTTTAGGGTAGCTCCCAAACACGTTAAGTGGGGATGAATATTTTTTTTCTCGCGTACCCCTCCGTGTGGGGTATCGTTAGATAGGTCTGTCAAAAATATTATGGGTGTGTAAAGACCATTTTTTGGTTAAGCAAGCCATTTGCGAAATATCTAGCTTTTCAGTGCAAATTTTTGTTCGATACGAGTTACCCCCCCTCTAACTTTTGAATGGCTGTACCTAGAAATGTGAAAAAAATCACAGACGTAGTACATGTAATGAACTTACAAGGAAAACTATCACGGCTAAGTAGGCTTAACCGGTTACAGAGTTATAGTCGACTAACTAACTCCTACTACGGAACCCTACTGCGCGTGGCCCGACATGCCCGACGTGCACTTGGCCGGTTTTTAACCGACTTCAAAAAAAGGAGGAGGTTATCAATTCGACTGTATTTTTTTTTTTTTTTTTTTTATGTTTGTTACCTCATAACTTGCGACTGGGTGAACCGATTTTCATGATTCTTTTTTTATTTGGAAGCTGGTGCTTCCCGCGTGGTCCCATATAAATTTTATCACTACCGGTTCAGCCGTTTTATAAATATATCAAAAATAACGATTTATCTCTACTTGCTGATATGCCAAATACTTAGATGATTTGGTTATATACGCTTATTACAACCTAAAAAAGTGGTGTGTTTATTTTGTTAAGATAGCAAGACCGAGACACTGAAAAGCGAAAAAAATAAAAAAACTTTTTACAAAAAATAAACCTAAAGAAGTCGGTGGCGAAATACTAACAATAGTAACTTACAAGACACCGACTTCTAGAGCGATGTTTTGGTCGTAAAGCGTTTAAATAAAAAATATTTTTTACTTTTCAGTTTTTTTTGGAAGTCGGTTTTTTTTTTTGTAAAAAGTTTTTTTTTAAAGAAATATTATGTAGTAACAATTTATTATTCCTTTCACAACTAATTACTCTTTGAACAATTAATATGCACTTAATCTTTGCGATGGTTTTATTTTTCCGGTGCTCAATAATCTACACTAATTACAATATATTTTTGTATATAATTTCTGTAATAAATTTAGATAATTGACCATGCTTTTAAGTTCCACGCATATTTTCTTGACTTACGACTGTTTTGATGGTATAACTTCCTAACGTAGGATTCTACGAGTACCTTACATAACCTACCTTGAAGGCACATATTACAACTTTACCTCAAATGTCAGTGGGATAATTTTAGTCGCAGGCCATTTGAACATGAACTTTATAACGGCATAATAGGCACGATGATCTACGAATTATCTACTTTAGCTATTAAATATCAAGTTCTATGCAATTTCATTTATTAAATTTTATCTGTTATGTATCACAGGAGTATAACATAATATTTAATGACTATTTGAGGGAAAATAAGAGAATAGAGTTTCATACAAAATATTAATTTAATTAAATAATTCCTAATGAACTTAGTTAATACTAAAAACGTATTGAAAATAATACGCTATTAGTACTATACAATTGGATTCCTAAGTTTTGGCATCAATTTAATGGTGGTAGAGGGGAGCAGAGTAGGCGATGGGCGCGGCAAACTTGGCGACCGGGGCAGCGTGCACTACAGGGGTGGCAGCATACGCCAGCTTAGCGACGGGGCCAGAGTGGTAGACGGGAGCAGAGTGGTAGACAGGGGCAGCAGCCTGCACCACGGGGGCAGCGTGGTAAGCGATAGGTGCGGCCACCTTGGCGACAGGGGCGACGACCTTAGCAACATGGCCGAGGGCCTCCTTGCGTACCACGGCGTTGAAACCGTTGTGGGGGTCGGCAGTGTAGTCCACGGTGCGCTTGGTGCCGTCGGGGTCGACAACGGAGTAAGAGCCCTGCACGACATCACCGTCGCGGCTCTCGTGCTGGCTCTTTGAGTCACCGGTGAGACCGTCCTGCACGTCGTACGCAAAGCTATACTGTGGGTGTGCGTCGTATTCCTCAACGGCGACCTTGGCGACGGGGGCGACCACCTTAGCGGCGTAGGCTACGGGGGCAGAGTGTACGACCGGGGCCGCGGCGTATGCTTGATGAGCGACGTAGGTGGGGGCGGCGGCATACGCTACTGGAGCAGCAGAATATACTCCCGCGCTGGCAGCAGCCACCAAGCACGCGAACACTACAAACTGGGAACAATAAAAACGTTAATTTAGGAACGAAATCCACTTATTTACACTATTCAAATCACTTAGTCTTTGCTTTAGAAATTGTCTTGTTGGTTCTTGTATATTAACTCCGTCATACCTTGAAAGCCATTGTGTGGTGTGTGAATTGATCGAAGATGCTGAATGATGTCTGACGAGGAGTGCTCGTAGCTTTTATATGGCTGGCAGGGGCGCACCCTTTCACTCAGCGATGTCGTGCGGAAGGCGCATGGCCGTGAGTTAGAGCCCCAGGGCGCTATTAATGATCCCGATTTTTTTCGGAAGCCGATAAATTAATGGTTATTTATATCGAAACCTTAATGACATAACTACTAGCTTGGTGTATGATGAACTGGGAGCTGGCAAAATCTACTGACTTTAGGACTTTGAATACAGAATATAAGGTGGTGATGGGTGAGGGTGACGATATGGTTTTCAGGCATTCGTGTGACATATTTCTAACTATAAACATATTTAATATATGCGCTAACGTGAACTCAACTGTGTTTGTAAAAGTGGGAGTTTTCCCCAAATTTCGGTTTTTCGGTCGGAAATTTAACAAGAACAAGGGAACAAGGTACATAATTACATGGGCAATCTAATTATTATTTCTACGAGCTAACTTTGATTGTGAGTGTGTGAGTGACATGTTTAATTAGTAGGACTTATGTTAATATTGTGATCTTCTATGTATGATTCTTAATAACGATACTTTTACGTTTGATAAATTTAAAATCCATCGTGGGATTAATAACTTCAAAAGGTATGTCGTAACTTTCTGTGAACCTTTTGTAAATATTAAAAAACATTATTTTACTTGTAAATCAAAAGCCAAAGTACATAAGACTGTGTCGTTGATCTGTTGGTTGCAGGCGCGACTGAGATCTGGGTTCGATACCTAGCGGCGGAAAAACGTTTTTCTAGAATTTCTCAATAACAGCCACGAGAGCACGGTTCTGCGACTTATCTCTATAGGTCTCACCAGGGGTAGTCTCCGTTTAGTTTAGTCGCCGTATATAAGTACTTATGTTAAAGGAGGTATTTGTAATCTACATAATAATAATTATGTTTATTAAAATTATTAATGGGAATTGAAAGTTTTTATATAAAGGGCAATCTCCGGATATTTTGATTATTCTCTAGGCTACATTTTACATCCATCCTACGTGGGTTTTTGCTCTATTTATATTTTGTGAGGAGCCCGGTTAGTGAACTGGCTCATCTCATCACAAAAGCCTAAGGGTCACCGACAGATAGTTATATAATCGGCCCGTCTCGTGCTGTTAACTTCTTGTTCAACCCCGGTTTGGCAATCCACCGTTTTAGGAATAAACAACCCAAATGATAGGTTAACCATCGTATGGTAGAACTTTGAATTTATGCTAAACAGCTGTTTTTAGTTGATCGAACGGGTATCTTGTCGGTGGACTTGGGCCTAAGTAGTATCTTTCCATATTTTGAAATAGTCGTGCCCAAACCGGGAAATAGCCCGTGGGTGCATTTCTATAGTGTATAAAGGGATAATCGCCGGTTATGTGTCACTATTACATTTCATCAAATTTTATAAAGTCTCAAAGGGCTTTTATGTATTGGTTTCGTCCCCACTTTCGGTTCCCAAAAATCTGCTAGAAATGATATTTTTTTTGTATCACGTATCTTTTCATTTTCAATGTCAGTTGATTCACATGGTAAGTGTACGATTTCACACACATGTATAATTTCCTGTAACCAGAGACGCGGCCCTCCGTCGGCATTAAACCAAGGTCGGAGTAACCGGAGCAGTCTGCCGCCGCCCGCGGCGCTCCGCCTGCACTTGCACTGCTTTCCAGTTTTCATGACGACCACTTAAACTTTCAACTTGTTCAAATAATACCATTTGACATGTTATGTTATCTATGTGACATTAGACGTGTGATCTATGTTATTACCGAGACTCATCCGTGCCTTGGAAAGCACTTTAATGCGTGTCGCTGACTGCTTTGATGCTTTATTGTCAGAGATTTGATACTTGCACGAATTACGGCTTTCAAATGGTCTAAAAGTTATTATTTTGAGTTCGGAAATGTGCTGATGATCTACTTAGACTGTATTACAAATAGGCAAAGTGAGAGATCATAAGTGCTTCAAACGAGCTTTTTGATATAAAGTTTTTCAAGAGCTGTGTTTTGTAATTTGTTTAAAAATAAATATTATTGTACCTGTGCAGGTTATGTTAGTCTTGATAGATGGGGTTATAAAAACACATATAATATGTAGTAAAATATTACACATATAAATATAAACAAACTGAATTGTCTCAAGTCCATAGTTTGTGTAGTGTCTTTACTTGTGATTCATGGTAGCTATTATCTCCGTACAGATGTTACACAATAATAAGTAGGTATTAATTTGTAAATCTATTCATTTGTTTGACTAGCTAATGCTAAATATGGCTGATTGATTATTTTTTACATATCCAAAGGTGGTACTTAACTTAAAATTTAAGATAAACGGAAATGAAACGAAGGTAAGTAATCGTTAGGTGCTTCAACAGTTTCTGCTGAAGCACATTTTCTATACTATTTATAGACAGGTTACAATTTTAGGTTACAATCTCACAATATTAACTAACTGAAGCGTTTTGTATGAGGCGAGCGTACTTAATAGATCGCGTACTGATGACTATCAGTTCTTATATCAATGCAGTAACTTAGTACAAAAAGGAAGAAATTAAGTAGGTAGCCATAAAAAGCAGGAGTGACATTTACAGCCGCTACGTGTGTTCTTGTTACCGTTTGTAATGTAACGTTGCGCAAGCGACTCCACCCGCGCGCTCAAGGATGCCTCGCCCACACCACAGTGTCGTTACATTTTAATCATCTTGTTTAGATGTTTGACAAGGCTAATTATAATGTTTTATAAACATGTAATTGTGTGCTAACGTCAAATTATTGACTCATCCTGAAAATGAGCGATATATTGGCCATATATGGATTTGGTTTGAAAAAGAAAGTACGAATCGTGAAGTTTTATCAGTTCTAAAAAAAGAGTACTTGATTGAAGAATAATATAGAACGATTATATAGATATATTTCTTGTAATATATTAAGTCTTACCGTGAGTTTTGCTGATATTCATAATTCAGCATTTATAAGATCCTAAGCACAATTATGCCAGGAAGTGCGCACCTACGAGACCAAGACACAAGGGAAGCCACATAAGAAAAAAATAGGAACAAGAAATGGTCTCATTAGGTTTTATTCATATAGGTACATTTTTACAGATTTTTTTTACTACCCCTTGAATAACGTGCACCTTTTGCAGCTAATAAAGCAACTCTCAGATTTAAAGATAAACTGGATTCTAATTTGAGAGATTAATTAGTGGAGATCAGTGGCCATGGTCCCCGCAACATTCGAGGTCTCCGAGCAATGAAAACAAAAGTGGCCGAACGGGTGTGGCTGCTACTATCGTAACAAGTAATCTGTTTCTAGTCATCACTCATGTTCCCGTCACAGTGTCAGGGTAGAAGGTTGTACGTAAGCCGAGTGTCGTATGTTCAATAGCTGTCAGCTGTTTAATGGCGTAGTATCGGCGGTCACCTACGCTAAATTTCTTACAGACCTGGTATCGTTGTGCAACGGTTTTTGAGCTTCTGCGTGTCGTCTGTCAGGTCAACTGACAGGTCAACTCATAGCTGATTCGGGTCTTTTCTCAAATGGCCATTGCACACTTTTCCAATAATGTCATATTGTCTGTACTTTAAAAGAGACCTCCGAACTCTGAGTTTGTTTCGGCATTAATCTTCTCACAGGTTGTGTGTTAGGAAATGCCGGTACTATCTAGTTATTAAAAAACAACTTATATACAAACGTATAAAAATGATATATTTGCAGAAATAAATGAGTTTGAGTTAATAGTAGGCACAATGTATGCATGTAAGTTAGCTTAAAACTAAACTAATATGAATCAGTCGATAAAATATA
Organism: Pyrrhia umbra; assembly: GCA_963891755.1. NCBI lineage: Eukaryota > Metazoa > Arthropoda > Insecta > Lepidoptera > Noctuidae > Pyrrhia > Pyrrhia umbra. The sequence goes on along the minus strand of OY982937.1, from coordinate 6,714,101 downwards.
AGTAACTTGAATCTACTAAAACACATGACACATGTATTTGTACCTCGTAGGCATATATTGTGTCCTTGTTCTGAATTATAAGCTGCTGATATTTTCATTGAGTGGCGGCCGGTGACTTGAAGATAACGGACTTAAAGTTCATCGGTGCAATTTGCGAACATCTGTTACCATTCCTACGTTTCTTGCTCTCAGTTCGTAATTGAGGGTATTTTGCACTACGTAACACTAAGTGTCAACTTGTTCTCTTCATATTTGGTCCAAGGTTAACATTATTCGATTTCTTTGACAGTTTTACGATATCACGTAACGAAGTGGTAGTGTGTCGTCGCGTTGATGTCTTTGAGCTTTACTTATCACTCAGTAAATAATGTTGATGAGAGCAATAAATGCCGACAAACGTTAACGGCCCGTTCACGACCTTGCCGCTGTGAGCGGCGGCTTAGCGCGGCGCGGCGAGCGGCGAAATCAAATGTATAGAAATGTATGAAGCACGCCACGAGTCGCCGCTCACAGCGAAAAACCGCGCGAATTTCTCCGAGCGAATTCTACAGCAGCGCGCGGCGCGGCGGGCGGCGCGGCGAGCGGCAGGAACAAATGTACTAGCGCAGGAGTGCGACGCCACGACCCAGAGCGGCGCGAACGGCGGTGTAGGAGTGACGGACTCAGGGACGCTTAAAATATTTTAAAGGATTTTGTAGCAGTTATGAACACCGAGGCGTTTTTATCAGAAATTTTAAATCGACCGCCTCTATGGATGTCAAAACATCCTAAAAATAAATTTAAACATGTCATTAAAATATTATGAGAAGAAATAAAACAAAGATTTTGATTAAAGAATTGAAAGATTTATCTGATGTGCTGCTTTAAATGTTCTTCTATGTCACTCTCATTCTTGTGTACTCATAAAACTTATCTGGATATTTTCTTTAATCTTCGTATAAATCACGAAATTTTCCATTTAAATACCGATCTTTATTCAGGTCGTGCACTCCTTCCCTAATATTAAGAATAACTTGTTTTAAAAATATATATTGCTTTCAAAACAGAGAAGGGATAATTTAGATGACGTTATGAATTTAATTTTGAGTATCCAAGTACGTCCACCTCGGCCGCTGCCGCTCGCCGCTAGTGAGGGTACGTGGCGTGCTAGACGCGCCGCTCGGCGCCGCCGCGCCGCCCGCCGCACCGCTCGCCGCTTAGACCGAAGTCGTGAACGGGCGGTAATAAAGGAAAATGAGTTTCAGTAAATACTCCCTCATCGATATATTATGTAGCAACGAATTCTGAGTGAGCCGCAGAAGTTTGGTTCACTTGACTTAATTACGCAGCACTTTAAACAAAAATGATAAAAAGGTCAATAAAGTTGGTTTAATGAAGAGATGCATGTTATTAAATAATTCCTACTCATGTAATACATCAAGCGAACGATTAATGGTGTTAGTTTTATTAGTATCGTAGGGGCAAATCAAAACCAGATGTATATAAAGACATAAAAAATAACCGTTTGCAAGGCTGGTTTGCATTATTTGTCATATAAACAGGCATTTTAATCATCTAAAGATAAAATTAAACTTAATGTATGTAGGTACGACACTCTTTAATTTTTAGCAAATATGAGTATTCTGCCGTATGAATACAATGGCCATCGTTTTAAAAATGCACATATAATTAAAACGATCACGCCCAACACTGCAATCTTTCACTCCTATCGACAGCGCGATGAATGGCTATTCATTATTTGTTACTTACGATTCGCGGGCCGTATGGCCGTTTGAGACAATAGTATGGTTTCACCTTGACATTATACCGACGTGTAACGCGATGGTTATCCGGCTCCGACTGCAGGGCGAGCTTTAAAGACTTCGGTAATCATAGACGATGTTATCGTTACGGGGTTAGGTAACCAAATAAGTAATCTATAAACGGTGATTAAGGGTGATCTTGGAATATGATTGACGAGTGAACAGAATTTAATGAGTAAAGAGTTGTAACGAGCTTGTTGGCAAATCATTTTGCCTTGTAGCTGGTGCTACATATTAGTAAAAGATGGTGTCCATCTCGTTTATGATAATATCGATAATGACAGATTACCATTACCATTAATTGGTAAGTTAATCTGAGGGTTTTAATGTGGTTTCACTCGATTTCAGACTTAATAACATAGTAAAAGATATGACGAGTACCACACGATATTCTAATTCGTAGTATTCCAAGTGTTATCCGTTGTGAACCACAAAACACAAAGGTGAAGCTGATTTCGAAAATTAAACAGCTGCAATCTGATGTAACATTAGTTACTTAGACACGCATATTTTGTACTGCAGCTAATAGGTATAGAACTTGTCGGCATCATGTGTAGCTAGCTACATGTTCGTGATCCACATTGCTGCGTGGTTGCGCTGGTACTCGAGTTCACTTATGTCATTCCTCTTGCTTTGTCGGGCATGTCACGAACGTGATGCAATGTCCGAAGCACGACCCCACGAATATACTGCAGTCTGTAGTGATATCTTTATGCTCCTATTAATATTTAGACGTCTAAGTTCATAATAATTAAGTACTTAAGCCTAATATTTTAGGCAGAATAAATGCTGCACCGACGAGCGTACCTAAGTTTCGAAGCGAAGGAACGAAAATGGTGGCAAGTTTATAATTAAATATCCGTTAACCACTGGTTAACCATTAAATTATTAACGGAGTTTGATATTTCAGTATGGTACGTCTACGGTAGTTGAGCGGAATTTTGGTATTTCTTGAAAAGATTTTTTATTCAATAGATACCTATCTAACTACCTAGGTACCAACCTACTATGATAAAGGGTAATATTTTTAAGCTTGTTTTGGCTCCTAAATAATCCTAGTAAAACATTCGTTTTTAATTTAATATGCAAATGAAGTCATGGGTTTTCCCTAGCAGGTGTTTAACTTCGCATAGGACATATGCGAGATGACTTGGTTATGTATTAAGACACGTATCTGTAACAGCAGTGCGTTGCATTCATAGACAGAAGCGATGCGTAAGTAGAGAAAGCTTATTTGCTATTCGCAGACGCGCTATAGATGACGATTAACACTCGCAACTGCTGATTACCGAGTAGATTAAAATGTGCTTACATATTTAAATCTGATACTGAATTATTGTCTTAATAGAATAACTTTATTTACAGTCTAAATAATGAACTAGTTATTGCATAAGAAAGATCTATTTAAAAACTTGTTTTGCAATTGTATCGTTATGTAAAAATAATAATTGAATTGCCATCATTTGTCGTATCACATGTATAAATCATGAAATTTGCGAGTCCATTTTTATGAAAACATTAATTTCATCATTTAAATTTGTTCTGAGAGCTTTATGATTGGATTTGGCTAACAAGTATACAGATTTTAGTATACAATGAAATAGTGAACGCACTTTGTATGCGTTTATCTTGTAATTGATAGCATCTACCGAGTAACAGCTGAGTGACACAACTGCGCAGTATTGTCGGCAATGCCCGGAATATCTTTACGTATTGTGTTCACGCGTTAAATGGTGCAATTTAGTATACAACACTTACATACGTAAAGCGCTTGTCGCATGGCTGGTCATACATGTGCATACTTTGCTCTATTTGTAATTGGTATCACTGTGTGATGGCAGCGATGCGGTGACCTCACCAATACAATAAAACGATTACTAACAGCGATTTCTTTATGAGAGAGACTAATGTAATGACGGCACGTTTGGCGTAGTGGCTGACTAATTGGCTGCTGCGCTGCGTGCTGCAGGTTCGATTCACGGGACAACTTAAATTGTTTCGGGTCTGGGTGTTTGAGCATGTGTAATGTATGTTTGTAAAATACCCACGATATAGAAGAATTTCCTAGTACGGGTAACGTTTTTTTTAAAGAAAAAAAAAAGGAATCGTAACGCGTAAAATTGCGATCACAGAAAGAGTGTTTATAAAAACCAAAGTCATACTTCGGTTTTTGATCATAAATACTACTTAATCATGCAACTGAACCGAGTCTCAGTAGAAAGATCTTATCTTGCTGCATATTTCAAGTTTCATGTACGATTTTCGTAATTTAGAACACCAATGTAATAAAGTTATTATAAAGTAGGGATCCGTTAAGTAGTTTATAACACAAGTATAGGTTAGCTGGTTTGAATCCTATAAAGTCAAGAGTTTATTAAGAGATCTCAGATAGTAAATTGAATTAAAATTATTATTGAGATACAATCTTGTATCTAAACTAATAATAGTTTAGGAATGAGTTAAGTAATGGATGCTGGTTCTAGATCAGTATTTCTTGGTAAGATCACATATGTATGCAATCATTTCTGTCATAGGTGCATAACGATTCAGTTGTGTATATTTAATATGTCTTTTAAGAGTAGTTATTAGAGTCACACTTACGAACATAGGGACTGACATAATGAAATAAGTTTTATTAAAAAATAAATGCTGCAGTGAGCAGTGGGCCTAGCATGAATCATTTTCGAAAAAGTATTCGTATCCACAACGATTTTTAAATGATATATACTCGTATTTTCCGAACCATTTATTTAAATTTATGACTTTTATAATATCTTTGGATGCTCAAATTGTTACTTACACATTTTAAACTTAAATTTTGTTCTAGTATGGTTGTATTTATGATTCGAAAATCGCTTTCGATACGAATACTTTTTCGAAAGTGATTCGTACTAGGCCCACAGATGCTCAGGGGCAAGAGGAAATAATTTACGGTAGTTTATGTTTATGTAATAATCAACCGCTTTACGAGTTCCATAAAAGGGATATTAGACAATAATCAATATATAATCTTCTCGGTGAACATTGTCATTCAACGTAATGCTATGCAAACATGAAAGTGAATTTGACGAAAGCTATCGACGACATTACCTTACAATATTTTCCTTATCCTTTACTACAATCAAGTTGACGTTATGTATTGGTAAATAGTTGAATGAGAAATGTTCTTAATATTTTGTACAGCAGTACAATGCACAGTTCTTAGAATTATTGTCAAGGAAAGCGTTTAGGTTCGTGGCGAGTTTGGGGACGGAATATAAAGCAGAGTTGACTATGCCTGACGCAAGTCGCACAGTGTGACGCATTCCTTACAGCAATGAGGTCAATAATTTGAGTCAAGGTATGTGCACTACTTTTTAGGTACGAGAGTATTTTGTGCTGCATTTGAATTTCAGATTTGAACGCGAAATGTGAAATGTTAAGTTACGAGTGACGATATGCATATTTTTAAAATGCTGCACACAGACCAACTTTTTTTACAAATTGATTGAATCTATAAACTAATTTGTTTAAAAAAAATACTTCATCACCTCTCAACTGCCAACCATTAACGGGCACTATTGGCACGATGAATATCAAAACTCTGGCCTTGGCCAAAGGTATCAAGGGCTGAGTCCAGCAGCCCCTTGGAAATGTCTTTGGATAGTAGATACGCCTTGACAATATAGGTAATTGCCGATAAGCATAATGTAAAAAGCATAATTCTTTCACCCTTACTATAAACTTCTCCTTAAAACTTAGTTATATTTTTGTTAAACTTTGAAGTGTAGAGACTTACGTACGTAAAAACACGTATAAAATTAAGATGAAACATCAAATATTTAAAACGTTTGCTTCTAAGTATTTATTCGATTGCCATATCTATCTTAATCATAGCTAATTCCAAGTGTAATTCGAAAATTGCAGCTATAATTTCAGCACAGCCTTAACCTGTTCAATTTTGATAAAATTAAGTTCCAAGATTAAAGGAGAGCGGTTGTTTCCTGTCTGATACAAAGGGTCAAATAACATTGACCTTTTGTTTTGTTTTATTTTTTTGCGCAACCACTTTCTAAGGTCAAATAACTTACCAGTGCCTATGTGAAACCAGTGAAACCAATTTGTTATTATTTATACTTAATTCTATCTGACGACGCATCAGATAGTTAAAACAGCTACGATTGATTTAGAAATCATTAGTTTTACTACGTAGTATTATTTGATCTGTGGTTTTACTGAACGGTGGTATTCCACATTTTGCAACAAATAGAGCCCAAAATAATAATTAAATCTTGAAAAAGGGCAATAACAATTAGTGAATTACTCAGCTTACAAATAATTTAATATTTCTGGATTATTACCTACCGGTTTCCGTAAGGTTGATCGGTTGGCACGGTCGATAGTGAGGTCGATTTATGACTATAATAAACACAGTTCACATAACACGATTAATTAGTTTTTAAAAATAAAATTACAAGTCACGGGAAGTTATAATCAATCAAGATAATAAAATAACGTTATTGCCATTTCAGGTCTGAGAAATGTTTAATGGTTTCATCAACGAAACTACTCAATGAACGCGAGTGCACGTTGAGGAAACAATCTGAAGTGCAGTAGTTATTATTTAATACTCGTCCTTACGTCACAACAAGAAACCGGCCAAGTGCGTACTTATCGCGCCGCGGCGGCTGCGTAGGGTTCCGTAGTACATTTCATTGTCAATACCAAATTATAGTTTTCTGGTACTAAGAGCCTTTGAGCTAAGCCGTGACAGACTGACAGATAGACATTACGAAAACGAAAGGGTTCCTTGTTCACTACGAAACTCATTCTGATGCGATTTTTGCAGATTGCTTGCGTTAAGTTGAGTGAATACCCAAAATATTTACACCAAGAGCGCCTGAGTCATCAATAGATCAGTTATAAAACATTTCACAATACGTATGTAGGTACGAGTTTTTGTATGACAGTAGTGTAGGTCACGTATATTCAACACACGCGCTGAAAAGGTCATACGACACAGCATCGAGAACAAATTGAATTAATTATAATAAATGAACGTAGTGTCGAATTATGCTTCATGTGTGTACCTACTTATCATACGATAACGAATTTACGTAATATAACTGTAATAATCAATATTGAAGGCGTAAAGTATAATAGCAACCACAAGATTATCGTCGTAACTTTTAGAGGCAAATTGCTCTATTAAATAAGTGACATAATTTAAGTTCTTACTTACGGATTAGGGGGCGTTAGGTAAGTTGCGAACTGTAAAACTCACCTGCTTAGATATTAGTCTTATTATGACAAAGTTTAACTAAAAACAATGACCGATAATTACCTATAATACTTATAAAAACTGTAGTTTCAACGTTAAACTTTCAATTCGATTCCGCATACAGTTGCACTTTCTTTGTCAAGGACTACACCGCTGAAAAAACTCGTACACCCGCCGATTGACTGCTAAATTACAATTGACTGCCGGACATAGGAACTTCATATAAAATTGCACTTTATTCCATCACAACGATGATCTTGAAACGAAACGTGTCGCTATGACGTGCTTCGGTTTTGTATTCATCCATTGACACCAAAAATTTAGGATTCGGAACTGCGATCTCAGAAAAACCCAACTATTAATCGGTCTGTAAAAAAATTAAAGTAGCAAAAATTTATATTGTTAAAAACGTATTTAATATTTTGTCTTTCATAAACTGAGTTGAGATTTTGAATCGATATCATGTTATGCTGAACACATCTTTGTAAATGCAACTGAAATTTTCATTCTCTCAGAATATAATATTATTTAATGCAAAAAATATCGCTTTTTAAGTTTAGTGGATTAAAAGCTACTGGTCATAATTCACGCTTAAGTTATGAGTATCGGATAGCACACACGCTGGCAGGCCGCGCCGCGCACGCGCTGCTTTGTTGCGCAACAATTGGCAACCTTGTGAAGGACGCGCGTGCGCACGGCCGGGAAAATGGATGCCTACGATTGTCGCGCGCATTTTCATGAGCTGCCAGCGGGCCGAGGGTAGTTCAAGGGTGGACTGATTGAGGTTGCCTTCGAATTGCAGTGTAGCAGTGTAATAATGTGTATATATTGCATAATAATAATTGTAGAAGGCAACTAAAAATTATTTACCTTCAGGATAAATTCTATTTGTTGGTGTTCAAATCTATATATAAAGTAAAAAAAAATAAAAATTAAATAATTCAATCTACCTATTTTACTTCAATTCACACACTTTTCTTCACTGTAATTCATTTCTGTACCGAGCTCATCCTGAAAATCTCGTTTGACTTATTCCTCACATGTATGGTGGAGACAGTCGTGTTCCTAAATAAAAGATAAGGCAGGATGAATCTCTATATATCTACCGACGACTGTATATTGTGCATGTTAGTGGAGACAGAAGGATAATAAGTCATGCCATAAAACATATTCCGTTACTTCAGTCTGGCTACGGAACACAAAACAAAGATTAATATGGCGTGCTAAACTTGGACGCGAGCTAATGACCCGCCATTAGCCGTCAGTCAAAATAGTGCACGACCTCCGTCCTTGCGAATACATTCACCTGAGAAAAGTGATCGTTGTTATGCAAATGAGAGACACATAGATGATAATGAGAAAATCTTAGCAGGCAGCTGTTCAAAAGATAAATCATATGTAGAACAGTCTGTCTGTATTATTTTCCACAGTAACCTGAAAATATTTTGCGAAATCTTGGACGTTGTCTGTCTATTTCAGTTTTTGTGCATAGAACATAGATTTTGGCATATGTTTACCTTTACCTTTACCTTTATAATCATCTGTATTTACTGGTGGACCAATGCATGTACGCATCACGCATGTGACCTCAAACATATTCTCTTTCACAGAAATAGAGACATTAGGACAAACTTGTAAGACTAGTTCTCATTGCAAAGGATGCAAGTAGTGTATTTCGTAAGTTAGGTAAGTTTTATGTTCGAAGAGCCTGTTTGAAATGTCGCCGACTATCCACGAATGTGCTCGCCGAACTAAACTAGACCACTATTGCTAAGCGTGATTTGTAACGGGTGATGCAATAACAATGAGTTCGTTAATTTGCAAAAGAACCTGTAAGTGTATTTTTTAGAAGAATATGTTTGTTTTGGAAAAATAAATCGAGACTATATTAGTAAAATAAATAATAATTATTATGTATCGGATGGCAATAATCGAAAAATAAAGGTTTTAATGCAAAGGGCGGTACGATAAAATAAATAATTAGAGTAAGGTTTGTGAAAAACTGATGTTAGCACATTATATCATTTTTAGTATGCGTAGTTTTAATTTTACATATGACATGTGAAAGTGACAGTTATTTTCTAGTTTTCCTAAAAGCTTTCACGTTGTGTTGGAGTTGAAGGAAATAATTATTTATGAGTCAGTCCTTCAGTTACTACTAATGCATTAACAAAGAACATTCAATTTTTATTTTGTATGCAACTGAAGGGTTGTTTGAATCAGGTCGGAAATGTATGGGGACTTCTATGATTGAAGATTGGTAATTAATAGAGCCTCGATATCATTAATTAACGTTATAATTGTCACTAATAGGCACACACCGTTACTAATAGCACTATAATGAGCAAGTGTCAATATGTGTTAAGCACATATCGCCTTGGGTCTCCTAGGATCACATCATTTAAACTGCCTATTGTTATGCCATGCATATTTCCACGTCACCAAAATAATTTCTTTTAGCGGTAATTTAACCGTGAAGATCTTCAAATACAAATCCTGAAAAACATGCTATTTCTTGAATTGAGCGAAGAATTGGTGTGACCGCGATGTTTCATAGGCCAAGTGTATTGCACAAGTAGCCGCATTGTTTACGTGGCATTGTCCAGTCGTCCCATCGGCTTGCTTGTACGTGCGTACTTGAATATATTTAAATTTGAAGATGCCACCAGGATGAGGCAAGCGTTCCACCAACTTACTATAAATGCTGTTAGTTTCAAACTAAGGGTACAGTTCACAGCTTTTAGCACCCCTGAACACAACTTAGCAACAAACAACAGACATGGCATTCAAGGTACGGACCGCAGTTGGAACTGTGAAGTGAATTGTAACAGTGATAGTGAAATAGTGATAAAATATACCATTTAAAAGTGATAAAAATGAAACAAAAATAAACTCCCAAATATGATTAACTAGAAAGTATAACAAAATACCACGGTGACTAATGAAGGTTCCGGGAAATCTCATGGTTAAAATATGTTTTTTTTGTTACAGCTGGTGGTTTTCTCCTGTTTCCTGGCCATTGCCCACGGCAGCGCAGTGCCCGCTGTTGCATATGCAGCGGCTGCCCCTGTCGCAGCCAGGCTCGAGGAGTTCGATCCTTTCCCACAATACAGATTCGGATATGATGTGGCGGATTCTCTCACCGGTGACTATAAGAGTCAGACGGAGCAGCGCAGCGGGGACCTCGTTCAGGGACAGTACTCTCTGGTGGACCCTGACGGTACGCGCCGTATTGTGGACTACTCTGCTGACTCAGTAAACGGTTTCAACGCGGTGGTGCGCAAGGAGCCGCTGGTGGCGGCTGCACCGGCCGTCGTCGCTGAGCCTGCGGTGGTGCCAGCCCGTTTGGCAGCCGCTCCAGTAGTGGCTCAGCCCGCTCCAGTCATCACCGCTACGAGGTACGCCGCTGCTCCCGTTGCTGCTGCGGTCGCTGCACCTGCACCAGTCTATGCCCGCTACGCTGCTGCACCAGTTACCGCTGCGGTCGCTGCTCCTGCACCAGTCTATGCTCGCTATGCTGCTGCCCCTGTGGCCGCTGCTCCTGTAGCTGCCGCACCCGTTGCTGCGGCTCCAGCCCCCGTTTTCGCCCGCTACGCGGCCGCTCCCGTCGTAGCACCCCGCTACGCCGCCCCTGTAGCGGCTGCTTATAGAGCTGCGTACACTTCTCCGTTTGCCGCATACACTGCGCCTTATGCCGCGTATACTGCTGCCTACACTGCCCCCTTTGCCACCCAAGTAGCTGCTGCCTACACAGCACCAGTAGCTGCCGCGTACAGCGCACCAGTAGCGGCCGCATACACGTCTCCCGTCGCTGCCGCGTACACGGCTCCCGTAGCTGCAGCGTACAGAGCGCCCGCACCCACGGCTGTTGCCCCAGCCGCGGTTACCACCGTACGCGCTGCTCCTGCTAAAATCGTGGAATCCACTCCAGCTGGATACCGATACCCTTGAATGCCATACTCTTATAAAATGATACCTGTATACCTCTGAAGACTTGATTTGTTTATACGATAGATTTAAATACTTTTGTTTTTTTTTATACGAAATGAAATAAATTAATGAGATTTTACAAGTACTTATATTCTTTAATTTTAATGACTACATAATCCTTCAAGGAATGAATAAGTGACTGTAGTAGACGAAGTCATTAAAATAGTTATGCTTCAAACTGTGATTACCTTACCATCAAAATGTTGACTGAATGAAGGAAGAGCCTCTCGTCTCCAATGGATAAAGATTTTTAATTGGACCAAAATGATTTTTTTATTGAAAAAAACCAAGGAAACTGTTAAAAAAAATAGAATTTTAATAAAAATCGCACTGCTAATTTCCTCAAAAAAAAATAATTTATAAGAGCCTATACATTTTTTTGAAAAAATATGTTAAGAATAACAATAAATAAATTGATTAAAAGAAAATAAAGGTTACAGTTGTATAGTCGTATATATTATGTTATTTAGCGTTCCATGTTAATTATACAGTATGAATTTGTTGGTACAGTCCTCCTTCTAACTAAACAACACAACTTTAAATTACTATATTTTTGAAACAACAAAAACACAAGAATATGATTACCTTAATTGTAAATGATTGCTTAATTTTAACAGTGGTGCAGTTTCATACCCCTATCGACTATAAATTAGTTATTAAGATTTTTTCTGTAAATGATTATTTTCCTGCATTTTCTTACGTGGTTTTACCCACATCCTAAAAGTATCACTTCATGTATCGGGATAAAATATATCCTATCACCATACCAAATTTTATCTAAATTGGTTGTGCCGTTTTACTGTGAAAGCGTGTCAGATGTACTGACAGACAGAGTATTTATTTTTGTGCGGTTTCACCTGCATCTTGAGAGGCTCACCAATAAAATCTCGTTCCTCAGGGTTCAAGCTATATTTGTACTAAATTTCATCTCAATCCGTTCAGCCGTTTTACCAAGAAAGCGTTAACATTTAAGATCTAGACGAAAAGCTACATGAATTGGAATTTCGTGGTGGCTTGAAGATCAAATTTGTATCAATACAAAAGTCGAAAATCCATTAAAAAAAGTTGTTGCCTATGAAGAAGGACGGACAAAGCAATTCTTTACTTCCGTTACTATAGTTACTCTTTTACAAAAAAAAATAATGTACTTACAAACAAAAAAATAATATATAGGTACTAAAAAGAGGAATGGGCCTAATATTGAACCATGTGGAACACCCTTCCCAAGTATTATTTATGTTCGAACCCTGGCAAGTAGCTACCAAAGATTAGTGTTCTTACTTCCTAATTTTATATTCGACGCCACTGATTAACGGTGAAAGGCATCATAAGGAAGTCTTTTTTTCGGATAGAAACCCATGAATGTTCCTTCCTCAGCCCTTTATGCTCCAGGGGCGCGGTAACTCTTTCGTACATCCCGCAGCCCCGGCAGGCTAGGGCCCTGGTGGGTGGGGTAGGCTTCATTTACGCTGACAACTCTTTGAGGCGCGCGTGCAGCACGAACACGCCGTCGACACGGGATCATGAGGAAGTCTGGACTTACAATAAAATAGCCAAGTGCGTGTTGGGCCACGTGCAATGTAGGGTTCCGTAGTATATTTTAGCTAATCGACTATAACTCTGGAAGTCTTCTTAGCCGCAATAGCTTTCCTTTTATTTTAGCTTAGTTTTACATAGCTAGGTATGCAAATGTCGTGTTTTTTTAACATATTCAGAAACACCCATTTAGCTGACAGAGGAAAGGGGTGCGCAGGAATTTTATAAATATTTGCACTTAGGTTAAGCTTAATATTTACACAAACGTATCCTGGAAAACGGTGTTCCCACACTCTCATTTTTTAAATGACTTGAATGATAAATGAATATCCATTTTCACTTTACGTGTAGGGGAGATACGCATATATTTTTCAAATCCCATATCAAATTCAAGTTTTCTAGTATCTAGTACTAGAAAACTTACTACTACTAAGAGCCACTGAAACCACGGAAAGAGAGACAAACGGACATGGCGAAACTATAACCGTTCCGTAGTCAACAAGGAATGCTTATAGTTTCGCCATGCCGAAATAGCCGGTAAAAACCGGCCAAGTGCGTGTCGGGCCACGCGCAGTAGGGTTCCGTAGTAGGCGTTAGTTAGTCGACTATAACTCTGTAACTGGTTAAGCCTACTAAGCCGTGATAGTTTTCCTTGTATGTTCATTACATGTACTACGTCTGTGATTTTTTTCACATTTCTAGGTACAGCCATTCAAAAGTTAGAGGGGGGGGGGTAATTCGTATCGAACAAAAATTTGCACTGGGAAAAAAAAATCGGACTACGGAACCCTAAAAAGTGCTACTGTTGGGCTGACGCACCGAGGGCTTTAAGATTCGGAATAATAATAATAATAATAACTTTTATTTGCACAAAATGTAGGTACATCAAAGGTGGATAGTCAAACAAACAGTGCCAGATACATTTTGTCGCTTTACGACATGCAAATATACAATTAATTCTATTAATTAACCTATATTAATTAAGAGTACAACTATGACACACATGCAAGTTTACAATTTTATTTATTTAAATAAATCCGATATCGAGTAGAATGATTTTTCTATCAGCCACATTTTAAGTTTTTTTCTAAATCTATTTGTAGGTAATTCTTTGATCGAATCGGGAACAGCATTATAAATACGTCTACACATAACAGTACTACTCTTCAAATACATTGTAGTCTTTGGCACATTTGTCAAAACAATTCTGTTTGGATTTCTTGTGTTTCTAGGAAACAAATCTCTAGCTGTTTTAAATAAATTAGGGTTTTGCTTCACAAACTTAGCTGCTTCCAGGATGTACATACCGGCTAATGTAAGGATTCGGTATTCTTTAAAAAGTGGCTTGCAAGACTCCCAGGGTGGTATACCAGCAATGGCCCTGATACACTTTTTTTGAGCTATGAAAGCTTTCTGAATTTCTGTGCAATTACCCCATAATATGAGACCATAATTTAAAACGGGGGATACATATCCATGGTATGCCGATAGCACGGTTTTCAGAGTAGAGGTTTTACGTAATTTATATAGTACATATACAAATCTATTAATTTTATTACACACTTTATCAACATGAGCTTTCCAGTTAAGGTGTTTATCCAAAGTAATTCCCAAAAATGTTGTTTCATTTACCTCAACTATTTTCTGATTACCGTAGTTAATTTCTAACGGTTTGTATGGTCTACCATAGGTCATGAATTGTATAAAACTTGTTTTCGATAGGTTAACTTGTAAATTATTATTATTAAGCCAGTTTATTACAGATTTTATGGAATTATTAATGTCAATAGTATACTTATCAATGTCATTTTTTTTATCACATGTCAAAATTAAAGAAAAATCGTCAGCAAACAAAACACAAGGGTGCAAAGTTATGTCAGAGAGGTCATTAATATATAACAAAAACAACAGCGGACCCAAAACGCTGCCTTGAGGAACACCAAATTTAGTCTCCATGAGGGTAGAACGATATGTTCGGAAGGAAAACTATGCGCGATAAAGTCACAATTATCTGGTTTTTGACCGACCGCATAATTGAGTTTGTTTGTAGGTAAAGAAAAATTGCTGATTTATTTTATTTCAAAGCTGAACAAACGTTTCGCTAACTTTTTATTAAATTGAATTGTTTTTTAAAACTATAACAGCTAGGTGTCATTGAAAGAATTAAAACGTATTACGGGGAACCCTTTTGCGCTTGACCCGACACACACTTGGTCGGTTTTATATATGAGATTCTAAATTGTCTACATTATATGTTTTACATTTTTTTTTTCCGAATTTCTTATTTTCTTAATTATAAGATTTAGGAAACTTCGTAAACATCATCAATGAAAAAATATATTATCGCCTCGAAATTAAAACTTCATTTTTTTAAGTCGATTAACAAGAACTTATCACTTACAAGTTTACTAAGTGACGCTGCACCTAATTGCTTTTCACTAAATTAGCCCATTCATTAATTTAATCTTGCGTGATGTATCTTTAATGTGTCAACCCTGGAGAAGATTAAAGAGTATTTTTTATCCGGTGTCTCAAGC
This sequence comes from Pyrrhia umbra, assembly GCA_963891755.1. Taxonomy (NCBI): domain Eukaryota; kingdom Metazoa; phylum Arthropoda; class Insecta; order Lepidoptera; family Noctuidae; genus Pyrrhia; species Pyrrhia umbra. Next base: position 6,698,976 of record OY982937.1, on the reverse strand, counting down.
AGTGGCAGCAGTGAGTGAAATCGAGTGGAACAGCCAGTATAAGATAATAATTATAATCATTAAAACTAGGTGTCTTATGATGATATAATTAATGATATATCGTGTTTTTGAGTTGTTGACACATGAACATAGAGTAATTATATTTTGCAATTTTCCATTACATTACGGTGGCATTGTTCCACCAGCGCAGCGCCGCCGCTCGTTGCTACGACCCGCGGCCGGCTCGTACGTGCGTACTTGAACATATTTAAATTTGGAGATGCCACCAGGATGAGGCAAGCGTACCACCAACTACTATAAATGCCGTTAGTATCAAACTAAGGGTACAGTTCACAGCTCTAAGCATCCCTGAACACAAGTCAGCAACAAACAGCAGACATGGCATTCAAGGTACGGACCGCACAGTTGGATTTGTGAAGTGCATTGTTACAGTGACAGTGAAATAGTGATAATTGCCATAAAAAGTGTCAAAAAGTAGTATAATTATTTTTGAGAATGTGGAATTAACTATAAATTAGTTAAATGTGTTATCGTAAACGTGAAGTTAATTAAGCGAAAATAATTATCTCGATTGCCAATTTGGTGCCTCCATTGTTCTACAAGTAATTTTTAATGCTAAGCTATTTTATGTTTCAGCTGGTAGTTTTCTCTTGCCTTCTGGCCTTCGCTCACGGCAGCGCAGTGCCCGCAGCCATCGCTGCTGCTCCCGTTGCGTACGCAGCGGCCCCCGTTGCAGCCAGACTGGAAGAATTTGACCCACTCCCACAGTACAACTTTGGATACAATGTAGCTGACTCCCTCACTGGTGACTACAAGAGTCAAACGGAGCAGCGGAACGGTGACCTCGTTCAGGGACAGTACTCTCTGGTGGACCCTGACGGTACGCGCCGTGTTGTGGACTACTCTGCTGACTCAGTAAACGGTTTCAACGCGGTGGTGCGCAAGGAGCCGCTGGTGGCGGCTGCGCCGGCCGTCGTCGCCGAGCCCGCGGTGGTGCCCGCCCGTTTGGCTGCCGCTCCAGTAGTTGCTCAGCCTGCACCAGTTATCACCGCTGCGAGGTACGCCGCTGCTCCGGTAGCTGCTCCCGCACCAGTCTATGCTCGCTACGCCGCCGCTCCCGTCGCCGCCGCGGTCGCTGCTCCTGCACCAGTTTACGCTCGGTACGCGGCTTCTCCCGTCGCCGCTGCTGTTGCTGCCCCTGCTCCAGTCTACGCCCGCTACGCCGCCGCTCCCGTGGCCGCCGCGGTCGCTGCCCCTGCCCCAGTTTACGCCCGCTATGCCGCCGCTCCCGTGGCCGCCGCCGTCGCTGCCCCTGCCCCAGTTTACGCCCAATATGCGGCCGCTCCCGTAGCCGCCCCGGTCGTAGCTGCTCGCTACGCGGCTGCCCCAGTGGCGGCTGCTCCCGTTGCAGCTGCTTACAGAGCCGCATACACTGCCTACCCCGCTCCCGTGGGTGCAGCTTACACCGCTGCGTGGTAGATCACCTCTCCTTATTGTGGCATAATGACGCTAGCAAACCACTAAAGACTTGATTTGTACATACTACTAGTTTTAGCTATTTTTGTTTACTTTTTACAAAATAAAATAAATGTTTGAGACTTTTAAATGCCATTTTTTCTAACTTCATTCAATTCATCTTTATCTAACGATCCCTAAATAATTTTATATTATAAAATGGAATTTATTTGTGCTATACCAAACCATGGGCAGCTTACAAAAAACTATCTCTAAATAGGTGAAGGAGCATAATGTTTGTGTTAGTATAATTTATCTAAAGTTGTATTAAGAAGATGAGTATTTTAAAGAGAGACCTTTCTTCATGTATTTCTAAAGGAAAGTTCAGTAGCATGAAGAAAATAACTAACCACACATCGAAATAGTTATTTTCAATTATCGATTTTATATATTTGAAAAGACATCAATAGAAGGCTCTCGTAATTATTATCGTTATTGAACAACACGAACCGCCACAATTGATAACATAACACATAAGGCAGCTATAAAACAATAACGCAAAGGCTCAGCACTACAACAAAAACGACCACCACGTGGTTATAGGTGGCACGAGAGAAACTAATTATAAATGAAGAGACAAATGTACGGGCATTTGTTTCTTCATATTTTTTAAAAACTGGTTAAAAAGTATATCTGTGAAGTGGGATCTTAGTCTAAAAGTAGTGGACTAATATCATCAAAGTAAGTACATACTTATGTGAAGTCAAAATGAAGTCTACGAGTAGATGGAGAAACCATGCTTTCAAAACTACAAAACAATTAAATACAATTTATATAGGTATATTTAAATTTATTGCATTGCACATAAACTTTGTAAAAAAAAATACAAAAAATTAAACTATTTCAAAAACAGTCAAAAGAGAAAAAATAATGCTGAAACTCTGAAACCAATACTTCGCTTTAAAAGTCGGTGTCGTATGTGGCTTTTTACACTAATACTTTACAGAAGAATTACTGCTATTTGTTTTTTTACACAACCACAAACGTTTCACCTGAAACAATAAAAAATTATAGATGAAATCTCTCGGTTCTCTACTATGATTACAAAAGCTGGTTAAACTTAAGTTTATACTCACACCCATCACCTAAAACATATCTTGCTGTAATTAGACATCGATTACAACGATACATTATTTCTTTGGTAGTTTCTTCAATAAGTAGGTAGTTTTTTTCTCAATAAGGTAATTCCACACTGGCAGTTTATGCCATAGATATATTTCAAACGGTAGGGAAATAATAAATCTGTGGTTTATACAAACCTTTGTTACTGAACTGATAAATGAATGAGAATGTGAATAAGTATAATAGGGATGATTGAGAAACTGCTGATTGAACTGATAAAATCTCAACTTATCTGGGGGCATGGCAGGTAGTGCTCCCGTCAGGATGAGCCAAGCGAAGCGCAAGGGCACTACCTTTTATCAAAGCGCTTCGTCTTACTTTTGACCCCTTTCTTTATTTATTTCGGATGGGAAATCATTAAATGACCCGCCGTCTGTGTCAGACTCTTACTGACTCAAACCCATCCATGTTCCTTCCTCAGCCCTTTGTATTCCAGGGGCTCGGTATCTCTTTCGAACGTCCCGCAGGTATTTTTGACCCCTAAGGTACATATATTTTCACAATGTTCAGAAGTCACCTAATCAATACTCGTATTTCAAAATTGATTTTGCTAATAATGTTTTTTTTTTGTGTTCTATCTATGTTGCAACACGAGCATTACCTAGGACTAACTATTTCAGTGGGCTAAGAATAAAACCAGTTAAATACTTTTATGTTCAAATTATAGGACTAACATGGAAGGGTCGAAAGTGGTAATTTGAAGTGGACAAATAAATGATCTTGTATCTTGAAATCGGTTCTCAATTCAAGAGAGCGAATCTACTTACATGGTTTAGGAGATCACAAAGTAATCTTTCTACTGTACATGGTTTAGGAGACCACAATGTAATCTTCCTACTGTATATGGTTTAGGAGACCACAACGTAATCTTTCTACTGTAAATAGTTTAGGACACCACAACGTAATCTTTCTACTGTACATGGTATAGGAGACCACCAATTAATCTTTCTACTGTACATGGTATAGGAGACCACCAATTAATCTTTCTACTGTACATGGTTTAGGAGACCACAATGTAATCTTCCTACTGTACATGGTTTAGGAGACCACAACGTAATCTTTCTACTGTAAATAGTTTAGGACACCACAACGTAATCTTTCTACTGTACATGGTATAGGAGACCACCAATTAATCTTTCTACTGTACATGGTTTAGGAGACCTCAAAGTAATCTTTCTACTGTCCATAGTTTAGGAGACCACAAAGTAATCTTTCTACTGTACATGGTTTAGGAGACCACAAAGTAATCTTTCTACTCCATTTTAGGAATATGAAAATTTACCCCAAAAAATTTTGGACGATGAATCAAACCCGGAAACTTGTCGCAGTCAATGAAAGCATATTGTTCGTGAAACGTAACATGTATCGCAAGAGTCATCGATGTCGCGCAATTCGCAGCACTTTCTTCAATAAGCCGTGCGGTATGGACCTCACGTCCCGAGTTACGAAGTGCTCGATATATAACGCGGGGGCGGCCGGCGGGAATCACATTCCACATCGAGGACTGTGACCAACCTATCCCACACAAACAGACATGGACTCCAAGGTAAGATACTACATATATTATAACCATTATTTTATTAATTATATAAAAAACATTAGATATTAAAAATAATACTTGTTCATTTCATTTTAAATCTGGTTCAGTATAAGTAGTGCTTGTGAAATTAGTTTTTGGTTTAATAATGGCAGTTGTACTTAATTATCTTGTTTCTTTACTTTACATTATATCTGCTTAACAGGCCTTCCCTTAAACTCTTATTTCTCACCCAAAATTTTTTTAACTACAGCCTTGAAGATTTTAAATATTCACCTGTGTCTTTCAAGATAGTGATTAGGATTACATATAAATAGTGTCAGTGATCACAAATTATCATCTAGGTCTTAGATGATAGAGACTAGCGTCGTTATCACCGCGCCAGTCAGTCGTGCAGACTCGTGCGCGCGCGCATATTGACCAACACGATCCATATCAGGAAACTTTGCGACACTGCCTTCTTTCTGACGCTTTCGTTTCGCCTCGCCCCTGCACATAACAATGAATTAGTGCACTCGAATATTCTTTTATACGTACGTCTTGCTTATTCATAAAAGGTCCAACTGCATGTATGTTTATTTCATGGTCAAGTACCGAATATAAAAAAAAAAGTTTAACGTAAATACTTCAAGAAGTTTCATTGATTTTTGGCAGTGAGAATTCATAAATAGTAGACAACCCCTTTAGTTCCCCCCAATAGTTCATTGTATGTTAATGCGAAGCTTTTATACTTGTTATTTACCAGACTGATAGACGTCGTTACAGAATATTGTGAAATACATTTAGGATGATATCGATAAGTATTCATCCCATGGGACCTAATCAATTAAAGACTCTGCCTGAAATACGCTGAAATGAACTCGCCGCCCTAGTTCAAGAATAACTTGGGACCCCACTAGTGTAATTGTACCTAGACAATGCAAAACCCACATTTCATCAGTAAGGTTGAAGTCCAAGCAATAGGGAGCGACTTAACTTGGGACCATGGAGCCTAATACAATTTTGTAATAGAAAAGAGTTCAACGCGCGCTCCTTCCGGGTGCTAAGTAGTAAGAAGCTTTTCGTAGAAGTATCATATAATATCAAAAATAAGGTTTCAATTAATGCAATATAAATAAGTAAGTAGAAATATGTAGAATATAGAGCACACAAAGTGATTTTATTTTACTCAACAGATACAGCAACTCATAAAATCGCAGTAGGTAAATAATTAACATTCCGTTAAAATGCAAGCGTACGACACGCCGCATACATTTATTGTATTGTCATTCCTATCGCGTTTAGTTACGAAGAAAGGGTTTAAAGCATGTTGCAAGGCTAGTGGACGCCGCACTTGTAAACAATGTGACAGTGTATCGTTACTCAATCTTATTAAATTATTACATAACGGATTTATTGCGATATTAATACGACATAATTATTCTAAAGACGTCGTCTAGGAGAAATTGATTTGGTAGCAGTGTGTCACTTGATTATTAAAATTTGCTTTGTAAATTGTTATGATTTTAAACTGGTTATTATTAGTACTAATAAAATAATGAAAAATAGGTAGTGTCTTGTCGATAAATGTTTTATAACCATAGCACTTAATCCTATCATAGAGTATAGTATCATATCATAAAACATACAATAATTGTATATATGCTGATTTAACCAAAACATTAATTTTGTATTTGTCTTTTCCAGATTGTAGTATTCATCTGCATGGTAGGCGTGGCGAGCGCGAGCGTTCTCGCCCCAGCTGTGCCCCTAGCCCGCGTAGACCCTCTGCCCCAGTACTCGTATGGCTACGACGTGCAGGACTCGCTCACCGGCGACTACAAGGGACACCAGGAGCACAGGAACGGCGACCTCGTCACCGGCTCTTACTCAGTCGTTGACCCCGACGGCACGAGGAGAATCGTCGACTACACTGCTGACCCCTTGAACGGCTTTAACGCGGTCGTACGCCGCGAGCCGCTGGTCGTCGCTGCCCCAGCTAGAGTGCTAGCGCCGGCCCCCGTAGTCGCCCCCGCCCCCATCCTCGCGAGAGCGCCCGCTCCCGTGTTCGCCCCCGCACCCGCGCCGCTCTTCGCCCCCAGACTACCACACCCATACTACTTCTAGATGAATTATTACAATTTTGTTGTTGATATCTTTATTATTAGGACCTTTTATACTATTGTTATTTATGTAAATAAACGCTTTTGATACTTTTATTGGTTGTTTTTTTAATGTTTTACTAAAATTTATTAATTATATTAGCTTCTGCCTACAGCGTCACCTGATTTTAATACAAATAAAACATTAAGCAGACATTAATATAATTTTATTTGCAAAATTCACATTCAGGGATAATCTTACTTTCAATAAGTAAAAAATAGTCTGTCCGTCTGTCACAGCTGATTGTTTCAGAATCTACTCATGCTATCGACTTGAAATTTGGAACTGTTATAAAGAAAGATTGTTTATGAGTATTACAAATGAAAAAAGTTGAAACATCATATTGCTTTTATGGAAAAAGTAGGGGGAAGTGGGGGTTTAAAATTTCAAAGTATACTATAGATTAAATGTTATATACATTTCAGTACTAGGTCATGTGGAGTATTATATCATACTAGCTGTTTCCCGCGGTTTCACCCGCATTCCGAGGGAACTACTTAGCGCACCCGGGTAAAAAGTAGCCTATGTTGTTCCTCAGGGTCTATTCTATCTCTGTACCAAATTTCATTTATATCGGTCCAGTAGTTTTGGCGTGAAAGCGTAACAGACAGACAGACAGACAGAGTTACTTTCGCATTTATAATATTAGTAAGGATAAGGATGAAAGGTCTTGATTTGCACATTCTAACATATTTTTTTTGTTTTCTTGTATGTCTTTTAATTTTCGAATTTTAATAAAACACGCACAATAAATGACCATTCTCCCCTCCCCCTTATCTCCGAAGTTTGAGAAGGGAAAAATCTGATATAATTAGGGTTAGACATTAAGCTTAACATTAGAGGAAAAACTATAATTCTAAGTATAACAATTTTAAGTAACCCGCAATTTTCCATATAATTTTCCATAACCAAACTTAAATATGCGGTTGAAAAAAAAAACAAGATAATTGCTACTTTATTGCGTATCTTTCCAAAAGGTCCGACTTGCACTTGGCCGGTTTTTCTTCGATTATTAGATTAGGTATAGAAAACATTTGTGTATCTTTTTTTCAGCGTTTTCCGTAGATTATATTGTGGAATTAGTGGTTAATAGTATTTTTTACGGGTGTGTGTACAAGATAGCAGCCAAAGCACAGATATTTCTATGCTATTTTTAAAGAGGGTAAAGTAAGGGGAAAGTTCAATTACGTACACATTATTAAATAGATATATTCATCTAATTAGATATTTTGACTGCCTAGAAATTCATCGGCCTTTTGCTTTTATACGATAGTAGGTGCACAGCAAATATCAGTACCTACGAGCGACGGCTAGCTGCGCCGGCGCAGGACGCGGGCGCTCACATTCCGGTGAAGATCGCGACCTTGCCTTGGTTAACCACCTCAATTAAAAGCGAAAGTTTCAATAAACTGTCATATGTACGAGGCTCGATTACCGGATCGGGCATGTGACGTCACATAAATCTGAGCCATGAGTGGACGCCCGCTGAATATAAAACGAGACCGTGCACTGTAAGCGTCAGTTCTATCCTTCCGTTGAACATTACTACTACCAAAATGGCATTCAAGGTATTAAAGCAAATTACTTAAATTTTACAACAAAAGTATCATAATCGGAATTAAATTTAAATAATTATATTATAATGACATTTTTATTTGTGTTACAGTTTGTCGTCTTATCTTGCCTGGTGGCCGTAGCGAGCGCTGGACTTCTGCCAGGTGCTCAAGTGTCCTACTCGGCCCCTCTTACGTACAGCAGCCACGCCGCTCCTGCTTACTACGCCGCTGCTCCCGTCGCCAAGATTGCTGCGCCCGTAGCATACGCTGCCCCCGTCGCGAAGGTCGAGGCCTACGACACAAACCCCCAGTACAGCTTCTCCTATGACGTGCAGGATGGACACACTGGAGACTCCAAATCTCAGCACGAAACTCGCGACGGTGATGTCGTGCACGGTTCCTACTCCTTGGTGGACCCTGACGGCACCAAGCGCACTGTTGAGTACACCGCCGACCCCCACAATGGTTTCAACGCCGTCGTGCACAGGGAACCTCTCGGTCACGTCGCCAAGGTTGTCGCTCCCGTCGCCAAAGTGGTCGCTCCAGTAGCATACCACTCCGCCCCAGTTGCATACGCCGCTCCCATTGCCAAGTACGCCGCCCCTGTCACCTACCACTCTGCCCCCGTCGTGCACAGTGCTCCCGTAGTGCACGCCGCCCCGGTAGCTTACTCTACTCCTTACTACCATCATTAAGTAAAACGATTATTTAACGATAATCAGAAATGCCTTATTTGTAAATAAATTATATATTTATTATAAAACTTATTTGATTTCCCTTTTCATCATTGCTAAGACAAATATATTTTGTCTTTTTTATACAAATGTTTCTGCTACAAAATAAAGCTGTTGTGCAGGTATGTACAGGAACATGACAGTATTAAAAAAAAGAATTTATCAAGAATCATCCGAACATAAATGTCTAAAATGATTATTATAGAGTGTAAAAAAAAACATTGATTTATATTAAATGTCAAATAATTGGTATCCCGCAACGTCAGACTTGGGCGCGGCTGGCAACACTTGCTCGGGTCCAGGTACGACGGACAGGCCGCGCTGGCGCCGTTTCTTCCGTTCAGAGCGCGAATCACTCACGGCGTCTGTCTTACGCGGCAGCACGGAGAAACGCCGTCCGACAGGCACCGTCGACATCCGCTTGAAGAGCACCTGAGTTTCTACTCGTGTCTCTGGATCCATCACTGACATAATCTGTCGTTCGCGCACCGTTATTGCCTTACGGTCGTCACCAGTTACCGTTTCTGTCGCCATTTCTGCGCATTTAGCTAGGAAGGCCTGTACTCTCTCTGGATCTTGTAATTTCTTCGACCACTCGTAAGCTTCTTCTACTTCTATACGCACTTCATTTGCATTGCCTTGTTGCATGTCACCACTCATTAGGACAAAGCAGCCATTTAGCCACCATGTGATATTTCCCAATTCTTGGGCCTCTCTCTGGCATCTTTTTGCATAAAACTTAGCAAGTGCGAAATTCTTCTGCGTGGAAAGCAACCTAGCCAATTCATACATTAGCCAACACTTCATCGTCGCATTTTCACACATTTCGAGAGTCAGCATCACTTTCTCTGTGGCATGTTTAATATCAATGAACTTGTAAGGATAATTTGCCATAACAGAATCGAAAGAAGTGGGACGGCCAACTGATAAGCCCATGAGGAAAGCTATTCGGCGGCGGTTACCACGCTCACTTAGTGTGTAAGATAGTCGATGCTGCGACAGGTATCCTTCACCGACTGCCCTGTATAAACGATCTGTATAAATCTCTTTGTCTGGTAATGTTCTCGGAGTTTTAACATCAAGGAACATCTGCATGCGCTCAGCTTGAGCAATCAAATCCATTACGCGATGCTCACGCATGCTCTTCTCAATCTGTTTCAGTAACCGCTCTGCGGTCTTAGCCCCAATTTCACGCTCCTGGATCAATACAGCCTCTCTATACTTGGTCTGGTGTTTAGATTCAGCCTTTTCAGCTAATTTAATAGTGTAGTATGGTCTTTGTGCACGTAGCATCTCCTGTCTTTCACTCAGAGATCGTAAAGCTTCTTTAACAATTTCTTTCAATTCCTGGCTCCCACTCGAATTTGCAGATCGAATTCTGGGGTCTTCAGTGAGCTCTTGAAGGAAAAATTTATCGTAAGCCATTGGCCCAAGATATTTCATAGCAAGTACTCGAGCTAAAGTGCTATGTTTTCGAGCCTCCATTTGTGTAAGTTTGCGCTTACGCTCTTGCTTAGGAATTCGGTTCACATGTAACACCTTTTGCGGTTCATTTTCGTCAGGACGTGCCGCTTCGAGTTGCTTAATAAGCGGTAGAAAGTCCAACATAACATTCCCGGCATTTACCCCAATACAGTCTTGGATAGTTTCAAGTCCTTGGTTGATACCTTCCATAAAGTAAGGTGGTTGGCGACGAAGCCGCAACCCGCGGAAGTTCATAACGACAGAGCGCTCGAAGTCTGACATGGTATACATGGCTCGAGCCTGCATGTTGCGGGCGTTCATATTACCAGGCGAGAGCTTGAGCGCCAGCTCCGCGTCGGCATACGCTTGCACGGGTCGCACAGCGTCCGCACATACCTGGCTGCGGCCGGTCAGTGTGCGCACATCTTCGGCATTACTATTAAATGCTTCGTCGTAAGAAGCTTTCGCCTTCTCGAACTGTTCGAGTCGACGTAGATAGGCCCCCCTTTCTCGATACACTGTGAGCGCACCATACAGTTGCTTTTCCTCCATTTTGTGTATAAATAAACCTCTACAAATAAAAAAAACTTTCTAACTAAAGTTATGAATCAGACGGGCTGTCCAATTTTGACAGAATATCTATCAATTTCTGACATATAATATAATTGCTTTCTCACCAATTTTCTAAAACTTTGTCTATGCTTTTCATTATTGATTTCATTGAATCGCCTTCATCAAATCACAAACATGAAATGTAAGGTATCTCACAATAGTATAGAAAGTTAACCAACAATTTATACAGTTTAATTAACACAGTAATTTTTGCTATGCATTGATGAGTAACTTTCTTCTATTCAACAAATATCATAAATACCTATTCGTCTGTCTGCCTATGTAAGCAAACTTAAGGCATAATGATCAATAGAACATCCCAATTCAAGAAGTTGCATACTATTAAGGGGCATGACGCCATGGTACAAGTAATAAAAAGTTTCATATGGTTAAAATTTTAATTGGCCATAGTTGTCAGTCATTAGGAACCGGGTAACAGATATTTAGACGGCTACGATAGGTGCAGCACCAGGGTAGGCGAATGGTGCTGCTGCGTACCGGGCGAAGGGTGCGGTGTAAGCGGCTGCAACAGGCGCAGGGTACGCTAATCTAGCCGCAGGAGCGGTGTACGCTGCCGTGTATGCTACTGGAGCACTATATCTAGCAGCGACAACTGGAGCGGCGGCGACGGGGGCGGCTGCGAGACGGGCGGGAACTACTGCGGGCTCAGCGACAACGGCAGGAGCAGCAGCTACCAAAGGCTCCTTGCGGACCACCGCGTTGAAACCGTTCACTGAGTCAGCAGAGTAGTCCACAACACGGCGTGTGCCGTCAGGGTCCACCAGGGAGTACTGTCCTTGGACCAGATCACCGCTGCGCTGCTCCGTTTGACTCTTGTAGTCACCAGTGAGAGAATCCGCCACATTGTATCCGAAGTTGTAACTCGGAAGAGGGTCAAACTCTTCCAACCTTGCGGCGACGGGTGCAGCCGCCACTAGGGGTGCGGCAACCGCCGCTGGAGCCACGCTGGCGCGCGCCACAGCCACCAAGCAAGTGAGGATGACAAACTGAAACAAATTTGAATAGAAACAAACAAATTTACTAAGTAAACTTCATCAATGGGCATCGCTGAAGACACCGGTCTCATTTAAAGTGCGACGTACATTACTTAGTTGTACTTGAAACAGTGACACGGTTTAACGAGGGCGAGACTAGTGCAGTTGCGTAAGTGTACACGCGGAGAAATTACTAACAAGCTGAGGATACTTCGTTCGTCAAGGACACGCAAGGTGTGCCTCACGCATTTCAATGCGTGTTTAGTAGCGAAGAGTAATGGTAAGGCACTTCATGTGAATCATTTGTATGTATATAAAAATATTTAATTTGTAGCTAGAATAATGATCAATACGATCACCCCGTATATACCTCATTAATATATATTTTTTAAAGAATGTTAAAAAAATAAGAATGTAGTCATTTTGGAAAATAAATGTTGAAATAGTATTTAGTTAGTGCATTTTTATTTCCTAATAAAAGACAGAGAAGAAAATTGGTGAAACCTTAAAGAAAGCAGAATTGAATTAATAAAAAAAAAAATTGAATGGTCAATTTTGATATAGATTATGAGGTACTTTAAAACTTTTACAAATTGTAAGTGATTAGAAGTTAGCGCAATTATAATAGAAGGTTTCGTATCTAATCAAAAGATTTAATATGAAATAAGAAAGTCTCTGAAGAAACATTACCTTAAAGGCCATTTTTGTGGGTGTGATGAGTTGTGGAGTGAAGTCTTGTTCGACTATGCTCCTGTTGTCTCCGGCGAGGTATATATAGTAGCAGCTGGTTGTGACACCGGCTCAAGTTCGCGCTTTGTATTATGTGTGCGCATCAATAGGGATGTGCGCGCAATTGGAAATGAGCTACAATTTGTCAATGGCGGAAAATTCGAACGCGTTCTTGACTTTTGTCCAAGTATTATGAAATTAAAGTATAACATAATTTACATATTTCAAGAGAAGTCGTTAAGATCTGAAATTGAGATATGTTATTCTTCTTATCGTGAGGGCTGCAGGGTTTACCAATCTAACAGGCCCAGTATCGAGAGTTATTCTCAAATCCGCCTGATGGCCTCTGACATGGAATTATAACAACAACTACCAGCTATCAAGAAAGCAGACGGAGACGACGGCTCCTCCCAGGCACGGGGGTATAACACCACCAACTTCCTGACACTGGGCTGCTTTGTGACATTACCCAAAATCCAAGCGATTTCGGGCCGACTCGGGAATCGAACCCGAGACCTCGATTACAGCAGTCGCGTTATCAGACCACCGAGGCAGAGATTGAATTGAGATATGAAAGGTTATGAGCTAATAAGAAAATTATATTCAATAAGTTAGTTATTTATTTTCAGTCATATTTAGATACACTTATTACAAACAATTATTTAATGATGGTAGATGGGAGCAGAGTAAGCGAGGGGGGCGGCGTGCACTAGGGGGGCAGCGTGGTATGCGACAGGAGAGGCGTGGTACGCGACAGGGGTGGCCACCTTAGCGACGGGGACAGCGACCTTAGCGACGTGACCGATAGCTTCCTTGCGCACGACGGCGTTGAAGCCGTTGTGGGGGTCGGCGGTGTAGTCCACGGTGCGCTTGGTGCCGTCGGGGTCGACCACGGAGTAGGAGCCCTGCACGACGTCACCGTCGCGGCTCTCATGCTGGCTCTTGGAGTCGCCGGTGAGACCGTCCTGCACGTCGTACGCGAAGCTGTACTGGGGGTGCGCGTTGTACTCCTCCACCACCTTAGCGACGGGCGCGGCGTACGCCACGGGGGCGGCGTGAACTACGTGCGCCGGCGCTGCGGCGTACGTGACGTGCGCAGCCGGGAGTAGTCCCGCGCTCACCGCCGCCACCAAACACGCGAACAACACAAACTAAAACAAAAAATAAATGTAACTCTATGAACTATGAAAAAATTAAAAAGCAAGAGAATAATTGCTAATTTGATAGGTCTAGAATCTAGGTCCCTAGAACCTATCACAAGTGTTTCTACTTTCTATCCATCGTGGCATTTATATCTGTAACTAATAAACTGATTCCATTTTTTCTCTTTTATAGAAACTACTTATTACGCTTTAAATGCATAAAACGCCACCGTGGTCATAAGTTATAATTACTAAGTCTTCGTTTTAAAGCCACAAATAAAATTACGTTTTGTTAGTCTGATTGATTTACCTTAAATGCCATTTTAGTGAAGTGTATTGATTGAGTTCTAAAGAACGTATGATATGAATTAGGATTATACACTGCCATTATATATAGCTTTAATATCGCCGGAGGCAACATTTGCAAGTTGCACTGGCCCTCACTCGACCGGTCGATGACATGCTTCGATCAATTAACACATTGAACCTTGTTTTGTTACAAGGACTATCTGCTAACAATATTGTGGATGTCTTTGACATTTAGAAAAGCTGATTATTCGACCTATTGTTATGATTTACGTACAATCAATCTTATTTAGAACACTGGGCACGGCTGCATCCAAACAACCGTGAAAATGGATTAACTAAAAAATGAAATAACAAAATAAAACAAGCAAATTTTTTTTATTTAGAAGAGTGTTTTATGCGAACCATTTTTTTCTGATCCTGATGATGATTATGTTCTGCTTCCTTGACCTTACCTATAAATTATCTCCTAGTTATATCTATACCTTATCACAAAGTATTATTCTTACTCGAGAGATAAAGTTTACTAACAAACGACCACTATATGAATGGCTCATCATCACAAGTTCAAGGACAGCATTTAGTTACATGCGCGTGTGGTCGAGTAACTGTTATGTAAGCTCTGTCGCTTCTTCGATCGCGACGCCGTGTTGTGTGAATATTTTTTCTTGTATATCTGCTCTTGATAATATAACAAACAGTATGGTTCTACAAACGGGATTTTTAAACGAGTGAATTAACGACCTAATTCAGTGGTTCAGGTCGCCTGAATTGATTGACTACGGACCACCCAGGACCGATGTAGCAGTACCGATGCCCATACACTATTCATTCTCCAAAAGAAATTAATCCGTATAATTTCTAGTGTTAGTCTACCGGCGTTCTTATCCTCGGTCTACAGGTGAGGTGCCGTATTTGACTGATGCTATGAACGCCTGGAAAATGGCTTGCCCAAACATAGCTTTACCTGACAACCCCGCTTCCCAGAGACAATGGGATGAGCCGCTTTGCAGGTTGGTACGAAAAAACCTTATTGAAACGTCTACCAACACTGCTGAGCGTGCTCGCCTTCTGGCTTTGGGAGAGTGGGAGTCAGGTCTTTGGCTTCACGCACTTCCATCACCCAACATAGGCACTATGCTGGGTGATACAACATTTCGGCTCGCTACATGCTTGCGCCTGGGCGCTCCCTGTGGAGCTCCGCACCGCTGCCAATGCGGCGAATCCGTGGACAGCCTTGGTCACCATGGTCTTTCCTGCATCAAGAGCGCAGGTCGCATAGCACGGCATGCCAGCATTAACGACATCATCCGCCGTGCTCTTGTCACCGCCGGGGTGCCAGCCGTTCTAGAACCCAATGGTTTGGCACGCGACGACGGCAAGAGACCGGATGGGATGTCTGTAATGCCATGGAAGATGGGAAGGTCTTTGGTGTGGGATGCAACTTGTGTCGACACCCTTGCTCCATCCCATCTTCCCAGTACGGTGGGCTGTGCTGGTGCAGCTGCCGCAGCTGCAGAAAACCTTAAACGGCGCAAATATATAAACCTTAGTGGTAATTATATATTTGAGCCGTTTGGGGTAGAAACATTAGGGCCATGGGGTCCAAGTGCCCGTCTACTATTTCGTGATATAGGCAAACGTTTAGTAGACTCCACGCGTGATCAAAGGGCTGGCCTATATTTCGGTCAAAGAATCAGCATTGCCATCCAACGTGGCAATGCAGCCAGCCTTTTGGGCACGATTCCCGTTGACAGCGATGCGGATGAATATTTTGATGCCTAATTATATTAGTATAATTTATTATTTTTATGTTTTTATTATTGTAAATACAAGTAAATATGTAAATAAATATACTTAAAATTATAACCTTAATAACCAACAAAGCACCTATGTGTAAATAAATAAAGAATAGTATCCGTATAATAGTTAATATAGAGAAAACCGACAGCTGCAAACCAATTTACATACAATATCGAATATTAACATTACCATCAACTTATATCTTAGAAATATGTAAATTTGTAAGAAAACATACAAACTTTTTCGTAACCCGCGGCAATAAACATAACGATCGGCCAGAGACACAAGAACATGTTAATGCTTCCCTCTTCACACATGACACTTCACACCAATAGCCCCTATGTAATGTCCATTAAAATTTATAACAAATTACCAGACTCTTTAAAAAATGAAACAAGCGAAACTAAATTCATACGCGCACTCAAGAACATCCTCATTAACAAAGCCTACTACTCAATAAATGAATACATGAATGATAACTATATTGCCTATACACAACATAATACACAAAACACTCCACACTTTCCGATATCATAGTCCTGTTATGTTAGTCCATATTGTACCAAATGCCTATTATTTTATTACTTATATTTTATTCTATAGTTCCTATATATACGAAAAAAGATGTTTAATTTTTAGGCCTAGTTGTTGAATTTTTATATACCTTTATTTTTTTTTATTGTTTTAGTAATTTTAGATAGTAACGTTAATTAATTTTATATATTTTCTGATTGTTTTAATGCCTATTTGTAATTTTAGATGTAAGATTAATTTTATTTTGCTGTGCCCTACAGGGTCCACGATTGTACCTACTTAGCTCTAAACCATTCTGTAACATCTTCTTTACATTGTGGAATGCAAATAAATATGAATATGAATATGACTTTAAATTATAGTAATGCTTGAAGAAACTATGCTAGCCTAGCTTTATGTATTCAGTTTGAAATATTCAGATTCAAAATAGTTATTGGTATATGGCGATTGCAGTGTAAATAAACGCAAAATGTTTATATTGAACAACTAATAAGAGGGTGTATTTTTTTTATATTCAAGCCCGGATTCTTGAAATAAACTAACTAAAAAAAAAAACTAAAAAGTATTAAAAAAGTATAAAATAACTTAATAAAGATTTAACACAAACCTAATACCTTTAATATTAATAAAACACCATTATTTGTATGTGTTACCTATTGACAGGTTTAAAGTCGGTGCCAAGCCAAATGTAATAGTGTTACTCATTCAGGTATTAAAAAGTTTTCATCTGTTTCACATTAATTCACATTGTTCTTTAAGTTTATTTACGTAGGTTAATCTTTAGGAATTTCATTTTGTTTAGGACTTGGCACCGACTTCAAACCTGTCAATAGGTAACACATACAAATAATGGTGTTTTATTAATATTAAAGGTATTAGGTTTGTGTTAAATCTTTATTAAGTTATTTTATACTTTTTTAATACTTTTTAGTTTTTTTTTTGAAGTCGGTTTTTTTAAACGTAGTTTTTTTTAATTTATTTTTTACTTTTTAGTGTCTGTAATAAGTTGCTCTGTAAACTACAGTATTTTTTACAGGATTTTTATAGATTACATAAGGAAGGCTATAACATTTCGTTGTTTTTATTGTCATAATTATATGTTAAATAGTTTTTTTTTAAGAAGCTATGGGTAGGCCTACGAAAGGTGCAGCCTTAAACAATATAGATCAAGAAACGGGAACGGAAAATATAAATCGACTCCGAAACAATTACGTCATCGATGTAAACAAAAATGTAAAAAATGTTCACAAAATGAAAACTACTGGGCCAAACCATGTGAAATTTTTATGGGACCAAATGGCATCTATTCCGCATCAAACTAAAAAAGAATCACGTAAATCGGATCATAAATCTCAGCGTAATCGGTGTACATACATAGAAAAAAAAAAAAAAAAAAAAAAAAAAAATACCGATCGAATTGAGAACCTCCTCCTTTTTTTGAAGTCGGTTAAAAATAGCGTATTCCCCATTATTGCTAAGCCGTAGTACGGCTACATACGTACTACGTCACGGCTACGTAGCTCTACGAAAGTGCTACGACGAATAACGATTAAAGCGAAAGTATTGTATTGGCGTATGATTCTGTCATTCGTGAGTTTATGAAATCAAATACTTGATTTCATAAAAAACTTTAATTATAATATCTGAATCGAACGATCGGGCCAACGATTCTATTGAATAGATAATATCGTCATAAAAGAAAGAATGCTTATATAATATCTAATAATCTTCTATTTACTTTCTCAGTGTAAAGAATAATGTTGTAGTCCTTGTAGTACAAAACTACCAGTATTATTCTTCGCTACTCTCGCCGCGGGGCTACTTCGGTTGTATATAATAGGCGCGTATGATTCTGAATCGATATCACACGTTCATTAGAACTACATAGATACACTTCTCCCATAATGGCATTCAAGGTAAATAGCAAGTTTCAAACCCAAGACAAGAAGAGGCATTTTCTGGGATTATAAAAAATATCCATAGCTATGGAAAATTTAATTATCATCATAAAAGTTAAAAATCATAACTCTTTCGTTTGGGTTACGGCTTTGCCGTAGTTAGGTCAATAGGGAATTCGTATTTAAATGCGAATTGATAGACCATCTCATTATAGCCCGCAGTGTGAGTAACAAGTTCTTCTCTCTCGACAGCTCGTATTGGCCGCGTGTCTGGTGGCAGCAGTAAGCGCGGGACTACTCCCGGCTGCGCACGTCACGTACGCCGCAGCGCCGGCGCACGTAGTTCACGCCGCCCCCGTGGCGTACGCCGCGCCCGTCGCTAAGGTGGTGGAGGAGTACAACGCGCACCCCCAGTACAGCTTCGCGTACGACGTGCAGGACGGTCTCACCGGCGACTCCAAGAGCCAGCACGAGAGCCGCGACGGTGACGTCGTGCAGGGCTCCTACTCCGTGGTCGACCCCGACGGCACCAAGCGCACCGTGGACTACACCGCCGACCCCCACAACGGCTTCAACGCCGTCGTGCGCAAGGAGGCTCTCGGTCACGTCGCTAAGGTCGCTGTCCCCGTCGCCAAGGTCGCTGCCCCTGTTGCATACCACGCCTCTCCTGTCGCATACCACGCCGCTCCCGTGGTGCACGCCGCCGCCCCTGTCTACCACTCTGCTCCTGTTGCCTACTCTGCCCCTGTTTACCATCACTGAGAGTGAAACCTAGTCATGCTTTAAACTGAGGATTTATTTATTTATAACTTAAGAAGACTCGTGTTCATGAACAAATAAAAATTAATGCGAAAATTGAGACTTGCTTTTTTATATGTTTAGATTTCAGGACGCATGACGGATTTTAAGTCTTACAACCTTCTCCAACCTTCTCCTTCGCTGTCCCCGTCGCTAAGGTGGCCACCCCTGTCGCGTACCACGCCTCTCCTGTCGCATACCACGCTGCCCCCGTGGTGCACGCCGCC
Source organism: Pyrrhia umbra (assembly GCA_963891755.1). Lineage (NCBI taxonomy): Eukaryota > Metazoa > Arthropoda > Insecta > Lepidoptera > Noctuidae > Pyrrhia > Pyrrhia umbra. Next base: position 6,679,862 of record OY982937.1, on the reverse strand, counting down.
CCCCTCGCGTACTCCGCTCCCATTTACCACCATTAATTGGTTGTAAATACATAACGTAAATGGCGTCATAAAATATTATTTATTAATAAGAATTTTATTCATTAAGTGTGGGTAATAAAAAATTGACTTTATTCCTAACTAGCTTTCCACCCGCGGCTTCGCCCGCGTGGACATTTATTTTTACACCTTAGGTTACATTATTCAAGTTTTTCTGGAAATAAAAATAGCCTATAACACTTCATAAAGATGTAGCTTTTTAATGGCGAAAGAATTTTAACAAATAAACAAACAAAGCTTTCCTCTAAGATAGATAGATAGGTATATTGATATTAGATAGATAGATAGATATATAGAAGATAGATACATATATAGATTAAAGATTCATTATAGGATAAACATCTCAATAATGAGATATTAATATGTACATCCATCGTAGAGCTGGTAGAGAAATCGCTGCTGCATTGCAAATGTTTCTTGGGAAAAAATGCAACTACAGAAATCCTGATCATAACTCAAGAGGCGAGCGGCCAAAAACTGCAAACATTTTCTAACGTAGATTTATAGATGTTATTTCACATTGGTGGAGTAGAGAAATAGCCTGGCGCGAGTCATCTGGGTTCCGTAGTGATTGGCACGAGCGCGCTTTTGTTTATATAGTTCATCGATTTCTCTATGGATCGTGGATCGATTTAGAAAAAACTTTTTTTTTGTTTGAGTAAGTGTACTCGTGGTGTATACTCGTGAAGTGGTCCCGTAGGTAATATTTCTCTTCGACCTTATAACTTCGAACTTCGAAACATGGAACGGAACTCCTCATAGGATCATAATATATATGGCCATGTTGCCTGATTTAAATGAATAAATAAAAATAACTCACAACAAGTTACTAAATTATATCACTTTGCTTTTACGTGTAGTCGATGACTGACCACTAACGAGGAAGATTAAATATATCATGTGACTGTTTGAATGGACGATTGGTGCGGATTTCAAATAAAATGAAGGTGGAAGCGGGGGGTTAATACGATTAAACCCCGCTTCCAGACTTTTCTAAAAATAGTTTAAAAAAACACAACTAATTTGCCAAACACTGAACAGAAGAAAATACTCACAAACAGATACTGGCCGCGATTCTCTTGACACCAACTAAATTAAATTTAGTCTATAATTCTCTCTTTCCATCAACAAATATAAGAAAGGGATAGCAAACTTTTAACACCTGTCAAATTAGAAAAAATAGCTTTCCATACAAAATTAAACATCACGATGTATCTCGACTAAATTAACAAACCTGTACGAACAAAATGTCATCTGTCATTTAATTTGACAGCACTGAATTACTTGCTATCCTCTTCTTGTATTTCGCAATAGAAAAAGAGCATGATATTTTAAAATTAGTTTAGTCGTGTGTACGTCAGAATCGACACCACTGACTTCTAGAGCAATGTTTTAGTCCTCAAGCGTTTCAACAGAAAGTAATTTTTATTTTTCTCGTTTTAATGTTTTGTAAGTCTATTTTTTTATTTCACGCAACATCCGTATCTATCCTTACTTTCTTACTAATATTTAAATCCGAAAGTTACTTTGTCTGCCTGTGTATTTATAAGATTCAGTACTAGTACTACATTAAAACAGAATGAATAAGCGTTAACCACGACTTCTCAAGGCGGATTAACGATGTCCAAGTTTCCTTCACCATTGGTCAGTGGTGTCTAAGATACACTTAGTAAGTGCATATCGTCGGTAATACTGCTATACCACGTAACTAGCTTTTTCAATAAGACCTAATTATCACTGTTGTTTCATTACAAATCTATACTTATAATAAATCTGTAGAGAGGTCAATTCTGTACATGAAATATATTTTCAAAATAACTATCAGGGTGTGATTAGGGATCGATACTGATGCCAAAAATGCAATCAGTAAAATTTTTGTCTGTCTGTCTGTCTGTCTGTATAAACTCTATAGAAACAAAAACTACTCGACGGATTTTAACGAAACTTGGTACAATTATTTGTCATACTCCTGAGATGGTTATAGTATACTTTTCATCACGCTACAATCAATAGGAGCAGAGCAGTGAAGGGAAATGTTGTCATTTTGTTTAAACGCGCTAATCTCAGGAACCGCTGGTTCGATTTGAAAAATTATTTCAGTGTTAGATAGTCCATTTATCGAGGAAGGCTATAGGCATATATATATATATCATCACGCTAAGACCAATAGGAGCGGAGCACCACTATTTCACGCGGACGAAGTCGCTGGCAGAAGCTAGTTACAAATAAGACCTTATGGGAAAACCTAGTTATGCAGTATTGCAGTATCCCTGACGATATGACTTTAGAAAAGTCACATAGTTCGAACTCGCACGATGCAAGGCCAGCATGACATTCCTCTAAACTTTAGAAGATTCTGAAATATTGAGGGTTGATAGACTTAACCTAAATATCACACAAAGATATAACTGTGACACCAAATTTGCTCAGTTTTGACGTAATCAGCAATTTTACGAGTCCGAATCGCACGTGGCCCGTTTTTTTGGTCATGGAATTGAGTGCATCATGGCATGTGGCACTTTAGAAGTAACCACAATGAATGGCGTGGCGACGTACTCTTGTTACGATTTTATAGATTTGCCTTTTTTGGATGCATTTTTCAGCTGAACCGATTTAGATTAAAGGTATGAAAACAGCTAAAACCTTGGAGAAGGTTGTAGGACTTTAAATCCGTCATGCGTCCTGAAATCTAAACAGATAATAAAGCAAGTCTCAATTTTCGTATTAATTTTTATTTGTTCATGAACACGAGTCTTCTTAAGTTATAAATAAATAAATCCTCAGTTTAAAGCATGACTAGGTTTCACTCTCAGTGGTGGTAAACAGGGGCAGAGTAGGCAACAGGAGCAGAGTGGTAGACAGGGGCGGCGGCGTGCACCACGGGAGCGGCGTGGTATGCCACAGGAGAGGCGTGGTATGCAACAGGGGCAGCGACCTTGGCGACGGGGACAGCGACCTTAGCGACGTGACCGAGAGCCTCCTTGCGCACGACGGCGTTGAAGCCGTTGTGGGGGTCGGCGGTGTAGTCCACGGTGCGCTTGGTGCCGTCGGGGTCGACCACGGAGTAGGAGCCCTGCACGACGTCACCGTCGCGGCTCTCGTGCTGGCTCTTGGAGTCGCCGGTGAGACCGTCCTGCACGTCGTACGCGAAGCTGTACTGGGGGTGCGCGTTGTACTCCTCCACCACCTTAGCGACGGGCGCGGCGTACGCCACGGGGGCGGCGTGAACTACGTGCGCAGCGGGGGCGGCTGCGTAGGTGACGGGGCCAGCGTGAGCCGAGTAAGCCGCGGGGGCGATGATTCCCGCATTGGCGGCAGCGAAAGCGCAGACCAGAACTACCAGCTGGAAATTAAATAAAGGGTTATTAAATTAATACGCCGTTTATATTTTTTTACATATTTCATTACATTTTTAAATATTATATATGAATATAAATAAAAATTGTTACATATATAAAATATAGATATCCACTGATATTGGGAACAGGGTCCAAGCTACCGGTGGTTGGGCCTCCAGAGAGAGTCCTCCCGAACCTCCTCACTATATATGCCGTTTCAAGATAACTGTCTTCTACGACAACCTCGTGCACCAAGTCGAAATACTAAATAAATTACTGATTATAAATGTTATTTAAAGGACTGGTGATAATTTTAAAGAAAACTCACAAGGTAATCAAACAAAACGACCTAACACACACTGTGCCATAAATAACACTATTTTGCTAGACTATCCACTCCATAAATCCCATGAGGATTTTAAATAACAATTACGTTTAAATATTAATTATTTGATATATGTAATTAGAATAATAATGTGACTTTCCTACCTTGAAAGCCATTTTTAGTGATATGAGTGACTTCACTATGAGGAGAACTCAAGTTGAATGTGCTGTAATTGTATCTCTTCGACTTTTTATATCTCAGCTGCCTCAGCATTGCAATACACAGTACACTGGCTTGGTGAGATCGTATGAACCGGTCGCTCTAAGATGTTTCATAATTCAATTATACACTTATAAGCCAGGTGTCAACCGTATTTATTCGTATAATATATGTTAATGAGAGCAAGTGGGCTATGATTGATCCCTGGCACAAAGATCACTTGCATTGTAATGCTGGTCGACTTTTTGGGCGGCGCGTCCTTGCTACGACGCATATTTGTTGATGAAACTTTTTTGGTTTTAGTGAACTGGGTCATGTGAGTGCAGATTTAGTTTCGTGTCTGTAAATGTCACTCATGGTTTAAAAAACAATTTAGCTTTAATTGCAGCCGAACTTTAGTCGGGAACGTCCATGGATCGATAGAAATCATTAGAGCTCATAAAGTTAACAAATGCAACTGTTTCAATCTGAATTTAAAATGTGGTTCCAGTCAGTTCCATTGCAAATTCTTTTTATTATTTTAAGGGATGACGTATTTTTTTCTGAATTCAAAATAAAACGTTTGACTCTGTCATATTGACATATTGATGACAATCAGGAAGCTGCAGGAAGCTCAGCTCGATTTGGCAGTGTTTGGCGGTTCAGTACTGTGTTCTTCAAAGTGTTTATCGTGAAGGTTTCCAGTTAACCAATTTTGGTTGTTAAATCAATCGCATATTCACAATGTGGTGGTCACGACCGATGCGTTGCTTGCGTTTCGCGGGGTCGCGGTTGTACGCGGGCATGCACGACCCCCTGGACCATGTCACCGGCCTTGAGAAGAGAGAACTGCTCGCACACCTGGCTGGTGACTGTGACCCTTTCCGTATCATGGCAATTAAAAAAGGTGAGTATGTTACAGATTCCGAATGACAGTAATTGTTTTTATTTGCTTATTGTGAATAAAAAAAACACTATTGCCGCCGTGTTAAATATAACAAAAAGAAGCCAAATCGGCCCTAAAAATGGGATTGGGCGGATTTAGCTTCTTTTTATTGGGAACGGTTTAGATAAATTCTCTGTCAACGAGGTATATTTCAATACAGGTCCAGGTACAAGGGAGCGCCCCAACCTGATCCCCAGCTCGAACTGCAGACGACTGATGGCGTGCAGTTGCAGCGTCCATGACAACCACTTGGAGTTCATGTGGCTACACTTGGGCTGCCCCAAGCGATGCGGCTGCGGGTACTGGTTCGAGCTGTGCCCTGTCGCACCGCTTTAGTCTTTATCTTTTTTTAACATTATATTATATTAAACTATATTTCCATTACACGGATTTTCCTTGAAGATTATCCTGAAGAAGATATTAACAATTGAAACTCTTTATTATGAATTAATGATTTTTGTATGACGTCATGCACCCTTTGATTATGTGAATAAAGACCAATACAAGCATACTATTATTTCCATTGTTGAAATTGGTGCAGACTTTCTAAACTTTCTGACACAGATATGTACGCATGGCCACTGAGATTAATTAACCCTTTAAGTTTTCCGTAGTACTAAAATTAACCTCATTTACTAAATATTTGTTTCATATTTTGTATGTCTCTACCATACCCGGGACTACAGAGTCCAGGACCTTTGGGTGGCGAACATGGGGCCGAAGCCAACACGCAAAAGCTCTTTGAAACCACTTTAATGAAATGTAATGGTGACACATTACTGGCGACTGTCTATCCCTGTATACACAATAGAAATACATGGGCTATTGTGACTGAATGATAGTGGAATAGGTAGGTAGGTAATTATGGAAACCTATGGCGCCTGTCGAAACTTTGTATTGTATTGTAAATATAAACGTAAAAATGGCAGACGGAGACTTACCACAGCTTAATATAATCGGCCCCCCAGAAATAGTCGCCCAAATTGCAACAAGGGGGCAACGAGGACGTGAGGTGAGGGTGCTTCGGCGGGTTCCAAACTCAAATCAAGCGCTCCCTGAGGGTCGAACATCACTGGTCCACTTACTGACAACAAAGCATTCACCCTCCGAACAGAGCTTTTGACTCTGCTCTGGTGACTCCACTTTGGCCGGCCAGTCGGCCAATCAAAGCAAGTCACGGGAGACCTGTTTCCTGTCATTGTTCACTCCAGCCAGCCAGTGAAGGCAAGCTAGAGAAGAGGAAGGGTAATTTCTCTCTGGAGCACTCGATACCTGCGGGGTCGCTACTCCCCGTCATCCGCCTCGCCCTGCAGGTCCTCAAGTCGCCGCTAATATTTTATTATTATAGGTACTCAGATGCGAAAGAAACCAAATAGTAGTAGTCTCTCTGATAGTAGAAACACACGGCACACGGCGTAGGTTTTACAGATACAGTGATAACATTGTTAGATGTCTTTGTTAAAGACCTTGAATCTCACGCATTTGCAATAAGGCCGCCTACATATTATAATATACTAAATACTCATTACTCCTGCTGAAATATAGCTTAACTACAGTTTATCGTCAACAAAATAAGTGCGTGATGATTATTTAATTTCATAAATTAAAGCTAGCTTGTGAGGCGAACAAATCAAATTATAAAGTTCCCGTTATTACATACATGGTAAAAGTAACAGTCAATTTCTTTTAAAATTACGGAAATTGAGAGACGAGATGATGGTTATTGCATAGGTAATTCTTAGTGACGTAGTCTTTTGTAGTGCAGCGCAATTTCATGATCCAGAGAGTTCTAGTGAAATAATTAATTTAATATGTATACTTAATTTATATGTTACTATTTATATTTAAAAGTGGAGCTCTAAAACTCACGGTAATATAAAAAGATTTATATTTTGCACACTGTTAGCAGCCAATTAATGAATGACCTTCAATTTTGTACTCTTTCCTTTTACCAAAATGGTTAAAAGCATATCTTATGGTGCGACACTGTCTCTCTATCTCGCCGTCTGTTGTTATTTCAGGAAATTCTGCTGTCCACAATGTACTTCGAAATAAGAAAAACTTTTGTTTTAGTTTTACTTTTGAGCTTTGTATAGCCAGTTCCATCACGTTTCTATCTATAATCTGTGTGACGAGACTCATGTGTTCGGTCAAGTGTTTGCCTTCAGTGATTTCTGTTGACTTACAGGTTATTGCGTAGCGGGATGCTTGGAGGAAGCCACCTGTTTGTCTTTTAGCTGATATAAATTCACAATAAACTAATTTTATTACAGTTAATATTGGCATTGTTACGTAGGTTCTATTTATTGCTTCCTTTACCAAGTTGAAAAGGGTATCAAAAGATCTAAAAAGGAAAGGACTTTTTTGCATAGAAAATCTCATTCATCATCAATTCATCATACACAGCCAATTTACACCAGATTGCACAACTTCCATGAAATGTTAGTGGGGATTAGAAAATAAAAGAACAAGACTGTCTTAAAAGACCATTATGTTAAGTGTTTGGAACACATCACGTTTATATAGTAGCATTAGAAACGGTTGCGTTGCGTCGACATCGCGTCGCCGCTACGCTCCGTTCATATAATCGCTGGTTTAAAAGCCCGAGCGTGTAAGGCCGCACCGCTCGCTGGTCGACCCACTTCCCGCGCCACGGCCTTGAACCAGCTGATCCGGTGCACTTATTTACCCCGGAACTTTACTTAGGTGCTGATTCATATATTCAACTTTAAAATAAGTATAATTCCTAAATGTATACGGTTCATTCCAATTCTCGTACTTGAAGAAGGAAGCGGGAGGTTTAAATAAAACTCACTTATTACATTACGCCGCTGGATTAAAAAAAATATCGATCTAAGTACGCATTCAGCCTTGCTTCACCTTTTATTTCTATTAATCTAAAGCGGCCGCCCATGTTTTTTATTTACCTTTCAGACCGAACAGTTGCACAAAAACAATCACTTCGTACAAGTTTATACTCAATGTACATCATTCTATAATAATCTCTAATTAGGTACATTATTCACAGCATATATTTTACAGATCTCGTTTTAAACACTTATCTTACCTAATATCACAAGTTAAAGTTAAGGATTATATAATTAAGATATCAGTCTAATCTAATACTTGTTGTTCGCCGCCGCCGGTATGAAATAGTGTCCATCAAAAGGCAGTCGGGGCTCAACTTCGCTTTGAGGAGTGAAATATATCGTGGGTTGTTCTTCAACGTAGTTGGTTTGAGGTTCAGCATGTAACACTGGCGCATACACAGGTCGGGGGGTAGGAGTTTGGTACTGAATGGGACTAATTGTATTGTAGTGATGGTGTGCGACAGGGGACTGCGTCACCAAGGGTGGGCTTCCAGGATCTTCCCGCAGTACAGCTTTGAAGCCATGCTTCGCGTCAGCGGTGTACTCGACGGTCCGCTTGGTCCCGTCAGGACCCAGCACCGTATAGGCTCCAGTGACGACATCACCCTGCCTCACCTCGTGTTGACTCTTGCTGTCTCCAGTAGTCGGGTCTTCAATGTTGTAAGAATACTTGTAGTCATTTGGCGAAGGCGGGGGATCCCTCACTATAATGCCGAACACCGCCGGCGCCACAAATAGAACGAATGCTACCTGTAAATCGAGAACAAACGTTGTAGTAATCCAAGATAAAAAAAATATCGAAATATATTTCGCAAGTCCTGAAAGCACACAAGTAAAAAGACCTTACAGAAATATGCATTAAAAATAATCAAGTTAAAACCAACAAGATAATACCTAAACTTGCAGCGTATCACAATATAAACACAGACTAAATAAAAATCAATAAAATGAAATTTACCCTTATCATAGTGCAGACTTGTTCAACAATAGGGTTCGAAGTAAATAGTACACACGCGCGGCGAGTGCTGGTCGTATTTATAGAAGCGGCGTGCATTCACTCGAATGTTCCTTATTGGCAACAGGGGCGCGCGAGCCGCGGAGCCGCCACTCGCTCTCTAACTAACATCGGCTCGTAATTAGAGCTTTATTACCTAATTGTTACGTTGTGCGCTATGATCATTAGGTCCACAGTAGCCCGATGAAAGTTTCACTGCTCACTGATTCTCCACTGATATCACAATTCAGATAGATACTGTTCCTCTCACAATCTAATGAAATCATGTTTTATGCTACTTGTTTATGTAAAGCAACTCTCATTAATGTAGATATGAGGTAGTAATAGGGAACCCAATGATTTATAAATCGATTATCGTTAGAACATAATTATTATTATCTATTTGTTTGATTACAGTTAGGTAAATAAAAACGCCTTTAGCAACGTAAAGCACTCTACTTAGCTCTAATAATTACTAGGTATAACTTAATTGGTTTTTATGCAATACTACACATACATTAAAATGTACTGCATTTTAGTAACCAGCTTTTACGAACTTTTTGCATAATTATGCATATGTTTAGCCATGATCTTGATTACATGAACCATACACAGAGCTATTGAATTAATATTACATTTCTATCGCAATAATGATACCTATTGGCTTAGGGCCCTCGCCCACGGCGACTTTTTGTAGCGATGCTGTAGCGCTGCTGTCGCGCGTCCGCATCGATACAGTCGCGAAGCGGTCGCTAGCTGTGTGCCCTCGACCACGGGCTCAGCTTCAGTCGCGATGCAAACGCAATACTGTCGTGCGTCTGTCTCGCTGCAGACGCGATTCAGTAAGGGAGCATTCAAGTATTACGTAACGCAATTTTTGAAGATTTTAGAAATGTAACGCACGGTAACCTTTTTCTGTACCCCCCTCCCCCTCCCTAAACGTTACGTAACATTTAAGTGACCATTGAAGTCACAATTATGTTGAACAAAGTATACCTTTGTTATTGTTTTGATTGCGATTACAGTAGTAATAAACAAAATAAGAGATTTTTAAGTTATATGTTTTTATTTAGTCATAAATCAAATAAGTGTAGGTACGTAAAAACACAATTCAATTGTAATTACTGCTACTCTGTCCACGGGTTTGCCAGCCACTCAGACTCTTTCATTGGTATTTGGAGAGCAGACGAAGAAGGTTCCGGTATTGTTAAAACACTTGCATCAACTTCGTATTTGAGCCAATCGGCATCCTCAGACAATGCCTCACTATGGCGCACAATGCAGAGCAGCTAATTTGCCCTTCTTCTTCGAGGGATTCCCCGTAAAATATAAACGAAAAGGGTTGCCGTTTTGGAAGATTCTAATTCCCTAGTTTTTTTATTAAAATAAAAAAAATGTTACATAACGCGTTGTTTAAATACCTTTTCTCTCGCCCTTGTAACATTTTACAAGATCCTCCCCTCAAATTGCGTTACGTAATACTTGAATGCTCCCTAACAGTACAAAAATACCTACGATCGCTACAGTTGCAAGATGGACTCCGTTGAGGTAACATTAGTCACGTTGTCTTTGGTGCTGCTTTTACGTAAGCAGCCTAAGCGTAGGCAACGATCCGTTCTTCACCCAATGTCGTCCAACACGGTCGCGCGTTTGCATCGATACAGTCGCGATGCAGTAGCGCGTTGCAAACGCGACTAACACGCGTTAGTAGCGATACTGACGCGCGTTTACCAAACGCGCGACAGCATCGCTACAAAAAGTCGTCGTGGGCGAGGGGCCTAGTTGATATACGACGACCGACGGTTCCTTTGAGGTCACGGACAGATGCAAGTCTATTACTTATTGAATTCGATTATTACAAATATTTTTTTAGGGTTCCGTCTGTCTGTCTGTCTGTCTGTCCGAGGTCCTTGATACTAGAATGCTGAAATTTGGTATGGATATGTATATTGATCACGCCGAGAAAGTGGTAAAATAAAATTTTGAAAAATATATTTTTTTAGGGTAGCTCCCAAACACGTAAAGTGGGATATTTTTTTTTTTTCGCGTACCTCTTCATGTAGAGCATCGTTAGATAGGTCTTTCAAAAATATTATGGGTATGTGAAAACCATTTTTCGGTTAAGCGAGCCATTTGCTAAATATCTAGCTTTTCAGTGCAAACTTTTGTTCGATACGAGCATACCCCCCTCTAACTTTTTTTTTATAGTCGACTAACTGACTTCTACTACGGAACTCTACTGCGCGTGGCCCGACACGCACTTGGCCGGTTTTTTTTGTAGAACAGTAGAATTGATTTTTGTGAGGGACTTGATTCATTTATCATCATAATTATTTCATATTACAGCAATAACAGTGCTCGCTGCTATTACAATGAACATTCAGAAATATTTATTTGATGCGGAGCAACTTAAATGTTAACATTTAAGTTGTTAGAGCAACTTAAATGTTAACATTTAAGTTGCTCTGCTCTGCAAGTTCAAATCTCTGCATCAATTTCTACACAATTGCGATACAGTTAAGTTACCATTACTGCTAGTCTTTTTTGTAAAAAGTAAGTATTTATATAATAAGTACTTTTCATAATATATAAGTACCTACTTCGGCTTTTCGAATTATATTTTTTAATGGATCTGCGAAATTATATAGCAGAGATGCTTGTATGCGAACTAACACAGATTCTCATGGACCTAATTGGCTTATACCTAAATATCTACCTACGTACCTATACAACTTAAACGCGAGACCTTACTTTCACTAGGCATAGCTTTGTCAACTATATAATAATAATATAATATTGATCGTATTGTATTCATTTGTAAATACAATATGTATAGCCGAACTAGAGGGAAGTGGCAGCCGGTGCTAGCCATGTAAGCTACAAACAACAAACACTTCATAATGATTACATAATCATGGAACCCCAAATTTTGGAATTGAAACCCAGTCTTGCAGACTACATTATTATGACAAATGGTAGTAAATAGGTACTTCATCCATGATTATTACATAAAGTAGTTAGGTACCCAATTTCTATAAAAAAATTAACCCATTAATTTATTTAGCAACTAGCTCTCCGCCAGCGGCTTTGCCCGCGTGCACGTTTTTTTTACACCTTGGGTTACATTATTCAAGTTTTAGTAGAGATCCCTCATTATTATAGCCTATAACACTTCGTAAAGATGTAGCTTTCTAACGGTGAAAGAATTTAATAAATCGGTACAGTAGTTTTTGAGTTAATACCCTACAAACAAACAGACAAATCTTTCCTCTTTATAATATTAGTATAGATATATTTTATACAGCCGTGAAATAACGTCATTTACGTTACCTCACAATAGCATGAATGACGCAATTTTATATCTTAGTAATACTTCACTTAATATAAAGCTAGCTAACTGTTTGCCGCAGTTTCACTCGCATCCTGCTAAAACTATGTTCTTTATGCACCTACATGAAATCATCTTTTGAAGGATATAGAATATTTTTATCCCAAAGGTTTCCATCTACCTACAAATCAAACTCCTTCTAAATTGGTTCAGCTGTTTAAGTGTGAAAGCGTAGCAAACATACAGACAGACATTTATAATATTAGTAGGCATTTATACATTCTACTTAATATAGAACGTCGTGTGCACTATTCACGACGACAGGACTAGGCATTGAAACTGTAGTTCCGGGCTCCGGGCATAAGATTATACTGTCATTTTAATTTTTATTTGTTATCACGGTCAAGCACTCGGCAGTTGACATTGTTATATTGTAGAAATTACTTAAATCTTAAATCATTGCCGCATTATCCCTTTTCTTTCATACCGCGAGAAAGACCTGTGTCCTCTCTCCGGTTAAGCAGCACTCTGTGGTATACCTACATAGTTCACTAAATAAAGTTATTGAAATCATAAATGATGCCCGACTCCCGAGTCACCGAGACTAAAGTAATTTCGTAGTCGTCTAAATCTTGACGGCCAGGATCTGTGCCTGCTAGGTCTTGGGTTGGATTCCCAGGTCGGGCAAAATTTTACCACCGTGAATTTATCAGTAGCATCTCTACTATACTGTTTCTTCTTGGTATTATACACAAAATTATATGTATGCCATATATAATTTAAAAAATATATATATGTATGCCACTATAATTTTGTGGTTTTCCGATCCGACGTAAAATTTGATGTGGAATGTGGAGAAGATGGCTCTAAAGGGGGCAGTGGCGAATTTGCAGCCTTTGCTGTAAAGTACCAGCCGCTCCTTTTTCATAAAGGTTTTTCTTTATTGCGGCCCACGCGAGCCGTTACAATATTTAAGAACATCCAATACTTTCAGTTATTTCTTGTTATTATTAGTGATTTTTTGTCACGATTGTCCGCCCCTAATATCTGGCCACCCTAGGCCTGGGCTTACTGTGTCTTAGGACACATCCGCTACTAAACGAGGGTAAAACTCAATTCACAGGGTGAATCTTTGATGATGGCTGACAAAAATATGTTGCGTCGATTCCATATAGTTTTTGTTAAAGGCAGGTGATGCTTACTATTATAATAAAATTATAGTTTAACAAATAATAAGCTAAAACCGAGGCTGCCTTTAACACGTGGTAGTAACGTCTGCGGCGGGTGAGGAAATTGCACAACGCATTAAAGCAAGGGCACGCACGTGGAAGTTACTTGAACAGACCACGAATATCATTTTTTTATAGAATAATGAATTTTATTTTAGTAACTTAATAAAAAAAAATACTTATTTTAGAGAGTGATATTTGACTAAAAGTCATGTTTCCCTCTCGTATGAGATAATCAATAGCGACTCGAGCGATTTAGTTTTTATTTGTGCGTATGTAATAATACATATCTACATGTATTATTTATGTAAAGTTTATGTTGTATGATGTAACTAATATTATTACTTTCTTTTTCTACACAGTCTGTCTATATATCTTATTCTAACTCTCCTATCGCAGGTCTAATGGAAGAGATTTCTTAAGAAATAAGTAGTGCCTTTGTACAATATTTTCCTATTCCTTCTTCTTTTCTTATATTCTGTGTACATAAATTGTTAAATAAATAAATAAATATTTTTTAGGATAAGTATTGTAGGTTCTTGTATAAATAGGTGCGCTATAGTGCGCACTATAAAAGTTGGAAATTTAGATAGATCTTTGTATGACAATATAATAAGGGAGTGCAATTTAATTGTTCTGTTTTGTGCGAAAATGGAGGTTCGCTTACTTACACCTTACTTTTATTGCAGTGCATGTCTTTATACATAACGTTAGTATTTTATACATTAAAATAATATTTATATATATATATAGAAAATTCATAGCTTCGATTTATATTATACATAATTATATAGTTGAACGTTGTGGTGTTCCGTCGCGATGAAAAACTATTGATCAGATGTTACAAATTAAAATGTTTTTTTTTTATTCGGAGTTAAATAAAATCGTCATCTTGCGTAGCGTTATTCTTTAGTTTGTTATGTGTGTATAAACAAATAACTGTTAGCTGTAGATATCCAAAACATAAAAATCTATGAAGGTCTTCTTAATTAATTTCATAATTGTATGTTACATATAACCTATTAATTTATCTATGCTTATAAATCTAAATGCAGATATCCGTAATGAACCAAATTACTTAATTGCATCTGACATTGTGCTAGATTGCACGAGTTTGTACCTACTGCATTAATACGAGAGGTTCCTTTTTATTGCTCCTTCATACTTATTTATTTGTGCAATAAGTAAGTATTATATTTAGTGCGAATTGTATTAAAAGAAAGGTCGCAAGTAAATGCGAACCTTGATTATTGATACTAAGACAAGAACCTGTTTTAAGATTGACATTTATTAGAACCAGTCTAAATAGAGCAGGTCACAACTAATTTTTGTTAGGCCCCGGTCTAGATTGGGAAACAGCTAAGTGTCGCGTGTCGCGTCGCGTACTCGGCAACAACAACGCAGCGCCCGCGCACATAATAGCAGGGCGCGGCTGACACACATTCACGTATGCCATTATTTTACGCACATAACTGGTTCACTCACAATAAATGCAGCCCATAAAGAACCATAATGTGGTCACATTTGTCGCATAAAAGCCTTTTATTTCATTAATCTTACGATCAGACCAAAAAAGCAAACAAGTCTTCGATTCCTCTTATTTATTACCTCAGCTTTAACACTTCAATTAACAATACTCTACAATAAGCTTAAATAAAACATTAACATAATACGGTTCAGGTCACTTCGACAGGCACATGCTCGTTTAGACGGATCTAGGTTAGTTATAGATGCTTGCATTAGATCCTGCTGCCCCACATGATTGATTCAGATGTTTATCAGGAGACATATAACTATGTGTTACAACGAGCAAAACATGACAATTACGAACACACTTAATATAGCAGGTGTTAATTGCAGGGCCAGGGATTCTGTACCTACAATTTGATTCAAACAATCAGTATCACGAATTTGAACCAATATGCAATCTACCAGTTATAAGCCTTTTACAGTTGGCTGAAATACATATTAAAGCATTACCCTAGACATCATGCTTAACAGTTGGAGAAATTGTTTTATGATAATGCGTTCAGCAATGAACTGATAATCTGGATTTCGTATAACATAAGCTGGATCCGTCTAATCAATGAAGGGTTTAGCTGGGACTAGTGGTAATAGGCGTGAGGGGCGGCCACTGCCTTGACGACCGGGGCGCCGAGGGGCTCCTTGTGCACGACAGCGTTGAAGCCGTTGTGGGGATCAGCAGTATACTCAACGGTACGCCTAGTGCCGTCAGGTTCCACCAGAGAATATGAGCCCTGGACTACGTCACCGGAACGGGATTCTTGCTGGTTCTTTGAGTCACCTGTAAAAAGCACATTCAGTATATTTTTTTCAGACTTTTTGCACAGATCTTTTTGTCTGAAATGCAATACCAAACAACAACAAATAATTATTTCTAGCACATTTGCTTCGGTTGAATTAACTTCGTATTAAGAATTAGCTCCAACCAACACTCACCGGTAAGAGCATCCTGAATGTCATAAGCGTAGGAGTATTGTGGGTTGGGGTCGTAATCCTCGACGGGAGCGACCTTCGCCACGGCGTGGCCTACGAGTGGCGCAGCGAATGGATGCGCGTACGCAGGTCGAGCCACCGCTAGTGGCGCGGGCAACCCCAGGGGACGGCCGTAACCGTAGGGTGCAGCCACAGGCAGCAAACCTCCAGCCGCTCCTTTGCACACCGCCAGGATAGCTGCTACGATTATGACCTAGACATAGAAAAGCAATATAGCACTGTAATTTTTTTTAGCAAATTCTGTTAACGAAATCCAAAGTCAACTTTGGACTTTCTTTGACGGAGGATAGGTAAACATTGGACTTCCATTATGGAAACAAGCAAAATTGTTGTTAGGAACACTTTTATTCCAAAAACGTTATGCGTGGTCAATTGGTCATACATAAAAAATATACGCTTAGACCTGAGAACTTCCTCCGTTTTTTATATTTTTACATTTTCTACATTCTTTTGATACAATAAAATAACAAAATGATTATGTATTTTGTTGAAAATAACATAGGTCCCATACCTTCATGTTGCGTGAGTACCTTCGGTGGGCGCTCTGACTCGCTGTGACGCTGAGGGGTGCGCACACGACGCTTTTATACGCATGTGCACTTGCACTGCTTAATGCACCCGCCCAGAAAAACGTTTGATCTGTCACGGTCGGCCCTATACCCTTTACCATACCGGTTGAATTAATATCTATTATTTGAAACTAATAAAGTGGCTCGGATGCCAGAAACTATTCAGGAGACCCAATATTCAATGTTTATATTGTACAGTACAGTACAGTACTTTTCGAATTTTACAGTACATATACAGTACATACAGTACATATACAGTACATATGTACAGTACAGTACTTTTCGAATTTTTGTATCACTCAATTACAAACAGTTCTTACATGAATCGGTCCAGCCATTCTCGAGTGATTCTTTACCAATTTTGATTAAAAGCATTTTTTTTTATTTAGAAATATCTACTTCACTTCACTAAAAGCATGACCTCTGAAATAATAGCTTACATAGGCAATGAGCATTTATTAACTATGTATCTGAAAATAGCAAATCCTAAAGCATGGGGTAAATAAAAGCGTATGTCCAGTTGGGTGGGCTTCAAATTCCTCATGGTTAAAAGCACGAAAAGGTATAATTGAAATACTTGTTAAAATGCCTATCCATTTTATTTACAGCCTAAGATAATTTTTAATAAAGTAAAGAGCGTCCTACACTTAAAAATCGAAATAATTGGATTTGAATAATGACTCGTCGTGTTTGAGATGCCTTCTCCTTTTGTTGGGGTTTCGTAAGTTCGGAGTATAGGGAGGCGGTATAACAAGACGGTAGGTAAGTTTTTGGGTCACAGCTGCACGTTATCAAAGTGCATACATGTGTGATAGTGGTCACACAAGTGTGTTCTGAGATAATTCATAATGGTCGTGCCTTGTACGGACAATCGATCTGTGCCTAAACTAAAACATTCATTAGAACTGGTTCTGATTGCAATATGTTCGTCTTAAACATTTTATTATATTGTCTACTACCCACACCTTCACCTTTTGTAAAATTATTAGGTATTTTTATCTAGGTAAGGATAGCACAGCAAAGATCGTATTTAATTAAACCGAAAAATAATAATTAAGTTAACTTAACGGTTAACATCACTAAAGAAATGTTGCCGTTAAGGGCCTAAATAGAAAAACGTAAAAACGTTACGTAGTCAACAAGGAACCCTTATAATTTCGCCATGTCAGTCTATCTGTCTGTCCGCGGCATAGCTCAGAGGTTCTTGGTACTAGAAAGCTGACATTTGGTATGGATATATCGATCACGCCGACAAAGGGTAAAATAATAAGTATTTTGAAAAATACTCTTTTTGGGTTCCGCATACACGTAAAGTGAGGATAAACATTTTTAATTGTCATGTATGTAGGACTTAATGATTGAGGTAGGCCCTTAAATACAAACAAGCAACCAGGCTATGATAAATCAGAAAACATAAACTTCAACTTTAATTTGCTAAGCGTTCTGCGTTGGCGACCATTCTTTCAATCGATCATATCTCGGGGATAGGTCCCCAGAGATGGGACTTACTAATAGTGTACTAAACTGCGAATTTTACTCAGCATTAGGTACTGTGTGTCTGTTACACCTTCACTAAATGTCTGCACCGACTTCATTACATGTGGAATGATGGAGATAAATTAAATCTAAGGAAAGATTATCTAGTTTATGTAGCTTAGATAGTTTTCTTCCGATTGTGTAAAGTAGTTCGCTCAAGATGTGAGGGAAACTGCTAGTATTAATTATATAAAATAAATAATACTAGCTTTTCGCCAGCGGCTTCGCCCGCGTGGGCTATATGAATTCAAATTAAAGATGAACCGCTCGACCGATTTTGTGCAAACTTCACATAAACCATCTACTAAATAGTCCGAATGTGTCAAATAACATAACATTTGGTTTGGATAGGTGAGCCCGTCCTTGAGTTATAAAATTACAACGAAAAGTGGCATTGATTTTTATATATATATATTGATTAGTAGATGATGTTACAGACTCTGAAAATCTTGCCATTGGTTATGACTTATGACTCACTTCCAACCTCACCACTTACGTCGCTGTCCATAGCTACTTCTTTAAAATATCATAATTAGCTTTCGATATGACCTAAGAAACAAAAAAAAATAGCACAATACTGATTTCCAGCTGTTTTATATTTGTGTTTTTGATTACTCCATTTTTGTGACTAAGAACTTCGCGAAGTCGTGGTAGCCTAGTGGTTAAGGCACCTGCATTACGTGTACCTACGAGTGTGCGGGTTCGAAACCTAGCAAGTATTAATGTGACTTTTCTAAAGTAATTGTACTTTCTAAGAGTATTATAGACAGTAGCGGCGTTAGGGTAGGGCGAGGTGGGGCGACCGCCCAGGGCGCCGGATCTGAAGGGGCGCCGCAGGCGCCCTTTTTATATCCTCTTACTCTATGAGGCCTACTTACCCTCATACATATAGTTTGCTTAGCAAAAGTTTTTCATCGAATGTCTATCAATTTCGGGTTTTTCTGCGTTATTGACATTAGAATGCAAAAGTTGACAAGAAAAAAACTGTCGTCAATTTTCCGGCAAATGAGAATGGGCGTGTTGGCTCCAGTATCGTCTTTACCATAAGGGCACTCGGGGCGCCATTGTCACGGGGCCCCCCAAAAACGAAGCATTCAATTATTATAATACTAGCTTCTGCCAGCGACTTCGTCCGCGTGGAATAGTGGTGCTCCGCTCATATTGATCTTAGCGTGATGATATATAACTTATAGCCTTCCTCGATAAATGGACTAGCGGTTCCTGAGATTAGCGCGTTTAAACAAAATGACAACATTTCCCTTCACTGCTCTGCTCCTATTGATTGTAGCGTGATGAAAAGTATACTATAACCATCTCAGGAGTATGACAAATAATTGTACCAAGTTTCGTTAAAATCCGTCGAGTAGTTTTTGTTTCTATAGAGTTTATACAGACAGACAGACAGACAGATAGACAGACAGACAAAAATTTTACTGATTGCATTTTTGGCAACAGTATCGATCCCTAATCACCCCCTGATAGTTATTTAGTTTACATTTATAGTTCTACAGATTTATATATTTTAGTTCTACAGATTTATTATAAGTATAGATTGTTACTAGCTGTTTTACCCACATCCCGAGAGAACTCCTTCGCGCACTAGAACTCCTTCTAGACTATCTGTGTACCAAATTTCATTTAAACCGGTTCAGTAGGTTTGGCGTGAAAACGCGACAAACAGGCAGACATAGTTACGTTCGCATTTATAATATTAGTAAGGATTATTATGTTGCTCATACCTATTACTTAAAAAATTTCGCGCTCGCTTCGCTCGCGCTCTAACTCTTATTCCTCTGATTTTTTCTCACCTTATTATTTATAGTTTTTAGGGTTCCGTAGGCGACTAGAAAAACTTTTAAAAATCGGGGTGTCCACTATTTGGAAAATCAGGGAAGCAATAGGTGGTCACGGATTTTCAGGGAAATGTAAGAGTCATGAAATACAAATATGATTCCTAAGAATATTGATGCTCATATTCCTAAAAAAAAATTCGCGCTCGCTTCGCTCGCGCTCTTACTCATATTGATCTCTTAGCTTACTGTTTATGGTTTATAACTCCAAAAACAGATAATATATCTTTTCCTACCTATGCACATGGTCTAAATTTTTAACATAAATAGTCCAAAGTATACACTCTGGTTAAAAACAAAATAAAATAATATTTTCCATAAGACGACAATATTGGATCAGGGAAATGTGGTAGAATGGTCAGGGAAAAGTCAGGAAACTATTTTTGGTATTTATAATGGACACCCCGCTTATAGTTTCGCCATGACCTTATGTCTATCTGTCTGTCCACGGTATAGCTAAGCGTTCTTTAGTACAAGAAAGCTGAAATTTTATATGGATATGTATACAAGATTTTTTTAACCAGTGCGCAAATTTTGTCTAAATAAACTTCAACACTTTTTAACAAACACGTATTTTTCAGTTTATAAGGTCTTAGTACTTAAAAAAAGTTATCGTTTGCGCAAAATATTCATTTAAGAACTTAATTTGTTTAAAACTCGCCGGTCGGCTTGTGTGTAGATATCAGCTGAGTCGTATTGTACTTGTGAGCTCGCTCTTGCATGCTTAGGCAGTGTAGTGCTATTACGAAAAGATTATGCCCATGTTTTACAGCTTGGCAAAAAAGAGTAGAAATTAATAGGGGCGCCACTTTACCGTTCGTGTGGCAACCCGCTGCGACTGTATAGCGTACCATCCTATCGTCTTGATACTAAGCTGTATTTCTAAAATTAATTAAAATTAGTAAGTATTATAAAATGTAATAACAAGTATTCACGTCATGTAACTGAATACAAATTAGTTATAAGCACTAATAATGTAAGCACTCCTGTGTTTACAATTTTTTTTGGGTATAAAAAAAGGCGTATGAATATAGCGTTATTATATTTGATTTCAATAAATCTTCCTCTAAATATTCCACGCCCGCCACATCCATGCCTTGGCTAGAGCTAGCCATAAACTCATCTGAGTCACACTCAGATTCAAAGGAACTGCGCTATCATGTTGGAGATTGATTCCTAAACGTTTTATGTCCAAGTACGAGCCCTCTCATAAATTCATAATACTCCTTTTCTATTTTGTTAACATGCTGGCATGAATTCTTTTGAATTCCTACTGGGTTATAGATTGAAATGCACGTATAAAAAAATTGATTAAACCTCTATCAATATTAAACGTAAAAAGTTTACGGTAAGTACCTATCTTTTGTTTTGTGATTTTTAAATGCTAGATATAACAAGTATTATATTATCTTGTGATCACACTCATAGATAAAGTTATGTAGAAATCGAATTTACATATTGCAGAGTATCTAGGCTCAAGCCACTCAAGTATCAATAATAATCTAGTCGCGCTATACCAAAGTGTCAAAGACAAAACGTAAACATAACCTATATGCTCAATGTTTATTGTTCAAAATTTCACTTATTTCGTATTCAAGCAATTCAAAACCAAATAGAGATCATAAATTAACACTTGATACAACTAAATACAACAAAACAAACTCTTACATACCTGTCATAATGGCGGTACTTTGGTAAATATCGTCGAGATCGGAAAGAAGAGTTTAAGCCTCATGTTCGACCAGATATCGCCTATAAACATTATAAATTGTTTCCTTGCTAGTACTCCGAATGGTTTTATTTATTATAACGTGGTTTTATTAACGTTTTGATGGTCGAAATAAAAATATAAGTAACTCGCGAACTTTGTTTACATCGAACGACACAGAACGACATTAATTGCCAGGGGCTGCCAGCAATAAAAAAAATTAGTTCCGTTTCTAGACTTTTTTGCCAAGCTGTACTTACGTTTTACTTACTTACTTACTTTTACTTACTAAACATAGAAATGTGTTCAATTACTGATACCGAACCACCAAAAAAATGCGCACTGGTTAAAACCTTTTCCAGTATTGATCACGCCGACGCCGATTTGACGGCACGTTTGGCGTAGTGGCTGAGCAATTGGTTGCTGCGCTGCGTGTCGCGGGTTCGATTCCCGCACGGGACAACTAAAATTGTTCCGGGTCTGGGTGTTTGTGCATGTGTAATTAATGTTTGTAAACGCACCCACGACACAGGAGAAATTCCTAGTGTGGGGCAACGTTTTTTTTTTTTAAAAAAAAGAAAAGAAAAAAAAGATTCTTTCCAAATGTTGGAACCCTCGGTGCGCTAGTCTGACTCGCACTTGGCCAGTTTTTTTCCGTATGGGTTTAAATTGCAGTTAGGGGGCGCCGCAAAAATCTCGCCCAGGGCGCTGATGGGGTAAAACCGGCACTGATTATAGACATATCCCACATTGAGCAAGCGTGGTGATCAATGTGCTCATACCTTCTCTGTATGAGGAGAAGAGGATATGAATATCTTTTTTTGTGTAGTTTATAACTTTTTAACTCGTCCAAACACAAGTAGCGCCATCTAGTCCCTACATATGAAAACTACGCTTTGCGCTTAGTTACGAAGTTGTAAAATGATACAACACAAAAATAGTACAAACATTAATTTATATATTGTGAATATGATCAAGTATCGTCAATAAGAAACAACATACAGTTTATGCTGATTAATTTTGAAAACTCAGCCAAATAACCATTGAATTTCAAAATAAACTTTGAAATGTACTTTCAAATCCATGTATGGCAACATTATGCATTTCTGTTTATGAAAGGAAACGTCAGTTTTGACTTTCTGTATTCCTTTTTTCATGAATGTGTAAAATCCAACAAACACTGTGCTTTGTTATGTGTTTATAATATACGGATTTGATTTTTTAGTTAGTGTTAAGTACAATGGCAGATTTTGATGCAATATACCCTGACGAGACGGAACTCGAGGAAAATATAGAAGAGACACATGTGACGCTAGTGCCTGATCCGATCGTGGTCCGTGGGGCTGGGAACATGACAGTGTAAGCTTTTACTTATAACATTTGTTTAATAACATCAGCTGTTGGCTCTCCATTACCTTCGTGACTTGATATCGAGGGGCTGCCAGCACTGTGGGACGTGTGCTGGAAAGTTATTCTCGACTCTTTGTCACTCGACCTGTGGCATTGAAGGACTATTTCTTTATGCATAATATTGACCAGACGCCAATTTTCATGGTGTTACACGTTTAATTTACTCAAATACATTATGATTATTCTAGTTTAATGTTGTGTTAGTGATTGAGTTGCATGGTAGTGTCATTTTTAGTCAATAAACAAATTTTGTTATCATTCAGCTTCATATTAACATTTACATTTAGAAAATTGATCTGTAGTGTGGACATAAATAACTTTGGGGACTATTTATTTACTAGTATTGGTAAATGGAAAACTCATAAACAAATATAAACACTTTGAGTACAAGCAAGTTCATTAAACACAAATTAAAAGACTGGAAAAAACCATGACCCAGTTTTTTGTTGTTAAAAATGTCTTGTTTAACTTTGTAATTTCTCTTTATTGCCAATCATCTTAATCCTCTGAAGTATAACACATTGATTATGTAAAAAACTATAGGTGGACAAATAAGTATTTTACCTATAAAATAAGAATCAAACATAGAGGAACTATCATACATATTATATAAGATATTAAAATTATAACTCATTTTCTCTTAACATAAGAGACGGGCACTGATGACTCAGTCACTCAGCCAGGACAAAGAGCTTTATGTACACAGATAAAGGAAACCATTACATATTTAAGTTCTCAGTCAACATTGTTTGTGATTGTTTTTGTTAGCCTAAAGGTGTGTTCACACTGTAAAGAAGTTGTAAAGAGATAACAAAGGCATTCTGTTACTTGTGTTAGCTTTATATGAATATGAGATGTACCATACATTATTTATGTGTCTGTTTAATATGCATTCAGAATACCTTATCATAACACTGTATATATTTATTCTTGTAGGTTGTTACAAAATTTTCCTCTTCTGAATAGCCATAAAAAGCGAATGGAATAGAATATGCTTTATTCTACACCAAAAATCAATTTAGAAAGATACAACGTAAATTAAAATCAAGAGTACAATGGCAGTCTGATTATCATAACAAAGATATTTTATTCAAACTACCAACTTTGCAAAATTGTGTTATTTTGTAGTAGTCTGAAGATTTGTCAACCCATTGAATCAGCATATGTGTATAAATAAATAGGCAAGTTAGGATAATAGTACCTAATCAATCCAACTTGCCTATGTCTGTATCCTAGTAGGGTTCTACCAAATTCAATATTTTTCTGGAAACAGTTCATGTAGAAATGTGAGCTAACTAGAATTAAAATAAATGGTTTATTCCAACTATTTTTGAATAAAAGATAAGTCATTTAATTTATCACTGATATTTGAAAATAATGGCAAAAGATAAGTTACAATTAGAAACATACAGATCTTCATTAGAAGGCAATAAAAAATATAAATTAAATGTGAATTAGAAACAAAACGTAATATTAGTTTGTGACTTGTGGTTTTGTAATAATTTTAAATATTACAACTAAACTATATTCTGAGCACTACAGAACACAAAATGGTAGGTAGGTGTATGTATTAATTAATAATAATGACCTTTATGTACTATAAGTGTAGCTGTATTATTTATTATTACTGTTTATAATTCATAAAATATAAGTGATGATGCAAGCCAAGCCCTTCAGTCAAATGATCAAGGCTGACCTAGTCAAATTTCCAACCAAAGTAACTCAATTTATTTATAGACCAATGTTTCCTCGCGTTTCATCCACTTCCTGGATGGAACATGCATTTCCATATTAAAATAAACTAGTGTTTACATCCATACATAGTCACAAACTATCACATTATATTTAGTTTAGTTTTTGTAAACAAATGTGACTAAACCAAAATCTGGCATGAAAACGAATTCCTGAAAATAATGTTTCATAAATTTGTTCTTGGGCAATTATGTAGTTCAACTGAAAGTTACAAGGCTTGTAAGATTGGAAATGTCAATTTATAAAATTGAAATACATATAGTGGGTGTGTTATGGTTTGTATGTGTATCAATTAATAAAAGTATTATTTGTGCATCTAATCTGATATGAATGGTATCAGCACACATCATGAAGATATTTAATGAGTCATATTGTAGATGAAATCCATTTATTTCAAAGAAAAGGGTGTATTATTCTACACATATTTGTGTATTTGACAATGCACTATTGTTTACAATGGAACAAGTTGCCTGTTAAAATAAAACAATAAGCAATTACATATAATTGATTTGTGCATTATTGAGCCATTTTTTCAGAACCATTCAATTAATTGTTTTGCTTTAAAATAAATACTTTAGGTAATAAAAACAATAATGTGTCATGGTGGCCTAGTGGTTAAGGCCTCTTGTGTAAGAATGTGCGGATTCGAAACCTGGCAAGTACCAATGTGACTTTTCTAAAGTCTTTGTAAGTATATCTTAGGCGTCACTGACTAATGGTGAAGGAAAACATTGTGAGGAAACCTGGGCTTTAAAAGTCTGAAATTGCCAATCCGCCTTGAGCAAGCGTGGTGATCACTGCTCATGCCTTCTCTGTGTGAGAAGAGGCCTGTGCCCAGCAGTGGGAAGATATATAGGCTGATGATAAATAAAAACGATAAAGTTATTTCTATTATGTTCATGATAATACTACAATTTGCTCACTTTTACACTCGACGTAATATAAAGTGTGCATGTAACTATTGTAAATAATGAAACCATGGCTTGTTATGTACTAAATATGTATGTTTAGTAAGTTAAAAAGCAACCTTTTAGATGCAGCTTATTGCACCTACCTACTCATCACTCTACATTGCCAATTTACTATCTATAATCCCAAACCATATAAGATACAAATTATTGCAGTTTGAAAACTGATTATTTATATCTTGATAAACAAGGAAGTGTTTATTTGATAAGGAGGCAATTCAATATCTTAAAAATGTCTTAATTTTTCTGCTACTACAACTTCTTAATAAACATTTCAGTTTCGGTTTGAGCAACCGCTTCAATGGCGAGTTCCCGTCGGGGCTGCAGTCCCGGGTCGCGCCCGAGGAGTACCAGGCGACGGTGGCGCGCATCAACAGCGTGCTGAAGAAGACGCTTCCCGTCAACGTCAAGTGGCTGTTCTGCGGCTGCGTGTGCTGCTGCTGCACGCTAGGATGCTCTCTTTGGCCTGTTATATGTCTAAGTAAAAGGGTATGTGTATCTTCTTTTTGGACTCTCAAACTGTTCGAGGAACCTAGAGTCGGTCAATTTCTACTAGGCACTAGGAACAAGTTCTCAAAAAGCTATAATAGAGGGTCTATGTCTCTCTGATAATTCGCACACCTACAAAGTTAATAATCATGCACATTGCCTCACGCCGTGTCGCCTTAACCTTCAACTTTACTTCGATCGAACAATTAACTACTACGGTGTATTTTTAAACCCAAGCTGCGCCTTATTGATTTCATTATACACTCCTTGTTCAATATTGTAACGCTGATAATTTTCTATAAATGCTTTGGCATACCTAATACGACGGAAATACGGATATACTAAAATAATTTAAGAAATTCATTTAAAACATTTTTGTATAGCTTGTCTGTTACTCAAGTAACATTCTATATATCACTAGCTGTTGCCCGCGGTTTCACCCGCGTCCCGACGGAACTACATCATCAAATTGCCTTTTTTTGCCTAAAACCTTGTCCAGGGTCCCCTCTATCTGCGTACTAAATTTCATCCAAATGTGTCCAGCCATTCATGCGTGATGCCGTGACCAAGAGAAATATTCATTTTTATAATATATATATATATATACGTAATATAGATATACGTAATTTGTATTTAAGTTTATTATATATATATATATTTATATACACTGTTTCTTGGGTAGCAATCTACCCAAGCTTCATTAGCAATCTTTTACTCTGGTATAAACTTGACCAATAATAACGTTTTATTAGATGAACTCTGTTCGTTGCACAGAAACTTTATAATTACTACGATATATAAGATATCTTTGACGATAGACACGTGCAAGTTGCGGCGCCATTAGCAGCAGCTTGATTAACGCGACGATTATAGATAACTGGCGTTGTCACCCGCATCCCTAGGAAAAGTATCCTAATGAATGTCCTACCACAAGTATCAATATCTTCAAACGAAATTTCTTCAAAAACGGTCCTGCCGCAGTTTTAACGTGATAGCCTAAGGATTTATAATATTAGTAACATCACTACATAGTATAAAACAAAGTCGCTTTCTCTTTCCCTATATCCCTATGTATGCTTAAATCTTTAAAACTACGCAACGGATTTTGAGGCGGTTTTTTTTTAATAGATAGAGTGATTAATGAGGAAGGCTTTAGTATATAATTTGTCAAGTTTTGGTATCCAGTAGCTAAAATATCGCGGGCGAAGCCGCTGGCGGGAAGCTAGTAGTATATAGTCTTTGATTACTAAGGATGATATCCTATTCTGCCCGTGGGACTATTAATTATCCAAATCACAAATACCGTAGTAATAAACCTATCTATACTTACAAGATATGCACATAATACTCCTGGTCAAGTTTATGTATTATTCTGTTTATCACAGACCAGAGTAAATGAAGGATAAATAATCGAATAATTTTATAAAATATTTTGTTCTGATTGCATACAATTCTACATATTGTGTTATTTACAATTAATTATTTATACCGTTGTATTGTTTACTAATTATACTTTACTACTTAATTATTACGCCATGTATGTAGGTACTTTGAACATTTACCTACTCGTAAACAGGATATTTTATGATACGCGTTTTATATTAAAACAATTTTATCATTGTTTTTAATGTTACTATATTATATATAGAAAACCACTTTTTGTAAGGATAGAAAATAGAATATATGTATAACAAATTTTCTATCCTTCTTATCTTATTTATCTTCTACTTACTTTATTCTTACTTTTTATTTAGTATTTATTAATGTATGTTGAATTTAATTCCACCCAGTCAAAGTATGCATAACAATGTATTTAGACGATAATAAGCCAATTTAAATTGATTAAAGAATATCAAGTATATGATATTTACTAACATCTACAATGTTGATACATATTTACGTTTATAGACGTGTCGACCAGCGCCACGTTCAACCATTATACATGGTTTATCGATCCCTACACTAGTTAGAATACCAAGTTGAAATGTTGATGATAATTTTGTTTTTTTTTTCTTTGCAGACGCAACACTCTCTGAACAAACTGTTGGAATGGGAAAACAGTCGACTTTATAACAAGCTAGGACTTCGCTGGCGACTCACAAAGCAACACTGCGACTCCTCGTCTATGATGGAATACGTACTTCTTATAGAGTTTATTCCAAAAATACCCATATATAGGCCCGACTAAATTTACACGACCAGGCGACCCGAGCGTCGCCGTCGTAGTCTAACTTAACTGTAAATATAACACAAACAAATCATTAATAATACTGAACGTCATTGCATCTGAAAATAACAACTAATTCGCATGGCCAAGCCAATGAATCCGTAAGCTAGAATCCATTACAAAAATTGAGGATCAAAATAGCCCAATTAGAAACTGTCTGTCAAAATTTGATGGAAGTCACACATTGTTGCCGTCGCGTAGCGCGCACGATTTGGTATAATTAGGTTTACAGTGTCGGAGGCATACTAGCGATGTCGTTCCTGACATAGTGCTGTTTATTGTAAATATAAGCAAACGGTACATATTAAACACGGACAAATAAGTGCTAATGTTAAATGCTTTATGTGTATAGGTGTCGCATTATATCGCAAGCTTAGACTGCAAATGTTATCGCAATGTGTATATATTTTTTGAAGTTTAGAATGATCTAAAGCTTTTGGAAGCTGCAAAATATTGTTATCGAACTTCTGATATAATAAGTACTATAACTAGAATTTTAGATGATTGGCTAAGTGCTAGCAACATATATGGAACCTATTGTGTTTTGTTCAATGTGCAATTGTACTGCATCAATACTCGAATTTACACAATTGTATCTTTATATGAACTTCTACAAACTTCGTCTGGACATTACTTCAGATACCTTTATATCTGAAAGTTTATGTTATGGAAGCACTTTTATACTTACGATTATCTACAGGTAGAGTACTGTTTAGTGTCAGTTCGTGTAGTTTCGTACTGGCGTGTCGCTGTCCTGACGCCGTCACTTCCGTGGCGGTACTAAAGTTTTAACCCCTACTTATACTAGATGCTCAGACACATACCTTGTGTATTTTTGTGTTCTTTTTTATTTTGCTCCCAATCAGTTCATTTCAGACTGACCTATTTCAATAAGTTAAATATCGATACGCATTTCTAATGATATATTAGGTACCAATTCGTTACGTAATTATGCATTGACTTGTAGATATTGTACTTCGTGAACGGTCTATTGCCGAACACGTTTGAATAGTCATTTTGGTTGTTAATTGCTCTTTGTTGTGTTGACTGAAATATTCACAATCAATTTTGATAAATTGGGTAATTACACCCGATATGAATTATTTGCAATTGCATATTTAAATTAAATGTAACGAAGTAGTAAGCTCACTGTCATAACGAGCGGGCGCGACTCGCTCATGTCAGCGCTATTTTTATTCACATTTATTGAACTAACTTCATTGATATAGGTCAGTGGCTATTATTCCCTCAATTCATTCTCATCATCGCAATTGTTTGGTCGTATTCCGTTCATTATATTTGTTTATATCATTTTTTAAAGCGTATACTTGTATTGCTTTATGTATGTTATGTACCTGAATGTCCACATTAGTTCAGTAGGAATGATAGAATCTGAACAGTAGCGACAGTTAATATCGAGGAGCCGATTCTAAAGTATATGCTAGGGTAATGTTTGGGACTGTGTTATTAGACGATTAGCTTATATAATGTTATGTAACATTCGGGGAATCCCCGCCCTCTTTTCTCTTTTCAACATGTTGTGAATGAGAGTATGCGAAGGGCCGACATGACTTATCATCGCTGCTAAACTTATCCGTAATTATAAGATTTTAATTGAAACGTAGATTGCTGGGAATGTTCTCTTGCCACACGTTTTAGTTGTATAATAGTGGTTGAACGCAACGGTTGAAAAGCGAACAGGGTATGTTGACAGTAAGTTGTACTATAAGGAATTGTAAATATTTTAAGAACTTATAGATTATTTTTGTTCAAATAATAAACTTCACTAAATGTGATGAATTCATACATCTTTCTTTACAAGGATCCTTCCCGCATTGTTTGTATCTACTATATTTCTCTTTTTTTATCGTGATACCGGCTGCATACACTGAAAACTTAATTTACTTGTGTATTAAGAACATAGGTATGTATTATACAGTTTAGAAAGATTACAAAAGACTATTCCAGTCGGCGATCTGCGATAGGTACGTAAATAATGCAAGTACATAACTACTAACATTCGAGGAAACTTCTATTATGGTAAAACAAAATCGACAAACTATTATGGTAAAATATTTATATAATATGTATCCAATAAGCCGTATTCTAGAAACCATAGACGTATCTACTAGAAATACATACAATTGAACACTTTAATTTCCATTTAAAAAGAGGCCTTTCTTGTTGTTGCGTAGTTTTATTACAAGAATGGTATGGCCAAAAATATTATCTTCTTTTCATGATTAATGTATTTATATTATAGTACAGCCAACATCCAAACATTCATTTGAGGAGGGAACTTAGTCTCGTACTAAGGCAATAAACCAAAATAAAAAGTGGAAATTAATTGGAATTATTAGATTTATTTTGTTATAAATTACTTCATCATATACACATAAGTAAATACTCAAGGCACTTAACATTATGGTCCCTTCAAATGATACACTTAAAATTATGACACAAACAGAACAATAAAAATGTACAAAACTGACACCTAAAAGAATCTCCTAGACAAATATACTGTAATTTCACGCCCAAAGGCTACATAAGTTTTTAATACTAGATTTTACGACAATATTTGTAATTTAAATATAAACTAATAGGTACATTGCTAACAAAGAAGGATTTATTTTAACATCGCATCAGTATAATATCAATAACAACGATGGATTGCAATATCAAGATTACACGACTAGTGTTAGTAAAATCTCTGACAATATTCAAAACTGATTGCACTTTAGACGCACCACGGGTACCATTGCAGATGTCTCGATTTACAATAAAAATTAACAAATAATAATCAAATTATTAAAACAAAGAATCAGATCGAGAAAAGACTACACAACCATTACAAATAATATCTACATTGTCTAATTTAGGGACGTTATTTTATACAAGCTCTTATTATTTACATTCAGTCGTTGGAACGTTACTACTCAATATATTAATTTCATAAAAGCCCGAAATGGTAATACAGCAAAAGCGGGCACTTACGTTATTATGGCAACATTAGTGCGAAAACGCAAATAATTCATTATAATTGTACAAATCCATGGCTCACACTTCATTCTCTGATGTATTTGGAAGTTTAT
Source organism: Pyrrhia umbra (assembly GCA_963891755.1). Taxonomy (NCBI): domain Eukaryota; kingdom Metazoa; phylum Arthropoda; class Insecta; order Lepidoptera; family Noctuidae; genus Pyrrhia; species Pyrrhia umbra. The sequence continues at coordinate 6,648,459 of OY982937.1, read as the reverse complement.
TATAATTTCATTAGCGATAACTTGGATGCATATTGTTCTCCTTTACAAAATAATTATATTGCACCAAAGGAAACAAAATTCCATCGAAAATTGACTGTTGATTAATCTGCCATATCTCAGAAAGTGGTAAATACCTTTTATAAGTAGTGACATCATGATAATATGGTAGACGTCAGTCTTGATGTACCAGTATCACATGTTACTCGCAATTTATCTTAGCCACGGGGGCACGAGGCGCGACGCTGGACCGCCAGAGGAACTCCTTGATTAACTCATATGCACATAGTTAATGGGGAATTGTCCTTTCAGTCCGTTGCATTCGCCGAAGTACCACTCGTCGTTAATTTTGTATCTAAGTTGTATAGTGTCGCCTGTGAGGAAGCGTAGGTCGCCGGGCTGCACGGGCTCGAAGTCGTACAGTGCGACGGCGACGCCGATGAGCGGCGGCGGCGGCGCGCTCTCGTTAGGCAGGGGCACCTTGATCTCCACGTAGTTAGACGGGAACAGACCCTGAGCGCCATTCCTCAAACTGCCACACAGCCATTCTTGGTCCACTCGCCGTATCAACTTTATCCTCGAGTTGGCCTGGAAACAATAATATAATTCTTAAGACATTAAGCTGCGTAGTCACCTATTGTAGCCTCAATTCAGAATAGACATTATAGCGACGATTTTTCACACGATATTGAAATAATTGTCCTTCATTTTTCTTATTATGTCTTTATAAACCTCCAAGTGCATACGTTGTTAAACAGACATTGCCAACACACGTCACAATTAGTGACGTCAACTAGTTGTTGTTAATAAAAACAACAAAGTGAATAAAAATGGAGTGAACTGTGCGTACTTCGCACAAACTGACATTGGTGTCAATATTTTTTTATGTTTTATTAATAACCGTCTTGTGCGCAAGGAATGGTCAAACGGTATCAAAGGACGCAAATTCAATTGATCATGCGTATTGGCGTAATTAGTGACCTAATAAGATGATGCTCACGCGATAGTAGGTACATCCTTACATTAAGGATCCGACCTTCTGCGAGTAGCGAAGCGTAGTGACCTCTATCAGCAAGTATTTTATTCTTGGTACGAACGTACGATTGTAACAAGATTTATAACTGAACTCATGACCCGCTCTGATTCGCTAATCATTATAATTACGAAACGTTGCGTGTTTGTCATTAGTACAATCACTTGCGAATTGCGAACTGCGTATTGTGCAGGTTATAGACATCGGTAGGTACTGACTTAATTAACTTTCCCTGTATATCAGAGCCACGCTCCGCTTTGTGACGATGAACGAAGACGATAAGTGATGATAGAAATACAGTGACAACTCGAATTGTAGAGATTTATTTATTGCGATACTTATGTAATGCAATATTTATGCTAACGAAGATTACAAATAGAAAAATATGTAAAAAAAAATATATACACAGAATGTCTATGAACTGACATTAACTTATCCCCGGTAGACAAACTATTTCATCATGATCATCATATCAGCCTATCGCCGTCCACTGCTGAACGTAGGCCTCCTCCAAAGAGCGCCAACTATCCCGGTCTTGGGCAGCTTGCATCCATCCGCTGCCTGCCACCTTCCTTAAATCGTCAAACTATTTATGGAACTGTTATCTAAGTAGGGTCGTTGCGCCGGTTAGCGACCACTTAGCTGACTTGCGCACTTTGAAGGAATTAAAAACTACTTAATATGTACGCAAAATCGTTACTGTCCATATAGATGATTCAGAAATATAGTCAAGATGCATATAAATAAATAAAAATAATACACTTCCATATATAAATTTGGAAAAAATATCGAAAATGTGCAAAAATAGCCAAAACGTCAGTTACCGACCACTTTGGTCAGTATGCGACCACTGGATGCCAGTTACCGACCACTATTTTAAAGGTGTTTTTTTATTATAAGGCTATTATTATTGATGCAAAAATAAATTAAACATATTTATAAACAAATAATCGTCAACACCAATAATGATTTTTCATTGTTTTTTGAATATAATATTGATTATCTCGAGCTTGGATTGAAAGCCACTTTAATTCGCTTTTCACTATTCGCATGTAATACTGGGTCATTCTGGTCTTTTGGTCTCGATAACGTCACGTTTTCTTCCTCTTAGTAGACCCTCTATACTATTCTATAGTAATTCGAGGAATCCGACGTACCTGATATCATCAGCCTATGGGTTTCCCAAGTATTTTGGGGTTGGTTACCAGTCCCAACAGATGCAGTTGAACACACATGGAATGACTGCCTATCTAACCTCCACTTTCTAATTACCACGTATCCCGATACCTTTCTGTAAGAGAGAGGATGTCACACCTGGGTTCTGACTTCCCGCAACATCATCTGCCTAGCCTTTTCCCAAATCGATAAATTAATCGTCGTAACGATTATCAAAGTTGTCAAAGTCAAAATTACAGCTGGGACCAACAGTTTAACATGTTTCTGAAACACGAAGGAGTCTCCGTATTATTTAGATGGTCACCCATCCACAAACCAACCGCGGCAAGCAGAGCTTTACTTTGACTTTCAAAGGTATGTTTTGAAGGATCTTAACTCAAATGTTATTTATTACATACTACACCATGGTGAACGCTAACTGATGTCAAATTCCATAGATTATTGCTCACAAACCGCGCGCGGCCACATATTTGCACTGATTTTGATAGGCATTTGTCAAAAATTTACAAAGAAAACATGTGGTCGTTTACTGAAAAAACGTATCTTCATGCCTAAGTTATACTATATCCAAAAATATGTAATCATAATTTGAAACATTGGGATCATAATTAACAAAATGAAATAAGACTGAAGCAATCAGTATACGACCACCCGGCCGCTTACTAACGCATCAGTTACAATTACGTTTCAGTAAGCGACCACTGGATTTTAGTGAAAAATAAGATAAAAATCAGCAAAATTATTATTAAATAATCGAAATCACTAAATAATTGAACTAACCACGCTTTCATATTGGTTAAACATACAATACAAAGTACCAAAACATATCATTGAACGCGGTCCGTCGCGCTGTTTTATTTGCAAATTCACTGTATTTTCGCACATCACCGATTATCACGAAAATTGAAAGGCTTTTTTCTAAGTTAGGTAAAAGCATTTAATTTAAAATGTATTAAATACTAAATGCTTAACTATTCCAAAGTTATTTGGTATATTTTTTTATGGTTATTGCTCATAGAAATGTTATTATCCTTAATTAAAGAAACCTAGTCGGTCAAGTGGTCGGTAACCGAAGGTGGTCGCGTAACCGACGCAATGACCCTATCTAATCTCGAGGTTTGTTTACATACGTTCTAAAACGATTTAAGGCGTATTGAAAATTAGTCATAATGTAAGAGTACACATTAGTTATCTAATTTATATCTTATCATCATCATCACAAACTAGATATTACGTAGTAGGTTCACAAACAAAGGAAGCAAGCATTAATCCACGACGTTATATTATATTGTTTGCGACGTTTTCACAAGAGTATCATAGTAATGAGCGATAATTATGTCCTCCTGATATATTTTATATGTATATCTGCAAAAGCGCAACGTTACTTTACATCAGTAAATATCATTGGCAAACTTCGAAAACGGTTTTTATATTGGCAATTCGGTATTAAATGCCCAGTAACTACTCTTTATAAATATTCATCGAACCAGATCTTTCAATACACATCAGAAAGAACCAAAATTGATCATTCGTGCTCCACGAACAATAAGTTTCAGGTCTCTTTGACCTGATAAACTGATAATACGTCATACTAGGTACCTATGTTATAATGTCAGTTAACCTTTGTGACTGCTTAAGTCATTGCACTTAATTCCTTATGCGCATGCAGTTATCTTGCGGGATTTTCCAACAGTTGGTTCAGAGAAAATTTTAATAGCTAAGTTTACTCATCATCATCCTTCTAACCTTTTCCCAACTGTGTTGGGGTCAGTTTCCAGTCTTACCAGATGCAACTGAGTACCAGTGTTTAAATGGAGCGACTGTCTATCCTACCTCATTAACCCAATCACCGGGTAAGACTGATAGTCAGACTTTCTGGCTTCTAACTACCCATAACGACAAAGATCTATAAATGGCGGCTGTTACTTAGCCACGAGCTCCTCTCTAACTTTGTTTTTTTTTTTTTTTTTTTTCTTAGCCTGTGCTGTCCCACTGCTGGGCAAAGGCCTCCCCATCCTGCTTCCACACTTCCCGATCCTTCGACCGAGCCCACCAGTCTCGATTGTGAGCATCTAGGTCGTCGCGCCACCTTTTTCGGGGCCTACCCCGTCTGCGGTGTCCATCCTGGGGTGTCCACTGGGTGACAATAGTGGCCCACCTCTCCGGATGCATTCGGCTGACGTGTCCGGCCCAGTTCCATTTTAATGTTGCCGTCTTTTGCCCCACATCAGCCACTCCTGTTCTGGAACGTATCACGGTATTCCGTATGCGATCGGTCCGCTTAATGCCTAAAAGGCTACGTTCCATTGCCCTTTGGCAAACCTTGAGCTTGGACTTCTGACACTCGGTGAGAGACCAGGTTTGCGCACCGTAGGTTAGGACGGGCAAGATACACATGTCAACTAATTTTCGCTTGAGTGAAAGGGAACTTTGATTTAAAAAATAAAAATAAATGCTGTATGAACCCTTTGTGGCGCGCTTCAAACAATGTTCTGCAATCGCCCATCCTTTCGCTGCGTGAAACTCATAGCAGAATTGCACCATGGCCGTTATTTGTAGCGAACTACTTTGATTACATTACATGTTTCTCAGCGTAGGAGCGATGCTCAATTTAAATGAATGCCGAATGCGAAGCGACGAGATAGGTGATTTAGTATTCCGAATATTGAAAGACCTAGATTATTTGTATATATTAACAATAAGCAGAAAAAATACAGGTATGTTATCTTGTCAAGTGGTTAATAAAAAAATAAAAACTCGGATGTGGTGTTTCTCGGTGTCTATAAGATCGACATTAACCTACATTTCGCTTCTCAATTCTAGCTCCACGTCCTCGTGTGGATGTTTTGCTAAATACGTTTGTCGGTACAGTTTAATATACTAAATTGGTTTAATTGGATTTTTCCATGCCGCATGTGGCTTCGCGCAGTGCTGACGTAGCCACCGATCTGCTAAATCGTCTGGTGAATCTATTAAATACCTACACGTGATGAGAAATATGTAAAGAATCGTAAAATTCCTTTAACTTTATAACCGAATAAAATTATAATTTCAAAATGTGTTCTATAATGGAGATTCCATTTAAATATTTATGTAAATAAAATCATGTGACGATCTACAACGATATTATAGGGAAGTGGCGATGATAACAAGTTCCTGTCAAAGTGATAATGCCGCGCTCAATGCAAAACATTTTATCAATAAAATTGCCAACACGCACATAACGTCAGAATATAATAATAAACAATCATTGCGATGACTGATGAAAGCAGACACGCTATACGCCCCAAACAACGAATTCCCGGAAAGCCAATAATGCGTTACACCTTCCAGCCACGTTTTTAACGTAACGGATACCAGCACTTCATTGTATGTCTGCTTGCGTCACTACATACATGTGTTCCAATGTAGAATGGCAATGCATATGGTAATACGGAAAAACAACCAATAAACATTATCGGTGCAAATTTGAACAATTGGTTAGCATTGTGCGCATACGTTCGCAACATCTATAGACTTCTGCCTTTGAATTCTAATCGGCATCGCCTACAAAGCAAATGGTTATCTTAAAGCGACACATATCTAGTTATATAGGCTTTTGTGACGGCGTTTTATTATTCACGTCGCAAACGTTCATTCATTGAATTTTTAACTCAGAACAAAAAACTATTCACCTCAAGCGGTGTAGAGGAGAGTCATAACATTTTTGTTACTGTAGAACGGGAGTATGGGAGCATATTAAATACAATTTCGTATAACTTGGAATATATATATGTATACCCAGAACAGCATGACTGTAACGTTTCAACGCTCAAAGAAAAATAAACAGTGTGTATTTGGACATTAACCCATTCCACATTCAAATACATGTAGCAACAAATTTTATGATAAAGCTATAATTATTACACAATTACCTATATATGAAGTAACGTAACTTCGTAATAAAAGTATTCTTACAAATATGGAAAAATACGCAGATAATGAATGCAGATTATTGACGCCCTCTACCGTTGCCTAACAATTTTCTAGCAATAAACCACTCCTATAGTGTTCATAGTATGTATACGCAACTTGTATGAATTCGAAAGTAGTGCACAGCGCAAACTTAACGCGTCTCGCCAAGATATCACTTTAATTACTCTTGTCTTGTATACTATAAGTAACCCTTAAGATCTACGCCACAGACTATTTTATCATAGTTATCTAGTTATAATAAGACTTGTAGTTGAACAAAGACATACAAATGGAGATTAATGTCACGTAGTTTTTCCATATCAGGCTCAAAGGACCATTACTTGCTATTTCCTTGCAGACTGTTCATACGTTTCATAATCATTTATCGCAAAGTAGAATCGTACGATGAATTAATAGGTAGGTACCGGAACTTTGATATGTTTGCTCAGCAAAATACGATATAGCACAATGTTAACGTATGTACAAACCGTTTTCGCAATGATGGTACTACGGCTGCGTGATCATCAACTTTAAAGAAAACATATGTTCTAGATTTCTAGAATGTTTGCAGTTTATGAGTCGTCATTGTGATGCAAATCGGTCCCCAAGAAATTATTGTTTATTGATTTTATCTCTACATTGTACACAAGTAAACAAGTCGACACAAAGGATAGATATTTATGTGTTCTTCTCTTTGATTTGAGTCAATGTGCTATTAAAATTAATTACAAAATCGAATGCCACAAAAATCTCGTGTTATGGTTAAGTCTGAGAAACTTAGGTCTAGTAAAATTCAGTAGTTCCTTCGGTCTTGTCTTGCCAGCCGCAATGTTTCGTTTCAAAGAAATTTTTGTGCCCTTTCCTAACCAATCATACGTAATGAATACCGAATAAGTTCTATGTACAATATACAGTATTTACGGTCGTCGAATGTTGACCAGTCTGAAATCACCGTACTGTACGCAAAAACCTCAATGTTATCGGAATAAAGCCTACAGAATTTTAATGATAAGTAGATTTACTGACAACCTAATTGAATTATTTTTTTTGTAAATTAACCATCTAAGTAATTGATCAGTTATTGCTAAGATCCGATTTCGGGCATAACATAAATATTGATACATTGACCTTAAACTTGTTTCGCAAATACAGAATTTTAAGCCAAACGATGCGATACTTACACCAACATAACAATTTCTAAAAATACACAGGTGTTTTGGCCACACGCCACGAGTTGTAAACAAAACAAAACTCCTAATATTTGCAAATTGTTTCGGGAGTATCTAGAGATACCATCACAGTTCCAGCACAATCCGAAAGATAAACAATAAAGGACAAACTTATAAGTTAGCGAATTTGGTAATAAATCTAGTCTCAAATAAATGTAAATTTCGCTGCAATAATAGTAGTCCATGTACATGTACTCACCGAAAAGCATAAATCGTCGGGATGATCGGTGAAGTAGTCGAAAAGAGCAATTGCGTATGGCTCTTCATCTTCACAGTTGGCAAGTTGATCAGGGGCAAAATCGGGGACGTCACTGGGCCAGGAGGTCTGCACATCTTCGTCCGCGTCTACTGGCGGGGGAGGAGGAGGGATCGTCGGCATAGGCGGCGACGGTTCCCTCTCTGGTGAGCACTCCTCATCATCCCAGCCGAAAGGCTTCGTTTCCTGTACCAAATCGCAAAAATAAGTCAGTCAAGCACGTAATATATCAACATAAATAACGCCTTTAAGTATAGACCAAATTGAGCAATACACCTTAAAAAATCTTCAAGGTTATCGCTATTATAAATCTGTAATTAATAAAATAAAAACAGAAATGGTTTTGTTTTTGTTTTTAAATAGGTAATAATATAATTTTCAGTGTTACAAGAAATTAATTAATGAGATAGACAATTTTTTCCGACAAAACAAAAACTACTGCACCGAATAGATACTTAGCATCCAAAATAAATCCCAAAAAATCCGTGTGATTAACGGATTTTAACGATGATAGATAGAGAACCTTGTATATTAATTTTTTTGTTTACAAAATAGCTATTAGGCGATTTACACGCTGTTTATAGTTTTGTCTAAAATTAAACTACATAGGTATTTGTTTGGTTATCATAATAACAACGTATGACGCGGTCTACATAATCATCATCATTACGTAATACTGTATGCGTCGCTAGGATTCTAGAGAGTGGACCAACAAACAATATCTATAATGCTTGTATCGAGATAAACACGTGCGAGAATAGGTCGTGATAATAAAATATTACACTGCGATGTTTTTTTATTTCATAGATTTCACGAATTGTCGATGTGTATCTTTGTCTTTAATCAAATCTGTAAAATACATCAGTTCCGTGTGCCGTGTTTCTTACAGATGAACCTACTACAACGCGACGATTAGTATCGAATGCGATCGAAATTCCCATAATAATTAAAAGTATATCAGTAAGAGTCAGGACATTTTAGAGCAAGTAAGACGAATATTATATACTTTGTGTTACTTTGTGCTATATCGGGCCGTTCCGGGAATCGAACCCGGGACCCTGCTCACAACAGTCTCCTTTGCGACCACTAGACCAATGAGGTAAACAAAGTTGAAAAACATCCAACATTTACATAGATCACGGAGCATTATTGGCGAATACGAATACTATGAGCATTCTTGAAAAAAAAGGTGATAAACCCAGATTAGTCACCTAGTTGTGAAAAACTGATCGAAATCAAGTTAATGACATTATAAGTACCATGTGCACGACAATGATAGCAAAGATATGATTCGATAGCTATACGTATCTACTAACTACTTGCAGCGTTACTTGTTTTTATATCGTTTTAATGAAAACTCACAATTAAAACATCAGCTCACGGACATTGTGATAATTATCGTGAAAATTTTAAAGCACCTTAATTAATGGTACGGTCATGACCACAAATAGCACGCATGCTTAGCACTCATTGCGGTCTGTAAATGTAGTGCTAGTGCCGCGAAATGACCTGTTTGATATCCTGGCGTTAATTTGATTTAAAATATTTTGAAGCTCGGAAAACTACCTAATACCCAGCTAATGAAATATAATAGCTCATATTTCGTGAATTGGTTTTTAAAGCTTCCTGAACACACTGGATTTTTTTCAGACTAATAAGTAATACAGATACCACAATGTATTGACAGTATAATTAATATTGGACAACTTCGTCATTTACAAGTTTTTGAACATACAATCCAAATCCTTACTAATATTAAAAATGCAAAAGTAACTCTGTCTATCATTCTTTTATTACGGGAGAACAGCTGTACCAATTAGATGAAATTTGGTATGGAGATATACTGAAACCTGAGACATAGTTTTTTTTTAGCGAAAGAAGTTATTTCAGAACACAGGCCAGTGTAAGAACACATGCTTCTTGTATTCTAATAGTATGTAAAACGAAATTCTTAAAGGTACTTACGAAACTATCACCAAATCCATTAGAAATCTTCTGTATAGGTGTGGTGGTGTTCACAGTCATGGTAGTCACTGGGAAACTATTTCCAAATGTATTCTTCAATAAGGCTGAGTTATCTGGTGGCTTAGGCCTGGCTGGCTTCGCGCGGATTATTGTGGGCCCCTTGACCATCTGAGCAGATACGTGGCTCGTAAAGTTACTTGTAACTTCATATACATTATCCTTACTCAAAGTAGGTTTCTTTTTTAAAGGAGGTTTGGTGATGGTTGGCTGCGGCGAAAATGGGTCAACAGCAGTAAAATCATCCATTGTATCCTCCTTATGAACAGGTTTCCTTGTATGCAGAAATAGATCAAAATCATCTTCAAAACCACTCTCAGCTTGTGAGGCATTGCCACCATTGTGAGCATTGTGGTGATTGGTAGATGTAGTGGCATCTGACCCAAAGCTGTCTACACTGAGACCATCACTACTCGATCTGGTGGTAAATGTGGGTGAACTTGGAGGTGATGACAGATCTATCAAAGCACCCGTTTGCACATTCTTTGGCTCACATTTTGGAAACATTTTATGAGTGTCCACATCACTGTTACCATCTGTTACACTTTGTTGGACAACATAAACATTCTGATTATTCACTACTTTAGATTTACGAGATAATAGGGAGGAGAGTACTGTTGGCTTCCTTATAAAATGTGATGGTTTTGCAGGAACATCAGGTTGCTTGGCAACTTTTGGTGGTGGCGGACGAGGTGGTGGTTTCTTTTTTTGTGTAAAATTTGGTGATGGCTCAAAAACATCTGCACCAAAGGGGTCATTGTCCCAATTTGTAACAGGAGAGTATCTGTTCATAGCCATGCCAGGAACACCTGGAGCAGGCCGAGTTGGGCCTTTCATATCTGTCAACAAATGAGGGTTACTTTAGACACTCTAATTAACAATTACATTAACCAATCTTATTGTCACTTAATTCAACAATAATACAATTCTAACAGTTTCTGTGAATAATTCATAATTATTCAGCCTTGGAGCTCTCCACTGTTACTGAACAGTAAAGCTGTGCTATCCTATTTCATAATTAAAATTATAATTTATTTAAATGACTGAGACCTGTTTGTGTCTAATTCTCTCTATGTAAAATCTTGTTAAAATCAGAAATTAATGCTTAGATAGTAGTATATTTTTACACAAATACTAGTAGTACCTACTAAACAAAATGCAAATTAAGCTGAATTAGCAGTTAGTAATACAATGATACACAATAAGGCAAAAAACCTCACATAACTTGTTTGAAGATTCTAGCAAGAAATGACTCATAGAGCTTAATAATTCACTAACACACATTTAAATGGTAAATAAGTTAGACAAAATATTGACCCAAAAAACTCACTTAATAAATCGTATTGGAAACGCTTAAAAAAGAATCAAAAACACCATTATGTTCACCAGGGCAATGACTATGATATTGCGCTAATAGTAGATCCGTAAATCGTAGTTTCAAACTCAAATGCGGCGAGCAATGACAATGATCGTAACAAACTGCCTACAACTCTGGCGCACGGCCTGCAAGCAATTGTTTGATAAAAGTACCGCGCAATCAGCCACTAGTCAACTCGCGATAAAAATATTATGATATTGGGATCCACCCACTGAACACTAATGCACACCACTCCGCAGTGATTCCAACTCTGAACTCAGTCAGTATCGCGTGCCAGGTACGGGGCAGAACGGCCTTGATAAAGTTCGACGTAATCGCGTGGAAGGATTATTACTGACATGTTACTCCTACGGCGGTTATTCTGCTCACAATTAATAATCGAATAATGTCCAATACATACCTTTAAATAAATCCATAACGGCCACGGCCACTTCAGCTGTGCAGGCATAGAACAATGGTTTAGTTTGACGTCGTTTATGCTGAGACAATAACAAATAAATTTTAAATCCACCAACCCATCAAATTGGTCGTATACGTAAACAATTTTTCCTTGACGAACTAATCAAACATAAACACAAACTGTAACCAATTTACAATATCACATTTCAATTTTGCTACGTTTGGTTTTAATTCATTTCTTGACCCTTCGAAAGGAAAAATATGTTGATAATTTAACGCTACTTCTATTGCCTTTGGCTGCCTTTGGTTGGCCTATTCACTATAAAAAAATAATACTGCCATTTATTGGGTATCTCTTTCGCACTCTACTTTAAGTTATGCTTCTATCCTGCTGTCTTCTATGGGCATAGACATGAATTTTAAATAGTAGAGAATGAGGCCGGATTGCACAATAATCTTACTACTTGGCCATCATCATTAACATCAGGTTGATAATAGCCTATCGTGATCCACAATTGAACGTAGGCGTCTCCCAAAGTCTTCAGTATCCTGCATCTATTCGAAGAATATCCTGCATAAATTTTTATTTTATTATTATTTTATGGGAAGCGCACACCAGTATTGTCCCTTTTTATGTTAATATGCATATAATTATGTAACCTCTGTTGGAGATCCAAGAACTAACTAAACAAATTAAACTGAGAATTTAAATTAAAATAATTAGAAAATAAACTAAAGTTTTGTTCAATTACAGCTTGGCACAAAAGAGTAGAAATTAATAGGGGCGCCACTTTACCGTTCGTGTGGCAACCCGCTGCGACCGTATAGCGTACCAGCCTATCGTCTTGATACTAAGCTGTATTTTTTTCTACTTTGATTTATTTTTAATTTATTAAAATCAGTAACTATTATAAAATGTAATAACAATGTATTCACATCATGTAACTGAATACAAATTACTTATAAGGACTAATAATGTAAGCACTCCTGTGTATTAATAAAAAAAAAATTGGGTATAATAAAAAGACTTATGAGTATAGCATTATTATAATTGATTCCAATAAATCTTACTCTAAATATTCCACGCCCTCCAAATCCATGTCTTGGCTAGAGCTAGCCATAAACTCATCTGAGTCACGCTCAGATTCAAAGGCACTGCGCTATCATGTTGGAGATTGATTCCTCAACATTTCATGTCCACGTACTAGCCCTCTCATAAATTCATAATACTTTTTCTATTTTGATAACGTGCTGGCATGAATTCTTCTGATCCTAGTCGGATATAGATTGAAATGCACGTTTGGTGCTTCCTATAAAGATTAAACATTTGATTAAACCTCTATCAATATTAAATGTAAAAAGTCTACGATATCTATTTTTTTGTAATATTCTAATGCTAGCTACGAAAAGTATTATATTATCTTGTGATCACGCTCATAGATAAAGTTATTTAGAAATCGAATTTACATATTGCAGAGTATCAAGGCTCAAGCCAAACAAGTATCAATTAATCTAGGCGCGCTATACCAAAGTGTCAAAGACAAAACGTAAACATAACCTATATGCTCGATGTTTATTGTTCAAAATTTCACTTATTTCGTATTCAAGCAATTCAAAACCAAATAGAGATCATAAATTAACACTTGATACAACTAAATACAACAAAACAAACTCTTACATACCTGTCATAATGGCGGTACTTTGGTAAATATCGTCGAGATCGGAAAGAAGAGTTTAAGCCTCATGTTCGACCAGATATCGCCTATAAACATTATAAATTGTTTCCTTGCTAGTACTCCCAATGGTTTTATTTATTATAATGTGGTTTTATTAACGTTTTGATGGTCGAAATAAAAAAATAAGTAACTCGCGAACTTTGTTTACATCGAACGTCACAGAACGACATTAATTGCCACAGGCTGCCAGCAATAAAAAAAATTAGTTCCGTTTCTAGACTTTTTTGCCAAGCTTTTCAGCTTTTCAGGGACTATTCTATGCGGAAGGACTCTATAGTCTATGATTCGGAGAGCACTCCACCGACAGCAGTATTGTATTCTCTTTGCCGACAGCAGTATTTTTTTTTTACAATTTTGGCATTTATTTAAGTCGTCAGTACTCGTCAGTACTGTCAATGTCATGTATGCAATTGGGGTTTGCTAGGTCGGCTCCATGTCGGCTCCCTCCCTTCTCAGCTGATTTGGTAAAATGGATATAAACATAAGCATTCTAAATTCTGTAAACAGAATATGAGAATAGAGATAAAAGTGCAATGACAACTGATAATATATTGTTGTTACCTATAGATGTCTTAGTTAATATTTTTAAGAAGTTAAAATTATCAGATCTTAATAATGTAATGCTGACTTGTAAGACGTTCCATAATCTAATAAAACATGATAATACAATTTGGAGACCCCGTTGCCGAAACAAATTGATGATCTCAAACAGCAGGTAATCTTGTCAATAATTTCAAATTTCACCGTATGCTTGAAACGTGTTTACCAATTGCATTTTTCAGTACGTACGTACATTTTACATCACATTCTAGTATAACTTAAAACCAGTGACGATTTATTTCAGTTCATCAAATGAATTATGGTATAATCGATGTAGAACTTCTCATAACTGGTGCAATGGCTTTTATAAAACTAAGGTAAAGACAAACATAATATTTTCTCTACACTGTATATATAATAAACTATTCTATAGTTTATTTTATGTCCTAACTAAGATATTAAACGTTGCTCTTCTCAGATGATTGTTCATCATTATACCAACTACATGCCATGGTTAATATTTCCCAACTCAGAGTTTTTAGTCGTATCCATGGGCTCTGACCTTTTATCCTACTCAACAAATAAGTATGGTGCACTGAACTATAAAGAAGAACAGTGGAAAATAGAGGTACCCAAAATAAAAAGGAATGATGTAAGGACTAATGACATCTCCCGATTTGTAATGAAAAACAATTTTATTGCTTGCGGAAACAGGTTTGTATTATATATTAATTCCTTTTCATCAAATAGTAGGACAACATTTTAAGTAAATACCTCTTGTTTCATTGAAAGGGCTTAGCTGATGTTTACTTCTGTAAAATAGAATATTCTTTATTATGTACATCAAAACAGAAACAACATAATTATGACATTGGAAAATTACTACTTAAATCACTAAAGAAGATCTTTGACAGACAACTTCTGGATGGATTTATGAGGAAAGGAGTAATATTGCTGTGGGTAGTCCATGATTTACTGTTTACATAATATGCAATAATACCTATAGAACAACTATTATTTCCATATTTAATCAGTTATAGTTCAAGTCCCATGTCATAAGGGGCAAGGTTATTGCAAATAACTCGGTAGTAGACTGTGGGCTACCATGGAGAAATATGCCACAGAAAATCTTATTGTACCAAAAGGACAACAACTCCAATTAAAACAGGTTCAACAGTTACAGTTGCAACCACTCACTTTAACGTTAATATGTTAAATCACTGTTGATTAATTTAAAACAAGGCTAATTTCAGTAAGATATAATAAATTCCTTATATGTCAACAAATGAAAGTATCCTATAATTTAAAAATAATCAACCATAACTTAAAATATCAACTTTAACGTGTTATGCTCATAAAAGGATAAGCATAATTTAATACTTACTTTTCAGAGATGGTTGTACAGCTGTATACAAAGTAAACAATATAAAAAAGAAGCCATGGTTACAGTATCACATACAAGATTGTCATGAAAATGGTGATGTTGAAGTCACAGCAGTCGAGCTTATAGATGGAAGGAATCAACTAATGGTTATTACAGGATCAAATCTCAGTGCCAATGTACAGTTTTGCGGCTTAAGGAAAGACGAAATTGAAAATAAAACATACATCTATAAGGGCAATGAATTGAGTATGCATATTGTTTATTTAATATCATCTCATTTCCAATTAGCTAGTTCACAACAAGATTACTAGTAAACAATCATATAAAAGTCTATTTTTATTTTAGATGTACTAAATGTGTCCATTTATAAAAATGCTGGTACAAAATGTATGGCTATTAATGAATCAGCAGACAAATTAGCTATAGGTCTCAATGGAAACAGTAAGCCCCTGTTGCTTGATGTGATTAAGTAAGTATTGCTAAATAAATGTAGTCATAATGTTGTGTTAATTTTAAATATAAATTACTTTACTATATCTTATGAGTTGTAATTACACTTTAGATTAGTAGCAATAAGTTAAAACTAAACACTTAAATTAACTTCCATTGGCATTAAAATTTGGATGTGAAATGTTCATAAGATTTTTACTATTATTATATCATTAAAAGTATTATTTCAGTCCCAGATTCCTGATGGCTGCTGACACCACACAGAATCGTAAGCAAGCAGTGCGTGATATACAATGGCATGATGAAAACACATTAACATATGTCACTCACTCAGGATTCCTGGAAATGATAGACATAAGAACACATGAAGTGGTAACTACATTTATTACTAACCTAATATTTTGGAGTATTTGAAGGTAGTTTGAAGGGAACTGATTAAGATGCTTTTAGTAGTTATCAGTAATGCAGTACATCATTCTTCTTCCAACTCTTCACACATACCTAATCAAAAACTTGGGTGTGTCACATCCTTGTATTTATTAATAGTGCAATTTAAATATTGATAATGGTATGCTTAGTCTTAATAACTAAAAAAATAAATACCTACCACTTGAAAATTATTATTTTGCAGGTGTACAGTATAAGAGATCCCTTTCAATCTACACTTTATTGTGTCAAATCTGATGGTCACAATGGCATTGTAGTAGGATCGGCTGAATATTCACGTTGCGTGTTATTTGATTCACGCAATCAAAATAATCATGTTCAGGTCAGTAAACATTAGCTTGTTTTGTACTTATACAAGTACCTACGAGCACAATATAATGATAGTTAATTAGGATCCCTTCAATTACTGATTTTATAATTTTCCAGATGTATTTTACGCAAAGAAGAACGTCGCCTGTGTACAGTTTAGAATTTGACCCACACCAGCTTGTGACTGCAGTTGACAGGGGAGTCGGCACATTGAACTTCAATCTTGTTGTTCCTGCAGAAAAACAGAAAGATTACTCCCATGTCTTTTTCTAAAAATAAGTAATTCATTAAATTAATATATTATACATTATGCTATATTGATATAGCGTTTAATTATTTAAATCAAATATAATTACAAACTGGTATCTTGATTGAATATCTCCTAAATGAATAAAAATGCAAACCTTGGTTGGTTACCTTGCATTTTTATTCATGAAGTCTGAAACTCAAGCTAAACTCAGTGGTGAAACCATTCCTGAGACTTCTGTATCAATCTATTAGGTACTTATCTATACTAATATAATAAACCTGAAGAGTTTGTTTGTTTGGACGCGCTAATCTCAGGAACTACTGGTACGATTTGAAAAATTCTTTCAGTGTTAGATAGCCCATTTATTGAGGAAAGCTATAGGCTATAGGTATACAGTGGCGGATCCAGGATTTTGGTTTGGGGGGCTTGATTCTGGTGAGGGTAGGTTTTATCAAGCGAAACACAAAAAAAGCACTGAACATTTTATTTTGCCTAACGCATAATAAGTCTCCTTGCTTAGCTTTTGAGGGGGGCTTGAGCCCCTTAGCCCCCCCCCCCCTGGATCCGCCACTGGCTATATATCATCACGCTAAAACCAAAAGGAGCGGAGCACCACTATTCAACGCGGGCAGAAGCTAGTACTTGGATATTAAGATTATGCATCGAATGAAAACTGAATCATTACAATCAGCAACCAAACTAAAGTATGTCCTTCGTTATACAGTGAATACAGTGCTTAACCTGTTCACCTTAATTCGATATGATTCCGTTTACAATTTTTAAAATTGACGCGCTTATCTAGTTCCATGCCATACCACATAAGGATGGTGTTTGAGAACAAAATAATATTTACAATGCCAAATATATTCCGTAATGAGTAGTTGAGTGAATAAGGAGTACCGTTAATTTAGGACCTTAATTCAGTGTAATGTAATATCAATTAGAAAGATCTTATACAAAACAGAAGTATCGTAGGTACCCTACCGATGGTGAAAAAATATGATCCGGTTCCGGTTGCCCGAATGTCAAATACCTACCTACGCAATGTTACGAAATGACAGTCAGTCTTACGTTAGTATTGTATTCTCTTTGATGACAGTGACAGATGACATGTATAGAAAATCCAAAAAAAAATTGAAGAGTGAACTGAAAGAAACCAAAACATAACCTCAAATACTTTTATCGGCTGTCATATTTTTTTCAACAAAAACGAACAATGGTGTAACAATATTTGTTAAATTTGTACCAGACTATCTTTGCTCATCCCACAGACACAATGTTTAGATATAAGCTATTTACCTTTTTCAAAACTGCTTACCGAACTCACCGTAGGACAATTGTCACAAGAATTCGAAATTATGCTCCTGCAACTATGGGGCTGTTAACCACGGCCTATTGTGACGAAAAACAAAATGAGTTTGATGTATTGTGGGATGCAGGTAGTCTGGAACATGACTTTTTGATCAGACAAGCTACTACCATTAATGTGAATGCGGCCACTCAACTTCTCACTGTAACGCTAGTCGCTATCCAAGATACTAGTGAAAGGTAAGCATCCTACTCATATTATTTATGTGAAAGTTTGTATGTTTGCAACAAAATCGTTCACTATAATAATTTGGGGAAAAAATTGATATACTTAGTTATTTATCTGGTATAATGTGGTTCCCTAAAATGCGGTTGAAACCATGGGAAACAGCTGCTGGTAACTAAATTGGCTTGGTAAATGCATGGTTTATATATTTATAATCTAAGTTGAGAATATTATTGATGCTACACCAACTATGATACAGGCTACGAGATGCGCTAACTAGGGAGATCTGCCTAGTAAAACAAGCCCTAGAGTGGGGTGAGGATGGGACTCCACCGCACCACTGGGACCAATTAGTTGCCGTGAGAGGATCGCTGTGTGATTTACGACACAACCTTCACACTTTATTTAGTAAGTATATTATTATAAAATTACAAGCCTAAAAAAAATATCTAACTAAATATATCTAAAATTATGTGTAACAATATTGTAATTGCACTTATTTACCAGATAAGAATGGGGTGACATGTTAGGGGAGGCCTAAGTGCAACCTGGATAATATGCTGAAGACGATTACATACCAATTCTTACATAATTTCTTAGATACAATCAATGTCAGAATTGAATTGAAGAAGTCATAATAATATGTCCATTTTACAACATTAACCCATGTGCTTATTAAAGGTATCATAATTTTTAGTGAGTGTTTGGATTTTAACCACTTGTAAAGCTGGAATTGTTAAAACAATAAAATTTACTTGGTGATCTATGCTAATCAGCACCATATTTATTTGGCTTTTTTATGCTTCCCCATTGGCTTTAATTTTGGTAATATACTATTACTTTTTTAGGTTACATGGATTATGCAGAAAAATTAGCAACAGTGGCAGCAGAAATATCATATCTTTCTGGAAACATCGCCGCTTCAGACGCAATTTGCGAAAGAATTGATCATGCATGCAGGTAAATAAAGTAAAAAATACAAAAAAAATGAGTTTATTAAAGCATATTATGTTTTTATGAGAAATATTTTACAGTTTTCTTTTTTTATACATATATTTTAGTTAGGAGTGCTCAAAATTAACAGATTGCTTTTTTTAAATTAAATTTAATACATATTTTATATTTAATATGCACATTAATATGTAAAACAACAATAGTCACTTCTTTTGACTTCTAACATTGTAATAATGATAATGTAACAAAATTTTATAAACAAAATACTCTTATCCTTAATTGATAATTCTGTGTATATACATATAGTGGCAGTAGTGTGTGTTGCAGGACGTGCAACGCGCAGAAACAGCTGACACACGAGCTGCAGCAGGAGAGCCTGGAGCTGCAGCAGCAGGCCATCCTCAGCGCCCCCCCTCAGCTGCAGGATAAACTGAAACATGAAGTTAAGAATGAGAAAAGCAAATTGAAGACTTGACATTGTTTGTGACTTGAAACTACTCACTCCAAATTGAACAGTGGCATCATTGCAAACTACATAAATGTAGAGACAGTCATAGATTTGAGTGAGTAACACAACTGAGGTATGATGCGAACAATAGTAGCTTGTGTACAAGTATTGTATTACTCTTGCATTTTTTTATGTTAATGCAACATGCTAATTGGATAAATTCTATATACAAAATATTATGAGTATGATTTGCTATTCAAATTCAAGAGGAACTTAATTTATTCAAGAGAAATATATAGTCATAAAATAGCCATGGCAAATCTGCTATCAAAATTATCTGTATATAATTCTAGTTAGTGTCCTAAACAATAAGAAACTTTTGAACGGCATTTCATTGTTTTCTTTAGTATTGTTAGTGTACAGAATGAAATAGCAACTTACTTTGATGTTTAAAATGTTGCATCCTTGTTGAGATGGGTTTCAATGTCCACGCGACAAATGGGGCAGTGCTTGTTGGTGCTCAGCCACTGGTCGACACACTCCATGTGAAACAGGTGCATGCACGGTAACCGCCTGAAATACCATGAAGCTATCAGTAGAATAATACTACTTCTGATAATTTTGGACACTTCCAGTACTGGAAATAGTACAATCCAGCAAGTTTCCTTGGACGAAGCGCATTAACTAGTCTCGGGCTTGAGTCGAGATTATAATCGACCTTGTCGATCGAGATTCGCTCGAAATTCTTTTTATGTTAAATCTTTTTTTTTTTACAGAAGTGTTAGTCGGGCAGCTTACGTCCCACTAACGAGCTACGCACTCTGCTCGTTAGTGGGACGTGAGCTGCCCCACTAACAAGAAGACACCTGTGTATTTAGATAAACTTAAAAATCTCGGGATTCACGAAATGAATTTAAAATATGCAAAAACTATTCAATATAAATAATAACTAGATATCAATGCAAGATATAGACAGATACAGAACGAATAGCACCGTCCTTATTCGCAAGGGAATCTGTATGACTAACTATTCGTATCTCGGCTGCTGTCGTAGTTTCCGTAAGACAAGTGTAGGACGGCACCTGCAGTCGGAGTCGACCTCGAAGATGGAGAGGCAGATGGTGCACTTCTCGTCCAGGTGGTGCGGCGCGGGGCGGTAGGCGTGGCGGTAGGTGTTGCTCTCGATGACGGCGCTGGAGGCCCCGCGGCCGCGCCAGCCGCGCGACTCCTCCTCCGCCGCCTCGGCCGCGTACACCATGGCCGCCGCCATCGCGCCCGTGCCCTGCACCAACACATGTACGCTCAATTGCCTATTTGACATCACCTACTAATTGACATTATGTTTCATGAGCTGTCAAAACACGATTATCCCATACATTTTGTATGGGATTTTTGAGTTGTGACGTCACTTATTTGCCAAGTCAATTCACTATTTATTGATTCCAAAGCAATTTAAAAATCTAATTTTATGGCAAATTGAAAATTAGTAGCTTTTTCAAGGCTAAAATAAGATGCTTTTAGGAAAGTGGCCCAATACTCGTAAAAAAGCACCCCCTCGTTCATCATATCCTTAATGATTTGCTTCAACTGGCATATTTTCAGGTTAGGCTGCTAATCGACCATCGAAACCAAGACAATGCTAATTTAAAGGCGTTTGCGTTTTTATAAACTTGTAACATACTCTTTTGTGCATCTGTCGGTATGTAAAGTCCGCTATAATACCTACCGCTACTTAGATATTTGTTGCGCCGTGACCAAACACGAGGAACTTGCGCAGTTGCTGACTACTGTGTGATAGGTACCTGATATCATAATGTTTTTACCATAAACGACGGCTGGATAGATATGTGGAGGTGCGGCGGTGAGGGGTGCATCTGCATGTAGTGATGCATGTGGTGGTGGATATGTTGCCTGTCACTGGAAAAAACATAAAAGTTTATGAGACACAGCTATACAGATCTCCAAAATAAATCATTTATGAATGCAAAATTCACATTTTTTAAGGCGTAGTTGTAGATATTTCCGGAATGTCAAAATGTTATAAAATGCTGATTGTAGAATCGTAGAGAAGAAAGTTGAATAAAGTAGACGAAGCGACTGTTAAATTTGAGCAGAGTAAATTGGTAGGTATATATATACACTTCGCCTATAGTATAAAGGCTCATGATACCTCGTGGTCACGGAACTTTGCCCGCGTATCGCTGCTATCACCCGGCTCGCCAGTCGTCGCCGCCTAGAAGCGAATACATTTGTTCTCGCTTCGCGAATTTTGGTCAAAAGCAAATGAGACAGTACGAGTCTATCGATATTTGGGCACAAATCCAGTACCGAGTTACACGATTTTTGTTAGTCAAGTTTATATACGACGATGGATTTATTGTAGATAGTGCTCGCCACCAAAATATCAATAAGGCCAGTAACAGATGTATAGAGTATGGTATATTTATTAGATATTGATATAGGTAAGCAACTTTAATAGTCTAAAATTATACAAAATAGCTTACAGCATCATAGGCGGCGGAGGCCCCCCTGGGATTCGCGATTCACGTTGCTCGAACTCGTCAGGGAACTGGGAACATAATGTCGTCATCGGGTTACCATCATACATTATATCTGATAAGAGCTCGAATACGAATAAAATGATCCAGATTTCAGTGCGAAAGAGATGGAGCCATACATGTCGAATAGCACTGTCTCTTATTCCCACAGCATTCTGCATAACTATAAAGTTACTGGTCTATATGGGAGTCGAACCTAAGAGACCTCGCCTAGTCTTAAACTACACACAATCAAACTACTATGATAAAATTCGTTGACAGATAGTGTTCGTGTAGTAAAAATATGAATATACAGCGAGCACTGTGGTTGGCGGGAGCGGCACGGGCGGGAACTGCGCGAAGCCGGGACCGAACCCGTCGCCCATCATGCTGCGACGTTGCAGCTCCTGCAAATACAAACGATACGCATTGAACTGGCTCATTGACATACGGAAATTTACCAATAATTTGTTGTAAAAGCATTTTTATTTATCCGAATTATTTAAAGAAAATCCGGAATACAGCAAATACCCATTTTTAGTGCCTTTTGTAATTAACGCAATAGTGAAATATCCCGCGGTATTTCAAAACTACTAATATTAAATATTTAACGAAATAACTTCTTCATTCGATCTATCAGCATCAAAAATAAAAAATACCTTTTTTAATTACTATTGAGGTATTTTGTGTATCTTTTGTTTAAGCTGTCATTTTTTTACCTGAATATTTACGAACGTAACTACTATGTTATTAATAGGTTATTATAATTTTGACACGGTTAACATATTGTTTTTTTTTTCTTTAATAAGTTATGGTAAAGCTTTAGCCAGGGTTCCCGAAACCGTCACCAATGCAAACTCCCGCCACCACGTGTCCATTGTATAATGTAATGTTATATTTCTTTAAAAAAAATACTACAGTGAAAAAACAACTAAAATAAAATAGGTACTACTAAACCGATACACCAAATCAAATATAAGCACTACCTACTATTTTGATCAATTTTTCATAATTATCATTGAAACTATTAACCGAAAATAGTGAAAATACCAAAGCAATGTGAACTTCATGTCTATAAGTACATGCATGTAAAACTTAGCTATCCTGGTGACCCAAGTAAGGTTTTTGTAGCGCCTATTTCCTGGCGCCCCTATAAAATTATGCCCACGGGCGACCTCAAATTCGTTAAAAGTTACAAACGGCTTAGCACGAGTTTTTGTTTATATGTATGTAGTTATAAGAATACTTTTTGCTTTTGCGTTTTTTTTCAAGCTGCACGAATTTTAAGGGTCATATATTTAAACATATTGAATGCGTCAAGCTGAGGGCCGGACGATGTTCCCACGTTAGGGAAACTAATGTAAAATAGGCTGATGATGATCATTCCAGTGTGCTAAAAACTCGTACTAAGGCCACACATCGTGCCACTGGATATAATATAAATGCGTTGACTGATGATTTCTAAAACGTTTTTTACCATCATGTGGTGTTGTCGTTGCCAGAGGCGCTCGTGGACTAGGTACGGCGGAGCGACCGACATGCCTTCTCGACGACGTTCACCCACTGTAAAAATGTATGTGTTTATGAATCAGTCTAGCTTCATCACAAATGGGCGACCACCACTTTTTCAACAGCGACGGTAGCGCGTGATCAGTTTGTGAACTGTTTTGTGCTAGCTGTGGCACTTTTGCGCCGAGCTTTGAAGCTATTATTATAAAACAAGATTGTAGTATTGTTAAAAGGCCTTCTACACGGTCGACACCGGCCACCGACCATCGTGTCCTTGGTCGGGTTAAAAATGAAAATGGACAGAATCGGTTGGAATCGAATCGAAATGGACAGAATGGAATGAATCGAAATGGCCAGAATGGAATGAATCGAAATGGACAGAATGGAATGAATCGGTTGACCGACCAATATTTCGTCGTGAGCGCATCCCTTGCGCGTAGGCTGCGTCCATGGTCGGCCACGAACGCTATCGGCCGTGTAGAAGGCTTTTAACTGGGAAATGGTGGGGTGGAAGTGAGTGGGTGGTGGCGTAGGTAGAGGTACTGACTGTGTGCGGGCGGCGCGTGGTGGTGGTGGTGGTGCGCGGGGTGCGCGATGGGCGTGGCGTGCTGCGCGTGCGGGCCCACGCCGCAGCACGCGCAGCCCGCGTGCCCGCAGCAGCAGCGCCGGCAGCCCGCGCACGCGCCCACGCGGACCCTGCCGGCAACACACGCACTAGAGACCCGACACCCGCTACATCCTGTCCTACACTTGCGTATTTAAATAACATAATATCTACTCAGTACGGTTATTTAGTAATTGCCAAGTTGACGATAACAACGCTAAAATTAAAATGGTGTCACAGTAATCACAAAGTTTAAGTGGTGAAATAAAAACTTCAAAAATCAAATAAACACAAATATCCTATTAAAACAAGGACTCACAACATAATTGGCATAGGGAGTAGGTACGTACCTATCCACTTATAAGTTTATTTCAAGCTCAATAAAGACCCTGCTCTAGACTAAAGATGTTACAACTCAAAAACTAAGATGGGGTTAGTTGAACGATATTATAGAAAAGTATTGCGAAACATGAACGTATAGAAATGTCAGTGACCTGGTCCGCACGAGGTGCGCATGCGGCGGCAGGTCGTTGTGCGCGAAGTGCGGCGGGTAGCTGCCCCGGCGCGGCATGCCCAGCAGCGTGCGCGGGCCGCTCCCCCAGCCCGCGCCCCCGGGCCCCGGCGCCGCCTCGCCCGCCTGCGACCCGGCCTGCGTGAGCCCCGCGCCCGCCGCGCCACGCCCCGGGGACCCCGTCAGGTCAATCACCTCTTGCTGCTGATTATACATCACCGACATCATTTAATGGAACAACATTCTTCTGGTCTTTTTACAGAACAATGTCAATTCTATCACCTGTTATTACTGAATATACATTTATGTTTTTTATTAGAACTACTTTCTCAAGGTCATCACAAAATTTTTTTTAGGAATGGAAAGGCGAAGAAATATATGGAATATTATGTGAAGAATGATATAAGGAGTACGAGCGTATACTGAGCTGTATGTACCAAACACATGTTGCGCACCCCGATATGCAGGCAGGTGATGATGATTAAGAAACACATGGAAGAACTAAAATCTGAAAGAAAATTTTATTGTCTTCTTACTGCTCTCGACAAGAACTTCAAAGCCCCATTCTGCGCTCTATTCTTCTTCTTCTTCCTGCCCTGTTCTCAATCTATCAGTTTATTCAGCACTCGATCTCTCAAATACTTACTACATTGGAGTCGTCTCCTACGAGCATAACACCATCGTCGGAGCTGGAGTCAGACACCCAGTCCAGTTGCAAGTCGGGCGCGGACAGCACGTTACCGGGTGCCGACGTTTCATTAGCTTGAGTTTCCTGCATTACACAAAGAAAAAACTTAGGCTTGACATTCCAGTACGACAAATCGTTTATTAGAAACACGAACCTGATTATTCGTAGTTCTGTTATCTGCCGCCTGTCTCCCTGAACTAGTTCCTGGTTGAGGCGATGTCTCCTTAGGCCTTCGGTCGCCGCCACCATCTATTTTACAACATCTTCCCGCATTGTCAAGTTCAGGCTTCACGTCAACGCTTTCATTATCGTTTTCATTTGTTGAACCTGTTGGCTCTGTTTTAATTTGACAAGGTTCCACAGTCTCTGTTTTAATGGCACTCACTGACGGCAAATTTTCTTCCTTTGACGGCTCTTGTTTTATAACAGCTTGTTGTGTGCCAGGTTCTTCTTTCACTTTTACCATAAAACTTGATGCCTCACCAGTAGTACTGGCGTTACTAGGACCTTGTTTGGTGGTCCTGTTAATTTGAGATCTACCTTGTTGATTGTGATTTGGGCTATAGCACTCTTCATTATGGTTATGAGTCGGCTGTGATGGATCACTGTGGAAATTCACTTTACATCCACAATTACTGCGAGATGCACAGCCTGTGTTCTCTTGCTTTATTTGCACCTTTACACCTGACACATTTTGGGTTTGTGTATTGTTGTTCTGGCTACCTTGTCTTTGTTGGTCTACAGTTTGTAGAAGTAGATTGCTTACATTGGGTACAGTAGCATTTATGGCCCTTGTTGATTGGCTTCCAGGTTCACCTTTGATTTCAACCCTAGGCGTGTCGCCAGGATGACTGCAATTTCCATTACCTGTACCACTCATACTCCCATTTGCAGACTGGTGCCCAGCACCATTGTCACATTGTTTTTTTCTGGGTACAGTAACATTGTCTTCTTCTTCTGAACTAACTTCTATTAAATTTGGCACCTCATTCTCTTTTGAGTGCCGTCTCCGAGGAGAGATGTTGAGCTTGCGACTAGGCCGTTCTAAGCCATTTGGCTGATTTGCGTTATCTCCTGTAGTAGTTCCTTGGTTATAAACATTTGACCTGGGATGTAAATATTCATATTCCGAGTGATTATCAGACATGTGCATACCATTGGACATTGCGAAAGGCAATGGATGAGGTATAAAGCTGTTGTCACTCAAGACAATAACATTATTATGATAAGGGGCTCCATATTCTCTTGGCGGTTGTATGCCTGGATAATGTGCGTAGTTCGGGTAAAAATATCCGTGTTGGTTAATTGAGTGTGGTTTAGGCTGATAACGTATGTTTATGTCTGGGATTCTCCTCTGGCCATTGCTGTCAGTACTGTCAGGATTATTAGAACCAAAGGAGTAATCAAGTGAGCTAGAGCTATCTGGTAAGGGTTGGTACTCTTCAGGGACTGGAGTGTGTGAGTCAGCAGGGTGTGACAGTGAAGAAAGGTTTACTTCGTATGGTTGGTTTGGTGTTGTTGAATTAACATAATTTGATGACACAGGTTTAGGTGTTTGTTCATTAGTATTTGTTTCAGTTCCAGTGGACACATTTACAGCTGGTTCAGTTGTTGTTGGCAGCACTTCAACTTCATCATCACTTTCTGCAAAGAGGGCATCACACTCCATTTGTTCTGAAATAATATATGAACTGTATTATTTTTTTGGACTTAACCAATGCTGGTATTCACTCACTTCACAAATGTGAATGTACTCTTTCACAAGGAGATAAAGAGAGACACTAAAGCTTTATGAAACAGGGTGTCTACTCCAAATGCCAAAAATAATTCCCTGACCACATTTCCCTGATCTAATATTGTTGTCTCATATGGAAAATATGTTATTACCTTGGTTTTAACGAGATTGTTATGAATATATGTATACTTTGCACTATTACAATAAGTAGGAAAAGATATCTAATCTGTTCTTGGAATTATAAACCATGAACAGTAAGCTATGAAAACATCAGAGGAATATGTGTTATGTATATGTTGTATGCAAGCAAAGGGAGCTCGTTTTTTTTTAAGTAATATGAGCAACATAATTCTTAGGAATCATATTTTTTTTTCATGATTCAGCTTTTCCCTGACTTCCGACTAATATGATATTTTTTCCCTGACTTTCCTTGACCACCAATTGCTTCCCTGATTTTCCAGATAGTGGACACCCCATCAAATTAAAGACATCCTGTTTTTAAAAGCAGGATAATTTCACAATAACATTGCAATCCAATTTTTCTTTTTTTGCAGATAAAATGATATGTAAATCACCAAGATACTATATTACAAAATATTATATGTAATTTATTAAGTTTAATAAAATAAAAAGATTATAACAGGACATCTAAAATATAAACTAATCTCATCGTTCAACAAAAATATGTGAAATACAGTTTATTATTTTATGTGACAATAGTTTTCTACCACACCTTTTTTTATTTTGGTGTGAAATGTGTCAGTGTGTATATTGTTTTTACTTACTATTTAATAATATCATATTTTCTGTTAAACTTGTCCTTATCCATATCCTCATGTACTGTGTATATGGTTAATATTTTTAACATACTTACATCTCAAAAACCAGCTAAATTGCTCAAATTAAAACTGTTCTCTCATACTATTGGTCTTATTGACCCCTTATTCTTTAAGTTATAATACTTTTTACTATGGTATCTACTGTCTCTATATTGAAGAGTATAATAACTTTCGCAGATTATAATTTTATGATTGGATACTGGTATGATATGTGATTTTTATACAAGAACCCACTCTTGTTCTGACTTTATTTTCTCAGGAATTATACATTATCTTACTCAATAAGCTTTGGTAAAAATATCAAAGTAAATCAATACTTAGGCGCCTGTAATAAAATAAATCTTATTTCATCTCCTTGCTCCATTATACCAATGATAACTCACATGAAGAGATTAAAGGAGTGTAAAATTAAACTATCCTACGATGATAAGATCAAAACTCATCTAAAAATCATCATCCGCCTGCCCTTATTTTAAATCATTTAGGGTCAGCGCAGCATGTATTTTTCTTCCATACATCTCTGTCAGCAAAAATGTTATCCTCTTTTTAGCCATATCGCCTGGTACAGTCTATCCAGCATTTTTTTTTTGCCTTCCTTTCGTCCAAAATCCTCTACAAATGTGATAACATTTTCAAAAAAATACTATTAAGGATGCTTTGGAAAGTCTTTGTTTCATTAGTTGACTCATCTGGTAAAAAGATCCAGTATATTTTATACTAGCTCCTGAATGCCAATGGCTCAGGGAAACTTACATAAATTGTACACTATCCAGAGTTTCCATATGTTGTGCAGAAGCCTAATAGGTACTTTTTCTATATCAAATGTCTAAATAGATTCTAGTTTATCTGTGTTAGTGGTAGCATGCTATGATAGAAATCCGGCTGTTTGTAAGGGTTACATGAAATGAAATGAAATTATTTATTTTGTAACTAGGATATTTAAATCACTTTTACACGTCAATAGTTTTGTTATTGAGAACGCTGGCGCCGGCATTTCCTAGCTGACTACCTCTGAGAAGAAATGCCGAAACAAACTCAGGGGTCATGGTCTCTTTTAAAGTCCAAACAACACATATCATAATTACCTGTGGTCATAGGATTTTTAATGGAGAAGATTGATCATTTACCTTCTGAAATAACACAACAATACAATGTATAAAATGAGTGAAGTATACAAAAGTATTGAGTTAATCTATTTTTAGAATGTTTAAGTATTCTATCAACTTACTTCACAAATTACAGTTACTACTTGTATCTATACTTGTTACAGTTAGTATCTTAATAACAAAATTGCACAAGAACCTGTCTATTTTATTGCAGTTCTACATTACTCAAGGAAATTCCCATTACTTATATTATTACATTATAGGTAACTTTAGGTATCTAGCTGAGACCAGCAGTGAGATAAACTTTGTGAGGCTCGAGTAAAGTGCTATAGTTAGGTATTTACCATTCCTCTGTTGATTGTCAGAAGTTGTAGATGTAAACACAGTATCCAGGATGGCTGCCAGAGATGATGGACCAGCGATGTCCCAAGACGGCGATAACTGCTCACCCTCGAAGCCTTTCTCGGTCATTTTATTATCAATAACACCGTTCCATAATGTTCAAACTAATGTTATACGTACAAGCTATATTCGTAACTCTCGCTATTGTCAACACTCAACATCCGACATGAAGGAAGTCATATTCACTTAATTTTAACCATGTTTAAATCATTTTCTAATTAATTATAATAAGCACAAGAATATAATCGTCTCAACTACATGAATGCTGCGAATAAAATCTAATAAAAAAACAGAAATAAAACTTGTCTTGAATATTGTCTGTATATCTATCAATATGTACGATTATTTTACGAGGAGTGACAAATACAAGTTTGACAATATAGTCTGTAGCTTTTTCATTTTTTAATCGACTAAATTTTTTGGCGATGTTAAGCCGCGTACATATTACAGAAAATATACTCGTCCGACGTCTGTCGTATTCGAGTTCATTACGTTTTCACATGTACAGCTTGGCAAAAAAGAGTAGAAATTAATAGGGGCGCCACTTTACCGTTCGTGTGGCAACCCGCTGCGACCGTATAGCGTACCATCCTATCGTCTTGATACTAAGCTGTATTTTTATAAGTAATTAAAATCAGTAAGTATCATAAAATGTAATAACAATGTATTCACGTCATGTAACTGAATACAAATTACTTACAAGCACTAATAATGCAACAAAGCACTCCTGTGTTTTCAATTTTTTTTGGGGTAAAAAAAAGGCGTATGAATATAGCATTATTATAATTGATTTCAATAAATCTTCCTCTAAATGTTCCACGCCCGCCACATCCATGTCTTGGCTAGAGCTAGCCATAAACTCATCTGAGTCACACTCAGATTCAAAGGCACTGCGCTATCATGTTGGAGATTGATTCCTAAACGTTTTATGTCCAAGTACGAGCCCTCTCATAAATTCATAATACTCCTTTTTTATTTTGTTAACATGCTGGCATGAATTCTTTTGAACTCCTACTCGGTTATAGATTGAAATGCACGTTCGGTGCTTCCTATAAAGATAAAAAAATTGATTAAACCTCTATCAATATTAAACGTAAAAAGTTTACGGTACCTATTTTTTATTGGTGATTTTTAAATGCTAGTTATAACAAGTATTATATTATCTTGTGATCACACTCATAGATAATGTTATGCGAATTTACATATTGCAGAGTATCAAGGCTCAAGCCACTCAAGTATCAATATTAATCTATTCGCGCTATACCAAAGTGTCAAAGACAAAACGTAAACATAACCTATATGCTCGATGTTTATTGTTCAAATTCACTTATTTCGTATTCAAGCAATTCAAAACAAAATAGAGATCATAAATTAACACTTGATACAACTAAATACAACAAAACAAACTCTTACATACCTGTCATAATGGCGGTACTTTGGTAAATATCGTCGAGATCGGAAAGAAGAGTTTAAGCCTCATGTTCGACCAGATATCGCCTATAAACATTATAAATTGTTTCCTTGCTAGTACTCCGAATGGTTTTATTTATTATAACGTAGTTTTATTAACGTTTTGATGCAGGACCGCGCCGACCACTGGCAGCGCCTGTGTGCGAAACTTAAGAAGCGCCTCTTTTTTAACCGACTTTAAAAAAGGAAAAGGTTCTCAAGTCGAATATGTTTTGTGTTTGTTACGCGATTACTCCACCAATTATTAATTGATTTTGATTATTCTTTTTTGTTTGGTAAATCATATATCAGAGCAGTGGCGTAGCTAGCCTTACAGGGGCCCCGTATCAACTTTTGCTCAGAGCCCTAGTATCAGACTTGGGCGAAGCCCTAATAGATGGTAGACTTTTCATAAAAGAAACAAAACCTTTCGCATTTTAATTTAATATATAAACACTATGTTGCTAGAAAATGTATATTTTTTTAGATAGATAAGAATTTGATGTTAGCTAATCATCATTAGCCTATGTTTATATTGGTTTACTTTTAAATGCCTCACCTTACGTATAGAATATCGCCCTGTACTCTGCTATACATACTCGTATAGTATAATATATAAAGCGCGACCGAAGCGAGCGCGAAATTTTTTAAGGCTTTCAGCGTCTGCGGACTTTGTACCAATTTGTTTCTTTTAAAGTAGAAAGCGCGAGCGAAGTTATAGAGAATATTATTAGGAATAATATTTTTCAATTAATAGTAACAAAAACAGAATTTGAAAAGAAATATAAATACCTAGGTAATCGAAAGCGCGAGCGAAGCGAGCGCGAATTTTTTTAGCATGTTAATTAAAGGGAATAATATTTTTAAATAAATGGTAAGAAAAACAGAGTTCGAAAGGAAGTAAAAATACGTAAGTAACCGAAAGCGCGAGCGAAGCGAGCGCGAATTTTTTTTAGCATGATAATTATAGGATCGTTTTTCAATAAATAGTAACAAAAACAGTATCTGAAAATAAATAGATGATATATAATAATACATGGGAATTTTTCGCTAGTTCAATAAGAGGTTGGCTAATCAGATTTTGGGGGCCCCGGGGCACTGCCCGGCTACCCCCTGGGTAGCTAAGCCTCTGCGCACGCTTTTATTTAAGTGATAACTGTAACAAATTAAAGCTTATGTTGATTTTCCGCAAAAACAATGAAAAATTCTTACATTTTGTGTAGGTTTACGTAAATACTTAGGAGAGCTAGCCTATAATCTTTCCTATTCCATTGAGGCTACTCAAAATTTTTACTTTTGTAATTGTTTTGGTTCTTTCGCTCGTTAAAATTGGGGAGTCCCCGGTGACCACATTTCGCTCGCGTCGCATCGCATCGGATTGCGTTGATAAACTCATCCACGGCATGGCTTTTGTAATAAAATAATCGCCTATTGTAGCGACTGCGATGGTTCTTTTGATTTTAATGCAGAGCTCGTAATTCATGTAAACTAAAACCAGAATCGTAAACAGTGGGTCAATTCAAATAGTGTAAAATTACACCACAAACATAAATATTGTCTTGGGAGACTTGTATCTACTTAGTCATCGATGCTCAACTATGAGAGAATATGTTCATAAGTAACAAAAATAATGTTAATAATTGGCGCTGGCATTTCATCCGGCGCCCCTACTGCCCTGGCGCCTGTGTGCGCCGCACACTTCGCACACAGGGGCGGCGCGGCCCTGTTTTGATGGTCGAAATAAAAAAATAAGTAACTCGCGAAAGCGAAGTGTTTACATCGAACGACACAGAACGACATTAATTGCCAGGGGCTGCCAGCAATAAAAAAAATTAGTTCCGTTTCTAGACTTTTTTGCCAAGCTGTACATTTATATAGATCCATGTCAGACTATAATAAAGTTAATTTGAACAGCTGTACATACAGCTTGGCAAAAAAGTCTAGAAACGGAACTAATTTTTTTTATTGCTGGCAGCCCCTGGCAATTAATGTCGTTCTGTTTATATACTCTGTGGTTCTGTGTCGTTCGATGTAAACAAAGCTCTCGAGTTACTTATTTTTTTATTTCGACCATCAAAACGTTAATAAAACCACGTTATAATAAATAAAACCATTCGGAGTACTAGCAAGGAAACAATTTATAATGTTTATATGCGATATCTGGTCGAACATGAGGCTTAAACTCTTCTTTCCGATCTCGACGATATTTACCAAAGTACCGCCATTATGACAGGTATGTAAGAGCTTGTTTTGTTGTATTTAGTTGTATCAAGTGTTAATTTATGATCTCTATTTTGTTTTGAATTGCTTGAATACGAAATAAGTGAATTTGAACAATAAACATCGAGCATATAGGTTATGTTTACGTTTTGTCTTTGACACTTTGGTATAGCGCGAATAGATTAATATTGATACTTGAGTGGCTTGAGCCTTGATACTCTGCAATATGTAAATTCGCATAACATTATCTATGAATGTGATCACAAGATAATATAATACTTGTTATAACTAGCATTTAAAAATCACCAAAAAAAAGTAGGTACCGTAAACTTTTTACGTTTAATATTGATAGAGGTTTAATCAATTTTTTTATCTTTATAGGAAGCACCGAACGTGCATTTCAATCTATAACCGAGTAGGAGTTCAAAAGAATTCATGCCAGCATGTTAACAAAATAAAAAAGGAGTATTATGAATTTATGAGAGGGCTCGTACTTGGACATAAAACGTTTAGGAATCAATCTCCAACATGATAGCGCAGTGCCTTTGAATCTGAGTGTGACTCAGATGAGTTTATGGCTAGCTCTAGCCAAGACATGGATGTGGCGGGCGTGGAATATTTAGAGGAAGATTTATTTAAATCAAATATAATAACGCTATATTCATACGCCTTTTTTATACCAAAAAAAAATTGAAAACACAGGAGTGCTTACATTATTAGTGCTTATAAGTAATTTGTATTCAGTTACATGACGTGAATACTTGTTATTACATTTTATAATACTTACTGATTTTAATTAATTATAGAAATACAGCTTAGTATCAAGACGATAGCATGGTACGCTATACGGTCGCAGCGGGTTGCCACACGAACGGTAAAGTGGCGCCCCTATTAATTTCTACTCTTTTTTGCCAAGCTGTATATAGCGCTATTCAATAAGACTGAGAAATGGCAATGATGATCTGTGATGCCTCTGGTGTTGTAGATATCCATCGGCTGCGGTGACTATTTAATAATCAGGAGGGTTCCGGCTTGTGAGCCACCTACTAACATCCAAATATGTGTTAAGGGGGGGGCTGGCGCCAGCGCGTCGGGAAGGCCAGGTGAGATATACTAGGTAAAATGCGTACGGAGTCTTAGAAGTACGCGTACGTCTAAATACTTATTCCAAATACTAGGTCCACGAGTATTTAGGCGTCTCAAGTTTAATGACGTTTCCACAACTAGTAGGTCCACGAGTATTTAGGCGTCTCAAGTTTAATAACGTTTCCACAACTAGTAGATCCACGAGTATTTTTTTTTACGGATTATTATCGGCTAGGTAGGTACGTGTAGTAGTTCGGTTTTGTTTTTATTTTAAATTAAATCTTATTGAAAACTTCCCTTCATACTTTACGTTACAGGCTTAGGAGTAGTCCACGAAATAAACAAAAGTCAGTCCTTTATTATATCACAAATTTACACCAATATTCACTTTTAAACATAAAACATAAGTTTACGTAAATTATGGACACCATTCCTGTGACGTATCATAACGTACTAATTTAAAAAACAAATAATATTGCGTAACAAATGGTTTTGGTCAGTAGTAAGTACTTATAACAAACGAAAACAAATAATAATGCACGCTCCTTGCCAAAGTAAAAGTGATTCTAACTGTATGGTCATTAGGTTTAGAAACGCATAACAAATAAATCGACTCGCAAACATCGCGTACCGACCGAGCCGACGCGATGCCGAACGTCTCCGAGTTCCGACCGAGCTTGTGAGTATGAGAGGCGCCGTACGCCTAAATACTCGAGACGCGTATACGTGGTGAGCACGGAATAAGTCTTTACGCGTCCAGCCAAAAACCTATTCCAAAAACCTATTCCAGTATATACGTCTCACCTCTATACGCCACACGCGGAAATAGGGTCCAGTCGTCCGAGCCCGAGCGTTCTTACCCTTCGCAACCCCCGCGCCTAACGTGTGCCGCCGCGTACTCGCGTCGTATCAATCGCGATGTCGAACTTCACTAACCGTGAATATTACGAAATGGTGCGAGTGTATTTGTGACCCAACGAAAGCCTAAACTTTTTTTATGTACGAAGCCCTAACAAACTGATATTTTTTTATGTTTTTTAAGTGTTGTAAGTACGCATTGGTAAGTCGTTAATCGTAATAGAACCTTTTACGATTTTTCTAAATTATTTTTCTTTTTTAAGTCTTTTGGAAGTCTGTTGATTTCTTATTACTTCTTACTTGAGGTCGGTAAAAATAATAGTAAAGCAAATTAATCAATATGTATACATAATTATGTTCTTGTGTCTGTAATTTTTTATTATTTAAGTCCGAGATTTAAAAAACATAACCCTCCTTCTGTCACAGTCGGGTAAAAATTTGAGAAAATGTTATTTTATGCTATAGAAGTTGGCAACCCTCAGTTTACTACACGTCAGTTTACCTCTGCTCATGTTATCATTGCAATTGCTTCGCTATTCAATAAAATCGGATAAATCTATCGACGTTGTTTCAGTCTTGATCAGATTTTCAACTTACGACTTAATGTATCTAACTTGCTCCAAAGAAAGTAATTTTAAAGTGCTTCATTAGTACAGTATCTTTTAAAAGGGCTTGATTACCTTTGCAATTTTGACATCAAAATTTCTTGAGTAGAAGTTTGAATTAATAAAATTATACCCAAGGCTTTTATCGTGTATAACTGCATGGTAAATCAGAGCGTAAAAGACTGTCTTTTTTTACTGTATTAAGGACGATAAAGCTAATAAGTATGTCACCAAAATATTTACCATTGTTTCTTGAAGGAGAAGTGGTAAAAGGTTTTGGAAGAGGTTCCAAGGATCTGGGATGCCCTACAGGTAATATTTATACAAGAACTTTCAAGGTCTCATAGTTTCTCAACTGGAGTGTTTACCTTGTAGTAGATAATTAGTATTTAGATAATGTTGATAATAACTTTTTATAGTTTTGTAGAATTAGATTGTTTATTTGCCAGCAAATATTTAAACAGTTCAATTAATTCATCTCACCTAATAAATTATTTTCATAAAAGTTATGAAAATATTATGCAGTATTTATTGTTGCCTATTTGAAATCATACAAGAGGTTTCATCAAATTATTTTATTATATGAAGTTGGTTAAAAATGAAATGTTTTTTAATCACATAAAAAATT
This sequence comes from Pyrrhia umbra, assembly GCA_963891755.1. Classification (NCBI taxonomy): domain Eukaryota; kingdom Metazoa; phylum Arthropoda; class Insecta; order Lepidoptera; family Noctuidae; genus Pyrrhia; species Pyrrhia umbra. The sequence continues at coordinate 6,612,186 of OY982937.1, read as the reverse complement.
GTTTGCCGGTGTCATCTTATTCAAATATAGAATTGTTCCACAGCAAACTACCCCCTGGAAGTAGTGCAATCTTTACCCAAAGATCTTGAGCCAGGAGTATACTATGGATGGGCACAATTAAACAGAAGCCAGCCAATATACAAAATGGTTGCGAACATTGGGTGGTGCCCATTTTACCAAAACAAGCAGATGTCAGTGGTAAGTGAAAACTATTTAGATAAACACTGCTAAAAATTACAAGTTGCACATACTGAATGGAATTTTACCCAAGATAAATCCATCACTAATCCATTTAGTATAGTGTAATGGGTAGGCACTTTATTGAAGTCCTTGACACAAATGGCTGTTTATCATTTTAAGTTGTTAGGTATAAATTATTATGAGAACTAATTAATAATAATATGCTTTTGTTACCTCTTGAATATGGCATATTTTACTGATAAATTATTATTTATTCAGCTTTAAAATTTTGGAACTAATTAAGTATGTGCATAGTAAATTAAGTTTTATTAAGACAAAAATAAATTTATAACAATTTTGATCTAGATGTCTGGTATTACAGTAGCATGAGTGTTTTGCTTTTTTTTAATTGTTGGAATTTCCAGGTGCTCATAGCTTTTGATATAGTTTTTTTTTCTGGTGGACTCCAATTGGACCCAAGAGCTGACTTGTTTTATAATGCAGCAGTAGACTTTATTATACATGGATGTAGTGTCTACTGTGTAGATTGTCCTCCAAGGTGCCAGAGTATATTTTTAGATCTTTCCATGTTAATCTGCTATCAGAGTTCAGAGTTAAATCCTTTGTGCTTATTGCAGGTCCGTAGAAAATGAAAAAGTCTGTGTTGTGCTGACATAAAATGACTCGAAGGTAGTTTCCAATGCTCTAGTGCATTATAATTATGTGAAATGGTCAGAGTTGGGTACATTTGCTTTTATGCAGGATTTGTTTTGCCAGATAAAGGTTTTCTGGAGTTTCTATGGGCCATGATAGTGGATTCATATCATGTATGCACCCGGTTAAAAAGTATGTTGTTCCTCAGGTTTCAATCTATGTTCATACCATATCACAAATTTCATTTAAATTGGTTCAGCCGTTTTACTGTAAAAGACTTAAAAACAAACAAACTCACATGTTCATTTATGATATTAATTTGAATAGAACCAGACCCACAATGGAGCCCTGGGGTACCCCTGCAAAAGATTAGTCGATCTTATTGAGTTGTTTTTCTGGGAGCGCCACAGTGTTCAATTTAAGTGAGCTTGGGATTAAAAAATATTGAATTGTATGTTTTTATTATTCCCTAAGTAGATTGGCCACGTCAAGTTATTTCCGAAATTCTACCCCTAAGGGAGTGAAAATGGCAGGACAAAATTAGTATGAATTCGTATAGCCCACGCGGGCGAAGCCTAGCGGAAAGCTAATATACGAATATTACGGAATTCCAACGATATTACAAACATTCTTTAAAAACCTCCCTTTTCATGAAGTCTGTTAAAAATTTAAATAAACGGATGGGTAGAGAAACTTTGGAAACATTGTTTTCTATTAAATCACTGATCGCAGTGATAAATTTATGCCAGCAATAATGTCATACACATTACATTGATAAAAAAAGTACGTTTTATTGCTATTCCACACAAGGTTAATATCATATAGTAACAAAATCTCGAAACTTTTACGCATGTCACAGACTTATCATTCTATTAATAAAATTAAATCAAATAACGGAAATTAACCAATAAAACGAATTCCTTTGGCTACATAATTATTTTATGTTATTAACTCTTATCTGTTATAAATTGTCATCATCATTGATAGGATATCATTGTAAAAAATGTCGTCTGAACTTTGCCTTAGGTACCTTACTTTCGAAAAAAAAAATCAGAGCATTTTCAAATGTAATATTACCTAGTTGATTACATTGAGAGTATTAAGAATAGCAAGCTTATTTAAGACTTAAAACTACAATGATACAACTCGAAGTCCCGCTAGTGCATTGAAACTGGACCCCTGGTCAGGGAACATCCGCGAGAGACGCCACTGGCGTCGGGAGCCGCGAGACGACTTCCGGCCACCATGGCGCGAGCCTGCGGACGGTGAGCTAGGGGTGGCTCGCCGTCTGGTAAGGACCAGGCCCTTGTCGACGGCGCGTTCGTGTACCACGCGCACCTCAGAGCTGTTAGCGTAAATGATGGAGCCCTCCCAGGGCCATAGCCTGCCGGGGCTGCGGCGGGAGGGGTCATTTGATGATTTACCATATGAAAAAAAGGTCAGGGAACACTTAAAAAAGGGATGTAAAAATTAAAATCTTATGAGAAACGCCTTCTATTAAAAATTTAATACACGGTTATAGAAGCTCGTATATATGTAGACTAGCTTGTAAGGTCGACTTATATTATCGAATAGAAAATAATAGGAAGTCTCTGAAGGTGAGAATTTTCTCTCAGTATCACGACCATCTCACGATTTTATTGACGAGCAATCCCAATTTCCACATGATATATTACTTTACCTAATTAGCTTATTATAATCATTATGAGTCGCAGTAACCCCGTCTATTAAGAATTAGCACATTAAACATTCCCATCCACGCTGCAACGGCGGAAAATCAGAAGTAGCTATTAGCTAGGCCACACAAACAATGTATTCCTTTGTCTTTGATTGTAATAATTATATTATTACCATTACATAAATACTTCTATTAAATTATCAAAACAATAGTTAGGTATTGGTAGGTACATACCTATTTACAACAGCAGCAATGAATACTAAAGTAGGTACTTTACGAATATGTGTCAAATATTTTACCAAATGCATATTTGTTAATGATTATGCTTCATGTAAATGGGGGTCCGCTTTAGGTAGGTACCCTATTGTCTAAGGGCTCTGAGTGACTCGCCGTCCAGCAAAACTGATTTTGAAATTGAAACCCAAAGGGTTAATATACTCATTCTCCAGACGCGTGAATTAATTTCCTCAGGATGCGGATAACTATAGGCTATATATTGAAGAAATTGGTCTCACCGAGGTATTTCCAAATGCACCATCAACAAGTAAATTAAAAATACACGTAATGGTAGCAGGTAACAATTACCATTACTAAAACTACTATTTGTTTCAGGAAACCCATGTACTGCATAAATTTGATGAAGACTTTTATGGATCACATTTGAAAGTGAGTCTAGTGGGATATTTGAGAGGAGAAAAGAATTTTAATTCTTTAGATGACTTAATAGAAGCAATCAAGCAAGATATCAAAAATGCAGATGAGAGCTTGGATCTGCCTGAAGCACAAATTGTCAAGACTCATACTAATTTTACAAATAATGTATGATTTACAGCTAACTTGCCATTTTATAGACCATTTTGTTACATTTTACACTGTTATGATTATGAATTTATATTACTGACATATTGTTTATTTATGAATTATAAGATTGTTATGTTTATAAAAATGTAGTGAATTTTCTTCTTTGGCAGATGTCATTTTTTAATTAATAAAAATTAATTTAGACATACTTGAATAGAGACTTGATCAGTGACTAAGGCTGAATTGAACTTTTTGGAAGAATATGTCTACAGATTTCTTAATAATTTTCAAGTTGTGTGTAGATACACTCTAAACCTTCAAGGAGAAAACAGGTGTGATAGTATAATATTTGTTCATTAGCTTGATAATATAGCTATCTATAAATAGAATATCAAGGTAGCATATAGCTACTACCACCAAGTTATAATATATTTATTAGTCTTGTCTGAATTAACAATAAAATATTTAAGTAAATATATGAGGGAAATTCCTTAACTATGTGATATTTTTGGAAAGAATGTGCAATGAAGTTAGTTCTAAGAAAAATAAATAAAAATTATTTACAGTATAGTTAAATTTATTTAAAAGAATCAAACCACAACATTCCCTTTGAAAAAGCCTTTTATTGGTAGTGCTTATCTGGATCCATTTTAACAAATTTTGTAAAATATCTCTCCGTCTCACAATGGAAATAAAAGAATCTTAAATTAATAGGGCTCTCTCTCCAGGATAGTTAATGTTGTTTTCTCCTAAATGAACATCCTGAAACAGAAAAAAATATACATGAGAAAATTTGAATATATTATTTTATTTACACTATGTATACATATATACAATTCAAATGTTGTAGTACTCATTCCCCACCAGTCAGAATACTTGAAAAAACTATAATTATACACCCAAATGTAGAATGCCCGAAAATAAGGTATATTTTATATCACAGAACTATGCTTTCATCCTTATAAATGTGCTGTGGGATGAACAGAGTTACTGTACCCCTAGAATGAAGGGCTGAGGAAGGAACATATATGGGTTTTAGTCGGTAAGAGTACACTCCCTTTCTTCTGCCACCCCTACGGCGGCAGAAGTCATTTGGTGATTTCCCATCCAAAAAAAACCCCTTATAAATGTGAGCACTGGCTGTCACACTCACAGTGGAATGGCTAAATCAATTTAGATGATTTTTTTGTATGGTTATTGAATAACACCTGGGGATTTAGTAGTTTTTATCCTGGTGCATGAAGTACTCTCCTCAGTATGCTGGAGTAACTGGAAAACAGCTGGCTATGACAAGAAATTGTAGGTAATATGCCAGTCCTGTATAAGTATTAAAATTTCAATAGTGAATTGACTTTGATATAATTTGGTATAGAACATTTCCCTTATATCCATTTGTTTGCCTAGGATGAAAGTGACACTTCATTATTTATCTAATTTGATTAAACAAATGTTTCCACAACAAGAATCATGACCTGTTTTCATTGTTTGGAAGATAAAAATAACTAAAGTTCAATAACACCCCAGAAAACAGCAAAAATATTGATATGAAGATTAATAGGTAAATACTACAAAGAGTATCATGTCTCATTGCACAGAGGATGCAATAATATTGCATAATAAATGCAATCCAAATAGCAGTGGTAATCTTGCACAATAAACACACAGATTTTGAAATTATTGTTAGAATAACCTGAATAAATACCTTTGGCTCATTACAGACACATATTTAATTAGTGATAAATCATCAACCTTCTGTCGAGCTTAGGTTCATCAAATACATTTTGATGATCTAAGTATTGTTAGCGCTTGTAGTTTCAAATAATTCTAAATGAAGTGATACACATGATTATGATTGATAAGAATCTATCAAATAAACATGTACACAAAAGAAGTTCCCTCATTCCTAAACAAGCCAGAAATATCATTAAACCTAGTGTAACTTGAAGTCCAAATATGATGTACCTCTTTGTATCTAACAGGTAATGTTTATGAGAAAACATTCCATCAAAATGAAGAAATCAATTTAAATTTTAACATCCTAATAATGCCTTTCTCAATAAATCGATAACTAAAGTTTGTTTGTGAATCATGAGTTGTTTTTGAGAGAGTGAAACAATGTGGTGAAATAATAATACAAAGTATCACAATTTGAAATGTCTACTGGGCAGGACATGGCGCAGTTTTAGATAATCGATTAAATATGTAAAACTTACCCTCCGTTAATCTTGCTCGACCACCGGTGGGCTGGCAAAGGATCGTTGAGCAACCTGCGCATACGACCACCCTTTGCGCGTGACTGAATACAGTTGTGATTTTGTAGCAGCCAGGGCACTTGACATCCATGAAGTATGAGTTCGGATGTGGCACCAGCCTCTTCAACTTATGTTTCCTTTTCTCCGACGCGGGAGAAGGATGCAATAAATCAATTGCGAGCTGAAATACCGAAGATGCACATTTAGGTTATTTGATCACTTCGGAGTACTAAAAATTTTCAGATGTAGGGACTAGTAGAGCACTTATGATATAGCGAGAGACTTATTTCGCACAAAACTTTGAAACATTCTACTAAATCTATAAGTTTTTTGTTAGATTCATCTGACATGTCAGGTACTGCCATGTGTATCCGCTTGTTTCGACGACAACGAGTTTCCATTATTTTAGTTAGAAGGCACTGTTACAAACTATCAGAAAATATCGGGTAACAATAACTAGCACAGAAAACTTATGATATCATTGAACACAATTGGATATTTTACTCAGATAAATAAAAATACACACCGGCATGGTTACAGCTTTGATGCAGAACCGGAAAAGGAAAGGGTGCCAATATAACCCAACGACAAGGAGAAATATGCATAGAGTAGAAGCCAATAGAAAAAGGTGCGTTCATAAAAAAAATATTCATCATCGATAGTGTTAGATAGAGTCGTACCTTGTGTTAGTGCATGCGAAATCCATGCTCTAAACGAAAGCTTAAATGCTGTCGGCTACCGTTTATATTTAATCCCCTTTACAGATAAATTATCATTATCAACATCTAGGTTTTTAACAACGTTGAAGGATCTGGTTTTTCAGAAAGCTTTAGAAAAAACTAATATAGAATAATTTTCTGTCGGCTACATATAAAATGGGTGGTGACTGGCGATTTTTCTCAGCCATGTGATAATGCCTTAACTGTTTAGTACTGTCCAAAATACAACCCAAATCTTACATTATGTAATAAAAAAGTTAGTTATCTTTAGATATCGATCTGTGGTGATTATATACTCTGTGGTTAACCTTACTGACACTGACACTAGATTATAGATTACAAAGCTAACCTCAACTTCAAAAGTTTGAGTTTATTTTTTACAAATTGTTCCAAACATTATAAATAAATACGTTTATACAAGTAACCGTTATCTTCATTTAACTTCAACACTAGCAGTTCAGTAGCGCGTAATAATATGGCCGATGAAGAATACGAGGCAGAAGACGCGGGAGCAGACTATGACGATATCGCTGAGGATGATGACAATATTGAGGAGACGGAGGAACAGGAGGAAGAAGGGTACAACGTGCAATGTCTGGCGCCCGGTCAGGCTGGTGGAGGTGTCGAGAAATCCAAACGCATCACTACGCGGTACATGACCAAATACGAACGAGCTAGAGTTCTGGGTAAGGTTATGTTTTCGCGTTTTAAAATTCGAATGTTTTTCATTATTCACATCCGCCCCGAAGGTACAGTCAGCGTCTAATAGATAGTGACACTCAGGGTATTCAGATAAATAGACGCAACCAAAAAGTCAATAATATCGGTACAAACAAAGTTTCCATATTGTTGTCAACACTTTAGTTGCTCAAAAGGTCGAGACGTTTAAAATGTCATATAGATAGGTTCATTCAAACCGCCATAAATATGGTAACAGTAATCGCGCCAATGGTATCTAAGCATTCTAGGTGTTCAAAAATATGGAACACATTTGAAAAATAAACTTTACTGCTATATATTTTAAATATTATTTCTCACGTCAATTAATATTAAAACATTTATTCACAAAATGAAAGGGATAGAACCTACTGCTGTCCTTTTCATTTTAAGCATGACGTCAGAGACATGTCTTTTGTTTTGTAAAGAATTTCGTGCGATATACTTTGTAAGTAATATACAGCTGACTAGGTACAATTATTCGCATCTCTTCAGATTTTCATTTTCGGATACTCGCACTTTTTCAAATTAATAGAAATATATATAAATTAACAAACGAACGTCGACTAAACTACAGATTACGATTTTCGACCTTATTGACTTTTATTTAAAAACGCTATTTTAAACATAAACAAGGCAATATAGCAGACAAATACTAAAAACAAGCAATAAAGACAAATGTCGATAAGGTCGAAAATGGCTTGCACCTATTTTAACAACTAAAAATCGTTTAAATAATTAAGAAATCCAAGTATCTTTTGTTTTTAAAACTTTCTTTTGTTTTTTTTATTCAATTTTATTTATTATTTTTTCTTAGACTACTTAAAATTAGTCGAGCCTATAAAAAAGCGAGAAATCTATCTGATCTCCGTCGCCTGTAGTAATATGGTGAAAAAACATTCCGAAGACATGCTAATCTGTAGTGCAAATCCGAAAAAGTGCGAATATGCGGAAACGAGGATCTGAAGAGATGCAAATAATTCTATAGGTAACTCATCTAAAGCGATACTTACGGACATTTGAAACATCTGTTATGGAGACACCTTCCTCCTTCAAATATAATATAATTCGATGTTTTGTGGTGTCACTGTGCATGAGACAATATTAAATGCCTAAAGAGGTTTTCATCTTAGAAACCATTTTTTTCTATAACATGCTGGTTTATTTTTCTAATCTGTTCCATATTTTTGAATACTTAGAATGCTTGGATACCATTGACGCGAGATGACTGTTACCATATTTATGGCGCTTTGATTGAACCTATCTATATGACATTTTAAACGTCTCAACCTTTTGAGCGACTAAATTGTTGACAACAATATGGAAACTTTGTTTGTACCGATATTATTGACTTTTTGGTTGCGTCTATTTATCTGAATACCCTGAGTGTCACTATCTATTAGACGCTGACTGTAACACCGACCCATTCTTGTTCATTACAATAGCAAATTAACAATCTTGACAGTATAAACGTATACATGTAATGGCATAGTATTTCAAGCTCATTTTTGTGATATTTGACTGAATGTTATTTAAATGTTTTAGGTACAAGAGCATTGCAAATAGCTATGTGTGCGCCAGTAATGGTAGAGCTGGAAGGTGAAACAGACCCTTTACAAATAGCTATGAAAGAGCTGAAGCATGGCAAGATTCCAATTATTATTAGGCGATACCTCCCGGACCATTCATATGAAGACTGGAGTATAGACGAACTTATTATAATAGATCATTAACAAGACTATGGCATGTTTAGGAATTATTCAATATGCTGGTAGTTAAAAAGCCATTGCCAGTTGGGTATTGATCTGTATTTTATTTCGTAATAAATATAAATACTTACACTTTTATTTTCTTAACCAGAAGTAATTTGAAGCTTTATGTATAGAATACAATACCCTCTTAATAACTGCTGAATTTCATATGAATTGATAATTATAGGGATACATACTTTAGTAAATTATGTGAACCACTCACCTGGCAGTCCGGCTAAAGATTTGGTGTATCTTCTATTATTTTGATAGATGCCCTTTTAATGATATCATTTATTTTTAAGATATAGTTGTAAGTAATAAACTAAGTTTTTGTAATTTTCTGTGTTGTTTTTTTTTCACACATGCATGTTGAATATGGGACTTAAGGCCTTGCATAGTGATAAATTATTTATATTTGCAAAACAGTTAAAAAATTGTCCAGACAGCTTTGCGAATTTTTAAAAATTTACAAAAGCTATATTGGCCCGGCAGCCACTACCAACAAGACATTCAAGCCCTCTCTTACCTTCAAAACGATTGAATTGCTAATTACTTAACCAAAAAATGAAATAGAAAAGTAAATAGTCAAAATACAGGTGGCCTATTACTCAGTTAAAAGGAAATTGCTATAGTAAACAAAACTAAGGCCCACCTAACTAAGGTTCACCGACAGATTGTTACGTAATCGGACATAAATCTCAAATAATACATTACCCATCGAAAGTTGAAGTTTGAAATTATGATAAACAGCTGGTTTAAGTTAATCGGACCGTTATCTTGTCGGTGAACTTGGGCCTAAGTATGGACAGCGGGGGATGGAAAGAAATTTGTCGCCAGCGCTGGTGGCATTGCATCCCGCCGGGGTATCGTCCACCGTACTCTACGATACTGATACTACTTACATGATAATAAAACTACATTGATTAATGCTCCATGGTCGAAAAGAGGAGAGTGGATAGCTAATATGTACATAACGTACTAAAGTTGTTTTTAAAATACGCTACACCCGCGCCGCGGCCTTCAAGGAAAACCGAATGGGAAATGCTTACATACCCTCTTCACGTAAGGTAAGGTGAGAAATCACGTCTCAAATTATACTTGATACCATCCTACTTTTGTAGTAGGATGATACACTAGATACTATATGCTCAATATATTGGATGTGTAGTTACTACTATATATACTGCGTAAGGTTTGATCAAGCCCTTTACAATAAAACATCCTGGATCTCTTATGACTGTAGATAGGGAATACTAATGTAATTCCTTTTTTATGATAAGGATGAGGTCTTCTCAAACTGATTGAAGACTTGCCGAATTTATTATAAATTGTTAAATTAACAAAACGGGACCTTGTATTGAGCCTTGTGGCACTCCCATTGGAGCATCGTATTGCTATTACAGTAGAAATAATTGCTACATTGACCTTCTACTATGGGACTGCCACGGATGAATTTTCTTTGGTGAATATTCGCCAAAACGACAGTGAATGAGCTAACCTACGCCTTCGACGTTGTTACTATTGTTACCTACCTACTATATGTATAGCAACATTGACTTATCAATGTATAGCAACCAGGGGTTCCTACCACCACGTGTTTTTCCAAACACTATTCCGATGTGAGAATGAGACACAGTTACTAACATCGTATAGCACAGTCTCTTTTTCACAACGAAAATATTCCTGCTTTGACACGTCATGGTAAGGCCCCAGGATAGCGAGCAAAGCATAGCTAACTAGTCTGATACCTTGGTAAGTTTAAGTGTAAGTTTAACCGTCATCAATAAGCCTATTAATTAATTTATTGTTGTTTACGAAAGAACCAACCCAATATAAAGACAACACTTTTATATTCTTGGGATACAAACTGAACATTTAATCTTATAGGTACAACACCACTGAATAACGATAAAGGAAAATATTATGAGGATATCTGGAGGAACCTGGACTAAAATGTCTGAAATCGCCAATCCACCTTGAACAAGCGTGGTGAATAATATTTAAGCCTTCTCCGTATTAGAAGAGCCCTTTACTCAACAGTGGGATAGTTTGGCTCTTGGAAACGTTACCATTGACTTCGTGCTAGTTTATAACCTGAATACTTTTTATTTAGTTTTGTGAACCTAATCCTAAGTTCACGCAGGCGAAGTCGCGGGCAGAAGCTAGTACATATCTAAATGCGATGTTATGACACCTACGGTACAAGGACTATCTGCAAATAGCTGCAAATGAAAACTATATTTGCGTAGGCACTGGCTTTGAGGATGTCACTGCACCAAGTGCAGTAATTTCGAAAGCGACATGCTGATATATTATAGCGGCCGATCACACCACCAGCAGTGCCTCTCCCCGAGCCAACAGATTTTGTATGTCGACAAGTATTAATGCTATGTGAACGCAACCAACATCGCGCTTGTCTTATTACGTTATTTAAAGCCATTTGGCGCGTTCCTTATTACATTATCTAATCTTGAACGAAATTAAATCACAATTAATGTGGGCAGACCTCATACCGATGTGGCTTCACATCTCCTGGATTAGTTGAACCATGTGTTTTTGTTAGCAATAATTTAAGTAAAATGTGAAAAATCTAGACTAGAGCTACAGTTTAAGTTTGGACTTTGAAAAAGTTAAAAGGGGAGATATCTTAGGAAGAAGATAACTTTAAGCTATTTTCTTATATTTAAAGGTTCACGCACGTCTAAACAATATTGCAAAGGTATTCTTCAAAACGAGATCAGTCTTATTTCGTAACAGGTAGTTTGTTTCTTTTAGTCTCGTTATGATAGACAAAGTGTTGAGTATATTAGAAGAGCTGTAGATTACAATAATATATAGAACACGTGGATTATAAACAAAATAAGCTTTATTGAGGCGTTCAGGTTGTGATGTGAAGCGGATGGCTGGTGCGCGGGCGCCGCGCGTCGTCGTGGGCTGCGCTTGGCACGCACACCGCGCTGAATATCGCTGAAAGCTCCGGCGCGGGGAGAGCCTCGCGCTCTCGCCAGTACCCCTCCGACCAGCGATGCTGTGCTGTCTCCGGAAATAGAGTACGTCCGTCGTCTTTACGTGCAGTGTCGCGTACCGCTTGCCGCTGCAGCCAACATTTTAGCCATTGCATCGCGGTTAATAATAGAGTTGTCGTTCAATAATTTATGTCTTTCGTTCTTATTTATTTCGCTACCCATCTTTCAGTTTGTTCAGTATTAACCGCTATTTAATGGTAACGGTTTAAACCCGAGTTGCATTCCTGAGGGGATGCGAGTCGTGTTCAACCGACGTATTAAGTGGATTCGCTCATTCAGTGTAGATGTGTACAACGTTCTTAGATCGGCCGACCAGGTGCGCGAGTGTGTGTGCAAATGACTGATAGCCCAGCGTAGCGGGCTTAACTTGAACAACATGTGGATCAAAGGATTGACGCCATGGAGGATAATGTTAAGCATGTTGTTAGTGGTGTCGGCGTGCGCTGCGGCGGTGCGAGGTGAGTCCAGGTCGCTCGCCGAGTGGGAGCCGGCGGCACATCTTCGCTCGAACTCTGCGTCACTACATCGTTGCTATTTTCGGCGTAACTTGCGCTGAAATTATGTAAAAAGCTCACGTATGTGCTCTATTTTTGGCGATAACCTTAGGTGAAGTTTTGTATGACAAAATGATCTAGTGACCGAGTTTTAAACAGGTTTTGTCTGTTCTCTGCTGTGTTTATCAGGCAGATTTGAATGAAGGTAGAGCGCCGCCAGCCGCTTTGCTACATCGCAAGGCTAGATACGTAAATAGAAATACAGGGATTTGTCGTTGTGCGTCGCCATCTTGTGAAAAACGATAGGATCGTGACGACATTATAAAAGTATGACATGGATCTAGGTCACGTCATAATTGTGAGTTACCCTCTATAATTCTCTTTAGCGTGCCTAATATCAAAAGTTAAGAACTAAGTGTTTCTCTAATTCCGATGTGTAGACAGTAAATCAGTATTTGGTTTACGTCCAACTAGAACGCCTAGACTAGAGTGTTACCTTTAAATTTGAATCCATCAATTCTGCAGTTAGTAGGTATAAACACATTTTTATAATAAATCTCATCTTCAATAGAAGAAAAATGCAGGATATTATCGATGGCTCATTTAACGAAAAACGAGGTAATCTGCCTCTCGCATAATTTTTGTACCTACCTACATAAAACTACAAAATCGTAGACGTCGTCGTCGACGTTGTAGGTACACAACACCCTTGCAGACATGGCAGAAAGTGCTAGATGAGATGCGCTAAGTAGGTATGTTCCTAAACTAGAAGCAGCCACATGTAAGTCAATGTCAGCTAGCATAGCATGCAACATAAAACACAAACAGCTACTTTGAAGAGCGACACACCAAGGCCGGCAATAAACTGCTCGGTGAAAATGCTAATGTGAAAATTCAAGATGACTCTAAAGATATTTCTCATCCATAATTTTATTTTCAGCATGAAATTAAAATTAAATGGACGAGGAAAGAACACGTGCTTTTACATATTTGTTTCTTTCTTTTGTCCAAACTAATTACAGAAAAAAAACCTATAAAATAGATTTAAAATAAGTTATGGCAAAATTTCATTACATAAATAGAAATATAATTGATAATAATGGATTTGTATAATGAGTTGTAGGGTTGTAGATAATCGTATCTAATATACTGAAGTAGGTATAGATGAGTGAAGGTGATTCATATTTGACGTATCTACAGCTGGTGGTGACGCATGCGTGCACTATAACATTTTTTGATTTAATAATGATTGTATTAATGGGTAGAAAAAGCTATGAAGTTCATATAAAGTTATTCAACTAAGTATGTGTTTGAAATCGCACATGACTAAGATACGTCTCAAAAATGATGATGGCAAAATGAAATATGGAATAAAATTAACTTTTTTTGCCTAGACATTTTCAGGTATGTGAGGACCGATTTTCAGCCTAGTTTAAATACCAGTTCCTAATTCTATCGATGTGATTCTATAATGTAGCGACTGTCTATCTGACTTCTATAGCGGAGCGAACCTAGACAGTAACACGATATCCCATGGTCGGGCTGGACTTGTTGTCAGACTTTCAGGTATCTGACTAGCACAACGAATCTCTGCTCTTGGAGCTAGAGAGATCTATGTTTGACGGCCACTACGGCCTGTACTGAGACGGGAGACCAACAGCTTTTCGCACCTACTTTCTGATGCTAGTAGTCTCTCGTTATGAAATGTATATGGTTATCCATCACGGTTAACTCCGGCAAGGTTAACGTGTAACGGCCAGTGGAGCTATATGTAATTTAAAAAAAACATATAAAACTATACGTAGGTACTTAAACGTGCTTCATCTGCAATCTGCAATGAATGCCTTGCATTCCAGACGCAACGTGGATATACGCAAGGCTGACTCACTCGCTACTTCTCTAATCTAAGCTTTATTTTATTGACGAATCGATATGTGTCCGTTTACATAGGCTGGAAATCAATATTCATCTGTTTGATAGAAGATAGAGCACCGCAACGACTAGTTGCATGTTAGGTAATCTAAGGAACTTGTCATGCTTTCCTAAGACAGGTATCCCATTAGTTAGCTAATTTAAAGCACCTCCCTAAGAAAAAATCTATCGGCGCTGCCCCCATGCTTATTCACATGCTTGTTTTAGACAGAAATTTTCTCAGTTTCTTTTTTAAATTAGCTATCTTATGGGATAGCCTTGTAGCTGTACCTAATAGAATCCTATCCCTAGGCAAAGATAAAATAATTTTTCGTTGAACAACAACATACGATGGTCATGATGAGAATTGTGTCAAGAATAAGAATTTCTACTGTACTCAGTTTATTTTCTTTCATGGCAACCTACCTACATATGCATCCCCTTGTAAGTACGCCCCTTCTGCCGCCCTAGGAAACAAGTAGGTTTATGTAGCTAGAATAAGAGATATGGAGCTCATTACTTTTTCTGTGATCAGATAAGATACAATTTATTAGGTTCAGGAATTGAATTATGGGTTTAATATACTTAATTAAAATGCATTATTTTCAGCCGACGAAGAAGTACCATCTGAGTCACAATGCCGGCCATACATCGAAAAAGCTCTCAAAGAGCTCGAGTCAGGAGATGTGGAACCAGGTAAAAGCATTTAAATTGCTTTTCATTAATTACCTACAATGATATTTATAGTTTTTATACGTGATGTTTCGTAAAATATCTGGCATTAAATTATAGAAAAGTTTGGCACTCAAACCTAATAAAATAAGAAGGTATATTTAACCGGAAGATTTGAGTGAAAAAAAAAGAATAGGTAATTTAGGTAGGTTGTCTTTTATTTGGGTAACAACGTCCAAATGCGAATACACATCTATATTCTTATATTAACTTTTAACAGACTCCTAGATCTTCCGTTTTGTCGCATAAATATTATTCAGCTGAAGAAGCGTTACAGCACGATATGTTTAGAGTAAACTCTATTAACTGCGACCTCAGCGGAACCAGGAATAATCTCGGATTGACACAAGTTTGCTGGTGTTGAGATGTCGGATCTATTTTAATTGCGGTAACGTCTGCGCGTCATCGATATAACCGCCACTAGATCATCGTGTATTTTTTCCATTGTACTTATTTTCATTCATTTAGCCTGGTAGGTATTGAGGTGTGGATGAGGGTTTTAATTAAATTAAACCATTTTTGAACCTAAGGGACCTTTTTTAGAGATGGGAAATCATAAAATGACTCCCCCCACTGTATGCGGAGCAGGAGGAAGTATCAGACTCTTACTGATTAAAACCCATTCATGTTCCTTCCTTAGTTTTTTGCGTTCCGGGGCCACGTTACCTTACTATTTCGAACAATCCAGCAGCCCCGGCAGGCACGGCAGGGACCTTGACAGTAAGAATACGTTCGCATTAACGTAACAAAAATGAATATAGGCTATCCGAAAAAAAAAACTTAAAATTAATCGTTAGATTAGAGCATTATCTGCTGTCATATTTTATTTTATTATTTTTATAACGGCATAATATCTTTTGTGTTACCTATTCCTGCCGTAATGACAGAAAAAGGCAGCCATTTTTATTAGAATACCTAGCTAGTACCTAGGCAGGTACGTACTTACATAGCATTGTTGTGGGCAATAAAACACTACTTTGAGCTATCTAGGATTTGTAACAAAACAATTATATTCCAGAAATGCGCTAGAATATTAAAATGTTGTTTTATAGTCATTGTCCTCTAAAACGTATTGAGGCTGGGCCATCTAAAATTAAACAATTATTTTTAAACTACGCAACGTAGAAATTCACTTGAGAGCGTCAAACCAGGGATGCGACGGACTGAAATTATGACTTTGAAACGACTGGATAGACAGTCAAGGACGAACAAACTGATGAATCATTACGTAAGCGCTGTTGACTACAATGTTTCTGTGGAATATATCAATAAATTCCAAGAACAGATTAACTGATAGATGTAAATCAATATATTTTGGAAACTGGGTTAGTGTAGGTGGGTACCTATTGTATACAATAGGTATTCCTTAGATACGATTCGCTGCAATTCAAATAACATAAGTAGCGAATGAAATGAAGTAATGACGCATGTGCTTTTAGACGCGGGACCTATAATGACTTTGTTAGTGACTTTACATAGCTTTGTGAACATACTTATCTATGTGCATATAACCTATATGCCTAATTAACTTGAAGATAGAATCTGCTTTAATATCGTCTAACGATACGTCATAGTCACAACAGTATAAAATGAATAGATGACTGTAACGATGTAGTCTGATGGACCTACCATTCGTCCACCATTTTTATAAAAAATATATTTGTTTAATGACGGAACCCTAAAAAAATAATAATTTCTTGACCAAATTATCATCTCGATTAACTCAATGAAACTTCGTTAAGCCAGTTTGGTAAATAACACCAGTAAACAGGAATCGTTTTAAAAACCTCCTTCTGTTCACAGATTCTGCCGAAAAAAACGACAGTAATGAAGTAAGTGTCGACGACGGAGACGATACTAAAGAAAATAATTCAGCAGAAAGTGGTGGAGAAGCAGCGGATAGCGCGGAAGACGATGCACCGTCAGTGGAAATAGCAGACGAACCGTACGTGTCCCAAGCTTCCATCGAGGATTTACAAGCTACATCTGACAACACTGACTCGGAAGAGGCTGCGGCAGACAACACTGATGGAGACAGCAACGAACAACAGGCTGGTGATGCAGACAGTGGAGAAGCATCTGCTGAAGAAGAAACGACGAACCAAGGTAAGCATCACCAATATTCAACAAAGTTTCTCCACATTACATAGGTCTCATTAACACTAGAATGCAAAATGGAAGCCAAAGGAAAAAGTTAAAGCTCCGTTGGGGAATTTTCCCAAGAGTTTTTCACATGCTGCTAAATATCTACGATAATAGAATTATAGATAACTGTTTCTATAAGAGTAAAATATACAGTTAGTACATTATTAAGATATGTAACTTAAGGAAAGGAGACCATAAATGGTTTTTGATTGTTTCACTGTTAAAAATGCTAAGGAAAACATTCATGATCGGGAAGATTTTTATTTTTGTTGGCACTTTGGCTCAATTTTGTAAACGTGAATGGTCTCCTTTAAATAACTGTAATTTCTTAATTTTAGAGAGTGAAGAAGCTGAAGACGATACTAAGGGTGATAATAACGAAAAATCCCAAGAAGGATCCGAAGAAGACAGCAAGGAAGTAAAGGACGAAGATAGCAAAGAAACTGATGCAACTAGTCAAGAATCAGCAGATGAAGAGGCAAGGTCTGCTGAAGCTGCAGACGCATCTGACGAAAATAAAGACGATGATGATAAGACAAAAGAAGAAGACGATGGATCTCAAGAAAAGGCTGATGAATCTCAAGAAGATACAGATAATGAACAGGACTCTAAAGAAGCTAAAGATGACGAATCTGATGAAGTAAAAACTGCCGACGACTCTGGAGAACAAGAAACATCAGCAGAGGATAAAGATGATTCGACAGAAGATAAAGATGAAACTGCTGAAGAAAAAGATGATTCAGAAGAAGCAAAGGAGGAGTCTGGAGAAGAGAAAGCCGATTCTGGGGAGGTAACAGAAGAAACAGATGACAAAGAATCTGTTGAAGAAAAAGAAGAAGCGTCTGCTGAAGAAGCTGAAGGAGGGGTAGAAGATAAGTCACAGGAAGAAGAGGAGTCTGCAACAGCTAGCAAAGAGGAAGAAGATGGGGACAAGTCCGAGGAGGCGTCTGAGGCTGGTGAAGAGGAAGCTGAAGCTACCGAAGATGAAGGTTCTGAGGAGGAAGGAGCGCCGGAAGAAGATTTATTAATTGTAAGTGATCTAAATATTTGAAATACCGCGATAAAAATATTCAAAGCTGTGGGAGAAGAATTATGTGAGGACAAGCTTTCGTTACGGTGTCCTTTGTTCTTTTCCATTCAGTATGATGTTAGCACCAACATAAATAAATTATAATTGCCGCAAGTTGATATTTCACCAGTTAATCTGACAGTTGATTATATAGAAATAACCGCATTATGTAATTTTTTTAATGTAAATAATTCTAATCAATATTATAATACTAAAAATGCGTTCCTTCAACTTGCATATACTTCCCATTTCAGACTATTGATATTCCCGAAAACTTAAGATCTCGTGACCATATTACCAAAATACTAAGGCTAGATGAAGAAGCGAGTGAAGATGAGTTAACCGTTGAAAAATCAGCCGATATTGTACTCAGAGATTTGAAGAGGTTATACGAAAACTCCATAAAGCCATTAGAAGGCCTTTACAAGTACAGAGATTTGAGTAACAGACATTTTGGCGACCCAGAGATATTCTCTAAGCCTTTGGTACTCTTTATGGGTCCCTGGAGCGGTGGGAAATCTAGCATCTTGAACTACTTAACGGGGCTTGAATTCACTGAATGGTCTCTTAGAACTGGTAATGTATCCTTTTTGCAAATATTGTAACCATAATTTAGTTAAAAACTACTTTTTTAACAACAACTTTTTTGCTTTAGGGGCGGAACCATCACCTGCGTATTTCAACATTCTTATGCACGGTAAAGAACCACAAGTATTAGATGGCACTCAGTTGGCAGCTGACTGGACTTTCTCGGGTCTTCAGAAATTCGGCCAAGGTCTGGAAGAGCGTCTGAGGGGCTTGAGATATCCCAGCAAAATATTAGAAAAGGTTCGTATATAGCACGTTCATAATAATGTGATAAAGGAACATGAACACATGTACCTGTCATTAAAAAAATGCAGACGCATTTGAAATATATGTGGATGCTCATACAATGCAATACTAATAAGAAACGCAGGTTTAGGCTAAATTTATTGAAAATCGGGATAAAAATAGTCTTAGGTAATCGTAAAACATATTGTGACGAATAATTAGACAGACTTACGATTTCGTTACCAAAGCAAGTTTTATTTGTTAAACGTTGACAAACTATTTTGTCACTATATCGATAATTGATAAAGGGTAAAAACGCTCATAAACACAATACCAATACACCTATTTCGAAATTGTGACAGTTTACAGTTTGGCGTCTTTACTAACGAAACATCAGCGTTTGTGGGATCTCAGTCCATAAGATCTATATTATTATGACAAAACTATTCCTGTTTACAGGTCAATATCGTGGAAATTCCTGGAATACTGGAAGTAAGGAAGCAGGTATCCCGCGTATTCCCCTTCAATGACGCCTGCCAGTGGTTCATCGACCGCGCCGACATCATTTTCCTAGTCTACGATCCTTCCAAACTGGACGTGGGTCCCGAGACAGAAGCTATACTCGACCAACTCAAAGGCAGGGAGTCTCAGGTAAACATGTTCTTAGACCCAAAAAGTCTTAGAAAAAAAAACCCTTAGACTCGTTTTAAATTGGAATATTACAAGTCCCATATAAATCAGAGGAAATAAGTTTGCATGCCAAAATTCGTCCCATAGTATTGAGTATGAGTGCAGGGCCGCGCCGCCCCTGTGTGCGAAGTGTGCGGCGCACACAGGCGCCAGGGCAGTAGGGGCGCCGGATGAAATGCCAGCGCCAATTAATAACATTATTTTTGTCACTTATCAACATATTCTCTTATAGTTGCATCAATGGTTTCGATCTACTTAAGATACAAGTCTCCCAAGACAATATTTATGATTGTGGTTGAATTTTAACACTATTTGAATTGACCCTCTGTTTACGTTTCGGGTATTAGTTTACACGAATTACGAGCTCTGCATTAAAATTAAAAGAACCACCACAGTCGCTACAATAGGCGATTATTTTATTACAAACGCCGTGCCGTGGATGAGTTTATCAACGCAATCCGATGCGATGCGACGCGAGCGAAATGTGGTCACCGGGTACTCCCTAATTTTAACGAGCGGAAGAACCAAAACAATTACAAAAGTAAAAATTTTGAGTAGCCTCAATGGAACAGGAAAGATTATATAGGCTTAGGCTAGCTCTCCTAAGTATTTACCTACACAGAATGTAAGAATTTTTCATTGTTTCTGCGGAAAAGAAACATAAGCTTTAATTTATTACAGTTATCACTTAAATAAAAGCGTGAGCAGAGGTGTAGTTACCCAGGGGTTAGCCAGGCAGTGCCCAAAACCTGTATAGCAAACCTCTTATTGAACTAGCGAAAAATTCTCCTATCATCAATCAAGGCAACTCATTAAAAAAATATGATTCCCCATAATCATCTTGCTAAAGAAGAAATTCGCGCTCGCTTCGCTCGCGCTTTCAATTACGTATTCATATTTCTTCTAAG
The DNA here is from genome assembly GCA_963891755.1 of Pyrrhia umbra. Taxonomy (NCBI): domain Eukaryota; kingdom Metazoa; phylum Arthropoda; class Insecta; order Lepidoptera; family Noctuidae; genus Pyrrhia; species Pyrrhia umbra. Next base: position 6,591,646 of record OY982937.1, on the reverse strand, counting down.
CTTCTGTTTTCGTTACCATTTAACGAAAAAAAAAATCATGTTAAAAAAAAGTTTGTGCTCATGCTTCCGATTAATTTATTTTCAGATTCTGTTCTGTTACTATTTATTGAAAAACGATATTCCCTATAATTATCATGCTAAAGGAAATTCAATTCAATTCAAATTACGTAGGTATTTTTATTTCTTTTTGAACTCTGTTTTTGGGACCATTTATTGAAAAATATTATTCCCTTTCATTATTATGCTAAAAAAATTCGCGCTCGCTTCGCTCGCGCTTCCGATTACTTAGGTGTTTACATTTCTTTTCAAACTCTGTTTTTATTATTATTTATTGAAAATATATATATAAATAATAATAGATTATCATGTTAAGAAAAAGGTCGCGCTCGCTTCGCTCGCGCTTTCTACTTAAAAAAATAAGCAAATTGGTAAAAGCCCACAGACGCTGAAATATGACTTACCAAACAAGAAAAGAATAATCAAAATCAATTCATAATTGGTGGAGTAATCGCGAAACAAACATAAAACATAATCGACTTAAGGACCTTTTCCTTTTTTAAAAAAAAGAGGCGCTTCATACATTTCGCACACAGGCGCTGTCAGGGGTCGGCGCGGTCCTGTATGAGTGAGTAGTATATCTGTCATCACCTGATATTCGGTTGGAACTAAGTGCCAGGTATATTTTATTTGACAATGGAATGAATTGTTGATATGTGTATGCGTGTACGTGGCGTTTATAAATAGGCGCATTCATTTAGTAAGATTTAATTATAAATCTATAACTTATAATAAGGATGCTTTTTAGATAATGATATCTAGAAATGATGACGAAGTTATAAAAAGGATTTCACTTACCAACCCCCAACAGAATCCTACTAAGACGTTGCCCTTATAGGTAATTTTTTAATGTTCCATTAGACACGCATCGTGCTGAACAAAGCTGACACAGTGAAGCCAGAGGAGTTGATGCGCGTTCAAAGCGCCCTTATCTGGAACATCTCGCCGCTGATGAGCTCCGCGCAGCCGCCGGTCATGTACACCGTATCATTATGGTCCATGCCGTACGAGGCGGGCGCGCCCGTGCGCCTGCTGCAAGCCCAGGAGAGGGAGCTCCTGAGAGACTTGCGGCAAGCCATCGACAAGCGCATTGAAAACAAGATTGCAAGCGCTAGGAGATTCGCTGTGAGTAGTCGTTGTTGTCTTTCGTCGTGTATTATTGTGGAAATATAATTGATAATGATATTGAACCTGTGTGATGTTGTTTCTCGTACCTATATCAAAGAACGTTACTTCCAACAGGTTCGTGTGAGGAACCACGCTAAAATGGTTGACTGCTACTTGACGACGTATTACAATCACAAGACGATATTTGGCAACAGGAAGATTATTGCCGACGCCATCATTGAAAACCCTCAGAACTACCACATATATGAGGGTCTTAGCACACTCACTAATATTTCCAGGTATGAATTTGATAATATTTGTAGATTAAGCTCTCTTGGCAGCAAGAGCTTTCTCTAAAAGTTTTATAACGGCGGCGACAGAGCTTATTATTTTATCAATATAAATGGCCTCCTTTCGTGTTTTCGCAGGTACGACCTGCCCGACCCCGAGACATACCGGGACTTTTTCCGGTTGAATCCCCTGTTCGAGTTCCAGCAGCTGTCGGCGACGTGCACGTACTTCCGGGGCTGCCCCATCACGCGGCTCGACGTAGCCATCGCTTACGACCTGCCCGAGCTCGTCGGCAAGTACAAGAAGATGGTGGAGACCGCGACGCCGCAGGGCATGCCCAAGAGTTGATGCCTCCGCGAACGAACGAACCCCGCACCACACTGCACACCCGCTTTTTAATTTTAGCCAATTGGATTGGACATTTATTTTGGGCACATTTTGCATTTCTTCATCTAATCGGGCATCAAATCACTAGTTATTTTTCGTTACATCGCATTTCTTTATTTATCTGTAATTTACTTTGCTTTATACTCGCTTGTTCCTGTTTTTGAGATGAATGATGTCGTATTGTATGATTTAATTGTGATTTTCTTCGTGCGTTTATTAGTGGTGATGATAGAAACGCAAGACAACTTCCAATCCTAATTATCAAGGTGTTTTTATACATGTCTCAAAAATGCAATAAATTACTAGTTATTATTGAAGAAGTTTGTTAGTTACTCTTTTATCTATTTTAAGGTATGTCAATCTAGGTATTCCTACTACTAGGTCTAATTAAATCCCGTACTTGAGCGGTGTTTGCCGTTATTATTTCTTTGTTAGTTATTAATGAGACACAATGTGACTATGTATTTAAGTAAAAACTAAATAAAAATAATCACTGTTTTATTTTAACACTTTTTCGCGTGTAAAATTCGCGCGAAGGTATTCTATTCTATGTATCTATGTCCACTATCCAACTAACTCTAAAGAGAGTCAGAGTTAATTCTGACTCTCTCTAGAGTTAGGCCCAAGTTCACCGACATGATAACGGTCCAATTAACTTAAAACAACTGCTTACCATAAATTAAAAATTTCGATGGGTAACGTATTATTTTGAGATTTTTATTGCTAAAACGAAGATTACTAAACCAGGGTTGAATTAGAAGTGGGTAACACAAAAACTCCCAATTCCTGATTAAAAAATCTTTTGATTTAACGGGCCGATTACGAAACCATCAGTAGGTGAACTTTGCCTTTATTACTGAAACAGTTGATTTCCAAACCAGGGTTGAACAAGAAGTGGGTAACATGAAAATTACTGCTTCCTGGTTAAAAACCTTTTCGTTTAACGGGCCGATTACGAAACCATCAGTCGGTGAACTTGGACTTGGGCTTGGGCTTTTGTTATTTCCAGGGAGAGCATTAATTTTTTTTTACACGAAACACGCGCCACGGTCTTGTCCTTTTTTATCTCTCTTTTTCCTCTTACATTATGGCCACAGTCATGAGTGGAGTGATCACCTACCATACCTAAAGAAGCAGAAGAGCAGTGGCGATGTGCATTAAGTAAGCTTCTTCAAATAAGGTAAGGTTTAATGTTTTTATAATCTGTCTTCAAAGTTTTATTTATGACTAGCTTTCCGTCCGCGGCTTCGCCCGCGTGGACATTTTTTTTACACTTTGGGTTACTTTATTCAAGTTTAAGTAGGTAGTTATTTCTAGAAATAAATATAGCCTATGTTACTCGTGGATAATGTATAGTAGGCGGCAAATAACTTTGCCAAAATTGTTAGTAGTTTTTCTCTTTTCTCTAACTATTTTCTACATTTAAATGATTAAAAGTAAATTAATACAATAGACGATAGTGTAATGACAAGCATTGATAGTGTTACTTTTGGATTGCACTGGGTGCACATGCGCAAACTTGTTTCAACTACGTTAAAATCTGGCCAAGTTATTTGCCGGCAACTATAGCTTTCGAATGGTGAAAGAATTTTTTAAATCGGTCCAGTAGTTTTTGAGCCTATTCATTACAAACAAAGTTTTCCTCTTTATAATATTAGTGTAGACGAGTTGACAGCTTATGACAGTGACAGCTACGGCTAACTGACGTTGTGAAGTCGTCAAAGGCAAAGCGCCAACGATTCGCTGTCGCTGAATAGTTTTTTGGTTGAGCTATTTAATAATTTCAATTATTTTATAGTACCAACTACGGTTGAGCTAAGAAATAAATAAAGACATCCAAACATTACAAATACTTAGTAATGCACACAGATTTGGCACCCCATTTACATACTGCCGAATGTAATGTTTTCATACGAAAGTTAATGGACTGTCACAGCGAGGTAGGTAAGAAGTAAAAACTTAATTGCATAACAAACTAAATAAGTTAAGCCTCAACAGTTGCAATTGCCGCAATTTTTTGTTAAATATCATGTTATATAACTATCGGATATTGATATCTAATCATGATAATAACCTAATTTATTTTAACCACGCGCCTTGATTATTATTTTATACAAAATTATTGTAGTTCCGTATTTTGTTTCAGCATCCGTTTAGAAAATTCATGGGATATTGCAATGACTATGATAGGGATATGAGGAAATGTTTGAAAGCAGAGCGCCTTGAAAGACAAAAAGCTAATTTAGAAGAGTCCCGTAGACGCCACGCAGAAATCCGAGCTCGCATATTAGCACAAGAAAAAGCTACTCATTAAAATATCAAAAAACTGCACTTAAATAGCATTTATTAATAACACTAGATTATAATGGACTCTACAATGGAGTTTAAGATACTAGATTCAATACCAGACTTAAACGACTATAAGACATTCACAGAGAGATATTTTAGTAAGAGATATATTACAGATGTTGATGGAATAAAGAATAATGATATTATGATAATGTTCCACTCAAACAGGATTGCTGTCTTGAGCCTGGCACCAAGTCATTACTTTTTCAATAAGAATGAAGAGTACAAAGTGAATTTTACTGTAGGAAAAGTAGACAGATTGAAAAATTCTGTCAGAGGCAAAAGTAAGAAGGGGGGTCAACTCTTGATGCCCAAGTCCGTAATTTGCAAGATAGAATATAATGATGGCACAGGATTTGATATACCTTCCTGTATGAAGGGGACCCTAGTTGAAGTAAATGAAGAGCTGGTAAAGCAGCCTGAGCTCCTGAAGCAATATCCTGATGCTGATGGTTACATAGCTATTATTTTGTCAAGTATAGCTATATCTGAAGCTACTAAAAGTGAACTATTAACTCATGAAGAGTATTTAAAAGTATTGAATAGTTGTGAAATAAATGATTAGAATAAACTTCTTAAAGTACTGCTGTTGTTTAATTTATGCAACCTACTTGAGATACTATACTATACCAGTTTCCCTCACCGTCAATGCTAGCCATCAGTGGTGGCAATAAAACCTGTTTCACTTCTTTTCAATAGGAATTATTATCTCAATGGGTTACACCATTTTACAGTGAAAGCTTAACATAAACCCACTTTCGGGCTATACCTTTAACATTAGTTAGGATAGTAAGATACAATACTTATTTGTATGTGGAAAAATTATTTCATCTATAGTCATCATCATCATCGGCCTATGCCATTGTTGGGAAAGGCCTCTTCTACAGAGAAAGCATAAGCATTGATCACCATGTTGGCTCAGAGGATTGGCGTTTTAGACTATTTTATGCTTCCCTTCATCATTAGTGAGTAGTGTCTAAGATACACTTAGAAAACTCCATATTACTTTTAGAAAAGTCAAATTGGCATTTGCCAGGTTTCAAACCCGCACACTCGTTCGCGAGACTTATATACCTACTAATATCAAGTTAGTATGTAGGCGACGGTAATTCCTGGAAGTTTAGGAATTAGTAGTAACAAGGCTGAAAACTACTGAATCGATCTACAAAATAATACAAAGCTCGTAGCTGCACAGCATTTTGATGTGACGCGACGCAAGAAAGTTGTTATCTCGTAATAGTCGTAGGTGATGCCAAAAATGTATTGAAATAAAATCTTTTATCAGTACCTACTAATAACTATTTATTTTTCGATAGCGTAATATATCCATTAAACAGTACCCCCACTACCGTCAGAATATAACGTAATTACTTATCAGCACTTTACCGATTGACCGCTGACCTTTTCTTATAACCAGTCGCTAAGATATTGTCCGGCCAGATGTTGTAATCATATATTAGTAAGAGTTTGACCTGTGAAAATGTGTTCAATAGCCCTTAGCCGAGTTCTCCTCGTTCCTAGAGTTATAATTCCTAAGCCAATAGTCCCCGGAGCCATATCCTTGCGATGGTATGGTGACGAGTCTAAAGCAACGAAGACGCCATTATACAAGTTGCATACAAAATATGGAGGTAAAGTGGTCGATTTCGCCGGATTTCTTCTACCGGTGCAATATTCAGATTTAAGTCTATCTGAATCCCACTTGTTCACAAGAAAAAGTGCTTCGATTTTCGACGTGTCTCACATGCTACAGACGAACGTGCGTGGTAAAGATTGTTTGTCTTGGTTTGAGTCAATATGTCCAGTCGATTTGAAAGGAATGCAGGATGGCTCTAGTTCCCTCACTGTGTTTTTAAATGACAAAGGTGGAATTATAGACGATTTGATTGTTACAAAAGTGAATGCAGAGACTTTATACGTGGTCTCGAACGCCGGACGACTGGAAGTAGATAAGCAGCATATGAAAGAAACATCCGAGATATTTAGAAAGCAAGGCAATGATGTGAATGTTGAATTTTGGGAGACCAGCCAAAGAGCTTTGATTGCATTACAAGGGCCTAAAGCAGCGTCGGTCCTACAGAATCTAACCAATATAACGCTGAAGGATTTAGTGTTCATGACATCTAGACTGGGCAAAGTGGCTGGTGTTGACTGTCGTATAACACGATGCGGATACACAGGGGAAGATGGTGTCGAGATTTCAATACCTGCGGCCAAAGCAGAAGAAGTTACGGAGGCTCTGCTACAGTCCAGTGACACTAAACTCGCGGGACTAGGAGCAAGAGATTCTCTCCGTCTAGAAGCCGGACTGTGTCTATACGGCAATGACATAGACGAAAGTGTTACTCCCGTTGAAGCGAATCTGACATGGTTGATAGCTAAGCGAAGACGCACCGATAGTAACTTCCCGGGGTCATCAATAATACTGAGTCAAATCAAGGAAGGCGTATCCAAAAGGCGAGTTGGTATCCGCATGGACACTGGTCCACCGGCGAGGAAAGGTGCAGTCTTGAAACACGCCAAGACATTGGAAACAGTGGGCGCTGTCACTAGCGGCTGCCCGGCCCCGTCACTAGGCGGCAATGTAGCCATGGGTTACGTCAGCGAAGCTCTGAAAAAGGCTGGCACTGAGCTGTTGGTAAACATCAGAGGAAAAGATGTCCCCTGTGTTGTAGCTAAAATGCCTTTTGTTCCTTCAAAATACTACATTAAAAAATAATAAATTCTAATTTATAAAATGATACTTTTATTTACAAAACTTTTTACATAACAGATATAATCTTCCATACTATAAAATATAATTCCGTTACTCAACCTACTTTCAAGAGCTATAACGAAAACAATTCAAATTGATATTACTATTTAACACAATAATAATTGAAAATTAACATTAAATTCAAAATAACAAGTCTTTAATAATGAAAGGCAATTAAATTATAAGTATGTACACCTACTTACCTGTAGTGTTCTCATAATGATACAAGTAAAACTGGACATGTCACAAGGAATGTGAGATTTTTTGCACTTTATTGTGTAATACTGTTTTTTATTTCATTATTCTACAATGTACTTAACTATCACAGGAACGATTCACTAAATGGTTAATGGAATGATCTGGTCATCTAAATTTATTTCATATTGAAAATAATAATCTATGAAATTATTCTATGTGGGGCTTGAGCGATTGTCATAGTTAAACGCAGTCTTAATGTTACATATCAGTTCTCCTCGAGAGATATGCCTTGCATTACCCTTCTAAAGTTATTGTAATTTAATACTTTTGTTTACATAAATTCTACATTAAGTACAAACACTGGGGCTTCGGAAGTCCTACTTTATCGACAGTCGTTGTTCTTTAGTCACAATAACTTGCATTGTACGCAGTCCAGTTGGGTGTCACTTGAAATCTGGTCCATCCATAAAGTTGGACTGCGTCAGGCGCGTGAAATCATCGTTCAACTTGTTTATCCTGTCTGTATACTGAAAATTAAATAAAAATAATGAGACACTCAGGTAACTGTGAATGGATGCACCACTTCTCATCTCGACAAAATGCTTATCCCTTATAGTGAGCTAATAAATACTAAATTAACAATGTTTATGATATTGGAGGAATTTTGTATACATGTTCAATGAAAAACATGACAGTGAAGCTATGATTAAAAAATGATTCTGTATTGTTACATACCAAGCGAATGCCCTTCAGTTTACAAATACTCAAATTCCTCCATACCTTACCTCATTGAAGGAGCACCTCAATGGAAATTTTAAAACAGCCAAGATTATTTAATATAACACGGATGCCATATTGACAAGTTATAATTGTCCAGAGAGGAGGTACTATAGGTACAGGACGAATAAACTTACATCGGTTTGTTGCGAGTTTTGCGCCTGCGCCTGCTTGCCTTTCCTCTCCTCCTGCAGCCGGCAGTTGATGTGGTAATTCAACTGATTCTGCAACTTTATGAATATCTTCCTGTACTCATCTTGTATTCTATTCATTTCGTTGTTCACATGAGCATCTTTTTTCGTTACGTAATCCTAAAATGTAAGTAAATTTTATTTTTATCATAAATTATCAAGGTTGAACTACTTCAATCAATCTTAGCTAAAATAGAAATAATTAAGGATGTATTTTTAAAATGATACATACCTTATAAGTAAATATTGTTTTCTTAGCGTTCTTGTACTTATCTTGAATTATCTTTTGTTCAGATTGCAGCTTTTCGTATTTTTGTTCGAGCTGAGCTAGTTTCGCTTGTAGTTCGGAAGCCTTCGCTTTCATTGCCATGCATTCTTTAGTAGACGAGCTACTTCTTTGTTTCCAATCTTCTCTTTCGAGCTTCAGAACGTCTTCTAAAGAACCGAGTCGCGATGCTCTTTCTTTATATCTTTCAGCTTTTTGTTTCCAGTCCAGAACGCTGTCTTTAGCTTTCTGGCATTCTACTTGTAGCTCATTATGCTCTTTGATAAGTTCTGATATTTCGTTCTCCTTTGATTCAAGTATTTGCGTGACCTTTGCTCTCTCTGCTAATATAAACTCTTTTAAAGCGTTAACTTCTTTTGCTTTCCTTTCGAGAAGTTCTTTTATTTTAGTAACAGTTTCAATGTGTTCATTCTCGATCTCTTTAATACGTCTCGCACAGTTCATTTCGACAGTTTTCATTTCTAACGTGAATTTTTCAGCTATTTGGTCACGAATGGCTTTTTCTTTCATCATGAGGGCCGTCTGTAATAAATGTCGTATGGATATTTCGAACGCGTTTAAATAAAATGTTAAACCCATACCCAAAACAAGCCAAAATAAGAACACAAAATCCGCTATAATTTTTTGGACACTTATTTGAAATGGCGCTTAAATCTCATGCTGCACTGTCACTTCAAAGCGATAAAATAACGATGGAATGACTTAATTCCAACATGAAGTTTAGTAATGTTTCATTGAGCAAGCTAAGATCCGTATTAGAGAAGCTCACAACATATTCAAGAACAATAGTATAATAAGTAAGGAATTTACCAAGTACAAAAGATAACACCATAGGAAGGCAAAATGAATCAATCACGGATAGTCTTCGACGCTATGCGTGTCCATTGCAGCGGGTAGTTTGAATATTGTTCGATAATTAAAAGGCTGGCCACTCCAGACAGTATGAAAAATTGCTTAGTTAGTAATAGTATTGTTCTTGAATACGGGTATAAAACTCGTGCACTCCTTAGTATTAGATTCAACCAAATAAAAAATAAAAAGGCCTAAAAAATAATAAAAAAGCCGGCTCATTATTCATGCTATAAGTGAACAAAGTAACAAACCTTAGCAGCGATAGCCTCATCGCAGTTCTGCACAAGCTGCTCGATGCTGGAGTGCTCGGAGGGCGGGGAGTGCGGAGTGCTGGGCCGCTCCTCAGTGTTAGTACCCACGCTGCGCTGTTCTTGTAGCTTGTTGAACCGGTCTATTATGTACTGCTGGAAGAACTCAGCTTTGCCTTTGAGTTCTTTCATTAGAGTCTCGTTGCTTTCTTGTGACGCTGGTGACCCATAAAAATAATGCTATTTTAAATATGAAAGTTTTTTTTAGTATGTATTGATGTTATTCTTTTACGCAAAAGCCACTGAATGCGTTTGGATGCTAGTTTATAAGCCTCCTGTATTGAAGTTCTTTGTAGAATTCTCTAGAAAGACTATAGATTTGAGTTGAGTGATGAAATAAAACGATTTTCGACTTGTTTGGAGATCTTTTAGAACATAGGTACAATGTAATGGCAATAGTCACACAAAAAACCAATAACATTACTATGTTAATTAATGAATGGTTAAAATATAAACTTGACTTACCTAATCGAATAGTGCACTTGCTAAGTTGATCATCTAAGTACTTGATATGTTTAACATGCTTCTCGCATTGCAGACATGGCTCTCTCTCTTTTCGCATCGCAGACTTTTCATCTGTAAACAATTTTTGTTGTAACATTAAATATATGAAATAATTATATTTAGTTCTACTATTAGTTGCCCCATGCTGGAAATTTAACCATATTTAAAAAAATAGTTTATCTCATTATGTTAAATCTACATGGAGACACAATATGTAGATTTAACATAATGATACACAAGAGATTTACCTTGTAAGTACTTGTCGAGTTTCTCCGTAAACTCCCTCTGCTTGTCAGTAAACTCTCGCTGCAACTCCGATATTCTCTTGTTCGCTCTTTCCAACTCTTCTTTAGAGTTACTCAAGTCTGACGTCAACTTCTCCATCTGCTGTTTTTGCTTCTCCATTCTCTCGACATAGTCTTTTTCTTGTGTTTTGTAAAGCTCCTTTTCTTTTTGTATTTTTGCTTGCATGTCTTTTAATTCTCTCGAAACTGTATCACGAGAGCTACATGCCTGTAAATGAACCATTTATTAGTTACGGTTTAAGCTTGCCTTACAGTGGAGTCGGCAAAAACAGTTTTATAGTAGAAAAAAAAGTTATCCTTACTTGCAGATACAATGTCTTAAGCTCCCCATTCTCCTTGAGAGTATCTTTGAGCTGTCCGCTGTAACGTTCCAATTCACGCAGCAAGTCTGCGTTCGCTTCTTGAACAATGGACGCGCGGCTGCCTTTCTCCGCCTTCAGCTTATCGTAATCTAACTCTAGTTGAGTGTGTTTGAGATCCAACTGATAAAAGGAAAATAGTAACGGAAATGACGTAGGAACATTTATTTCTCGTTTTATTATCGAATGAAATGAGCCTATCCACACTATACATATTTTACAAAAAACATATAATAATAAGCGGTCGCTGATACTTGCATAAAACTATCGGCATTTACCAGTTTTGGGATGTATGGAAATGTTCAGAAAATAGGATTAACTGAACAACTAAATTTAAGCCGTAAACGTCGGAAACTCTAGGAACTAAGATTATTTTTGAGACTACTTACATTTTTCAGTTCGCTTCTAACTTCTTCCAGCTCAGCCTGTAGACTATCATTCTGTTGTTTGTAGCTTTCGAGGAGTTCACTGTCAGAGTTACTGCCCAGTAGCTCCAGTTTGTTCTGCAGCACTGCCAAGCGAGAGTTCATCTGCATCTCTAAGCCTTTCTGCTCTTCAAGTTTTGCCCGAAGATCCAACTCCTGCTTGCGATGTTGCTCTATTTTTTTATCCCTAAAGTGAGTGAATTTAATTTTAATGACATTTTAAGGTAATTTTGTATAGAAGCCGCGCATTGTCATATTTTATTATCGTTACCTTTTACTTATTTCTTCCTGCAATGTGGATAGTTTTTGCATCTGTATCTTGTATCGACTCAAAACTTCTTTGAGGGTTGACAACTTTCCTGGAGAGGGAGGTTCGCCTGAAATACAGTAAATGAGGGCTATTAGGTTGTTTTATTGTGTGGAATACTGTAGGCACCACAGTTGACACATGTCTTATTTCATTGCCAAAGAAAAGCTTTCATTGCACATATAGAAATAAAGTCGAAATACTGCAATTTGGCCATTGAAAAGGAAGTATCCATTGGTGTTTTTAACTCCCAACGCAAAAAGAGGGGTGTTATAAGTTTGACGTCTCAAATGGATGGACCGATTTCGATGCGTTTTTTTTCATTTGAAAGCCAGTTTCCTTGCGGTGGTTCTTAGCTATGTTTGGTTAATATCAGTCCAGCAGTGTAAGAGAATTAGCTGTTTTCCAAAATGATGTGAGGCATTTTTACGCAGGGGGTTTTTAAATTTTAAATTTATCTTTTTATTAAAAATTTAGTTAAACTTACCAATATACGCATTTTCAGGTAATGACTCCATTAATATCTGATGAAGTGTAGTTCTCCATTGTTCATACTCCTTCTGTGTGCCCGCTAATTTGTTTCTGTACAGAACCAATTCATGCGCCGTCAACTCCAGCTTGGACTGTAATAAGAAAGGATGTTTCATTACTGTGTTCACAAAAGTTATTTCTATGCTATTCTTTTCAGTACGATGTTTATAATGCTTTAATTAGTGAACCTTGTATGGCAATAAATACAAATATAGAAAAGGTAAGTATGTAGCATATACTATCTGTCGGGTCCGTGGAATAGTTCTTTAAGGATGTGAGGGAAACCACTGGAAACAGCTAGTCAATAATATAGAAAGTCCAAAATTGAACGAAAATAAATTGAAAGAAAATTACAAAAAGAGCCTACATTTAAGTAGTCTTTGTTTCCAAGAGTTGTTTTGACACAAATTCTAAACCTCGGCGAATAAGCCCGACTTCTAATTACAAATCTATACTAATATAATAAAGCTGAAGAGTTTGTTTGTTTGTTTGGATGCGCTAATCTCAGGAACTACTGGTACGATTTGAAAAATTCTTTCAGTGTTAGATAGCCCATTCATTGAGGAAGGCTATAGGCTATATATCATCACGCTAAAACCAATAGGAGCGGAGCACCACTATTCCACGCGGACGAAGTCGCGGGCAGAAGCTAGTATAGGCATAAAAACTGAAATCTCAACATAAATAAAAATTATAGAATATTTTACATCAACTTACCCCCATCTCTTTCACTTGTTCCCTGGCTGCATTCCTCTCAGTCGTCAGTTGAGACACCTTTTCTTTGAGCCGTGTTGTCTCTCCATTGACGAGCCTACTCTGTGCCGCCTCTAATTCACTAGCTAATCTGTTTATAGTAGCTCCTTTCTCTATCAATATGTCTTCTTTTTCTCTATCTTTTTCCATACACCTGCGTTCTAGTGTCTTTACTTCATTGTCCTAGAGGTTTCAAAAAAGTATTAAAATATATCAGCTGCATAACATAAATTAATGCAATACACATGTATGATGAGGGAAAGACTTACTTTTTCATCTAGTCTACTTTTAGCTTTGGTCAAATCATTTTGCAACCTTTCCATTTCTTCTCTATGTCTGAAAATAATAGAATTCTTTTTTTATTATTAAAACACTATTGTAAAATGGTCTTTATTTCATGCAAATCCTCAAGGTTGTCTATAATCAAAAGATTATCGCTTTTAACTTAACTACACATACCTGTCTTGCTGCTCTCTAAATATGGCATCAGTGTCATGTGTGTGTGCAACCTTAAATAGACAAGTTTATTAGTTTATTACAAAACAGAACTTTTCAACAAAGTAGTCATTATAATGTTCACTTGCCACAGGATAGCTATAATTTACCTGTAGAGTATGTAGCCGTTGTTGGACATCTTGCAGACTGATATTAGCAGAACGCAGTTCTAATTTCAGCTGCTCCTTCTCTTGGTCACTTTCTACAAGCTTCTCTGTCAAATTTGTTACTTGCTGCTCTAGCTCTATCAATTTATGCTTGCTGGACGCTGTAAACAAACACAATTTATATTTTATTCTCAGATCTACTTGCCAATATATAGTGTTTTGTGAGATGTTACTAAAATAATACACTTCTCATCAAAAAAATCGAAACACTTTCGTTTTTATTGTTTTTGTCCTAATTTTTTACAAAAGAGAATTAATTCCATGAAAAAAAAAACATTATTGTGTAGCTGGCAGTTTGGTCATTACAGTAAGAAGAAAAAAATCAAAATTCGAAATTAGAATTTCATTTGTTTATCCTATAAATGAAATTAATCACTGTTTTGAGACAAATGTGTATTTAGAGTTGGAGTACGTTTCTCGTTTAAAAACTAAAAATTAGCGCTTGTCTTTAAACTTTTTGTTTCTTACTTCATTTACTGTGACTTTGGGACGTCAAAAAAACTTTTTTTTCTAAAACATATGGATACTTCGCCCGCAGAAGCCGCCCAAGTGGTGGCATTGCTGGATTCTGGACTTAGTCAGCGTGTTGTGGCTGCAAGATTGCATCTAAGCTTATCATCTGTTCATAGAGTCTACAAACGCTATCGGGAGACTGGTTCGTTCACGCGCCGTTCAGGATCTGGCAGGAATCGGGTCACTTCTGAGCGAGATGATCGATTTATTGTAACAACTTCTTTACGAAATCGACGCCTTAACGCTTTTCAACTGCAGCAGCAGCTTCGCGTTGTACGAAGAGTAGCTGTAAGTGACTCTACAATAAGAAGAAGGTTGAAGGAACGCGGATTGGCACCGCATAAGCCAGCGAATGGGCCGAAATTAACTGCAGACCATCGAAGAGCGCGCCTTAACTTTGCACGCGAGCACCTAACTTGGTCATACCTTCAGTGGAGCAAAGTACTGTTTTCTGATGAGTGTAAAATTATGCTGTATGGTAACGACGGAAGGAACAAGGTCTACAGAAGAGATGGAGAACGCTTTGCACAATGCTGCATTAAAGAAAAGGTCAGCTATGGTGGCGGTTCGTGGACGGTTTGGGGAGGAATCAGCGCCGACGGTAAGACAGAACTTGCCTTTGTGTCTGGGCCACGGCTGCCTGCACTAAACTCTCATCGGTACATCGAACAGTGTCTTGAACCTCATGTGATGCCCTATGCACATTTTATTGGCAACGACTTCATATTCATGCACGACAATGCTAGAGCTCACACCGCGGGCGTCGTACGAGATTATCTTACCGAAGTCGGTATCTCCATTATGGTATGGCCAGCAAGAAGCCCGGACATGAATCCCATTGAACATCTATGGGATGAATTAAAGAGACGAATTCGAGCAAGAGATCCAGCCCCAGAAACACTTAGCCAGCTGCAAAATGCAATCCAAGAGGAATGGGATAATATACCACAACATGTGATCGTGACTCTCATCCGATCGATGAAGAACCGTATGGAAGCAGTAATAAGAGCTCGCGGAGGGAATACAAGTTATTAAATAAACGTTTCTTAATTTTTTTTTTCATTTACGCGTGTTGTTTTACCCATTTCCTTCATATTCCATACAGGGTAAAAATTACTCATTATACAAAATACGAAATCTATGAAGACTTAATTTGAATTTAGAACAATAACATTAGGATTTAAAAACCTCATACTACTCACTATTAAATGACATTTTACATTTATTCCTAAATATACACATTTTTCTGATAATCCTTATCAAATCATAAACTGCGAGGTGTTTCGATTTTTTTGATGAGAAGTGTATATATTTTAACTTTTAAAGCAGTTGTTTACAGTATTTATTTGTATCAAATAATACACAGTAGCTGTTTCCCGCGGTTTTACTCGGATCCTGATAGAACTACTTAGCGCACCCAGAATAAAAAAATATCTTACATTCTTCTCCAGGTTTCTATGTCCATACCAATTGTAATTTGAAACTATTGTGAGTGTGAACATATGTAAGGAAAGTGTAATAGACAGACCGACAGAGTTAATTTCCAGAATATTATTTTATAATCAACCTGAATATTTTAATACCAAGCAAGTGATGAGCTTCTTGCAAGGACAGCTCTGCCTTGTCCCTGTCATTGATAGCGGCAGCAAGGCGTGCTCGCAAGCTGTCTATTTCTGTGTCTAGCTTCTGCATCTGACCGGCAAGCTGCTGACATTCTTTTACACGAATCTATGTAACAAAAAGTATTAGGTGTCATTCATAATTATCAAGATATTTAGAGAAATTACACAATTGGTTTTCAAAATAACTAGCTACTCACATCATACATAACTTTAAGTTGTTCATTGTTCATGTACTCTTGTCTGTCACAGTTGTTGATGCCATTCATGTGACCTGAAACGACAATAAAAAACAATGTATGAACAATGCAAGTGCATACTATACATGGATTCAGTATGGACACATAAAAAAATATGAAATATTTTTTGGGCTTGGCTTAAAAAAAATTTGCTCTGTAATTTACCCAAAACAACAGGCACTTGTAAATGCAGCCTTGCATACATATATATGTAAGGCTGTGTTTACAAGCGTTTACAACAAATACATGTTCAGTATGGAAAAAACACTTAAGCACATAAAGTTTCTCAAAATAGTTTACTTACTGTTTTACCCACAAAAAAGTAGCTCTGGAAATTGAAACTATAGAGACCACAAACTAAACTAACAATTGAGTTCCAAATATTTGTTTTAAGGTTCACATACATTCTATCATCCATTCCACACTCATACTTTTTTCTGTGAAATAATATAATAATTATTTTAACACCTACCTCTGAAATCTTGTTGAAAATAGTGATTTTGGCCATCACCAGCACCATAGGGACTAAACTGTGCTTTCAAGGCCTCTTCCTGGAGTCTCATGTGACCCATATGATTCTTGGGAGTTTCACAGTAGAGCTTTGGGGACTCCGAGCCATGTTGATTCTCTTTCAAGTGATTAAGAGA
The DNA here is from genome assembly GCA_963891755.1 of Pyrrhia umbra. Lineage (NCBI taxonomy): Eukaryota > Metazoa > Arthropoda > Insecta > Lepidoptera > Noctuidae > Pyrrhia > Pyrrhia umbra. The sequence continues at coordinate 6,575,224 of OY982937.1, read as the reverse complement.
TTCTACATAAGTTGGGGGCAGACCCGTCCTTGCTTGTTGGACTGTGGAATTAGAGGAGAATAATTTATACAAAATACTATTTAACGGGATGTAAATAAACTATACAAGAATATTAATTTAAGTAATTAAAGGATACAAAGCAATACCTGTATTAAATTTAACATAATAAGTCAGTATCTAAGAGCAATATAGAGAAATACAAAAATAGTAATATGTATCCTTCACTATCATTACAATTTGTACTGTATAAAGTTTGGACAATCAACAATGATACCTCCATTACTCTGAGCTGGATCCAATGTGTAGTTGCCACTGCTATTGACTGAGCTAGCTTCATCGTCATCCAACAAATCGTCGAACGCATTAGCTAATTTGTGCTTCAACTAAAAACACAAACATAATATGTAACAGAGAATGCAATGTTGTTGTTCAAATATCTTTCATTGTATACAGTTTTTTTTAAATAAAAGATAATAAGTTCTAAGTTGATGGATATTTACCTCCTCATTCCGACGTTTCTGGTCTTCGAGCTCTTCCTGTTCTTCAAGCCTATCTTGAGCACTGTTATTTATGTGGATACTCGCTGCGCCTTGAAACAAACTCATTCCGGGACCATCCATATCGTATAGTTAACGTCCCTCCGTACGAGTCAGAGTAGAACTTTCGCTAAACTACATATGACCACAGGTTGTTGCTTGATAATCAACAATCGTAATAGTATAATTATTTTACAGCGTGTACATTGCGTAGATTATTTGTAAATTTCAATAACCAAAACAAGTTTTTGAAAATCGTTCATCAATGTGACCAACTAACGATGCGTACGGTAGAAATCTATAAATTTTACTACTATTTTATTATTAAACGGATTTAAACTGTTTGTCTTGATTTTTTTTTTGTATTCTGTTTATTGATTAAATTGATTGATACCTACTATAGAAAAAAGTTGATGATTAACTGATGGAGGCAAATGTTTTACGGGGTAGGTAATTAATACTAGGTATTATTATTACTTATTATGTAACTGTGTAAATTTATTCAAATTTGTATGTTATTATATTAGGTATGTGCAATTCAAATCATTAAGAATTGGAGAATAAGACAAAAATATTAATTCATTTTTCTACCAATTGTTGATACTAACCAAAATACTAACTCAAAACTAACCTGGCAACATTTACAGTACGACATGTTGGTTATTGGAATTGGAATTGCCATAATGTATGATTTCCCGTTTTCGATGAAAGCTGTATAAAAATACTTTCACACTTATAGCATTTTTTCTTTTATTTACTGAAAACCTAGAGTTATTTACTATTACTTATTTAATTATGGTGGTAATAAAGTTTATCACCAAGTGGCTATAACTATGTGAACTCCAAAACACTTAAAACAACAAAAAACTTGGGTCCGTCAGTATTCATTCTATAAGTGGCGTTTAGTTTAATGGTTTTGTCATGCATGTGTCATGGCAATTTGTGACCACTGTCGCCTGTCAATGTCAGTGTCATTCAATAATTCAATATTTATTTTGACTTCTAGTGGACTTCTAGTTTAAGGTTAGAAAATATAAAATATTGTATTTACAAAATATTTTGAGTGCATATTATCAGATTCCTACTTATAAAATGGCATTTCGTGCTGTTACACACGTGCTTTTCGATATGGATGGTTTAATATTGAGTAAGTTTTAACAATACTTATTTAAAATCGCATAGGTTTGTGGTATTTTTGAGAAATTTGTACCTGATCAACATGATACTCGCTGCCGCTGGCCCGCCGATAGATAGCAAAAATAGTGTCAGTGGGACATCTTAGGGGTGGGTTAATAGACACCGACCGCAGAAGTCGTTTTAGTATTCATTCAGATAGTGATGTCGTATTTGGTTGCATAAATTCTTATTATTCTTAAAATAATGCCCCTGTTTTTGCAGTTTGTGAGGTAGACAAATCTATCAAATGTATACTTTATTTTTAGATACAGAAGAATTATACACAGTGGCATTTCAAAATATAGTGTCACGTTTTGGAAAAGATTACACTTTTGATTTGAAATTAAAACTTATGGGGCTTCAAACGCATGAGACAGCCAAAATGATTGTATCTGCACTTGAGTTACCAATGAGCATTGAAACATTCATCGAGGAAACTAAAAATCAATTTGAAATGTTATTTCCTGACTCACAATTGATGCCAGGTAAATTAATGACTAGAAAGAGCTACTTGACTATGTTTCAGATATAAAACCACTTATCACAATATCTATTTGTAGGTGCAAAGCGTCTGATAGAGCATTTCCACAATAATAATGTTCCAATTGGACTAGCTACAAGTTCAAGTAAAGACAGTTATGATTTGAAAGTAAACAAACATCACAAAGAGTTATTCTCTCTATTTCCATACAAAACATTTGGCTCGTCCGATCCTGAAGTAAAGAATGGGAAGCCTCACCCAGATATCTTTTTAGTATCTGCAAATAGATTTCCAGATAAACCAAAGCCAGAACAGGTAACAGGTTTTTATATGAAAACAAATTCAGCTTGAAGTCTTAATTAATTTGACAGTTTTGAATATTTTTTCATTCTTCTCAATGTTTTTAGTGCCTTGTCTTTGAAGATGCAGTTAATGGAGTGAAGGCGGCCAAGGCTGCAGGCATGCAGGTTGTGATGGTACCAGACCCCAGAGTACCTAAGAGTTTGACAACTGACGCAACTCTTGTGATCAATACTTTACTTGACTTCAAACCAGAGTTGTTTGGCCTACCACCATTTAATTCATAGGATATAATATTTTAAATGATGTATATATTTTCTATTTTGTTGAGTTCTTTGAGTGTTTGTCTACCTCATAAATAGAAATCATCATATTTAAAATCAGGGTGCATTTATTCTGTATAAATTATGTTTATTCCATTCAAAATTATATGTATGAAATATAATTATGTAGTACAAATATACAAAAAAACTATGTTATATTTATCTATAAGTTAATAAAAACAGAAAATACGCCAAAAACTATGCTATAACTAATAAACAACACTGCAATTTAAGATTGTTTGATGTGAAACATCCATTAGTGTGCCTTGTCAGCAAGGGGTCCCTTGTCATGATGACCATATTTTTGTGCATAAATCTTATACAGCTTATATGTAGTGTACACTTTATTTATAAGTATTGAAAATATTATCTTGAATGCCACATCCAATCGCAAGAAATTGAACAGCAGCCAACATAATAAATTCGTCATATCAGCTAAGGGCTAGATATCGCCTGTAAAGTGGAAAATGTGCATGCTGTAATTTGAAGTGCAATTTTATACACATGGAATTTAGACTAAACAAACACATATTATATCAAATTTTTATGCACAGTCTCTAACTTGGCACTATTTAATAATATCGGAAATTATACAACTACTACTGTGATTTTAATTACATAAGCATTAGTTACATAAAGACTCTGAACAGGCTAAGATAAGATATAAATTGACATAACAACATCTCCCAGATGGCATTTTCTAAGCAGCCATGAAGTGTAGATTATTGTTATAAAAACGGGTTACAATTTGCTCATTAATTTGTGATATAATTAATTACCAGTTATTGTCATTCAACAAAAATAAAATGTTTAAACCAGTGACACATGTTTTATTTGATATGGATGGGTTGTTATTAAGTAAGTTGTTTAACAAATTTTACGACTATATTATTAGGATAAATGTTGATTACACATTATCATTTTTCAGACACAGAAGATCTATATACCGTAGGATTTCAAAAAGTGGCGTCTCGTTTTGGTAAAGAATTTACCTTTGAATTAAAGAGTAAGATAATGGGTCAGCAGAGCAAAGAGTTTGCAGGGACAATTATCGACGACCTTTGCTTGCCGCTCACTGTTGAAGAGTTTTTGACGGAGACGCGAGCAATTTTCGATGAAATATTCCCACAGTGCAAGATAATGCCTGGTAAGTATTAAGTAGGTACCTTCTTACGTTTAACTTTCTGCGATAGTCGTTACTTACAAATCTGAGGCAGTCATGATGGTTTGGATGATTCATAGTTTCGAAATCTTATTAAGGGCTCAAGAAACATTAAAACTAACATTTTAAACCTTACTAATAAATGCGATAGTACCTGACTCTGTCTGTCTGGTAGCGCTTTTACGCTGAAACTACAGAACTGATTTAAATGAAATTTGGTACACAGATAGTCTAGAGCCTGAGAAAGGACATAGGCTACATTTTACCCGGGTGTGCGAAGTAGTTCTTTCGGGATGCGTGTGAAACCGCGGGAAACAGCTAGGACAATATATATGTAACTGAATAGTTAGGGCAGATCAAAAGGTATTTAGGTACTCTGTGCAGACCATGATAGTAGGTGCGTCAGAATACAAACTCATTTTGTTTTATGCTATGATGTTATAACATCTGTACGCTACGTATCGTAGTTTTAGAAAGTTCCAGAGGGAGAGGAAGTAGTTGGTACTGTACGTCAATAATTCTTTTCTAGCCGGTAATTGAAGTAAACTTCTTTTAATTTCTAGGAGTGGAAAAACTCATTCGTCATCTCCACGATCACGATGTTGGCATAGGATTGGCGACGAGTAGTAGCAAGGAGTCTTACGATTTGAAGACTTGTAACCATCAGGAGTTATTCGACCTCTTCCCGTGCAAGACTTGGGGGACGTCTGATCCTGACGTAAAGAAAGGCAAGCCATCGCCTGACATATTCTTCGTAGCAGCTAACAAGTTTCCTGATAAACCATCTCCTGAGAAGGTAGGTACTTAGACACAGGCGATATTGTTATTTATCTTTAGCCGTATCACGCGGGTACATGCCCGTGCTATTGCAAGGGAACTTCTTCACGCACCCGGATAATAACTACCCCAGGGTTTAAGCTATCTTCATACCAAACAGCATCCCTATCCGTTCAGCTGTTTTACCGTGAAAGCATAACAGACATACAGATTTACTTCGGATTTAATTAATGAAGAATCGCACAATAATAATATAGGTACCTACGCTACTTTTCGACTTGTTAAGATTAATTTAGAACTATGATTTACCTAATTTAAACTAAATAGATGTGTACTTATATTGTGAGATATTTTACTTAAATTGTGAGGCACAACTACGGAACGCCTAACGTGTTAAATTACACTTTAAGATGCAGATAGAGCAGGAGCATTACGCAACCGGACCCAAATTAATACTTTATCTAAAATATTTGCCAACTACCTACAAGATAAAGAGCTGCCAATCACGCTTGCAAAGAGGAGTATTTAATTAATAAATTTTATTTAATAAAACTTTGTATGCACTTAACACAGTAAAGTTTAAAAAATCCAACATTGATAATTTGATTTCCTTTTTTGATAAAGTTTAAAGTTAACACGAATCTCCTCATCAGCGTCGACCCTTGCCCCTGATCAGGGTAAAGTGAGATAGTCTTTCGGCGCCCCTTTGGTTTTAAAAAGACTACCGATTTATCTAGAGGCAATCTACGGGGTTTTCAGCGTCATTCCATGGGTTCTTAAAATTTTATCTGACAACATTGCTCTCGCGTCTCTCAAAAAGCACCATCAAACAAAATGTATTTTTTGCATTTAACTTTTTGGCGCACCTTGCGATCTGGCGCCTGGCGAAATCCCGCTCCTCTTCGTTGTCTCTACCCCATGATGGCTTTCTATTCTTTATATTTTTATTTTAGTGTTTGGTGTTTGAGGATTCTATCAATGGCGTGAAGGCAGCGCGTGCGGCTGGTATGCAAGTCGTCATGGTGCCCGACCCGCGCTTGGATCGCTCACGTGCAACGGAAGCCACGCTTATACTGGATTCGGTGGAGGACTTCAAGCCAGAACTGTTTGGGTTACCACCTTATAAAAACTAGAATTAGATAGCTAATAGTAGACAAATTATATCAATTTTATTTATTTATCATGTAACCATTCAGTTATATGTATTTATTTATAAAAGACTCTTGTGGCAGAAAACCTTACATTATTGATACAATTACCTTACATATTTGGCATGTCTTGTGACAAGACATGCCAAATAAATACATAATAATTATTGTAGGCAAATTTAAAGATGTACTGATCTTGGCAATAGGTCTATATAACTTTTATAATGCTAGCATAAAACTTCAAGGGGACCACAAGACCGACTATGCTTTCGTCAGCCAAATGAATGTACCATTTTAATCTGACTGCAAGAGGGCAGGAGGTTCTCAATTTGGCGCGTATAGTGTAAAACATAATATGTTGCAACATTATAATTAGTTGAAAATGATATTGTTTATTTATGTTTAATGTAGATTAAAAATAGTACATATTTCTACTGAAATCTGGAATAAAACGTCATAATGGTGCTGTGAAGTTTTGTATTTTATTTAAATATGACTAGATATAAGAGGTCAATGGTTAACATATTCAGGTACTGTAATGGTGTAATACTGCCTGTATATTATTACACTGTAAATCTTACATTAATTATTTGAAAAACATTAAATGTTAATCAAACAACATTTTTGTTGAACACCAAAAATATAACTTAATATACATTATACTACTTAAGTAGTGGATACTAAAATAAGTACAGATCATGTGATGATAGACAATTGACAATTTTATAAATACAAGCACCAACAAATACTTATAACGAAATTTTTCTAATTATCATAAGCTGGAAGACCAAATAATTCAGGCTTAAATTCCTCTAAGGATTTAAGGACCAATGTGGCAGTATGCAGTTGATCAGCCTCTATGCGTGGGTCAGGCACTGCAACTACTTGCATGTTGGCAGCATTTGCTGCTTTTATCCCATTCACTGCATCTTCAAAAACAAGGCACTGAAAATAAAGCCACAATAAGAAATTAAATAGGTATATTTGTTTACTATTATCAAATTGGAATTTTATTTTTTTGTAAGAAAATAAATATAATACATGTAAATGTAAGTTTGTATGGTACACTTTCCAGTAAAACAGCTGTACCGATTCAGATTCAATTTGGTATGGAGATAGATGCTGTCTCAAGGGTTGAGTCAATTTTAGTCTACTTTTAGGTAATTTCCTCATATTTTAAAAATCCAATAACAATAAAAAAGATCGCTCGATATGTATTTGCAATTTAATTATCATTCATATTATCAAATGGAATTTTAATTTCATGTCTTTAAAAATCTTTGATGGGTACTTTATCTACTTACATCTTCAGGTTTTGGCTTGTCAGAAAATCGAGAAGCACAGACAAGGAATATGGCAGGGTCAGGCTTGCCCTTAGTGACTTCTGGGTCAGTTGATCCCATGGTGAGATGATGAAATAGTTTCAGGAATTCCTGGTGGTTCTGCATTTTCATATCTACGCTATCTTTGCTGGAGCTAGTGGCTAGAGCTATTGGTACACCCTTCTTGTGCAAGTGCTCCACTAACTTTTGTGCGCCTGCAATTTTTATTTGAAAATTGTAACTTTTTGTTGTGTCCATTTTGAGGAACACAAAAATCTAAACACTTCATTATATACACATTTCATAATACAAAATAATGTTAGCAGTGCTGCAGTTTACTCAGTATATATTCTACTGTAAAAAAAATATTAAAATAATTTTGTTAAAGAGTTTATTATACCTAAATTACTCAGTGGGTTGGTTTATTTAAATTGAGTATCCTAAATACATACTGCATTTAGGAAGATCTTGAAAATTGGTGACTAACCATCGAGTCTTTAATTATGAGCCTTTGAAAACACATAACATGCAGTTCATTAACATTTTTATTACTAAATTTAATTTTACCTGGCATAAGCTGCACTTTAGGGAACAGTACCTCATAATATTCGAAACTCTCCTTCATAAATTCCTCCTTTGTGATTGGTAATTCCAATGTCTTTATAATTTTTTCTGCACATTCGTGACCTTGAAATCCCAGGAGGCTGGCTTTGACTTCCCAGGTGAAGGTTTTACCATATTTTGCACATACAGCAGTAAAGGCCTCTGTGTATAAAATTTCTGAATCTAAAAGAAATACAAATTTACTTACCGATTTCATCACCCACTCCACAGTTTTAATCTCTTGCAATAATAAAAATGAAGAACTTACCCAGAAGTAATCCGTCCAAGTCGAACAATACGTGAGTAACATTTTTGAATTGCATTATAAATATCTCTCAAAAATATGTATATAAGAAAATTTAGTCTTATCTTTTTCACTTCCTATTTTTCAGCATTCGTTCGTACTTTGTGGCTCGCTACTCGCTACAGTAGTTTAGGAATTAGTTAGACTGACATTTACTGACAACTTCAAATTGTTGACATTAGAACACAGTACTACTTTGTATTAGAAATAGAAATTCAGTTTCAGTTTTTGTAGGTAGGTCAATCGACACTGACTGAAAATCATGGAGTTATATTTTTATTTTGTATTTTTCTAAATATTTAACTCACCTCACAGAAATTCAAAACAAATTAAATATTTAGTTTATCAATTGATTTATTGTAAACTAAACTATTAAAATCGATAAATGTTTTTCTGAAGTCAAAAGTAAGTGATGCAGATGATGCTTAAATATAAGATGACTTTAAACTTTACTAACACTTAAGGTTACGTAACGAAACGCGAAAATGGCGGGACGTTTGAAATTATAGGTTCACCAAGTACCTAAGTTAAAAAAAACTCATTTCATTTTAGATTATTTATAAGTATATTTTCATTATAGTAAGAACTGATTTGTATTATTATTATTACGTAACCGTAGTTATTATGAAATACCGTACAAATTGAAATTCAGGGATGAAATTTCAAATCTCCCGTTCTTGTCGGAGATGATTCTATCAAACTTACATCCTAGAAGTTAGAAGTGACGACCACAAAGCCCAAAAACACATAATTTATTTTTCCCTTTTAGTGATATGTATAGGGGTAATAATTTTATGCATGAATATTCATGTATCGACATATCGCACTTAGAACTTACCGACGTGTTTTTTCAGCGAACGAAATACGCTTAATTTTTTTTATTATTTTGAAAAAGTACTGAACCGATATTCATTGCACTGTTCCCAAATAAATGTAACCCACTAAAATACGCGGGCAATCATACGTACAGACATACATACATAATACACTTGTGAAATTTAATACACGTGTTTAGAACTCCCTATAGTAATAGACTACAACATAATAATTACGTAAATATACGTACCTATGTCGAATTAATAACCTCCTTTTTTATGAAGTTGGTTAAAATCATTAAGGTGTCTCTTCTGCTCTCCCTCCCGCTAAAAGTCCTTCCTACCCAGTTAAATTCATAAGTAACACTCGCTTTTCAGCCTTTCAATTATAATTTATATCCAGTTTGGTTTTGTAACCTTCTGAACCTTCTTTGGCCTTTAACTAGAGGGGTCTCATGGTCTCAGGAATCCTTGCAGTTATATTTGGGTCGAGTGGTTAATGGCGATTTTTGTCTTTTTCTGAATGCTTCTTGACCACTTTACTGTCCCACAGCTGGGAAAAGGTCTCTCCCATCCTTTTCTACTCTTTTCTTTGCGTCGCCTTATCTACACAGTGGTATGTACGCATATTAAAACGTTTTTCGATAATTATAAAAATAAGTTCAGAGTGGCGAAGAGTACGTAAGGAATATCTGTAAAATCTTAATAGAGTAGGTGTTGTATTATCTCGAGTCTCGAGTTTTATATTCACTACAAACAGTCTATGAGAATAAAAAGTAACCTGAACAGATTTAACTCAGAGGGTTTCAAAACCAAGGCTATATATTTTTTTTTTAATATACATAATTAATAAACATCTTATTAATAATTAAGTCGAAAACTTTCCGAAAGACTGTCCACATAAAAAAGAGGTTTTGGTAATAATATTATGGGTCGGTCTGCCGGTGGTTGTAGCTTGCAGGTACCTATGTGTAACCTACCCGGGCGCCGTTCACACTTTGTCGGGAACTGGATCGAAGGTGACCTTAGTATATTTAGCAAGGTCTAATTTCGTTCACGTTCTTTTTGTTTTATTTTATCCTGGGTTTAGTCTCATTCTTAAACTCTTGTTTTATCTAAACCGAAACACCTGCGTCGTTTGTCTAAATCAGTTCCATTTGTATCTTCTATAGGTACTTAAAATAAATCTGTAGAGAGGTCAATTCTGTACATGAAATATATTTCCAAAATAACTATCAGGGGTGATTAGGGATCGATACTGATGCCAAAAATGCAATCAGTAAAATTTTTGTCTGTCTGTCTGTATAACCGTTATATTACAAAAACTACACGACGGATTTTAACGAAACTTGGCACAATTTTTTTTCATACTCCTGAGCTGGTTATAGTATACTTTTCATCACGCTACAATCAATAGGAACAGAGCAGTGAAGGGAAATGTTGGGAAAACTGGAGAAGTTACTCCATTTTTTAAGCTTCCGTCGCGTGTGCAACCTTAATGGTTAAAGCTACAAAGAAATCATGTATGACGGAAATGTTTTCCTTAAAATTATTTAAAAAATATCCCACGACAGCATATGTCTATCTTTTATGGTTGACTCACAATAACACGTGTAACTCCCAAGAGCGGAGCACCACTATTCCACGCGGACGAAGTCGCTGGCAGAAGCTAGTCTAGAATAAAGTCGACTTTTTATCATTATGATTAACAAAAACAATAGTTAGGTATTTTATCAGTTTCAGACTGAGTTGATATTTCATCGAGAATTTAGTAACGACCTTGTACATAAACTTTGGGACATTCACCCTTAATTTATCAAGGTGGTAAAATTATTTTAGTAAATATTAGCACTGTTAATTAACCAAACCACGTGGTACGTACTTAGTGGACTGTTTATGAAGATCGTAGAGCCCGTATCTATACCTATACCTAATAACGTGATACTTTTGTGTGATCTTTGCGTGGAAAATGGTGATAAACGTAATGCGCGGCTGTTTCTCCTCGTGAAGTTATACACTAAGCCTTGAACTAATTTTCTTGCTTTTTCACAATCGTGCCCTTCCCTATAGATAACTTTATTAGGTCAATACAATTAATATAATATTTATGTATGATCGCCCGGTAAGAAAGTCGAACAAGATGATTGTTAGTCACGTGTGCACTGTTCGTATGCAATGAACGCTTGCTGTTCGATATCCACAATCCATAATTATTAATTCGTGGATATAGAGCGTGAAATAAAGCATTCAGGCAAAACAAGAAGTAAGTAGGTATATAGGGGCGCAACGTGTTAGCGGATTCTCAGTCGTTAGTGACGAGGCTCGCGGGCTGCCCGGGCGACTCCCGTGAGCGTCCTCGTGTATGAGCTACCTATCGACCAGATAAAGGAATTCCTATGTGATGTTAGTAAACAAAAAGTGTATAAATAAAAAGCGCGGCGTGTTCCCTCTGTCAGTCTACTTGTGAAGTTAAGCTGGCTACGATGTCTCTTCCGGGAGTTTTCCTTTTTTCTCACTACGTAGAAAGCTTTTGGGTAAGTGTATTACCTATAATTGAAAATTACATTTAAATTACCATTACTCGCGGCCCCCTATTTTATTTATGGTCGTTATTATTTAATCTTTTTAATTTTAATAAAGCATACGAACCAAGCGAGCAAGCACGTAGGTAATTATTTTTTTGCACTTAATTCATAGACTGCGTCTGAAATAGGTAACTTGAGTGCATGATCCAGACTCGATTGTATTATGCTTACCTATCATAACACTATCATAATATGAACGAGTTTTTATTTAGCAATATAACATTAAAAATAATGTTATTTATTTTATTTATGTGTCTAGTTTTCTCTGCGTTATCCCGGACACAAAGATCCAGCCGAGGCATAAAGTGTAAGAAGTTACGGCTGCAAGTAGAAAATATACATTATTCAGACATTTTTCTTGCGAATTATGAAGCGCTACGCCTAGCTTGCGTGTTTTGGAGAAGTTATGTTGGAAGTTAATTTTTAATAGATGTTTTTTCTTCAGACGAATGACGCGAAAAAATGTTTAAATTGTTGCATGTAAAATTTGCCCTATACATTGTGAAACGAATAAGTGAACCAAAGTGCTCGCTAAACGGGTGCTGTTTGGTTTATGAGGCGCAATTAATTTATAGAATTTGTGCTTGGGTAAGCATTTTAAATGTAGCCTGTGTTTTACCAACCTAGATAATAAGTAACAATGCTTGATTCACATAGTTTATGGGACCTACTGCTAACAATTAAGCAAACTGGGTAATTCATCCATAACTATAGTTACGGTTGAAATACTTTTTTAAAGTTCACAACTTCCTTCGTGTGCTGGTAATTGGACGATAGTTCTGATTCTGACCTTTACAGAAACTACGTTAAGATACCTATATTCAGAGTAAGCTATTGTACTTCATTAATAAGAATCAACTACATGCGGTGGATATTTCTTAATGAACAGAGATTTTACAAAAGCTTTTGTAATCGTTTCAATACAATGTTTTGACGATCGCATAAATTCTCTTTTTTTTAGGGTTCCGTAGTAGGTACTTTTATATCGGATTACAAAATTGAAAGGACGTTATAAATACTTTTGCTTGAGTGCGGAGCTTTAGGAATAGTGTAGTAGTGTAGTGCGCCTGTCACTTCCTATTGCCAAACAAGCATTCCCGGCCGCTGCAGGAGTGCGTGAGCCTGCTTGACCGAGACGTTGAATATTCAGCATTTGTTCACCCATCGCTGTATATTAATATTCAATCGGTCGCTTACTCCTCTGCCACTGATTCAAGGCTAATTTTTTACCCGGTACTACTTAATTAAGAATAATTGCGAACGATGTTTTAAACGATATTAGTTCGTCGCACAAGATTGATTTAGAAAACAGCGATTGTATGCAATATTATCAATCTATTTTTATTTTTTAGAATTATTACTTTTTGTTTCTTTAAATATAAACAGAACAAGCAAGATTATTTTGTGCTACGAAGTTGGGGTGATATTTGGTGGTTTCTATCACGTGATAGCTCGCTTTTAGAACATGCGTTAGAGCTGGTGACCGGATGTTCATCACTGTTATTAGTGTTATTACCATATCATAAATAAATAGAGTCGTTGATAGACATAATCAACTTATTATATTAGATAGATGTCGTTTGTGTTGCCTGAAAATTATTCTTTAATTGAGAATTTTACAAAAACTAAACATTGTGGATATATATGTGGTTAAGGACATAGCAAAAAACCCTTTCTTCTGCTTGTTTTCGTGGCAATTTGCATTTCGTAAAATATAAAATTAGCAAAACTCACTGTAGGTAAGTAGGTAATTAAATGAGCCTGCTAATTAACATGCCCGTAATAAATCCATAGCTTCTTTTCGATCCCCGATAAAACCACCTACATATGATCGCACTTTGAGATTTTGTTTTTTTATTACTTCACTTTTGCGGTATCGATGGCCTTCCATAACTGGTTAGTTGGCTAAAACTACCCTATTAGTATGATAATGGATTGCCGAGTCGGGTCGTAAACCATCGCCCGCCAGTACAAATTTTTGTATCGCCGATGACGCGCTCACCGCGGACCTACTGTTCGCCTTGAACCTCATCAAGGACACGTTTTTTATTATTCAAATAAATGTAGATATGTATTTTAATGTTATTGTTTTTCTTGTTGATTAGAGTAAGAAACGTTTTTGTCATACCTAATACAAAAAAAAACCTGTCGAATGTATTTTAGCTCTATGCTTAAAATAATAAGCTCTATGATATGTTACTGAGCCTACCTACGCACTTTATGAAAAAAAAATACTGCGCTTTATTCATATAATAGAGTTGTTCATTGATATTCTTGATCAATTGAACAAAAAACCTAGTTTGTCAGCTTTAATGGAGTTCTGAGAAACTTAGAGAGTTCCTGTTTGTGTCGAGGCTATATTTTGTATTCTTGCTGACTATTCTAAATTAAGTGTTGGTATATTTATAGGTAGACACATATATTTATTTTATTCTATTTCGTAATCCATATTTGCATCTCCATACATGATTTTTTGCATGATTTCACTAGATACCTACATGAAAATATGGTGAAAACTAGGGACATATTTATAAACGGGTTCTTACGTAGGAAGTAGGACATTAATCGTGTTAAATTATAAATTATTAGGTAGGTACATAAAATATGATCTTATATAACTAAAGCCTTTTTTACTACGCATAATCAGAGACTAGTTAGTCCCTGGTGCAATACATTTGCTGGATAGTATAGCTAGCAGAGCATATCACCAAATTAGCTCTCGTACTATGATTTTGTACTTAATTACGTACATTGTGAGCAATACATTATTCTTAAGTCTAAGAGTAATTATTTTGCACCAATCTCCGAAATATGGTAAGTGAGTTTAGGGTCACAGTCCACAGACTTTGTTGTTTTAATATCAAGTCTCAGTGTGGAAGTCACCCGAAGGGAAGCAGACGTATGTATAGTGTTATAGTGACACATATCCGATGCGGCGAGACGACCGGGACTGGTCGGCCTTCGGGGAGCAAAACGAATCGCGCGCCGCCCTCGGCCGCCCGCGCCAATCTGCAGGGAAGCACTGTCTATACCAGTCTACCTACAATCTCCAATTATATTTGATCTGAAAACTTTTCAACGGCACGGTCGTCTTGATATCTCATTAAACAACATATCAACTGGTCTTTCAATGACAAATGAATTTTTTCGGCAGAAGAATTGACCTGCAGATGCTATTGTCACGGTAATGCTTTAGTTCTTGGTCTATTTTCGTTCTATGAAATGTAAATAGGTACCCAGTAATACTTAAAGCGTTCAATGACTTTCGTTTGGCAAAATCCTTGAATTAAGTCTTAAAATGTAAATTGATTGCAATGACATTGATGACGCTATCGAAGAGTTTTTACACTTCGGTTGTTATTTTGTACCTCAATAAATTACAAACATCTACCTAGTGAGTAGGTATATGTGAGACAATGGAAGTCATCATCAGCCTAGTCTTTTCCCAACTATTTTGGGGTCAGCGTCCAGTCTAACCGGATGCAGCTGAGTACCAAATACCAGGCACCTAACATAAAACCTCTTGGTAAGACTGCTTGTCAGATATTCTGGCTTCTGAGTACCCGTAACGACTGTCAAAGATTTACAAATGACAGCCAGAACCAACGAATTACCGTGTATTCCCAGAGACGGAAGAGTCTCGGTAGGACATAGATGGTTACCCATTAATGGACTAACCGCGGCAAGCGTAGCTTAACCTTGATGAATTGACCCATGCGGCTGTTACATACAAAGCACTCCGATTCCGACTCCGTAAGTATCGAATAAAAATGTAAAACGATTCGCAGTGAAAGGTCATAGAGTAACCGCTGTGTATCGACCCGCGAGGACATAGAAGTCGGGAAGAAAGCTCGAAAGCTACGATATTTTCTCAACATCTAGTCGTGGTCCTTCTATACATTTTATAAAGTCTACAGTTTATAAGTTCCTATGTATTTATGACGCGTGTTTCAATGTGTGCGTGTGCAATTTTCAGCCTTCCAAATGTATTCAATAATAGCGCAACCATTTATTTATTCATTAATTCTGAGCCGCGTTCTTAATTTTCCTTTTATCAAGTTAACAAAATCATTACCTATTTGCTTATCAATTTCAAACTGGCTAATTGACACTTTGATCTTTAAAATTAAAATAAGACGATTTAAGTAACTCGTCCATAAATAATGTGGAGAAAATGCGCCAAGCTTCGCCAGACAGACAATCTATTTATGAATAAAGAGATCTGGTTTTGGCAGAGTTATAAAAAAAGAAAATAGCCAAGTATGGGTGGATTATTATTAAAAGTTATTGTGATGTTACAGTTTTAGTTTCTTATAGATGAACTTACTAACGCTTACTCTGTAAACAACTTAATTGTCATACAGTTTTATTTCAATCGGCGCCGTGCTTCACATGAAACAAGGCAGATAGGTCCAAAGTACTCTTGTCGATAAGTGAGTAACATTTAAGGATGCAACTTAGTCTCGCAATAACAAGCAGTAAGGAGCGATGGAGTGCAATCAATTAAAGCGACGATGAACCGCATGAACCGGCCTCAATATACGCGGAAGAGCGTCGATGCAGCTGACAAAGTGACGAGGCGCCTCCCGTCATAGAGTTATGTAAATTATGTGCAAGTTACAAGTATACGCAGATACTATGACGTCAATGCTGAAATATCACAAAGAACAAACAATTTTGAAAACTTTGAGGGAATGCACACTGAAACAATTGAACAAATGAAAGTTGCAACGAGCTTTTAGTACAACTTGTTCGGTTTATAGTTTGCTATATGTAAAAAAAAAGTTTTGTTAGTATTAATTGAGGCTCTATTTTTATATAAATCGCTGGATATAAAATTATAACATTGGTATGCATAGGTTGAGTTGCTGTGGTTTTATAATACTATCTACAAACGTACATTATTTACACTACATTATTTACTCGCGTTATGCCTACTCGGTTTACATAAGATTTTTTTTATTTACTTTCATAATATTATTATCGTTTGCAGGCAAGTGTGCCTATCTATCCTTCTTAATTCATTGACCTTACAACGGTTACTTCTCAATGAATTCTAATTTAACTGTGTGTGTGAATTTTATTTATTATTATGTTTATGCGAAGACGATGATTAATTATCATTTTGTTCTTTATAACGACTTCCGTTACTTACTTTATTTAATGTAGGTACTAAGACATTATCGGGTTGTAAAAAAAATAATTTCAGATATCTTTAACTAAATTATCTACTTGTTACTTAATTCATAATCATCCACAGTAGATACCTACGTATTTATTGAAGCTCGTTTATTTTCAGGATTCAAAATTAATGTAATTCTTGAAGCTTTTAATATTTCAGATTTGCCCTTGTTTGATAGAATATTCTCCCTATTTATTTATTTAGTCCCTGGCTTCCTGCTCGCGCAGCTTTAGGGATCTGAAATACGTTTAGGGTAGATAAGCTGTACAACAGCATACATATACTTATAAAAAGGTGGAGATAAAAGGTTTTTTCTGTCTACTAAGTATCGTCACCTCGATCATATTTATCGATCATTTTTAGAATCTAATTCTCGCTCGTCTCATAAAGTGCGTCATCAGAATCGACAACGCTTTCTTCTCGTGTTTGCAAACAATTTTTTTGCAACTTACATTTTCCGATAGTGTAATAGGAACTAAGAATTTGGATAGATCGCATTTAGCGTTTTGGAAATTTAGTTTTTTTTCATTCACATTAATTAAATATTAAACAATAACATTCATGTTATTTTGATATCAATGACACAGTGCTATATTATTCAAATAACCTACGAAAGTTCGTAGTCGTATTATTAGAGGATGTGTTCATAACTCACATTTTCCTTCAAATTACAGACTCGGAGACCATTCATCTTTCGTCTTTCTTAAAAACAATACCAGATAACCTTTCGACATCGACTTGACTTGTTTAAAATGAGGTTTTTAATTACAAAAGATAGAGTTATCATAGAGTTATGCGAACAATTTAGCTCACTTATGTGTTTTATTTAGGTAGGTACCTATTTTATATCGATTTCGTCACCAAGGTACGTACGTAAAGTAAATAGCGAGAATATCTAGAAATAGTTTGTTATCCAATGTCAAGTGTTTGCTTGTTGGTACATATTTGTTAACGTTTCAATAAATATTGAAAAAATGCAAGCTGCGATAAAAATATGGCAGGTAAGCATTACACATCAACAGATTGATGGTCAAGTTAATAATAATATTTATTGGATATCAACGTTATCGATGATAGTACTACGATTGACGATTGTAAAGGAAGATGCTACATAGGTACCTAGGTACTATGATTTTTAATAAATGTTTTTTTTTAATTACCCTTCATAATGTTGTGAGGAGCTCGTGGTTAAGTAACTGCCGCACGGTTCGACGGATCAAAGGTTAAGCTGCGCTTGGCGCGGTTGGTCCGTGGATGGGTGACCATCTATGTCATAGCGAGACTTCTCCGTGTCTCGGAAAGCACGGTACGTTGTCGGTCCCGGTTGTCATTTGTAGATCTTTGACAGTCATTACGGGTAGTCAGAAGCCAGAAATTCTGACAACCAGTCTTACCAAGAGGTACCGTGTTACCCGGTAATAATAAAGCTGAGTAATAGGCAGTCGCTCCATTTAAAACACTGGTACTCAGCTGCATCCGGTTTGGACTGGAAGCCGACTCCTTCATAGTTGGGAAAAGGCTAGGCAGAGGCAAATGTAGTAAGGACTTTTAGGACTTCATTAAAAAATATTTTTAAATAAACCTGACAAGATTTTTTTCACCACGATCTAGAAATAAGTATTACATTTCGTAAATAAAATAAATCAAAACATTTGCAAGCAAGTGACATTGAAATTGGTGAAATATCAACTAAGAACAGCGGAGTATTTTACGAGGTTTTTGACCCAGGTAACATCTCTGTTAAAAACAGAATCGTTAAAGATAACATGACCATAAAGATACTGTATCAAATTCGGTCTTTTTAGATAACCTCGTCTAAAAAACGTTTGAAATTGACGTTGGAAAAAACTGGTACCTACCCTATTTTTAGACGTTGAAATTAGTAGAGGCGCGTGGGGTGCCACCATGAATAAGATTGACTTCACCGTTAATAATGATGGGTATTTTATTGAATTTATTGTTTTTAATGAAAATATATGTCCCCGTTGGCCACAATATAGGTTGTATTATTTCTATACCTTAAAATCCCTTACAAAGCATTTTCTAGCACCCCGTCGCATTTTTTTACCCCATTTATGGGGAACCATCCTGAGGGACTACTTCACACATCCGAATAAAAATTCTTCTTTGGACATAGGAGAGGAGGGGTCCCTATTGCAAGGTTTCTACCAAATTTCATTTAAATCGGTTCAGCTGTTTACTCGTTAAAGCAGAGACAGACAGACAGAGTTACTTTTGCATTTATAATATTAAAAACGATGGCTAAGCTGGTTTTTCAGACACGCAGATTTAACCTACCTACATAAAATTTGAGGATGTGTTTTTGTTACCTATCTTTTTACGAAAAGTAATTTCCGCCACACTCGCGCAGATTAGGTTGCAAACTTGGTAAACATTTTGAAAAAAATGTGAAGTTTGTACGAGTAACGTTCACACTTTGATAAGCTTGAAGATTACCACGACATTTTTTAACCAAGCTCAGGTAACAATTAAGTAAACCCTAAAACATACCATTTACATAAGTGAATATATACATATTATATAGTATGTAAAGGTACCTTCCTAATGAATAGTTCAGCTAATGACGTTTCAAAATGTCCAGAATTTCCGTAATTTCGCGGATTATAGAGATTAATTCTCTCCAAACCAGTGGTGGATCCAGGGGGGGGGGGGGGGCTAAGGGGCTCAAGCCCCCCCAAAAGCTATGCAAGGAGACTTATTATGCGTTAAGCAAGATAAAATGTTCTGTGTTTTTTTAGTGTTTCGCTTGATAAAACCTACCCTCACCAGAATCAAGCCCCCCGCCCAAACCAAAATACTGGATCCGCCACTACTCCAAACCTCATGTGTTAGGGCACTGAGTATAGAAAGAACTAAACCATGTGTTTGCAGGCTTAGTCTGACAGGTAATCAAGTCGAATGAATATAGTGAAACTCTTAATGACGACTTTGTATTGGCGAATTCAATGAACATGTAATCGTTGAGTCAAAAGGTACTTGTTTCAGACAATCACCGAGCGAAATAATTTACATTACCGGTACAATCTTAATTATTTCGACTGCCATTGACTTTTTATATAAGTTTGTTGTACTTACATACTAAATTCTGTACGTATTTACTGTCACCAGTTCGGGCGGCTGGCCAGACGCCCTTGAGAGATCACTTTAAATGTGGACCACTCGGAGATGATACCGAGATAAAGATACAGGGGTTACACTGTTTGTTTGATTACTAACCGTTTTATCTTATCTGGTTGTCCTCGCGACGCATAACCAATAGGTGCGCTGGAGGCTCTTTGTTGAAACTGAACTGTCCTTCAACTTACATTAAGTTCATTCCACATCACTTCGCACCTGAGCGAACTGATACGTATTATTCACATCAACAACTTATTTGTAATTCAAATGCTATTTAGTGTATGCTCCAGTAAATCGATTAAAAATCACTAGGTAATGCGATTAAGAACAGTACTGTCTGGGGTTGCGTCTGTTTGTTACTCATCAGTTTAATGACTGGCTTGCGTTTTAGAGAGTGCATTTGTAGAGAAAGTGACGTAACACTGAGTAGGCAATAGTTTAAATGTAGGTAGATACCTATTTTATAGTGTAGGTAAATGGTGAATCTGGTCAAATCGATTGTAGTTTATTATTCTAGCAAGTGATAGCTGATTAGGATTATAAGATGCTATGGACCATAATTATAATATGTATTTAATGTATTTTAACACAAAGAAATTGTTCAGCCTTATTTATTACAAGACTTGATAGAAATGTAGGTGGCATGTAAAGTAGGTAAGTACCTATACCTACCTATGTAGGTATGTGTTCGCGAAAATTTCAGAAACGTTTTCTAAACTACTAATAGTTTGAAAGCGTTTCTGATTATAAGGTAAGGGTAGGTATGTAACGTAACCTATTAAGACTTATGGAGTTTCTAAAAACATTCAGCAGCTGAGGTAAATCAGCCGTACGAAAAACTGGACAATCCATACAAACTTGATCGTATGAATTTTCTTGTAAGTGGGCCACGATAACAGGCTTAGCGCTTCTGTACAACGCGCAACGCAGGATATAATTAACATTAGCATCGCTCGCTATGAAAAACATCCCTACGTCGACGAAGCCGACATTCAATTATGATTTCATATTATCAAGGCTTGTGATTTTTTTCTGGGAACGATTGAGAATCTTCATAATTATGTATAGGTTCTGTATACAAGTAACACTAAAATTCTTGAAGACCGTCAACTGTGGCAACTTTACCGTATTTTTTTAATTTTTTACAATTTACCACAACATGGAGCTATATATTTAAAAAATTCTTGATTCATTTTGTAAAAAAAATGTGTCTCTTTCGATTGGACCAATGAATTCTACTAAATCTCACATAGAATTGTTATAAAAACCAAGATTATGAGCGAGGTAAAATTGACACAAATTTGGCAACTTTACCTAGCGTACAGTTTTTATTGAACGTGTGTTCCAAAGTATATGCAATGTAAAGTTACCAAAGGTCTAGGCGACAAAAAAGCGATGTATTTAATTTTTAAGTTATCATCTTCGTTTGAGTAACCACTACCAATGCATAGGTAAAGTTGCCCCAAGAAATTCAAAATTATCATAGAAACGGTCGCATGTCATCAGGGTTGTCAAAAATAATACAACATTAATGAAATATTTTTTTTTATTAAAGAACTACATACTTATTAATTATATTTTCTATGGTCCGTCGGGGTATGCCAAATTGCTTCTCAGCTTCATAAGAAGTTGTATTTTTATTTTTGACTAAATCAACAGCCAATAATAACATTTCTTCGCTGTAATTTTTGTAATTTCGCGCTCCCAAGCGTCTTCTATTTCTTTGTTTATCGCCCCTTTTTGGAGGCATGTTGAATATAAAATCTGAAATGAAATGAAATCAAAAATAAAATCGTTTATTTTGCAAGTTGGACATTACATCACTTTTACACGTCAAGTTATTTTAAGAAAAATGGGGCCGGCTTTTCCTAACTGACTGTCCCTGAGAAGAAATGCCGAAACAAACTCAAGGGAAATAGGATATCAATAAAATTTTGTATCAACTTATCACATCACAAGATTTCATACACAAATAATAAAGTTAGGGCTCTGAACAGTTAAACGAAATCTCAAAGCAGTTCCCATATAAAACCTGACTACTTATGCAAGTTAAATTCGACAACCCTAGTCATAGGTAAAGTTGCCTTCATGCTAAGTTTGGTAACTTTACCTAACCTCAAATAACATTACCTTTTCGAATAACTCGAGAAATATAAGATTCTTAGGATTAATTCAGTGCGATACACCTTCGTGGAAATATACCATATACTATTTAATATAAGCCACTTACCTGCACTTTGATTTTCTGTAGGAAACAAGAATCTGTATGCGAAGACGCTGCGCACGTAATTGACCACATATAACGGAAAATCACTCTATTTTGACAGTTACGGAAGTTGCTAGCTTGAAAAACTTTTTGGGTTACCACAATTTATTATAAAATCTACCAATATGTTTCAAATAGCATGAACTGCCACAGACAAAACAAAAATTAAGTTAAACTGGTATAGGGTATGCTTAGGTAAAGATACCCACGGAACGTAAAGATGCCACAGTTCACGGAACTTATTAAGACTGGTAATTGTGAACTACAAAGAAGGGCCGAATGTCCCCATCTGGAGAAGAGTGAAACGCACACATACCAGACTAAAGCGTAACGTACAGAACCTACGTCGAATACTTGACTTTGTAAGCCATATGCACAGTAATAAATGTTGTGCTATAGGTAAGCACAGACATTCTATTGTATTGTGATTATTATGATAAGGTTAAACACCTCATTGTTTTTCCAAACTATCAAGCTTTCGTTCCGAACTGTCAACAACATCCTAGCTATCTCGTTTGTTGAGTCTCGACCCTCACAAATTAGTAAATAATTTAATTTATCTTAGTTAGCCATGAACTGCATAAACCTTTCAATAATTACTGCAGTTAATACCTACAAAGGATAAGAGTGATTTTCAACAAGAGCATAAACTGGCCGAGTTATGTTTGTATCTACATGTTTGTAGCGCTGTAGCGAGCTCAGTAGTTGTGCAGAGTAACATGCAGCAGCCAAGCATGCACTTCATGTATAAGAAAAGAACTGTAATAAATATTACTTTGTAGTGAAAGGAAAATGTTAAAGAAGTTGTTTATTAAGTTTTGTTTGACACTTACTCGTATAAATTGTGTGAAGGTA
This sequence comes from Pyrrhia umbra, assembly GCA_963891755.1. NCBI lineage: Eukaryota > Metazoa > Arthropoda > Insecta > Lepidoptera > Noctuidae > Pyrrhia > Pyrrhia umbra. Next base: position 6,552,251 of record OY982937.1, on the reverse strand, counting down.
AAAATATGCGCAGGCGCATAAATTTGGTATTACAGCTTACAGTTCGGTACCGTTTGATGCACGGCCGCTAGTTCTTAACTGACACACCGCGGCCTCCACACTTAGGACAACATTGGATTGCACAGTTCGATTTCGATGCCATTAGCCAAATTAACGGATGTAGGTAATCTTTTGCATTACTATGCAATATTACTTAGGTACAGTTGCAATTGACAGTTCGTAACACGTTTGCGAAAGTTGTAATCCCGTTAAATTCCAGTACCTCCCAACCAGCTAAGTATTCTTGTGAAATGCGGGATCCGTTAAAATGCCAATAAAAACTCGTGCCACAGCCGCAGCTCGATACTTGGAGAGATAATTTCTCACATATTAAGCTGTCACTGAGTGCAGTTAGGTAGTGAGATGGTCGGCCGTTGACGCCTCGTTCGTGTCCGCTGCGGCCGCGTAATGTTACGTAACGAGAGACAGTTACGTAAAGCCAATGTCAAGAGCGCCGCGCCAACGTTGTGCCATCGGCGGTCGTCGAGACCGCACACCCGACGCACGCGCCGCGCAGCTTCTCCGCACGCGGGGTCATCGACCACGATACCAAACAAAATCTTAAAGCCAAAACTTGAACTTGAACAAAGATTTGAGAATCTGATATTGGTAATAAGATTTAAAAGAATCGACATACACAAATATTCGAGAGCGGTCAATAAACTTAAGTCGATTGTTTACTACATTGCGTTTCGTGTGTCATCGCCAAAGAATAAGATTTGGCTTATCGCACCGTTAGAGTAAGTAGACACCACATAGGTACTAGTATAATAAGATAGATATAGTGAATTAAGTGACGTTAGTATCTCAAATGATGCCTTGGAATCTTATGTCCCTACAGCTAAATTGTGTAACATCTTTACAATTAGGTATAGATAAGTACAGGTTATTATTTCCAATCTTCTAGCTAGATCAGCAATATTTGACTAACAACCTATTCGAAACTTTTGATAATAATGGATGTTCGTATTTGTTACGCAGAGCACGCCGCCGCCCCTGGTGGATTGGTCGTATGTCCCGACGCTGGTGCTGGCAGTGATCCTGGTGGTGGTGGCGGCGACGGCGCTGGCTGCGCGCGCGGCCGATGGCAAACAGACGACTCGCCTGCCCGGCCCGCAGGCGCTACCGTTTTTGGGCACCCGCTGGCTCTTCTGGGGCCGATATAAGATGAATAAGTTGCATGAAGCATATGAAGGTAAGCTATTAATAATAATAAAAATGTACTTTTATGGGTCCGCAAGTGCAAGTCCGCATGGAAAACGAGAACTGCTTGTCATGATTTTCAAGCGGTAGCAAGTGGCAGCACCATACTGCTTTGGTACATCACTGGCTGTTAGGATAGCATCAGTTGTTTCAACTTCTGCTTTCACCAATTTACTTGCACATTTTGTATAAACTTTCACCTTGACCCTGTTTAACATTTTCTTCTGTGGATAACCACTCACCACCGAAAACCATACACCAAGCAACAGATAAGCGTATTAATCTTACAATCTCCACATGTCATGTGACTGTTTACTGTTCTCTAACCCCAAGAACTTCAAAAGTAAATATTTTATATCATGGGACTATGGGACTCAAAAAGCTTGAAAAAATCCAGAGATGAATACATCTGTCGCTTGTCGCGTATCTTATGTTGTCGTTCACTTTGTTTAGACAAAGCTTAATCAATATGATCGGACAAACATGGAGGTTTCGAGATTCATAATTGATTCAGATGTCAGCTATAAATAACTCGATCTAGTTTATGAAGACTTCATTAAAGTTTGCGGTTTGTACTATTTTGATAACATTTTCATTGACACAAATAAGAAGTAGGTAACACAGAGGCCTAAAAACAAATAACAATCTTAAGTAATTACCTATATCATACCGATCTATGGTCTATGGATCTATGGTTTGAAAAGACATTAGTAGTGGTCGTAGTGGAGTACTGAAACTTAAAAGTTGGACGCGTTTTTCAAGTCACTGGCACACACAGCTTACATTTAACTATTTGTCAAACTTGTTAGCCCAGGTGCTAAAGGCCGGTAAGGCGGTGACAGTCAACATATCACTGCTATGAAGGGAGATGTTTCTATTGAACTAGCGCACAATGAACCTAAGAGGGTGTATATCTTTCAATAATTGAACAGTCCAAATTCATTATATATTGACTTATTGATTTTTAACTATTATGTAAAAGCTAGTTTACGGTCACAATGAGAGATTTGCACACAGACATGTTCAGGCGTTACGGGCCGGTTTTCGTGGAGACGACCCCGGGAGGCGCCTCAGTGGTGTCCATTGCGGAGCGAGCAGCCCTGGAGGCGGTGTTACGGGCTCCAGCCAAGCGACCCTACCGCCCCCCCACCGAGATCGTGCAAGTGTACCGCAGGAGCAGGCCCGACAGATACGCCTCTACAGGACTCGTAAACGAGTAAGTCAGAAACTAAGAACTACTAGACTGTGAAAAAGTCACATTGTATTTCCCAGGTTTCGAGCCTGCATATTCGTATTTAGGTTTACCTAAGCGCCATAATCCCTAGTCCACCAAAAAACAACGAAGTCATTCATAAGGAACCATCATTTAGGTTGTCACAGACTAGAAGCTTAAAAGTCCTCGTAATTTAAATTTGAGTCGATAGGCTTGGCTTCCAGTTTAACATATGTGTTTATTTGTAATGATCGACATGCTTACGTCACCTTCATCTGGGAAACACCGGTATCTATTCAAACGCAAGCCATTAATATTAATGTGATTATAGAGCATAAACTAAAACTTGACTGGGAGCTAATTGTATTAGTTTCGGTAAATTATTAAATAAATTACTTTGATCACCACGTGTTCAGCATTGGTCTTGTCATAATGTAGTATACTTTACTTACAAGGTTATCCATTACCTTATTTAGATGCCTGAGAAGTTTATACATAAGTAGACAGCCCGATAACGCCAATCATCTCATATTTCAAGTATAGAGTAATTGACATAGATACCTAGTTAGACTAGGTTATCTTTAAGTAAGCATTCATCGGGTTGGTGGGCAGCGGGTGGTTTGACCTCGAGTGTCGGGACTAAAGCAGTCCCATTGTGTTTAGCGATCATGCTTTTTTGGCAAGACTTTAAATTGCAAGTCACGTAGATTTCAAATATAAATGCGCAGTTACACTGGTACTATTTTTATTGACGTTGCAATGTTGTCATTTCCTGTAAGTTTAAAAACGTTTTAAAGTCGATAATGTCGATAGTTTCATTACGGTATTCACAAATGTTACATCAGTTTCGATTACAATCTAATTTGGTGTTCCTTTTCAAACTGATGGTAAGTACCTATAGGTTATCACCTATAGATATATAGATTGAATGGATCGTATCTACACCGCATGACACAGATGTTGGGAGCATTAATGGTGCATAGCTATCATTAGAAATATTATAATGACTTACCATAAGCGTTCAAGTTAAAATTGTAAAAATTTTGTCTGAATCAATGTCATAACCTGATATTTCGAGGTAACGTTTGAACAAGGTTACTGTTTGATGAAAAGGAAACAACGGAGGAGTCTGCATAACTATTATTGCCTAAATAGCGACTATATAAAACGATCACGTTTTATTCAGCAGGTAGACTTTTCAAGGCCTTAAGTATTACAATATAAAACTTACTGTTAAAGATCTGCCTAGGTTAAACGTAACTAAAATGGTAATAGTAGTCAAAAGGCGTTGCACGGTCAAGGTTGCAACTTTATGAGATTTCGTGAGTTTCGTAATAGGCGTATGAGATTGATATAAAGACGGAAGGTATTCATGACTCAAAAAGATTGTAGCTGCAGGTATATGTTCCAATTATGTTATGGCTTTTATAATCGTGTGCAAGTCTTTTTGGGATAAGCACATGCGGACATTTTAACGTCACGATTGACAATGCCTACACTACACTGAGACATGGTCTATCAACCACATGAGTATACTCCACAATTATAACTTAGACACAACAAAATGTTTACAATGACTCTTAGAAAAAGTGGTACATCCATAAAAAAAATATTACTTATAAAAATTCCAGACAAGGCGAAAAATGGCATCATCTTCGTCGGCACTTGACCGCGGAGCTGACAAGTCCCAACACAATGCAAGGTTTCCTTCCAGAGCTGAACAATATTTGTGATGACTTCCTTGAACTTCTGGACTCGTGTCGCAGGAGCGACGGCACCGTCGCTGGCTTTGATCAGCTTACTAACAGGATGGGTTTGGAATGTAAGTATTTTTTTTAGTTTTGTCTGCTATCCTAATTTATCAGTAGAAATATTATGACATGCCATCAGAAAACAGCGCAACTTCCTTATTGGTCGGACATTAGTAAGACAGGCATTGAGGCCGTGGACAAATAAAATCACATAGAATAAAAAATATGGGATGATTTGGATGTTCTCATTGCTCTATTATTTGTTTGATAATAAGTGATACAATTGAAAGTCGAGTTAAGAAATAAATGAATCATAACAAATTGCCATTGACATGACACTAGATAATTCGACCGTTTTCGTCTAATGTGTAGACATTGCGCAAGCATGAGTCAGATGTGCGTTAAGAAAGGAATTTAAGATAAAAGTTGCGTTAGAGAGATTAAGAAACAATGTTAATCATCACTCCTGACCTAGTGACGAACTATTCCTTAATTGGAGTTAAGACAGTTTTTAGCAAAATGTCCTGATAAGAGAAAAATGTAGCCCTCCACGCATTTCCATGCTATAGGTAAGATAAAAGGGGTGATAACCCCCTTCTGTAGCAGTCGGGTAAAAAGATAGAAAGAAATGGTTGACTCCTATTAAAATGTACACACGTTGCCTCCAAAAACATGTTGTGTCTATCCATTAAATTAATGTGTCCCCCGTAAATAATAGCTAGCCGACTCTAGCCTTGTACTTTGCATAGCGCTTATCAAATGTGTGTACACCTAACTTAATTACATTGTGCTATGAGCTGTCGTGTGGAGTTCAAATGCTAAAGTCAGTGGGTCTTAAATAGATCCAGAGAGCTGCGATAATAGTGACGAGAAAATGACGTTCGTCGAGATAAGAATGTGGGTCATAATGTGGAAGAAATAGCGTTAGACGGCCAACGTACTCGCGTGCGTGCGTCGCTAGCAGTAGGAATGCAACAATCAACATCAGAAATGCATTATGAAATTGTACACTACACCAGATTACAGAAATACAGAGAGCTATATCACGTTCAATGTTATCAGCTAATGGACGGAAGCTATGTCGTCTATCTCTATCGAAATGTTCTTTGTGCTCACATTCTTCCTTGGTATGGTATTTAGATGGTATGGTGAAGGTAAACTGTTTAACAAATTGGGTCAAGTTTATGATACTTTCATCATCATGCTGATACTTTGCTAGGACATCCTTGTAATCTTCAAAGCTAGTTTAGTAACTGTGGGATAAAGAACTGTGGGGAAATTATGTTCTCCATTACGATTTGAAGGGATCCGTATCTTAAACGGAATAACGGGACCCTAGAACCGTTACTTACGGGCATCAGAAAGTACGTCCTGTTGACTTAGCCTCATGACATAAAGCAAAAGAAATATCTTTTAGTAAAAGTAACGAAAGGAACCTCACAGAAACGTGGGGTTTGAAATGCAAAGATTTGAACTGTAGTTATTAGGTGATTTGATGAATATGATACCCCTCATATGGGCGTGATAACTCGGCTGCCACCGCAAATCGCAGCGGACAGAGCTCTGGCGCGGTCTCATGTTGACATAGAGCGCGACCTTTGCAACCCAGTGCTGGGCATGCCCCAATCATGGCGATAAGTTCCCTCTTTGTGGAAGGAGCATACAGTGAAAGTCTTCCCCGCAGGGCCGTCTTCGTAGCGGCGATTTGCTGATAATTATTGAAGAGTTCTATTCGTCCAAATAATTGCGAGTTTACAATTAGTTAAAAATATGCTTTCTTCCGAAGTTCAGAACCTCACAGTGATTTTCAGATTTTTTCTAAAGTCAAGTATCTTTGCCGATATGGCTATCATGAAGACGATTTTCTCGCTATTGAAAGTTTATAACCATAAACACGTTTTTATACTGAAACAAGAAAATTGGATAGGGACCTGGTAATCCTTTTGTTTCTTAGAGAATGACTGATGGATAATTTGGTCTCATTACAGCGGTCTGCGGCCTAATGCTTGGCTCAAGACTGGGCTTCTTAGAGCGATGGATGTCGGGTCGCGCGGCTACTCTTGCAGCCGCCGTGAAGGCTCACTTCAGGGCCCAACGAGACTCCTACTACGGCGCACCACTATGGAAGTTTGCACCCACCACACTCTACCGAACATTTGTCAAGAGCGAAGAAACCATTCATACGTGAGTTAGTTCTCCTATCTTTATAATGAGGGAATGCGTAAATATAGGAGATACGACTTACATTATTGACTCAGTGATTGATAGGCTATTAATCACAATATGTAGACAGTGTTTTTATACTATTCAGTAAGACTACATTGTGACATTGAACGTTGTGTAGCTATATAAAACATAAAGAGCATATTGTTTACTGATCGTTCAAGTTCAAAATGAATAGGTATCATTAATTAGATATGTATATATAGGTAGATATGTTTCATAACTATGGATACCTACATAAATAGGTTCGCGGGCTTGTACCTGTTCATAAGATTAATCATCCCTTTGCATATAACTGAGGATGACGCAGTTCGGATAGGATTCACAAGCATCCTTGAACTCGAGGAGCTATAACGAGGTAATCAAAGATTAATAAAAAAAGCTCTTCCTTAAGCGAGCCTCTTAGCCTTAGTCGATTTCTTTCGTCAATATAGATGAAGGTTAGGTGCCTTTTGTGGCAATTATTATGAACAGATCGGCTAAGTATGGTTTGATTTCAATAAAGCGCAATACCTACACCTACCTACGTATAAATAACACAACCTTGACACTTACTATTTTTTTGTTAGGATTTAGTCTAGCCAATTCTAATGTTACTTCCAAGACTGGTTTTGGAGCCTTTTACAAGTTCCATTCTAGAATAGGTGCAGCGTGCACGTTGATATATCCTGATAATAGGAGAAGACCTTTACAGATACAAATATGTTTTAAATCAATATTTCAAATACGTAAACTCAGGTTCAGTTCGTATCCGTAAATGGAAATGTTTTACATACAGTCAAGCAATAATAAAACCAAATTGTTGGCAGGATAGTATCGGAGCTGATGGAGGAAGCGAAGACAAAGAAACAAGGTACTGCCAATGATGACGCCATGCGGGAGATCTTCCTGAGGATCCTGGAGAACCCCGCCGTCGATATGAGGGATAAGAAGGCTGCTGTCATTGACTTCATCACGGCTGGCATAGAGACGGTACGCATCGTGATATATTGTGATGTTTTAAAGAAGCCTACACCTACATACTCGTATTTATACGAACGCTAGTGGACCTACAGCAAAATTATTAATTGCACTTATCGTCTCGTAATGCACCTTATAGCAACTATGTATTCGGATAAAGAAATTTTAAATATTTACCTTTCTGTACTACGCAGAATATTCGAGTAAATTTGAGAATCATTATGACGCACCTTTTGTTTGAGAGGCACATCTGTTGATCTGTCACAAATTATAAGTTAAGTCATTCTAGAAGCATTTCAATAATAATGACGCCCGCCGCATCGTCAGATAGAGGGTACCAAAATCCGATGATGGATAGACTAAGTTTCAAAAACGCCTGTCTTGTAGTTTAGAAACAAAATGCATATTAAGGATAATTAAGTATCAGTTATTCCACATTATCTAATACCTATTACCATTGCCAAATTCTAAGTGGGTGATTTTTTTGATAACAGCTAGCGAACAGTCTCGTGTTCCTTTTGTACTTGCTGAGCGGACGACCGGACTGGCAGCGTATCATTCGCTCCCAACTGCCTTCCTGCAGCACTCTGACCGCCGAAGACCTTGCTGGCGCTCCATCCGTGCGCGCCGCCATCTATGAAGCCTTCCGACTGTTACCAACAGCTCCTTTCTTGGCCAGGGTTCTTGACACCCCTATGACTATTAGTGGACATAAATTGCCGGCAGGGGTGAGTTTCATGATTCATATTTTTTGTGTATTGTTCGTGTTCTTTAAGTCAAAGCGACAATGATAGATTGGTGACCTGTCTCTTCGATTGACTTGATTTGGTTGTTAATACTGAGTTCAAAACGAATCCTTTGGAGTCAGGTCAATACGATTTTTCTGACCGTCTTTCATGCAGTATCACTTGATGGAATATGTTGTCGTCATTACAGACGTTTGTCCTAGCCCACACTGGTGCAGCCTGTCGTCGCGAGGAGAACTTCTGGCGTGCGCGCGAGTTCATTCCGGAGCGCTGGGTGGCACCCACCGCTCCTCACGCCGCTACTCTCGTGGCTCCCTTCGGACGGGGCCGACGCATGTGCCCTGGGAAACGTTTCGTGGACCTCGAGTTGCATCTCTTACTTGCCAAGGTATTTAAATCTTTAATCCAGAACACACAAAATCTCTTTTGCTCGTTTGCAACTGGTTTTTTGAGAGCGATATGCGAGTCTCCAAAAGGCTTCGTTCTCCTGCTTGTATTTTCGCGGGAATTCAGAGTTTGTCCCCGTAGGATGAGAGGTGTATTTAAGGAAACTTCTTATTCCTAGCCTACACGTCCACAATATGGAATCAACTGTTTCAAAAGTGGGACTTCATTACTTCTTTCTATTGATTGGATCCTTGGACGTGATCATTGAAATTGGGTCAAGCATCATTCTTGCTTTTTACTCACATCTCATTTTCCCATGTTCACAGATAATGCAAAAATGGCGCGTGGAGTTTGATGGCGAGTTGGACATTCAGTTCGACTTTCTTCTGGCACCCAAATCACCGGTGTCGCTGCGATTAGTCGAGTGGTAGGCGTTCACTTATAAGGAATGTGTTATTGTCCTTCTGCTTCTTAGGTACATCAAAGTTTTTTATATAGATTATACAAATATTGTCATAATATGCGCCTTTTATCGGAGAATAAGTAGCATTTAAAGACTTTATTGATCGCAAGTTTAATTGTGTAGGAAGTTAACGCCTAACTTTCATGTTACATGCTTTTAAATTGCCTACCTAAAGACCCAGTTAGACCAAAGTTGATGATCTATAGATTTAACTAATGAGATCTTTTTAGGTGTACGATGGATAGGTACGTCTGAGCGATTTTTTCTTTGTATAAAAGCACATATTACGATTACGATTTTGCTTCTGTATACTCAAAGCTTTATATGACTAAAGATCGACATGTACTTTTATATTAACTGTTTATTTTTTATTAATGACTGTAATAAAGTCCGTCTTATATCTTGCTATGTAATTGAAAGCGAGTGTTCGCAATGTCTTCCACTTGCCCAGTTTACATTATTGATGCCTAATTATGTGCTTCTATTTAAGTATAAATGTTTAAGTGTAATGAGTTGATCCGGATAATCTTCATTTCCTTCTAACGTAACTCGGTTGCCATGACAGCTCAGTGTGGAGTGCGTTACAGGGTATTGGTAAATCTGCTCAAATTTCACACTTCTTTCTAATTTTGAAAGAACTGTTCACAAATTATTGTATAGGAAAGTAATGTACGTGTTATATTTACGTAAAATACTGATCTAGTTTATAGCTACACAATATTATAAAAAAATGGCTGTGTTAATATCAAAAACATATTTATATAAAACGTTATAACCGCAAATACCTCTTGTTATAAGACTGTGTATTGCCAGCACATGCATTTGTCAGGATTTTAATGCAATTTTTAATCTAAGTAAGTGTAAACATTTAAGTTTAGCATTACAATCATTCCATTTTAAAATAAGTTTTTGGTAATACCAGCTTCGATATTTATGATAAAAAATAAATTAATTAGAAGTGGCCATTCCCTATGATTATTTTATAATGTAATATTATTGTGTTGACGTTAGTTGTATAGCTGGGACATCGATGGTAGCATCCTTGTTGGCTTTTAAAATGGATTATTTGTTTATCAATATATAGGAAACATACATACACGAGGATATATCAATTAAATTATTTTGAAATAATAAATTGAACCTAATATTTCAATAAATAGAACATTAGAAAAGAAATGACAATGTATGTGTTTTATTGGTGTGCCTGCTTTTATTACGTGAACTGCTGCATGAATACGAACGTTGGTTAATTTCGCCGCCTGTCTACATATCATCACAAAATAAATTCTTTCACAAAGATCAAGCGATAGTACCGCAGTTATTATAGTATAGATTAGCCAGGTTATCGATAGGCCTGGCTTGACCGTTTAATTTCAGGTTTTCATAAACTTCAATAAAAACAATCAAGTCACTTTCTTCAACGACTCATTGCTGTGCTTGAAATATAAATCAGTGGATAATAATGGCATTCTCATTCCCACACAGACCTTACGATTTCGCACCTATCCGTCTATTCCTATTCGATTATTAGCAAATCTCGATGAGTGATATTAATCTATACATTCTCAAGCTATGATCATTCTGAATGTTGATTTATCGAACCTATTAACATCAGCGCTCATTAGACCAAATCAGGGTTCCTAAACCCTAAATAAGGGAAGCGTAATATGAAAAGGCCCCTAGTGTATTATAGTGGATAAGGGAGACCCTTAATTCAGGGCCCTGATTCAGTGTAATGCAACAAGCGCTTAAATATTTTTTCGATATTGCGTTACCTACATAATTCGCAAATGAACTGCTCAACTTTGGCGACAATGGAACATCAATTAGGCACGACAATGTCAACGCATAACGTAAAGATGGGATGAGCCAGTCCTTCTTAAAGATGAAATGAATACTTCGAATAAACCCCGTGACTGCCTTGTTAGCGAGCTTTTACATCTTAACTTTATGGTGACACAGCTGTATGAGATATCTAGATTCCTCGTCAAAGAGTAAGAATAGCCTGCCAGAAGGGGTTTGAACTTGAATTAGATTTTAACACTTAAGGAGGTATCTACACTGGTAGTCTGTGTCTGTAAGTTAATCATGGTTTTTCAAAAGTTGGTAGTAAAGTAGCAAAGAAATAAGATAACATTTTAGTTTTAGGGTTCCAAATATTTACCTAATTGTGGTTAGCTACCACTTTGTCAAGATCCAACATTTATTATATAAACACAATAGATAACAAACTGAGGTTTCGCACCAACTTGTGGTGAGATAGGTTATCAAACAAAGATAATGAAATCGCGCACTTAAACAAAACAATAACGAAACGCACACAATTACGTTAGCTGTGTGTCAAGCAACATCTAACCTCTAACTTCAATTGTTTTGAAAGATGAAGTTCTGTGCAAACTTGTCGTTTATGTTTTCGGAGGCATCGTCGATGCTGGAAAGATATGCCTTGGCAAAGGATGCCGGATTCAAGGCTGTTGAAAGTGGATTCCCTTTTGGTTTCACAGTGGAGCAAGTGAAAGATGCAAAGGAAAAAGCCGGCGTTGAACAAGTGCTGATTAATTTGAAGACAGGTATGTAAACAAAACTGCTGAACTTATCTTACTGGTTAAATAAAATGTAATTCCATTTAAATGTGTAGATATTTATAATTGATTAACAAGGCAATTTCGGGTTTTCAGGAGATGTTACTAAGGGAGAATTAGGAGTCACGGCGGTGCCAGGAAAAGAGTACGAATTCAAAGACAACTTCAACACCACAGTAAACTATGCCAAGGCCCTCAATGCTAGAAAAATACACATAATGGCAGGAAAACTCCAGAATGCCACTTCACAAAACTGGGAGACTTATGAGAACAATTTAAAATATGCAGCTGATGTATTGAAGAATGAGAATCTTCTTGGTGTTATTGAACCTATCAATCAATACTCTGTTCCTAATTACTTCTTGAGTGATTTTAAAAAAGGTATATTATTAGGGACAGAATATGCACCATTTTAGCATAGGGTTTTCCAGTTCCTAAATTCCATAACCTATGAGAGCTTTGCAATATTCAACATCAAACCAACAAGTCCCAAAAAACATTATATTACTTTTATGTACCTAGTGGACATAATAATAGAGTTTATAATTGCCTGATATTTTGTATCTTGAATGATTCTAGCTGATTTAATATTTTACTTATTTGTTTTTCAGCTTTAGACATCATCAAACGCATCAACAGCCCCAACCTGAAGCTGATGTTGGATGTTTTCCATCTACAACAAATATGTGGTGATATATCCCACAGCATTACCAACTTCATGCCCTATGTTGGTCATGTGCAGGTAACTTAATTGACTATACAATGATAAGACTAAAGCAATCAACAATATTTCCATACTAGAATTTGTAAGAACAGCAAAATTATTAGTGCTAATGTAATGTATAACAGAGTAAATTGATATGTGATTTTTTTTATCAAACATAAACAAAATATTACATAATCATAGATTAGTTATATTAGAAGTCATATATTTTTTTTATATAGGTGCATATTGACCTAAAACTTGTTTAATAAAAAATCAGCTACCAAAAATGGGCTATCAGATTAGTGTAGTATATTGTATACTAGCTGTTTCCCGCGGTTTCGCCCGCGTTCTGAAGGAACTACTTCATGCACCTAAAAACTATCCTAATCATCATACCAAATCTCATTGAAATTTGTTCAGTTTTCCTGTGAATGAATTACTTTCGGATTTGGAATATTAGCAAGTAAGGATTAATTTGTACATAATTTTATTATAGATTGCTCAAGTACCAAACCGTAATGAACCGGACACTCCAGGGGAGATAAACTATAAGTATGTTCTTAACCAGTTGGTAGACAACGGCTACACTGATTGGATTGGTCTCGAGTACAAACCACTCAACAACTCCAAAGACGGACTTGTATGGATCAAGAACTATGGTTATAGTCTGTAAAGTTAGCATGAAATAGAGATATTTAGACTATGAGAGATTTTATTCTGAATATGATGTATGTAAAATAGATACTGTCTCTGTGTGTGAAAGTCTGTTTACACTAGATGCTATCAAGTGTAAATAGATACACATAGATTATAAATGGATAAATTAAATATTGTGATAAACTAGTGAAAACTACTTTCTAAACGCTCAAATGAAATGAAATTATGTATGTTTTCAATAATAAAAGTTGTTGGCATAAAAACATTTATTACTATGATTAAAATAATAATGAATTAATACTAACTTAACGACACCGATGTGAATACTATGCATCATCACTCTGGAACTGTTGCACCCAGTAATGCTTTTTCACACCATCTAGTGATAACCTCTCTTTGCTCGAATGTCGTAAAAGCTGCAAGCAATATGACATAATCTTTTAATTTTTAAAAAATGGGTATGCACTAGGCAGATAGCATCAATGAGCAATATCTTGTCATGTGTTATAAAAGGTATTTTTTTAAACTGAATGTTCTGCCAATTACATCGTCAAGCTATTTTCTAGCATAAGGTGTCAAAAATTATTTCAACGTTGCCTCTATTATATTAATAAATAGTATAAAATTAATGTTCATCCAGAAACTATCTGTGTAGAAACTTTCATTAAATCCTTTCAGTAGTTTTAGTGTGAAAGGGCAACAAACATCCATCCTTAGAAAATTCCATGTAATAAAAATATTGACATTAGTGAGTTATACTTACACTTGAAATAAGATCTTTAGCCCCCTCAGGTACGTGGTCAGGATACACCATGTCTAACGCAAGGATCCTGGCGTAAGTTTTATCTTGTCCCTCACTCTCGAATGGTGGTTTGCCTACAAGGAACTCGTATAGCAGCACTCCAATGCACCAGTGATCAACAGACACATCATAGACTTCACGCTTGATCATTTCAGGAGGGAGGTAGTCTAATGTACCACACATTGTTTTACGCCTGTCAAAAGAGAAAAAGCTATAAGAAACACTTATCTGTGTTGCATGCTCTAAGATCACCCACTGACCCTAGCATGCACTCGACGCATATCAATAAAAGGTAAAGTATGTTCCTACTCTTGGGACATAGGCTTACTTTCTGTGAGATTGTCATCCTTTATATGAATGATGGCACAAATTGTATAAGGGAAGTAAGTATAAAATATCTTAAACATTAACATGAAGTTGTTATCAGGCAATCACTAATAACTGCGGTGTTGTAGATCCATATTATTATGACACAGGTATGTTCATGCCTAGTTCATGATATTGATACTTTACATTGTACTTATTCTGCTCTCAATGGCAATGACAGTGACATTATTATCTTAGTCTTACCTCTCTGAAGGAGCATGCACAGACCAGCCAAAGTCGGCAAGTTTTAGGTCTCCACTGAATGCTACCAGTATGTTCTCCGGTTTAATATCCCTATGTATGACATGGTGTTGGTGACAGTATTCTACAGCATCCGCAACCTTAAAAAAAGTTATCGTCATGACTTTAAATATGGTTAAATTATTTTTGAATATTACAATAGTGTAAGCAATAGTTTATAGTCTAGAACAGGGGTCTCCAAACTACGGCCCGCAGGCCAAATCCGGCCTGCGACAGCTTATGACTAGTGTCATCAATCTGGCCCACGACAGCCAATGTTTTACTGTTGTTACTATTGCTGTGCTAAGTTGAATGGAAGAGAATGAAAACACAGAATGATATGTAGCTGAAATAGATAGTACCTAGAACAGTACATAGTATCACTACTCGACACTAGATGTTGTTATGTGTCACAATACACAATCAGTAGTAATTGAAATGCAATAAAAGCCTGTTTGTTTAGGTGGGCAGAAAAATTAAAATTGTTATGGCCCTTACAAGATACCGAAAAAATTATTATGGCCCCAAGGCTTCAAAGTTTGGAGACCCCTGGTCTAGGACAATTACTGTGACCAAACTGATAAGTAATTTTGAACTGTGACACACATGACACATGATTTATTATTAATAAGCTAGAGAAATTCTAAAAGAATCCTCACCTTCTATTTTATCACAATAATAACATGCTGTTGATTCGCATACTATTTAATCACTAGTCTACTACCCAGTTTGCACTGGATGAACATTTAATTACATTACTAAAGCGTATTACAGGATGGTAGGCTAATAATATTACCTGGTATATGTATTTAGCAGCTCTGGCTTCAGGAAACCGGCCATTGCGTGAGTTAGTGAGATGCTTATACAGCTCTCCACCGGCTGCAAACTCTATCACTAAGTAAATTCGACGCTCATCATGGAACCAAGTCAGCAGACGCAATATATTTGGGTGTCTGAAGAGGACAAAGTAAATAAGGAGTATTCCTAAATAAGTGTGTATACATATATAACATAACTTTTCCTTAAAAAATACAGCATAAAGAGTCGTAAAGCAAAATAGCTCATTACTCACTTCAAATGTGACTGAATTTCAATCTCTCGCATGACTTGTCGTTCGCATTTCGACCTCACTATTTGAGATTTAAATAGTGTTTTGATGGCTACTAAATAGCCAGTTTTCTTCTCTCTAGCGACGTTAACATTCCCGAATTTGCCTTGGCCAAGAGCTGAACCAAGTTCGAAATCTCTAGGTGCCCATTTATACCTGAAATTTAGGCAAGAAATATTAATCTATCAGATTTTACAATTCAAACAACTTGAGTTTTTGTATCGGTAAGATTTACTTACGAAGTTCCATAGGCATCGTGATTTATGATTTTGGTTTCCAGCTCCAGTACGTCGCTTTTCATTGTTATAATATTTTCTCAAATTATCAGATTTAAAGAAGCAAGAAGCAAGTCAAAGAACATTACAAACAACAAACAACGTTCACCGGCCGTTACGTTTCAAACAATTTCAAATACTCCTTTGACACCAGTGTTGCCGTCTGACAAAATAGTTTGTGGCTACATCAAAGACGAAAAGTTGCTAGATCAATGAAAAACACGTATTCATAATTTGGCTAGAAGTGGCTAACATTTTCTTTTTAGAATTATATTTGGAGTAGGATAAGCGAGCTAATAGTGTCAACATTTCCATGTATTCATAAAGTTTAATAATGTCAAACATAAAAAAAACATTAAAAATCAATTTGAAGTTGTAAAATGTCATCTGATGGAAATTCTGAAGTGTCTTCCTGAATGGACGATGTGGGGGGTGTGGATGGCATTACAGGTATTCTAATTGGCTTGATTTTTTGTAATTTTGTTTAAAACTTCAGGTGGTGAAATGTAATTGTGGCAACTTTTTTTTATTAATTTTAATTGGTTTCTAATCATAATTATTGAATTAAGTGTTAATGAACACATTCTGTTTCTTAGTTTATTTTTTACTGAATTCATCACACTAAATAGCCTTTCTACCTCCGCATTTGAATGAGGCAGAGACAATACAGCAATAGCCAAATCGGATAATTCTTGAAATGTATTGACTCCTGCTGCATTTTTGTATTTTAACACTCGAGACCAAAACTTAACACTATCTCCTGAAGTTTCCCATTCTGTGAAGTGAATAGTTTTCCATTGCTGAATAATTTTATCTATCTTATCGTTATCGAAACGAAATTCTCTTCCCAACTCAACCAGTGCATTAGCAATGCGTGCTTGTTTTCGCAATGACTGTAAATAAACAGAATTACGATTAAAAAATGAGAAGTACCCCTTTCTTGCAAAATAAATTAGGGTCTATTTCAATAACAACAAGGTACAATTTCATTCAGCAAATAATATTTAATGGGAAATCCCCGTTCCGGTGTGATGTTGCCTATTACTATAAATGAGGTTTTGGTCTGTATATTTATATTATAAGCAGCCAATAGAGTACTTTCAAAAAAGGAGCCAGAAGTAGCTAGATTTATTTTGGTGGCTAAACTAAATATTTTTGTGGCTAGGACCATTGAAAATCCGCTAGATCTAGCCACAAAATCGCTAAAACGGCAACACTGTTTGACACACTGACTGACATTTTGATTAGTGTTGCCAGCTAGATGTTTGCTTTTAGGGCTAATGTGTAAAAAGTAAAAAGGGTTTAACCAAAAACCAGAAAATTGAATAATGGCTGAAACATGACAATGGTGCCGATTCTGACTTACACACGACTAAACTAATTTTAAAATATCATGCTCTTTTTCTATTGCGAAATACAAGAAGAGGATAGCAAGTAATTCAGTGCTGTCAAATTAAATGACAGATGACATTTTGTTCGTACAGGTTTGTTAATTTAGTCGAGATGTCACGTCGTGATGTTTAAATTTGTATGGAAAACTATTTTTTTCTAATTTGACAGGTGTTAAAAGTTTGCTATCCCTTTCTTATATTTGTTGATGGAAAGAGAGAATTATAGACTAAATTTAATTTAGATGGTGTCAAGAGAATCGCGGCCAATATCTTGCTTGCTTTTACTAGTATTTCATTGTTTACTTAAATATTTTCATTATGTTGAATATTGATATAGTGATCTTTTCGTGTAGTTTTTAAGGTGATCAATTAAGGTGAGCAATTTTAACATCTGTGCAAAAGCACAAATGTTGAAATTGCTATCCGTTATGTTTCTGTTTACTTACATCTTGTGATGATTAAAACGTATTTGCTATTTTTTGTATTTATAAAGGATAATTAATTCGAAATTTACCTATCAGGCTCCGTAACAGGAACGCTACTACGCTATTTAGAAAAAAATGGTTATCAAAACATTTTATACTTATATTATATGTTTTGAAGGGAAACCAAAATTATTTAATCAAATAATGTATAAGTATATAAACTCCAGTGTATATATAAATAAAAGGGCTTTATTTAAGTCTAACTTTTAATATAATAACTTTTAATTCTGCAAGATTTTTAAAACTTTAATTAATTAAGAATAGCTATAGCTTCTAAAATAAAGAAAACAGTGTAATAGGCCCATGGTATAATTTAGGATAAACTCGTTTTATTTGACAGCTTTAATGTCAAAATACCGTTGATTAGACGCCCTCTGTGGGAATAAAAAGTTAGTGTTCATTCCCATTTATCCCGATAGTGGCGCCACTGTACCTTAACGTAAACGTAAACAATGGGGGGAATAAACAAAACGTAAACTTTAACGTAAACGTAAACACTCAAATTTTTATCCCGAAAAGGGCGTCCAAGCAATGGTGCTTTGACATTCACGTAGGCAAATAGTATGAGGTACTTATAGGTTTAAATTACTTTTCTTTAGTTTCCCTTCAAACGGGTTTAGCACCCTTATCTAGATCGAGCTGTGACTCTATCATAGAGTTGCAGTAATATATATCATCATTCATTCATCGATCTAAATCGGCATTTTTGCCAATAGTCGCAGCGTTCCCCATACGGAGTTTACCTCAGTCGAGACACAGTCATAAATGAGTAAATTTTGGATTCGGGATTATTTTTATCCGGGTGCGTCAAGTTCCTAGTTGAAACCGAAGGAAACAGCTAGTATTGTATAAGAATAGTCTGAGAGGTGAGTGACTAAAAACTGCAAGCATTTTCAAGACTTTTTTTTTCATATAAATAAGTTGTAAATCTTGTAACCGGAAGTTTAGCGATTTTTCACGTGACTGACGCTCCTGGTTAATTACTCACTCCTCGCAATTTTTATTTTATTTTAGTAAGTCGTGAAACATAGTAAATATAGCTATTTAAAACAAAACAAAAACAAATCGCTTCCATGCCAAACGTTAAGGTACCCAGGTGACTGACGGCAGGCTATTTCTTTACTATACCTAGGACATAATATAAAAAAAAGCCTTTAAAAAATGCTTAGTTTTCGGCATACGCCTCTCTGGTTAATACCTACTTTCACGCCTCATACTGGCAGGTGAAACTGCAGGGAAACGCTAGAACCCACTTAATAAACAGTAATGTAACTGAAATAAAAAAAAAGTAATGATCACTTTGAAATAAAAATAAAAAACAGTGAAAAACCTCGACGCTGTAATTATGATGCTCAAGTGAAGTTAAAGGATGTACTTAGTTGCCAAGAGGAGGTTAGTGCAGCGTGGGTGCGTTGTTGTGAAAACACTCGTTGGCTGAGGGGAGAATGGGGGGCGGCTGCGGGGAGCGGGGTGCGGACGCTCCCTAACCCACCCCAACCTTAACGAGCTCAACCCCCATTACTAGATCTGTTTATTTCTAAAGTCAACGGTGCCTTACAAATAAACACAATTGCAAAATGTAAAGAATTTTATATTTTAAGATCTTAATTACTTTTAAAAGGCTGACTGAAAATCCTATTAATTCTACTAAATCCGAATCTCGAGGGAACTACTTCCCGCACCCGGGTAAAAAGTATCCTATATCTTTATCTAGGTTATAAACTATGTGTGTACCAAATTTCATCCAAATCCGTTCTTTCCATACATTTCCCTACATTCTTACAACCTTTCGCGTTTATAATATTAGTAGGATGCGAAAGCTTGTGAGAATTTATGTGTATGAAATGTATGTAGGTATGTTTGTTAGTCTTTCACGCAAAATTACGTCTTATACCTACTTATAATTTAAAAAAGTATAGTTATTATCTTCTAACCAAATTATCTACAATTATTATTATTAGACGTAATCACTATAAGAAATAGTAAGATTCTACATAAAACACAGATATATCCAACCATCAACAGCCTACCGAATCCCATCCAGAAATTATAGCATGGGATCACAGTCCGCAGGTGTAGCGATACCCCATCTCGTTATTTTTTCAAAATTCTTCGCGAATAATGCATTTATTGAAATCATTTGTCTTCATCACCCACATTCATTTTATCATCGCGTTATCGTCGCATAGGTGATCCTCATATTCATTCTCTGAAGATCTTTCTTGTAGAATCTTTTCATAGGAGTCGCAGTCATTATGGTAGTATGCTCTTTCTTTGGGCTGGCTTAGAGTATGGTGCAATAATTGGTGTTTACTATAGCAGCAAAAGATATAATATTCGGTATGTTAAAATCAAAAATATTTAAAATAAGTAAAAGTGAAATTAGTTAATTCCACGTAAAATCAATTTTGTAGATAAATTTATGTAGCTAAGTCATCATCATCATCTGCCTAGCCTTTTCCCAACTATGTTAGGGTCGGCTTCCAGTCTAAACCGGATGCAGCTGAGTACCAGTGTTTTACATGGAGCGACTGCCTATCTGACCTCCACAACCCAGTTACCGAGTAACACGGTACCCCTTGGTAAGACTGGTTGTCAGACTTTCTGGCTTCTGACTACCCGTAACGACTGTCAAAGATGTACAAATGACAACCGGGACCAACAGCTTAACGTGCCGTTCCGAGGCACGGAGGAGTCTCGCTATGACATAGATGGTCACCCATCCACGGACCGACCGTGCAAAGCGCAGCTTAACCTTTGATCGGGCGAACCGTGCGGCTGTTACTTAGCCACGAGCTCCTCAATTAATTTTATGTATTCAAATTTATGTAGCTAAGTATTAGATATAATAATGATCAATGTATTGGATACCTATAATGTTTTCACCTTGCACGTGGATCATTTTAAAGGAGGTAAAAGTATGTTAAATAAATTCTTGTGTGAGTCTCATAATACAATAAACAACCACTCAATATTTTCATAAAGCTATGATATAAAAAACCTTTCAAAAGTAATTTCTGACACAATACGATGTCGGTATAATATTCTCATAAATGTAACAAGATCGGATGATGTTGTAGGTTAATATAAGACAAACAAAATGCGCAGTACGTCGCGCGGCGAGAGTTTTCAAACCACCCCCGGTACCGGTGCCGGTGGCGGGAAAGCGTGGAAAACGCGCGCATGGGGTGGCGGGCCGGGCTCATTCCGTGGTGAGGCGCCGCTCAATCGATACACCGCTTTTGTACGACTAAATCAACAATTTTCCCTATAAAACATCATAAATTTATCCAAACAGTTCCTTATGATTTTTGTTACAAGTATTATTTCGTGTGTCAGTGAGTTAGTAAAGTATCCACTATGTGTTCTGAACCATAAACAAGTGCGTCGCAAAACCGCTTCAGTCTAGGTAAGTAATAATTATTAGCACGTTGAGATGACCTAGTTATCGCCATCGTGTAGGACCTATGTCTGTGTTGGATTTTCGTGTATATTTCATAGTAGCGGTCAGTTAGATTGAACCAATAACGATATTTAAGATATCTACGCAGTTTACGAATGAACATGTTAACCACTGTTAACGTTCCTTATCAACTTATTGTATTATATTATATTACCGTAAATAAATTCAATTTAAATAACCGATTAAGAAAAATGAAATATTGAATTTATGTTTAAGTGGAAACTAGTCTACGAGCTTTCACATGATTTCTTGTGTATTGGTGTTGCACAATATTCACATCATCACACAATATTCAGTCATCAAAGTATTTCTGCCGTTAAGATGGTTTGTAATGTAGGTAGGGACTAGGCCTACTTGGAACCTGCCTAGAAATAACAATCTTTAATTTTCTCCTTTAAAATAATACACACTCCAGCTCTGTAGATTTATCATTAGATACGTAGGTAGGTAAACCAAACTTTATGTAAGTTTATTGTAATTCCGCATTGTCCAATCAGCTTATCGGTGCTCGTTATGTCCGCCCCTTCAAAATAGGTTCTGAAATCGTGAGTGTCATTGACCGTGAGTTTGTGGCACGGTGCCACTGCCACCCTTGTCGTCTCGCTGCGTGCCAAATCCGTCACCTCCGGCCTTAGGAGATAGGGGCGCGTAGCCAAAACGACAACACTTCTGTGATTTCCAATTATCTTAAAATTATATCTTATATTCTTAGGAATGCTTAATTAAAAAGACAGTCGTCACCTACCTTTTATCTGCAATAACCAGTACAGACCAACAGAATTTATAAAAATAATTGAAATTGAGAAAATTGCGTATACTGCCAGACCATACGAATCATTACGGTGTCGCAAAAATTGATTATCGAATATCACAGTTTACCGTTGATTTACTTTCGTTCTGAAACAACATGAAGTGATTAAATCGCTTACATTTTTGCTTTCACTCTTGATAATTTGTTCATTTATTTTAACATAGAGGACTGGTTGTACCTCATGAATGGTCGAAAGTCAGCGGCCCTTTGCGAGGAAAGCTGTTTACCGACAGACAGTAACCAGTCAAACATCGATAGACTCTAGTGTGACGACCACGAGAGAAAAGCTTGACTAGGGTGACCATTAACCATTCGTATTATTAGGTACTAGATGAGTAAAAGGTTGGAAAACAGACATTTAAAGTTGTCAAGCATTTTAATGGGCTGTAAAAGACAGTTTTATAACTACTGCGTAGATCTGAATGCTGTCATCATAAACCGATGGTTTCCTTATGAAGCTGTAGAGACAGTATGTACAGTTAAGTTTACGAGTGTAATGAAGTTTGGTATGAGGTATTTAATTACTATGAATGTAATAAATCTTCAAATTATAGTAAAGCTGTTAATTTAATAGATATAAATAATATCCGAGAAATACTTGTTAATTATTCTGAAATACTTTTTTCCGTAAATGGTGTTAAATATTTGCTCAGAATTAATTTAAAGAGCATGTAATTGGATTGAATTGGAAGAAATTGAATTGAGAAGAATGAAAGTTTATAAAGTATCTACTTTATTAGTAGTGCCACATGAATCTGAAGCAATGAAATATAAAACTTATTGGCTTAGATTGATATGGTGCTTTCCTGTAAAACCTTACATTATACGTCTCTATAGCATAATGGAAGTCTTCACATAAACAGAAAGATGGTGTGCTGAGCCTGAAGGTACTTAACTGAAGTACCGTTAACTGTTCGGTAGGGACACTTTCACTGTCTGGCCGCACGCCCCGATCATCTGATAACTGTCAGTTTTGACATAAATACAATACGTAGGCAACTGCTTATGTTCCGGCATTACTTATCGGTCAAGCGTGTTAATCCTGTAATTAACTATTCACATAAATGTTAAGAGGTAAGTAGAAATTGTGGGCGAGCATTTTCACTAAATATAAGGAATATTCAATATAAATTGATTTGATTGAAGTATTTTGTTCTAAGACTTTCTTTTTATTACCTATTTTCATTTCGAAGATTAATATTTAGGACACAACATAGTAGGTTCTCTTTTTCATGCAAAACATGCATACAGATAAAGAATATTGATAAAAAAACATATGTTATAAAACACTTGCCCAAGGATTGTCCATAACGTTCCCACTCTTTAGTTTCATTTGCATCCGAATTTGCAAATTTTCCAAGGGCGGCCCCCTTTGAATTAGATAAGGGTGCACTTTATTGGCAACGGTTCAGTCGTTATGGTGGATATTTCCATTTTATTGCGTTGCATGGTGTACGAAATTGAAATACCCTTAGGCACTATAGTAATAGGACATGCGCAGCTTCGATTAGTGCTTAATGTTTACGGATCGTTAGTCCTACGGATAGTAATAAATAACACGAGGTGACAGCAAACGTTTAAAACGAGCATTATGTATAACTGTGAGGTTTACATATTACGATTACCTACTTCAGGATGTAAGTAAACCGATTGGCTTCGTTTCCTTTACGGGTTGCTTTCTGTACTTTATTTATTTTATAGAATAATAAGTATTTCCGTATATATAACTAATAATGTTACATGACGTGTCTCGTGTTATTCTTAACGATGTTAAAAATTCGGTATCTTTAATCTGAATTAGCGTTACAGTAAATGTATATTTCACTATACATTATTTATTGTATTTTGGGCAAAATTATTGGAGATTAAAAGGGTAATTTCTGGACATCCCATTTTTTTTCCATTTAGAGTGAATTGTCCTTGCGTTGTTAGGTTACATTACATGACAGACTACAATGAGGGTTGCACCGTAAGCGGAAGCTATGTATTATACGAAGGTTTAGAATCAGTGATTTGCAATACCCACGTAGGTAGGTACTGTGTACCTACTACTTAATGGCAACTTTGATGACGGTCGACCGGTTGAAATAGAGCAAATCGCGTCGGTCGCGGCGGCCCATTGTAAATAATTAAGTGTCCCACTATCTCCGGGCTTGTCTATGGTAAATGTTGTACCACAGCATAGATGGCATAGAATACTGTGTGTACGGTACAATGTATTATGGAAATGTATCGTGTGTTACAGATTTTCTTTGAAGTACTACCGTCATGAAAATGGTAGGTACAGTTACAGCCGGTTGCATAAAACTTTTTATAATATAAACTTAATACGTTTACAAATATCTCAAAATATGATAGTTATCAATAATTAGCATACTTACTTTTCATGTTTTTTATGATATTAATACATAGATATAATAATTATAAATAATTAAGTAAAAAAAATATATAATTAAGTAAATAATTATATACACGAAAAAAAAAAATATAGCAAAATTAATCAATTTTATCCTCCATTTTCATAGATCTTGAAGGGTGTAGGTAGGTGTGGTGTCGGACCTCTTTGACTTATGATTCGTATGCAACACCAAGCGTTTTTTATTTTCAAACGGCCACTGGTTTATTTCTATTCTTGTATTTGTAGTTTGCAGAGGAATTTCCATGTCAAATTGTTAAACGGAAATGTACAATTAGAATTTCACTAACTGAAATCGGGTAGACAATTAAAATGACTTTAACATCTCAGAACGAATATTCAGCTAGTTATTAAACGTGTTTATGTTACACTAATGAATATTTACGAGTACTGCAACATTTAATTTCTTTGAAGCAAGTTTAGTTAAAGCGCTATTACTGTGACCTAAATGCCACTATAACATGTAGGTAGGTACTGCACTTTTATATATAACCATTACCTATGAGGTAATAGGTTCTAATAAAAGTTATGAATATATCGATAAAATACCGTTATTTTGCCACAAATACCTGTTTGTTTCCGAGTTATTCTTGCGGTTGATCAAAACGTAGAAGCATCCCAATGGAATTCTGTGAATCTAAAGATATTAGGTTTATTGCTTGGGAGTATTGTTCCAAAGAGCGATGTCGTGGCAATAGATATCTAAACTTATATTATAATGAATGCGAATGTGAATTTGTTTTTTATGATTTCACGGTACCGGCTAAATCGATTTAGATGAATTTTCATGTGGATATAGATACATAGGAGTTATATATATAGGACTCTGGAGACGGTTGTAGGGTAGTTTTATATCAGGGTACGTGAGGTAGGTTACTAAGGACGCGGGTGAAATCACGGGAAAAAGCCAGTCTAGCAAGAATATTAAGAGCCGTCAGGCCTTATTTTACGATAAAACATTTTTCGCATAGGTACATTATGGATTATATCCTCCAATACGGAACCTTATGAAACATGAAGTACTTTTGGTGCTAGTGTTTATTTCGCTTATTTAAAGTGTCTGATCGATTTTGTGAGTTAACTAACTGGTGTGGGCTTATGGTCGCTAGAACAATTGCTAAGCATAGTTCAAAGTTCGAGCCCTAGATCACTTAAATTATTATTGGGTTACCTGATTGCATAACAGAGTGGACATTTATTGGTTTATGGTAATTACGTAGACATAACAAGCGAGATCAAGATAGACTAGATTTCCGGGGCTGCGGGGTTGTTCAAAAGACTTACCGCGGCCCCAAAACACTTAAGGGCGAAGGAAGGAATATGGATGGGTTTTAACCCATCCAGACTGTTACTGACTAAAGTCAGTGACTAAAGAGTGCTACTGACTAAATTCAGTAACAGTCTGACACTACTTCCCGCTCCGCCCACAGCGGAAGGAGTCATTTCATGATTTCCCACCCCTAAAAACATGTTTGTTATAATTAGATCTTTGCTTACCCCTTCGGGCAATACAGACTTGACATTATTTTTTCAGACAGTGTTGTACCTTTACAATTCAATTTCAACATGTAGACAAAAGCCACAATACAGAACACCAGCCATTGATTATGACACTCAAAAGTATTGTCAACACCACGACACCTCAGAAGAACACCACCACCTATAATTTCACTTTCATCTCATTTCATTAGAATGTTCACGACCTTATCAAGTCTAATTGGCACTTTTCTCTTTCCAGAGATTACCTTCACAAAATTGCTAGGCGCCGTCACCAACGGATTGTTTTGGTACACGTGGACTTGTGTGTAAGTGAAATTATATCGGATGAGAGGGTAGTGCGACACTGGTGGTGGAAGACACAAGATGGCGGCCGCGGCTCCAGCAGCGTCGTGCATGAGCACAGAACATGGCTGTGTCATGTTCGACTGCCTCGTGCATCTTTGGGAATGGTGAGTGTTATTTGTAACACCTTCTTATACGATACGACTACGATACTAGTTTATGTTACATGTTTTGATCTGTCGAAGACTTTTCGCTGAATTCTAGGACTTTTCAATCACTATAAATATATCTTAATTTCACCTGTACTGAGACTAGAACTGGAAACGAACTTAACATTTAGCTTCTAAACTCAGTTTAGAAGCATTTCTAAATTTCTATGTGAAGGAGTAGAATAAAATCATCCCAATATATCCGTGTTCTGTGCCTCTACAAATTAGCTAATAACTGAAAACTTTAAGAGCAATACTTATTTAAAGTTAATTTAAAGACAAAGTAAATCCGATTCTTATCAAAACACGCACATACGACTTCAGTATACAAGATAATACTTAGTTTAACTTAATTGTTCTAAATATTTAGGTAAGACAGCCCACGTGGTAATAATATTTAATGTTCGGTATTACTCTTTTAAAAATAAAGGGGAAATTATCATAACAGTAAGTATTGTTACACATAGTTGTAATTTAATTTTATTATAACATAACATATTAAGAAGAATATAATGATTGCATTGTATTAAAATATTGAAAGATGGTAGGAACGAGGAGTTTTATACTAGCAATGCCTATCTTATATGAAATTTCGTTATTACTATATCTACTTCTGCAAGACAAAATAGTGAGTTCCGTGTCATAAAATATTATTGATTAATCCTCACTATTGTTTTGTATCCAATTTTAAAACACAAGAACAGTTTCACCTTCACCGCTGTCACGTGACGTCCTAATGGTTTAGGACGCGTCTATCATTTCATGTCAAAACATATTTTTTTTTAAAACCACCATTAGTTTCTAGTGAAATGGCGATGAAATGACTTCTCTTATTTTATACGTAGAGGTGGATCATTAAAGCTTGGCATCCGGTCTGTTAATGGTAGAAGCGACTACCATAGACGACGAGTACGACTTATAAATGATGTGGTTTTATGAAAAAAGGTATAAAGTTTCCTATTTGATATCTCTATTGCGTGGTACTTCGCCCATAATCGCAATACGTCGAAAGCAGATAAAGAAAGTTAAAGGTCTCGTGCATGTAAATATTTCATAAGCTTTTCCCGTTACTTTCTATTTACATATTTCATATGTGTCGATATTTCCATTTACACACAGACCCCGGCGGAGAATATTCAAATAAACGCTTGTTGTACTTCAAAGATATGTTTAGGAAAGCTGAAAATACTCAGACATAAATATCGATCGTTATTACCGATATTATTCCTGGCAAAGCTTAAACAAAGTGTCCGCCCATTGTCTTTCCGCCGTATGAAATATTAAAGTTTGTGAAGTGGTTTCGTTGTCTGTGGCTGTGAACTGGCAGTCTGTGACAGCTGCCTAGCGCTCTTGTTTACCCACTACTTGTGCTACGGAAACTGTCGTGTGTCGCGCCGCTTCATCCACCACAAAGCCACAGCTCTCAGAACTGCGCAGTAAATAGAACCTCACAGCTCACTATACGTTCGTTTGTTTTGTTACGTTACCTATGTTTGAGGCGGTGTTAATTAAGTTCTGTTTGCCGATTTAATATCATATTGAGAAGAATACACTAAAAATTAGGATGAATGCCAGCTTTTATTCGTTCAAAGCCAAAATGAAAGCAATAAAATTCATTTTTCATAAAAAAGCTTGGCAAGCTCAAATATGATTTAGCTTCGAACTTTGGACAGTATTGAAGTAAAGTAGAATCTGGAAGCTTATCTCTATTTTATTTTAGTGAAAAGTACGAAAGATAAAGTTTACTCCACGCCATTCTATTTTCGAAGGTTTCCTAAAATAAACGTCCGTTTTCGGTGTAATGTTTCAAAATATATATTTCCATTGTTAGACAGTCAGTTAATATGTTCCATGGTGTCGCGATGTCTAGCTTCACTGTGTACGACTACCGGTAATGAAAAGTCTAGACGTATTGTTAGAAAATAGCAGACTTTGCGTAGGCAGTGTACTTATAGGTAGATGTTTGCAGCCAAGTTCGTCGTCTACATTTGGACCGGATGGCGGATTTTAGAAGAGAAATGAGTTTTCGGATTCGATTCGATTCGATTTTAGGTTAAAGGAATGCTTAACTTTTCATAAACACGTCATGTTAGCAAATTCTTATAAAGCAGAAGATTTAAAAGAAAAACCTTTCAATTGACTTCGGGGTTTTTTTTATAGAAACCGCACGTTTTACCAGATTCGGTGTTTCAGGTGTAAAACTAGAAAAAATGAGTGTTTTTAACAATGTAAAAAAAAAAAAAAATCTTTTTAATTTACATATGTCTATCTGTGCCTTCTCACAATCAGGCGGCTGAAGTGATAAGTGTCTGACTGAATACAAACCAGAGGATATATAAATGACTTTATTGATTACACAAAGTCTCACCGAAGAGACGCTAAGCTTTTCTCCAGCTTAGGAAATGGAATCACTCGACAAAAACTGGCCATAGTCACCTGTATCACTGATCAGACCCAAGGGAGGTTTACAACAGAAGCCCTAACGCTCCACGAGGAGTTAAAGAAACTGAGAAGGAGATATTCCATGGGTATACTTCAAGGACGGTATGTCTGAAACCTCAGAAAAACCGCTAATGTGATAAACATTATCAGAGCGACTGCCTATCTGACCTCCACAACCCAGTTTACCGGGTAACACAATACTCCTTGGCAAGACTGGTTGTCAGACTTTCTGGCTTCTGACTACCCGCAACGACTGTCAAAGATCTACAAATGACAGCCGGGACCAACAGCTTAACGTGCTTTCCGAGCTACGGAGGAGTCCCGCTATAGTAAAGATGGTCACCCATCCACGGACCAACCGCGCCAAGTGCAGCTTAACCTTTGATCGGTCGACCCGTGCGGCTGTTACTTAACCACGAGCTCCTCCAAATAACAAATAAAATAACATAATTATATCGCAGTTTATTCCCATTAGTATTTAACTGCATACTTTATCCATTTCAAATCAGGCCATAAAATGACAAGTTATTGGGTAACTCATTATGCCAACATTGCGCAAACCCATTTAGCCGGATTCGTTTATTTCCATCGTTAATTGTGCAAAACAGGTCTATTTCTACGTTAGTGGCGTTTCTTTTAATAACGCAGTTATACTGCAACAATCTATGTCGTTCATCTAATCTTAGATCAAACATTGTTTTTGGCGTAGAAAGTAAATTATGGTTTAAATCGATTCGGTCTCACAACTCAACCGTCGTCGTTTGCCAGTTTACCAGTCCGATTCCTACCAAAATGGAGGCTCGCGAAATTGAAATTTCATGTTCAATTTAAAATCTTATCTGTTTGAGATCCATCTGTAATATTATGCAACGGTATTAACTTTATATTTTTACGCATATATTTTCATATGATGCGAGCAAAGCTATCTTTATTCAAATCGTTGGTAAGAAAACAGCAAAATCTTTTTCTTGTTTCTTTTATTTCTATTGTTGAAGTACAAGTCCTGAGTGCTCCCACTCCCAAAGGTCAAATTAAATTTTCCATGACTTTGTCCTACTTTATTGTCAAAGGCTTCGGACGTTTCAAAGAAAATACTCATTCATTTTTAAGCTAAATTGCTGGCACGCTCGCCATCAGTATATCGTAAACATTATATTAAATTGCTTTCATTTGATATGCCATTAGATATAAAACCGTAGTGCGTCCATTATCTCAAACAATCAATACTGACATCTATTATTTATACATATGTATACGTATTTTGAAGTAGGTACGTTGCTTTTGGGCTTCTGTCGGAGCCTTAAATACACATAGCTCTAAATTGGGAAACGACGCTAGCTGCAAACGGCAGCATAAATGAGCTTCAATTAGGAGATTGGATCATGGCAAGCAAGACCTTTCATTACGCACATATATATCCTTTAAAATACTGCACGTGCGCCTTATTAGAGACTCATTACGCGATAAAAACTCAAGTAAATGCATACTGAAACGACGACAACGAATTCCGGTTTTAAGGTCAAATGCTGTTGAAAATGGTAACTGATTCGATTTGAGACCCTTCGCAGCCTTCATCGACGAATCCTTTTATGTAATGTCAGCTTTGATCTTTAATGAAATACAAATTTTAAAGAAAATGGAGTTGAGTACATTCCCATCAATAAGTATAAAAGCGATTTAAATTTATGGAAATAGGAATCCAAAAGGCATTCAAACGTATTAAATGTTTCACCAATACATCGTTATCGACTGACTGAGACGAAAAGCAAAACTGATTTGATTACTTGCTCTTAAGTGTGGGGTTTAATCGCTATAATGTAGCTTACATTATTACAGTAGACGTAGATGTATATAAGCATGTTGTTAATATTACGCACAAAAGATACCTAACAAAAACCACGTGTAATATTTCGATATCATCAACTTGGACAGTTGGACACGTTTATGACGAATCTCGTGGCACGCCGTAACCCACAAATGCTGGGTCTGATGCATATATAATCGATATGTTGATATGACGCACCATGGACAATCCAAGTAGGGTCATTACTATTCATCACACAAAGGGGTCAGTAGCTGGTTCGATTTCCATTGGCTTTTGGCTCACAACTCTTATGCTGATCACGCAGTGACATCTGGCGAAAATTGGTACCTCTAGCTGACGCACTCCATTCACTCAAATCAGATCCATTATTAACCGTGGACCCACGAACAATAGGAGGTTTAATATATTCTGACTTAAAGGCCTTAAATACGTTTTACTAAGAGGAGTCAGTCAATTGTCCCAAAACAAATAAAATAAGTTCTAAAAATAATTTAGACAAGCGTCGTCACCCTTCTTTTGTTTTTACTTAAAATAGCAATGTCATCAGTGAAAACTGTAGACGTGACTGTTGCCTATTTATCAAACTGATTTACTTATTTGCCGCTCCTTTCCAATGGCCTCTTTGATCAATACGAAACAAATCATGTAACAAGGAATTTTATGCACGTCCAAATAATTTACGACCGAATTGTTTTTCTTCAAGGTAATTTGTTTTTTTTCATGTAAAAAGGTGTAGAAATCAGAAAGTGATTTACTTTCACTATTCTCAATTTGTGTCTTTAGTATAAACAGAGCATTTTCTTGTTACTTCTAGGTTTGTGGAAAAAAACTAAAGTAATTAGTAAATACATGTTATCCACAAGAAAATAACACAAATGGATGTGATAATTATAGGATTCCCAGAGAAGGCAAGTTTTTCAATCAATCAACATTATCTTTCTGTGGGTTACATATTACCAGGGAGTTCCAAGGCAGCTAATTAATGTTAAAGCGATAATAATAACATAGTAAGTGCGAGAATTAGAAGGGACCACAAGAAACAAAGCTTACGGATACAACGCACCTGATGACACACTTTTTGCCTCGTATTGTTGTTTCCATTTGATTTGTATTACCGAACTTTCTTAGAAAACTGATTCTTGCCAAAAAAATAATAAGAATTTTGTGATCGAAATTAAAATATAGTAGATCATGTTAATTTTATATAGTAAGTACCTATATAAAATTAACCTAATCGACTATATCTTAACTATGTTATTATTTTTGACACTGTGTAGCATGTATGAACCATTCGATCTAACTTTTCATCAATTAACGTAACTAAAGATATAAGTCTATTATATAAGTCGTATACAAGATTTTTTGACACATTGTTTTTCTTCAACAATTTTTTGTGTCATGAGTTTTTTAGTTCGTTGCTTGTAAAGAACGAAGGTAGTATACATTTAACGCTATACAATGGAACTCTGCAGCCGGGTGTATCGAAAGTGTGTCGATATCGAATAGATTTTCACTTGTTTTGGGAAACAAAGCCGCATCTGTCGACCGCTCATGCGCCACTGAGCTAATTGGTAAAAGTGAAGCTTTTCCTTGCTCATTGCTAAGAAAGGCAAATAGAAGTGTTACCGCGTTTTTATAGTATGAATCACGCGAGGCTTGTAGGAGGTACAAATAGGAGTACTTCTACTACAAACAATGCGTTGTCCTACGGTTTGCATATTTATTTGGTGTTTATTAAATTACCCATTCCTTTACACGATTATTGAATTAACCGGTTTAGTAAATATTTTTATACTTGTAGGTACCTATCTAGGAAGTGCACACATAATCTGTACTATGTGTACGTACGGTGTTGTTTTTTTACATTTTTAAAACTGCTGAAAATATTGGTTTATTAGTAATTTAACCCAATAGAGTTTAAATGGTTTTAACTTCGTAGGGTTCCGTATTCTAAGGTATATTGTTGCATGGAAAAAATCAACACTAAATCCATTTATATCTAGCTAAATTAGGTGTAACCGGTTTGTTATTATCAACACTAGACGGTATTAAAACCTCTCGTTTAACTTGTGTGACGGTGTGACCGTTAACGAACCCAGTATTCAAATTTAATTTATTAACATTTTCTTTCCGAACTGTAACCCTTTACGACTATGTATAGAGCCTTCGACACAAATCTCTGTCTTTTTCACTCTACAGGAATTCAAATTACCTTATTGGCACGCCGTCGTACACAGGTAAAACCGGTATTATACGGTAAAAATGGAGACCCTCGAGTTTGTGAGGTATTTAATTTGTTTGGAGCACAGTTTTCATTAGTTGGTTTATAGATGTGCCAGTGATGACGTCTGTGGTCGTCTCTCTCTTACGCATAAGATGTCCGTAGCACTGTCTCATGGTCCTCCTCCCACTCAATGTGGTGGTTGCCGCGATGCTAGTACGTTACTACTCCAACAGTCGACGGCGGACGGCCGCGAGCGTTCTCCTAAACAATCACTAATCGAAATTAATTTAATATAAAATGCGCGGATACAAAACAATAAAAGTGATAATCATAAATGAAAAGTAGTTGATAAGTATGAAAAAATTGCAACTAAAGTAATAGGAGACCAGTGAACTGCAGATGGCAATAATCAATTTGATTAAAAGTTTTTGTGTTTAGTGTAAAGTGTAAGTAGTGTTTCAACAACTTAAGTGTTATTTAAAAGATTGTAGTAAATGAAGCAGTACCTATAATCCTCCGAGCCTGAAGAGTGTTTGATGCCGCCAGCGAATAAGGTACGCTAAACCGGATATTGTACTAGTTACTAGACAGTTGTTTGACTAGTTTAGTATAATTATAGTCGGTATGTATTAAGAGGCTTTAGAAAAAGGATTTTAAACTTTTTATCTTTGTTAAGTTGTTGAGAATTTTCACCGCGGCGAGGCGGCTCGGATCCATCTCAAGTTTAGTCACGCGATGTTTAAATATTTGTAGATGAGATAAACATTGGTGGTTGAGTGCACGCCACCCCAGTGTGTGCCTGCGCCAGGTGTGCTGGCAACAGGTGGACTCGGTTTACTTACACGTTTGTTTTTATCATTATACCTCACCATAAGCATTTGAAAGATCCTCAACAGACGACAGGATATTCGTCAGGATATCTGCAGTCCTGGATATTTTTTATGCTATTAGCGATATTCAACTAAAAACAGATTGGCACTTCTTCAGAATATAGCACAACTGATACGTTTTAAGATTGACCTACTTTAAAATTAACTGAATATCAAAGGTTATCATCGTTTTTCGTTTCCAAGTAAAGTTTTGGAACAAGTTTGATAAACATTAACACAGTAGAAATCTAATAGTTGTGACCATTAACCAACATTCCAAAATTCGTAATGGATTTTTTTCCATCTTACTCCAACGAAATGTTTGAATGTAATGTGTATTCATGAGCACATGGTCAATTGGCTATGGAATTAGTTTTTGCCAAAACTCGAACAAATTTCATGGTTTAGACTTTTTGCATTGCCGGATACACGTGAGGCTTCATTACCCGTATTCAAAAGAGATTCTTTATTCTGCTCATGAGTCATTCTATGTGACAATTCAGCAGTTATGTAGGCAAAATTATTTGCAACATTTTGGGCACATCAAATCATCATCAAATATGGTGGGGCCAGGCCGCGATGTGTCATCGGCTGCAAAGTGCGGCATACATCACTTCTCATATTCATATTCTACCTCGAAGGGGCCTTTTCTTACGTCGATTTGTCTTTGAAGCAGGTAGTTGAACGGACCTTTCGCACGCAAGATTTTTTTGTCTCCGGACCTTTGTTTGGTTGAATGGCTGTGGGATATTCAACGCTCAAGATTTGTTTAGGAAGCACTTGTTACTACGAAACCTTCTCAACAGTTACATTTATGACGGTATCTATAGAAATTTCTAAGAAAAAAATAAAGACAATTCCTTTAACGCTCCCCATTAACATTCAGGAAGATTGTCTTTTGCAGCCTTTAACCAATACGATTCATAGTTTGAAAGTGAAAGATCTGTAGTTACCAATTTAGCGAACATTAAGCAATTGCATTTTTTTACTTGGAATTAATAATGGGATCCATTTGTGGTAAATCGCACATAGTATTGTTTAACAAAGTGAGTAACTATGATTGAACAAGATTCTCACTAAATAGGCTTAATAGCTACGAAAAGGATGCAACATGTGCAAAACCATCGAGATACAAAACGGTAGTTAAATTATACTTGTAAATAATAATTCTATTTGTAAATAATAATATTATTACACTTGTAAATAATAATTATATACCAACACCTTATCTGTACATTATGGAACGCAATAAAGAATATGAATATAACAATCACAACTCTACTTGAAAGTAGGCGCCAAGTAAAACAAATAACTGCAGAAAGGGTTGAATGAGGGTGACAGGTACACATAGTGGCAAGGAGAAAAACTAATATAGCAGAAGTAGCTGCGAATAAACAAAACATTTCAATATATTTCCCAAACTGTTCAAGCTATACACCATGCCTAAAAAGGCACGAGACATCTAGAATTATCGATTTTGTAGAACACTTTAGCGTTTGAAATTTATAAAGGATTTTTCAAAGAGAGGTAATATAGTAGGCACTTCCGTGGTTCACAGCTGAGGCAAGGTATGGGTTGTAGTGGAATTCCCCCCTCCCCTACGTCCCACCCCGCAGGGTGAGTGCCCGGCGCGCGCGCCCGCACACCGCCTTCCACAACGATCAACGTTCAACAAAAAACTTTCTTTCCTTTCCAGTTTTGTTGCGTTTGTTCCAATACTCATTTGAATACCTTCAGGGCACCAATTTAGTTAATGATTCAAATTAGTTTTTGATACAAATTGATTTGCCCTTGCCCGTTTGAAATGCTTATCTTTTTGTTAGTATTGAATCCTCGTTTTGGTGCAGTTGCAGATGGCTAAGATTGTTTTATTTATATTGAAAAAGTTTTATAATGTGACTCACTAATATTTGCTTATGCAAATTTTGATTTATTGTGAAATTATGTGTGTATGTATAATCATCAAGGAAGTTAAGGACAACCTGATGCTACGGAACATGCATAGGTACTTATTTACCATTGAAAGTGATTTTTACTAAGCTGTAGATCTCGGCAAATATTCCATTCCAATATGGGTGTGAGGTCGCTGTGAGCAATCTGTTCTTCGACATTTAACCGATGGCACATTGCGCAGATTATTGCGAAGTACTTTGAAGCGTGAAAGGACTATTGGAATGCAGCGGACGCCTCCGTCTATCCAACCTTTATATGTATCTTATCTTAAATTGAATTCTCAGTTGATTTATATCTTTTAACTTATATTCAAATGTAATTCTATTTAGACAAACTGAATCTGAATTTGCTGTGTCATACGAATTATGCGGCAAAAAGACTTCAAATTCATTTAAACGTCGTTTATCTAAACATAAGTAGGTAATAAAAATACTTAGTTTCAGGTTCTATTTAAAGATTTTCTGTTTCCGCCAAGAAAATTTTGACGACACGGTTGGGGTAGTAGCTGAGCGATCGACTATTGTGTTGCTTGTCCTGGGTTTGATTCCCGCACGTAAAAATACTTATATTGCCTACAGGTAGTTGTTCCGGGTCTGGCTGTTTGTGTATTTGAATTTAAATGTTTGTAAACGCAATCCCTTTTTGAAGAAAAAAAAAGTAAGTTTGAGAATGCTCATTGCATAAAAATATAAAGAAATGTTAACGTATTAGCTTATAAACGGAAAATCGATACGTACTCGATTCTATTCCTAGTAAAAGCAAAATATTTGAGGTCAACTGGTATACGATATTTCCTCTCTCTCAGCATGGCTGTGCTGTAGGAGATTAGCTTCCTGCTTCAACGTTGGATTTAACACTTTATTTCTTGGAATGAAATGTGATCTCGACCCTTTTAAAGCGTTTCGCTTGACGTGGCAATAAACAGATATAAGATCTCGTATATTACTACCTACAAACATTTACTTATGTACACACCTATTGTTAGTTCCTATAACATACAAAACAGTTTTACAGCACGCTTTACTCGTAGTACTACGAGTTCGAGTAAATTAAACGTCTAGCTTAGCCAATCTCTATTACGATCGTTTTAATATTTTCTCAGAAACTCGAAGAAATAGCCCGTGAATCGAATATTCCCAGCAAAATAGTTGTAAGGGCGTAAAAAAGATGTTTTATGATAATTATAAGAAGTTAGGATATTCATCATAGTCTATTTGAACCAACGAACATCTATGCCTCAGCTCAGTTTCTATTGAAGAGCTATGGAGATTATAATTGATCATATCTTTTTGAATACTCAGAAGACTTCATTGACAAATTCACCATCATCGAAATAACCAAAAAAAGCCTGGTATGGGCTTTCATTTTAATGTAGAATATGATACGAGATGAATCTCGTAGTTCGTCAACGTGGTATGCAGTTAGGTGACCGGTCGATAGGTACTGCAGGCTGCGGCGCATTTACGTAACACCTGCGCCTCGAGGGCCACAGCCGTAGAGCCGTTTATCTTGAGAGTACAGTTACCAAGTTAGCCTTACACCCACTAAGCAAGGCTGTTTACACTATAAACTAGGTCCCTAACATTAAACCTGCTAAAACACACGTGTGACGGGTGGTGCCCGATAAGGATTGTGCCAGAACATTGTAGAAATTTTGAACATACACAATAAAGCTAGATAAAATATTTGTTGAAGTTTTAATAGTGGCAGTGATTAAGGGTATAGACGAAGTACCTGCAGTGACCGGCTGACCGCTGATGACGTGTCAGTGTTTTTGTATGTGAACACGGATGTTTCTTGAGTTTTGCATCAAGGCAGGTTGGAAGACTAAATTAAATTATTCATTTACCTGTTACATTGCAATACTTAACATATCTACCAGCAAAATAACAGAAGCTTTTTTGATTTACCTCCAAACTTCCCTAAAAGCATTTAAAGCCAGTAACATTAAAATGATTCAAGTTTCGTTTGCAGCAACTTAACACTATCTCAGCAGTCAGCTTACCTAACGTCAAAGTTCTGCCATTTTTCGGATGGCTAAACTTTGCTGACTGTAGTTTAAAAGCTAAATCTTAAAGGTTATTGTGTTAAATATTGGTAGTTAAACATTACAGTCTGAGTAATCCTGACCCGCAATCGCTCGTTTAGCTAAAGCCACTTAAGAATTCAGCGGTGTAGTGTTTCGTGGAAGAGCGGCCCAAGGGTCGCGTCACTTATAATAATAAAGAGCACATTATGTTACCTAACGCTTATGAGATGTTTTGGTAAGATAACGACACGTAATGCCAACTAAGCTTAGTTAGACGAAGTACCTGAACTTTATGAGTTATTAAAATTAATTTGCATTGCCTACGTCGGCGTTGGTGTGAATACCACAGTTCGCACGGACGTTAGAAATATCTCGCTTGTTTTTGTGATCTATTTCACTGCATTGCTAAAAGCTGCTTTAGTTAACGACAAATATTTACACTTAGGATTAGAATTAGAATTTTAATTTATAAACTGCGGTTTTATTTCAACCTACATAGGGATAGGTATACTTGATCGATTTTCTTACTATTATTCTAACAAAACACGGGTTACAATCAAAATAAAAATACTTTACCGCAATGTAGATAGAACACGACAATTACGAAAAACCTCTTTGTTAAGGAATTTTTGTAATCATCACCACAGAGTAGAAAACAATTCAACTAGAAGGCTTAAACAGTGTTTGGAAATGTAGATAAAGCACATTCGTCTATCTACCGGTTCTATTATTACTCGAAGTACTGTGTGTGACAATGACTTTCATCTCTCACGATTCTGTGTCACTTCGCTTGGCTGACGTGACGATGTTATCTACGAGAGCACGTAACGAAGGCTACCGGCTATAACATTTAATTCATGTAATATCTAACGCTGGCTTCACTAATCCATGTAGATCATAATGTCAACTTTTATTTAAAAAAATGGTCGGTGGGTCATCTTAGGGACAGATAAACTATGTATATTCCGAGGCCATAGTTGTAGTAATTAAAAATATATTTCTGTGCAAATAATCATAATCATCATAACTTTGTACGTGTAATAAGAATGATTACTTTTGTGTTCCTAAATTATATTAACTTAAAGCTTTCCACAAAGTAAAAGTTTCGAAACAATGAATAATTTCAAGCCAGTAAAAGTTGGTACATTTTTTAGGCTTATTTATACTGGTTTTACACAGGTTTATCAAATATTATGAAACCACTTATTACATAAGGTTCCCGCTTCATAATTACCTGCTTACAAGAAATGTAATGAAGTCAGTCGGTCTCGCCGGTGAGACTATAACTTTCTTCTCTCACGACTTTTGTCTCAATTCGCGGCATGCGTGTTGCTTAAATTAAATATACACGCCTGCATAAATGTGCTGTAACAAATTTATATTTACGTGTAATTTAAAATTTTGCATGTGTTTGTTGCCCTAGTTTTCACTGGTTCCACGGGAATTGCTTTCTTCTTAGACGGAATATCTCCACATTTAATCTCTCTGTCTGTATACTGGTTCGGGCTGCAGTTGGTTATTCAGTCAATTGGTGAGCTACAGTTTTGCCTTAGAATAAAATAGTACTTAGAGTCAAAATCTGCATATACCTCCTAGCATTCGAGATATTTCCCAGAAACATTTGTTGAATACTTTCAAAGTAATCTTTGCATACAATTCTAAATGTATTGTAAATCTAAGCGAGCTTTCTCAGTGCTGTGGAAATTGTGGAATACATTATTCTCAAGACGTGTGAATCTCAGCCTGGCAGGTGGCACGTATTCTCTATGAAACAAGCAAGACGTCTGTAATGCCCCTAATGTGATATTAAGTAGAGTGATAGCGACATTTTCTCGTTATAATAAAAATGGCAGTTAAGGTAATCACCTCAGCACGTGAACGTTGTCAAGTGGAAGAAGTACAGTCAGGAAAACAATATTCTTTATTTTATACTGTACAACTTAATCGACATTCTTTTGTTAGCATAAGTAATGGCAAAGTTAAGAATTAATTTAAGACCAGTCATAATTTACTAAAAAACACATTTATTTACGGTGCTAACTGTACCTTCTGCTATATTATTTTAAGGAAAACGTTTTGTTCTTTAAGAACATTATCTGTACCTAAGTATGTATAGTTAGAATTGTCGTGAAAAATGACGACAAATTATCTTAATTCTTTGGAATGTTGCCATTGTCATAAAATATTGTGTAAGCGAGTAATGATGGAGTGTGTTTGAGTATAGTGTGGCGTCAACGCGCATCTTCCTCAACTATAAAGTAGTTACCTAGGTACGTTGTATTGAATTATTGCGAAACGCTGGTTAGCCTCAACGTGGCCCGAATACGAATTACTATTCTTATCTTTGTTTACGTCAATTGAAGTCTTTGTTATTACTAACTCAGTTATAGCATCCATTCATACAAGTACTTGTTTTACCTGAAGAACATAGCTATTATTATTATGTATTATTAGTATCTATGAATATCTCGCGGTTAAATAAGTAGGTAGGTATACAACACACAGTCACGTTTTCGCAATTTATGACGACTGTGTTCAATATTGAAGTCTATATTTTAGGTACCGAAAATATTGTTTTATTATCTAGCTTCAAGTAGGTACTAATAAAATGGTCGGATATACATATTTATACTATAGGAATTGAAGGTGTAGTTAGGTATATTTACCTACATTTGGTGGGAACGTTGAAGCTAGTATGTTATTGGTAGGTAAAGCCTGTTTACAATGTTTTATTAGTTTTTATGATTACAGCTATGAAATTGTTATTTTCTATCGTAGGTATAAAGTTTATAGAGTTATGTGAGGTTAGTATTTATACTGTAAACAGTTACCTTACTGACGGTCTGCCTAAATCGGTAGATATTAGTTATTATGTAAGCTGTAATGTTAGTGGTAAGAGTATGAAATAAATAAATATTTGAAGGGGTTATTTTTTGGACACCCATAGAAGGGTCTTTATAGGGAAGTGGCTACGATACGAAGGTTTCTTTTAAAAATCCATCTAATCTGTCGTGCTATGTCTTTTTATCATAATTATGTGGAGCGTATGAATTTCGGAATTCAATCATACCAAGTAGGTACCATTATACTTGGTATGATTGAATTCCGAAACTCATAGGATTGAAGCGAAAATTAGTGATGACTTATGTTTAATTTTGATCCCTTAAAAACTTTTTTATAATAAATTAAATATTAATACAGTGTCCGTCCTAAAATTCTCCTTCAGTCATGTTCTGCTGCAAATCAAACCACGATTAGAACTCGCAGTGTTGCCAAGTAGGTCGTAACTGCATTTTGTCACAATGTAGGGTAAAACAGTTATGTATTAACCGCATGCTATTTGGCTGCAAAATGTAAACACGAACTGCTCATTGTTAACTAAATATTATATTATATTGTTGCGGATTATTATTGAACTGGTGAGTTATTATTGCTGGATGAGATCACGTAACCTTCTAAGTATTAATATATTCAATACCTATGATATAATTTAATATAATTGCTCCAATACCTAAATGCTACTTAACTACATATAAGACGTAGGTCACTTAATTGTCAGTTGCTATAGAATATAGGAATAACATCGAGGGGTAACGGGCTATTTGGTTTAAGCGACATTTTTTGGTGATATTGAGTTATATATATATTTCGAA
The DNA here is from genome assembly GCA_963891755.1 of Pyrrhia umbra. Classification (NCBI taxonomy): domain Eukaryota; kingdom Metazoa; phylum Arthropoda; class Insecta; order Lepidoptera; family Noctuidae; genus Pyrrhia; species Pyrrhia umbra. The sequence goes on along the minus strand of OY982937.1, from coordinate 6,510,978 downwards.
TTAGCACTTTTTGCTGATTCCGAATATATATTTAACTCAATATCACCAAAAAATGTCGCTTAAACCAAATAGCCCGTTACCCCTCGACATGTATAAGCAACGATAAAATCCAGTTATTTTGGAGTACAGGTATTGATAAAAAATTACTTTTTGGTATGCTTTAAAATGAGCCTTCAGATTTGTAACGTTGGTACGACAACCGTTAAAACTGATGTAAATTTAATATCTTCATCAAACGCAGTAGACGGTTACATATCCGGAGGGAGGGTGGGCAGGGAGCGAGCTGCAGACCGTTTGAATACAATACTAGTAAAACTTAGGGTGCCTTCGTATTGCGCGATTGTCCCGTGTAGGCGCTTCCGTTGCGCTACGCTTACTTTACTTTCATGTAAAATAGGAAAAGATTTGCTGTTATAAATGCAAATCAAAATATTTAGGTGTTTATATTAATTACATAAACACCTTCAATACTCTATTGAACTCGAATTCTATTGAAAACGAATCATATAAGCCCAATTTCGAGGGGCTTAAGACTACAAAGGGCTTTGATTTCTAAGATTTTATTACACTGTAGGTACAAGCGATGAGTGTGTTAAAAAATAGGATCATTTTCCTCATTTTCCATTATCGTTAAATAATTCTCGCATAGAGGATCAATTTATCTAAAGGAAAAAAAAAACGGTTTTATATTGTTAGAAAATGACGACAGAAGCCCTCATACTGTACTGTACCTACTGTTTTGTTGTTAGTTGAATAGTAGATAAGAGACCGACTACGTGCTACTTTCCTTCACCGGCCTCCGTCTAAAGATGTAATCTCACGCATCCAGTGGGGTGGGCTAAACTTAGCTGGCAACACCAAGTCAATTTCATTAGTAATTTAAACCCCATGTCCAGCTGCAGCCTACGACAGGCCAAATTGATTGATTGATTGAAACATTACACGATAATAATAGACTATTACACCAACAAACGATCGTTATCATTAGTTACTTTGGTAACGTTTCTTTTAGGTGCGTACTCGCTTAAATCAATCACTGTTGTTAAAAAGCACGCACCGGTAGGCGAGTGTCGAGATCATTTTGTAATGAATTATGTATTACATAGCTTGGCTAAACTTGTCCTTGCATACCAGTCGCCGACATTTGCTAAGTATACGAGAAATTAAACGTTAAATGTGTATTAATTTGAGCTACTGAATTAATTTAATGATGTAAGTGTATCTTAGTATATGTGTAACAGATTTTATGCATGTATTAATGGTAGTAGGATAAAGTGGTATCCTTTATAACAATTCTCATAACAGACCTTATACACCATCTTTGCTCTGATCATGCTGCCCTTTTATAAATAATTCCCCCCTATCAATGGAGTTACGTACTATTGTCGATCTATAAATTTTTTAAATTCGATAGCAGTTAGCACGTTCTGCGAGCCCTTCGTTAAACGTGACTGGCTCATTGCCACCTCTGACTGGCCCTACTGATCAGTATTGATTCCTCAATATAAATAAACCACCGACCACCAGTCAATCTTGTAATTTGTTAATTTAAAACAGAGTGCACTGTGGCATGTTTACTTCTGTATGCTAATGGATTACCTACATGTGCATAAAATATGTAGGTAGGTAGACAATGTGCGTATATTTCATACGATATTTTCGCAAATGGCCAACGGTAATACTACACCTTGTTTATGGGAGTCTGATGCGTAGTGGACAAAGCATCACTGCATTGGTTGACTTAATATTTGTGGTGATAAAGCTATCATAAGGACCAGTGGGCGTCTTTCAGCTCACACGATGATAAGAGTAGTAGATATTAGTATGACAGCGTATAAATAGTGGTTTATTTTTTGAGAATCTCTAAGCAATTATGGGGTTAAAATATTAACTATATTCAGAAGACCCTTACGGACTAGATAGTAACAGAAATCTTGTTGATCTCAATAAGGATTGTTGTTTTCAATCGATGACTACCTTCTGCCCTCGCCATTTGGTAAAGACATTTTGGAATCGGTAAAGTAGTCTAGAGATAACCCTTTACGTAAACACACACAAACTAAACCTCTTTAAATTGATGGTAGATAAATAAATAAACTACTGTGTTTCGTTTTTTTATTTTAACTTATTAGCAAATGTGAAGGAGACTGTCCAATACAAATTTGATATTTATCTAGCTATAGCTGCTTATTCACAAAAGTAACAGGTGTGCTCGATCGAGTCTAGTCGTCGTGACGTAAGGAGGTTCGTGTCTTTTATTATTCAATGCCCTCCACGAACCACGTTTTCAAGTAAATATCTTCGATAAACATAAATGGAATGAACTATAATTTTATTGCAATTATTGACACTCACTGACCGCAACCTTACAAAAAATTAATTGAATTCTAACAACTTTCAAATGCATTAATAAATAGAAAATGAGTTTATTAAATTATTAACGCGTCTATTCAATATCCCTCGACAATTCAATCAATCATGTTCGTTGACACCATGGTGTGATGTCATATAGGTGGGGTTTGTATGGGCCTGCATCGTGAGCAGTAAAGCGCTGATCCCACGCTGATCTATTCAAATAAGATCCGTCTTATATTATACCAACATGCCAATTATATTAACATAGATTCAACTTTATCGTATGCGTTTATATATGCTTTATTTAAAGTCTGTGTCAGTTGGTCCATTTTGCCTCCAAGGCATAAATGCAATCAAGAATTTATCGAAAAAACTCTTTCTGTGTTTTAGCGCCAATTCCATTTATTCTTGTATTAAAATGTATGAGTTTTGCATTTGTGTAATTCAAAGCGGATACTTGAGCCTAATCGGTGTCATAAACCTTTTTAAGATTGTGTGCCCTTTTAGAGATTGGTACGCTGCAAAATGTATTAAATATATTATTTATGGTATTATCTATTATTATGATCAAATATGTTTTAGGGGGTAAATGTATGGGTTACCAACAGGCCTAACAGCTACTGATAGAAGCTCATATCAGGAAAAACGTGAACGTTTTCGAAATTAATTTGTTTCCATTTTAATAATTTCTACTTATCTGCGATTAAATTACATTAAGGTCATTAACACCACTACCTGACTCACGTAGCTCGTCTGTCACTTGGCCTTCGTGGATGGATCTTGGAAATATATCAGACTTTTTCTATTTTTAAATTGATTAAAAACAGAGAAAGAAAAAAAAAGTCAAGTATAATATTTACAGCTTTGATATGCAGAGCATGTCTTCTATATCATGAACCAGTTTACCAAACGTCGCTAGTTTGGTATGCTAATGGATTTTGATAAAACCCACATCAACGTCAGCGCATCCGCGTCGATAATGCTATTTAAGACTTTATAATACTGGTTGAATTCGAAGATAGCGTGATAATAATCCGCCAACATAAGGATATAATATATGAATTCCTCCTCACCACACACGACGTTGTCGAGAAGACTCATGGAATTTCCACGTTTAATGGCTATGCTAATTCATTGGCTAAATAACTAACCAGTTCTCTAGTCTTGCAAAACTATTTGTCGACTACTTCGTGAAAATTTCATTGAAAAGAGACAGATTCACATATATAAGGAAAAACGGCATAAATATTTCTGGTAAATCCAATCCATCTTGACTAGCGACGCTATTTGCTCGTGTCTTCTCTGTATGTGGAGAAGCTAGCGAAAACGATGATTGATTCCTAGTAGAATTCGTAGCAGACATTTTGATTAGTTTTGGCGTACACTGTAATAGTTCCGAAGTAATTTACATTCTACGTTAGTATGGAGAAATGAGCGGCATGCGTAGCAGTAAGGATAGTAGGGAAGTAACAAGGATATACAGACGTGGATCGTAAGACCTAGAATAATATACGAATCGACTACGAACAAGAGGAGCTCTTTTTCAGTAGATTTTTCATGATGTTATTTATAAAGTAGCTTCAAGGATATTTTTCTAGTTCTTATCCGAATGATAAGGTCAGTAATTCATTCGAACATTTTGCAATGTGTCCGTTAATAAGCCCAAGGTGGACTTGCACCTAATTAAACTGATTCAATGGCTTGATTACTAGCACGGAACAGATAAAAAGAAATTCCATTACAAAGCAAGAAAATTGTGAAACGTTAAGTAACTTTAATTAGTCAATTTGCTTACTTAAAAAGAGCATGGATAAGTCCCACATTTATCGACAAGAAGCCATAAAATATCAACTTTTTAAACGTACTTCAAGTAATACTTTTTAATTGTACAACTGACGGATCATATAACAAAATGTATCATAATGATACGGTATAATACAAACGTATTATTTTAAATTATTGTTAAATTTATTAATGTACTAGCTTCTGCCAGCGACTTCGTCCGCGTGGAATAGTGGTGCTCCGCTCCTATTGGTCTTAGAGTGATGATATATAGTCTATAGCCTTCGTCGATAAATGGACTATCTAACACTGAAAGAATTATTTAAATCGGACCAGCGGTTCCTGAGATTAGCGTGTTTAAACAAAATGACAACATTTCCCTTCACTGCTCTGCTCCTATTGATTGTAGCGTGATGAAAAGTATAGGTACTATAACCATCTCAGGAGTATGACAAATAATTGTACCAAGTTTCGTTAAAATCCGTCGAGTAGTTTTAGTTTCTATAGAGTTTATATAGACAGACAGACAGACAGACAGACAAAAATTTTACTGATTGCATTTTTGGCATCAGTATCGATCCCTAATCACCCCCTGATAGTTATTTTGGAAATATATTTCATGTACAGAATTGACCTCTCTACAGATTTATTATATTTATTAATGTATAAATAATATACTTTATTCGAATCATATCATGAGTTTGTAATATGACATTAACCTGAAATACAGTTAACCTCATTACGACTGTAATCATTTATACCTTTGGCGAAAAACAATGATTCAGACGAAAGTAAATACTGTTCGATTGTAAAAGAATGTTTCTTTTATTGTATCTGTCTTTTGTTTTTCTTAAAACAAACATTCACCGTTAATTTCTGGTTTGTCCCATTGTTTTTGGTTTAGTGAACCCGGTGGAGGCAGACTTCGCTTTTTTGTTTGAAGTTCCGACCTGTAACGCGGTAACTCTACACTGGCGGCCGGCGGGCGGCTGGAGCACAACCGCGACAACAAAAACACTACTTATTGTGGGCGCACTGGGCATCTCTTTGTCAAGTTTTCATGCTCTGCCGGTCGTTACAATGTTCACAAATGTTATTACTCTTAACTTCTCTTTAACTCCATTTAGTTAGCGAGAGGTGTGTAATTGCTTAATTACCACTCAATTACGCCCTTAATGGATCTTAAGTGACTCTGGTTCCTGAATTTCACGGGTACATCCCAAAGCCTTGATAGGTTGGTTCGAAACAGGTCTCCTATTACTTTGAAGAATTACGTTTCTTAATGAAGTTAAGTGTTTTTAGCGTCTGAAACAGCTTTTTTCTTTTAAATCTTGAACTATTTAAACGACACATACCAGCCAGTTTGTGAAAAGAATTTACAAAATGTTGAGATTAATTGCGAAATATTGCGAACAGCACAGGTTTCACTGCAAGTTTTTGCTCTAGAAAATTCAAAGTATAACAGACATTTTCCATGCTACCAGATTTTTTATAGAAAGTGGTTTGTGTGCCGTGAATATAAGCATGAAATTATAATTGTTTAATCTTATAATTTGCTTAAATTCTAATGATATTGAAGTAAAATTTAGCGACATTTAAAATTAATTTTCATGAACAGATACTAAATAATCGTTGAGCGACATTCTGACTTATTTTTGCGAAATTCCATCCGATATTGTTTTGTAGAGATAGATATGAGAAAATTTCTCACACCGCACAGTTTTACGCACAGAGCCTTCTTGTTCATAGTCACGGTACTCAGGTTACAGCTTACCACCGACATGTGAATTATCTAACCACGTTGGGTCCAGCGACTGAGTAGGGTTGTCAGTGAGGTATGGCAGGACACAAATAGGCAATTTTACAAAATTATTAGCGATAACGGATATCACAATCATCAAAAGTAGCAGCTAATGTGAGTGTTTATAATACATGTAAGTATTTAAATTTACACAAAATTCAAATTTTAACATTTAAAAACAAACAAAAACATCTGTCTCCTCGCTATGATTAAACAGTTTCCGTTAGCCACGCAACCCATTAGTCGAGCGAGTTCACATACATGTATCTATAGAAATTACCATCGTTAATTGGAAGGCAGAGAACCGGACCAACCTATCCAGCATCCAGTTTGAACGGAAATGTGGCAACCCTTGGCGCGGGTTGATGGAGGCTGTGTAGAAAGGAGCACGCGGCTCCAAGGACGACGACGTGCACGCCGGTTGTTCACCTCGGCGGCAAGAATGCGCGGGAACGCCGCGGGAACCGATCGCTTGCGGTGCGGGACCGGCTCGGCCAATCGACACTGCCTCAACATTCCATTGCGTTGAATCTTATACCTTAATATCTTACATACTCCAACTGTCAATGGAATTTCGCTTGTAACACTCCCGTCGGTCGTTGTCGCCAACGTTTGTCAATTGGAAACGGATGCGCAGGCGCAGACGCTCCCCGGTGACAGCTTTGATCTTCCCCACACCTTTTTTCTCGTTAATATTTTTCTGTTACGATGTGTTGTTTGTTTCAAACGCCGTATTCATGGGATGAAGTCATTCATAGAGTTTTATTTGTTGTTTTACTGGCTTTGAAAGGCAGTACGGCCGCCAAGTGCAACTCGCGATTATGAATGAATAATAAGTAGGTGCCCACTAGTTTCATAGAACTTGAACTAGTCATTACATTGGATGCATTTTATGATTTATTAGTAGCTAGAGCTAATAATAACATGTTTTCAAGGAAATGCGATATTATGTGGGATTGATATTACTTTTACTGATAGGTATACGGAAAAGTAAATAAGTGTAGGTCACTCATAAAATGTTTCAAACATATCATTTTACATTGCTCTTTTGTTTATGAACTGAAAAAAGCTTGTAAAAGAAAATACACGCTTACCAAGCATATTTATGAGTAGATCGTTCTGCATAATATGACACGTATCGTTTCTCGTTAGACGAGATAAGTTTCAATCAGAACCTGTGATATTGATTTCATGCTGTACGTATTTAATAATTTATTACACTGTTGAAATGTAACCCAAGATTAATAAGTAGGTACCATTTTTTCGTTCTTTATTTAAATCTGACGTATGAAAAGAAACAAAATGGCGTATTTAGTCCTGTCATTTCCAATGTCAGTAGGTCATTGCCCTTGAGGAAACAAGAACATTGTATTTGAATGTTGTATTGGTTATTATCATCATGTTAGTCGAAATTAATTGTTTATTTTTATTAATAAGTAAGTATAATTTTAGGCCAAAGTGTCGTCGCTCCCCTGCAGGACATAAACCTTCCCTTTACTAATAAATTATTAAATAATTAAAATATCCATAAATATTTTTACAATCTAGCATGAGTACATATTCCAACATCTTGAAAATCTTTTAAGTCAATAATGAATTATTCAGCGAGTACACAAACAAAATACATATAGGGTACACGGACTGGTCGCTAATAAAGGTTTGAGATAAGATTCGACTTTGGTACTCAGTTTAAAAATATGAGCGTCCTCCATTTTGCTAAACTAACTATTACAATTAATATTGAAAAGGTCATTTCGATTATCGTGTTAAAAATAATTTTTGTATATTTGTAAGAACCAAATACGTCTGTATCCTACGGTCATAATAATGCAAACCAGTAATAATTTATGTAACTTGATTGGTGACCTAGTAATTATTTGTGTGACTTATATCTTCTATGCATTACTTGAGTAACTAATTTATATGCAAGCTCAATTTACATACATTTAATTGCACTTGGGCATAATTTCGCGACCGCAAGCCTCCAGGATGCGGTCAATTTTAGTTCTATGGCTTAGCAGTGGAAACACTACATTATCAGCTCCAACTAGCCAAGCTAATGATGGTCTTGTTAATTATTTCCTTTCAGGCGATAACCATTGCATACGACACTGCGTACCATTTATATGAGCTTAGGTGACGACTGCCTTTTAAATATGGCTTCATCAATGATGTCATTTGATACTGTTTTAGATACAGAATCAATTTGATTTGTTGGCATTTGGGCACAAAGTGGGTCAGTTGAAGGTTTTGTATTTCTAGAATTGTATTTATTTATTAACATCTGCTATCTGGTCTTAGTCATTGAAGTGTCTCAACAGGGAAATTCTATTAAAACCCGGATATTGCAGGCGAAGTGAATACAGACTGACTCAGAGATTTCTAAACTTTCAATTGGCAGTGCGTTGTGAATGAAAATGTGAGTTGTGTTAAACAAATAAACAAATGAACATGTTATTTGAAATTCGTGTTACGAATGTGTTATTCGTCTTGCGGTGCCTTGTGTACTTTCTGAGTTTGCGGTTCATTTACATTTCGTGCTCAATATCTTACTTACACATTGTATAGAATTACAATAACAGAAACCTTCCTAGAAAATACCACTTATGTTCTTTATTCTTAGAAAGTTACCTAGGCTTAGCGTGTAAGCTTTGCTGTACGTTGAGCGTTGATTACCTAAGCATTTTATAACAACTATTAAAGTAGCATTAAAATTTTCAAAGAATAACGGTGTCGTTAGGGCGATGTTTGTTCGTCTATTGCTGTAGCGAAAGACAGTAATGAGACGTACGTCAAGCAATCTCGTAGACTCATCAGCATGTTGCTGCTAAGCTGCTAAGTATCCAATAAACAGAAAAGTGTGAAGTATTTACTATTAGATGCTGAATATACATAATAGGCAATAGACAAAGAAGACGTGCAACTTCCTAATTCCTCTTCGATGTTCGTAAGAGCGACTGCTGAGCATCACAGGGACCCTAATCATGAAAATTTTGATACCAGTGTTCAGGAGTGAGAGCGAGACGGAGCTAGAAGCGTCGTATAGCAACAACCCTTTTTTGTAAATTAATTGTTACTACTTCAATATGTCATAGTAGAGCCACAAGTCTTGGTGGAATTTCTTAATATCAGCCCAGAATTGTGCCTGGATGAATAGGATTGCCTCCTATTCCATGATATTTAAAACATACATAAGTACCTGGCCAGGGTACACCTTTGTCAAATCCGTTCGGCAAAAACAATTGTGATGGTATATTGTCTTGCTACTTTTGAAACAATAAGCTCTCAGGTCTCATTTATAAGATTTTGAGCGATAAGTACCTCATTTATATTTAGCTATGGTAATGCATGCGCAATTAAAATATATGGTTACACAAGTGTAAGTAATGTTAACAATTAATTATTTAATTACCTCAAAATTTCACTTTTAAATTTTTATTTTTATTTCATAAACGTGTTAGATAAGGTGTTACATTACATGTTAACTTGAGAGGTGTTTAATCATTTAGTACAGACACTGACTGACAATTTGAATAGTCAGCTGTCAGTGTTGTCAGCGAGGCGATGAGTTTTGATGCCGTAAAGCTTTCGTGTTCTCAAAGCATCACTTTGATATACAACATTATGTTGTTGATTTTGGTAGTGCATACGAATAATCCATTAACGCCTTATGTAATCTTCAAATAAAGCGTAACAGGATTTGGAAAGGAGATAGGCGTATATACGACAATAGAGAGCGATATCGCAACCGTATCTCTAAATATCACCTTTGATCTTCGAATTAGAACATCGTAGTAGTGAATGTAGGTCACCCTTAGGTAAGATTGACATTGAACGGTAGATTAATCGCACGTCGCGTCGTCTCGAGGTGTAAACGGGGCCCGCCACATTGTTGGCCAGCCGCCAACTGGACCAGTTCTCCCCGCCCGAAACGCAAACAATATCACCCATAATTGTACTATTTACGACCTAGACTAAGAACCGTGGCTTCCAGACTAATTTCTAGATATTAACACTCTGAAATTACAAAAACTGAACGCTTCAGTTCATTTTATATTGAGAACGTCTGAGTTATTTTAAGTGCACGCAAATTTTGATGATTTGCCAACGTTTATAATGTCTGTCTCGGTCAGCGTCGTATTTAGTTCAAGAAAAATAATAGTTACTATCACAGTTAACAGATATTTCGGTAGACAAAAAGTTGTGAAAGAATTCCAGTAAATAGTAGGAACCATTCTTCTTAAGCACCTGCTTAGGAGGTAGTGCCACATGGGTTATTGGTTCCTAAGGATAGAATTAATTTCTATGGGCCTATAATCTCCTTATAATATTTGGTAATATTACGTTTTTTCTTAGCCGGCTATAATACTTGAACTATAACAGTTTCTTAGCTAATAATCAGGGGCTTTTGATTTTGAATCCTTCACCATTCCTTTACTTTGGCACACAAACTGCGTGGTATAAAACCGTCCAGCAAAAATATATTTGGGTTACCTACGTCAAACTTATTTCTGTCTAACGCAGTAATTAGCCGGAAATTAGCGCTTTCAAGAATGCTACAGCATATTTGCATATACTATAATTAGATTACATATTATACATTATGCATGGGGGACGTTAGAACACAGTGGACATGTAAGCAATACGTCGACGCATGGTTCGAATGTCTAAAGGCGTATTCGAGGTGATTACTACTTTTTAAATTATTCGTCGACACTTTCAGCCAGTTGCATCGAAAAAATATCAGATTACTTTATAGGTGAAACGGAAGAACTGTCATTCAAGATCTTTCGAAATGGAGGATAAAATTGAATAATTTTGCTATTATTTTATGATTTTCGTCTTAATATTTTAAAACATGAGCTTAATATTATTACATCTATGTATTTATAACATAAAACATATTAAAAGTGTTATTATCACTGATATCATGTTTTGTGATTTTCGTAAAAGTATAAAGTAGGTATAAATGATAAAAAATTTGATGCAACCGGCTGTTTATCTCATATGGTTTTTGAATCACCACTTATAAATTATATTTTGCGTTAATATAATATTAAATTGCTTCCTCACTTAAAGTGATGTTTTTATTGACTACTATATGACTTTATGTTCAAGCGATTGACGTGAGTCATTATCGTTACATGGAGGAAGTGTCTGCGGATAAGCAGATGAGTAACAATGACTGCCGACTTGGATGTTCGCGTATCTTCCGGTCATTAGACAGCACTAGTGGTCGCTTTCATGCCGGATGCCGCGTATGAGACTAGTGATGGATCGAAACTCATTATCGACTTCGTTCAGGATGAGAGCAATAACATGAATATCTGTAGCAACTTGTGAAACTAACTTATCAGGCTGTAAGATTGATGTATTATGTGTATACTCTGTAATAGTTTGTACGGACTTTTATTGATTATTTCGCTGATTGATTCTTGGAGAATATCACTGTGACAAGTTTCATAGAAGTTTTTGGGAACCGAATGTAATTAATTTGAAACTTATTTAGAACTTTTATTATTTTAGTTTTGAATATTATGCTTAATTGTTCTGTATATTTGATTACCGTCAGATAACGCTCTGGAAACTTTCTTCATTATATTGTGAAAGTAATTAAAATGAGCGAGAGTAATCTATTGTTTATATGTATTATTATAAGATCATGCCTAATGTTTTTAGTACTAATGATAGTATACATGTATATGTACACTACGTAACATAATGTACCTATATATATAACATTCGTCCCATATAATATTGTCTAGTCTTCAATCAGTGGCATTATCAGAGATAATTTAATTAGGTCGATGACACTTGAAAACGGATTGTTTACCTTTATTTTAAGCGTTGTATTTGCCAACTAACGATTGCTTGGTCAATTTGATTGTAATAATATTGTAATCTATAATCTATTTCCAAGTAGTCTTCCGTACAGTTTAAGTTCGTTAGAAATGTTTGATCAAATTTACAACAACGAAATTATCTAAAAAACATTATGTTATAGTCATGCATCATCATTAGCCTACTCAATATTCGTGTAGTTTTGGACGTATTATTCACAATAAATTAAATGAAGTTAATGCAATTTATAATTATTTACTTATTACTTATAATTATTGTCCGCATAATTAGTTATATAATAATATGTGTTAGTACTGTACGCAACTATTTAATACCAGCGTACCTAAGGTTCGTTTCGCTGTAGATGATTCATGTCTTTGGAACTCGTGTAGTCGTGTACCATTCTACGTGTAATGCTAAAAAGTTGTTTATGAAGTTGTCATAAGAAACTAGAATATTAATAAGTTCATACATACATAGGTAGGTACTTAGACAAGTTTTTCAGCGGGCCTTATATTCGCGTGGGAAGTAACGATAAAAAACATAGCTTTATTTTGCGTGTTAACACTCCCATGAAAATAAGCTTTTTACGTGTAGCACGGTAGGTATTACAATAAGGGTTGCATGTTAACAATACGGTAACACAGACAGATACATCAATCCGAGTAAATGAATTTGTAAATAATTTATTTTCAAACACGAAAATCGACGATCTAGCTTTCAACTGACCTTCTAGTGGTTGGTTAAATAAAAATAAAATACTATAGGAAAATCATACCGCGGTTTTAAAAACCGAAGCCTAAAGTTGTAGGTGTTTACCGGTATGTGTATGAGCCTAAATTTAAAAATCTACCTGTAAGTCCAAGGTTTCTTTTATGGCGCACTTGAATCTCGCTGTTTGAACGGAATAAAACCAAACCATTTCACAAATACCACCGTATCAGACGCGACTTACTCAATAATTACAAAATAGATCACGTCTTAAAATTCCTTAGTGAACTATATCATAAAACAATTGAAATCTGAATGCAATTATTGTGTAGGGCGACACGCGGCACAGGCGGCACCACAAAGCGTTACGTGATTGTACGCAATGTGCTTCTTTTACGTATACAATACATCTTCAAACGCACGTTATCAAACCCAAGATGGTCGATGATAACATTTCGATTAAGCGATTCGAATTGAATCGTTTCGGTTTACGTGTTTTATCGAGCACGCGACCACATTCTATAACATTTTATTATGCCATACATGTCAACGGTGAATAACCCTTTTACGATATATCAGCTTCAATTACGTTTATTTTTGTTTCAGGCTTGATCCACCCGTAGCACAGACTCAATACCAAATGGAGAACAAGAAGATAGCGCCGGCGACGCAACAGCCGCTCACCCAGCAACACCTTATGGCACATCATGTCCACCCTGAACAGATCTACTCCCAGCAGCACCCACAACTAAACCACCTAAGTTCTTCACAAACAGGCCAAATACAACCAAATGGCGTCATGCACCAATTACTCCAGAGCCAGTATCAGTCCAACATGAATGCGCGATCTCCGCTCCTTGAAAACAGACACGATTTATATGGCACTGGGCACAATCACGATTACGCCAGACATTATGGAGCAAATGATAACTATAATTATCCGCAGTCACCTCCGAGGCACGAAAGGACTGAAGTGCACACAGATCAAAATGTAAATCACGAGCTACTCCACAATATCCCTAAGGGGTATAATGCTGAAGTGTATCAAGATTATTTAAAACGAAACCCACCGAAAGATACCAATCAAATATACCAAAATCATCAACCTATGTATAGGCCTAACATTAATCCTAATCAGTACGGATCAAAGCCATATCTTCCATATTCCAATAGGATAGGACCACAGAGTAATACTGAATTATTACGTAGACAGTATAGTGAAATTCAGCAAATGAAACTGCAACAGCAACTTCATTATCAAAATCAAGCACAAATGCATCAACAGCAGAAATTTGCTGAGCGTCAATTGTTACTGCAACAAATCCACGGGGTTCAACCACCACCCAATTTACAAAACAGTATTTACTCTGATGGTTCTTCTTATAGAGATTTAGATCGATACAGTAGTAAAAATGACTTTAAAGAATACAGTAGCCCTGATATACAAAAAGATATCGACAGTTATGCCAAAAACAATGAGTACAAGGAATATGAAAAACAAAATAGGCAATATGAATCTCAATGGAATCAGAATCAGCAAGCCGAATACAGAGAGCAAGAACAACAGTACAGACGGCAAATAGAAACCGACAAAGGAAAAAGCCAGTCTCCTCCATCGGACTATAATAATCAAAGTCAGAAGAACAATATGAGTGTTGTGTCGCCCATGAAGTCTAGCGAATCTAGTACTCCTAGTGTCAAGTCTCCGTCTTCAGATAGCAGAAGAAGTAGTGGTGGAAATCAAGCACTGCGCTCACCTATAGCACAACGTATACCATCAGCTCCTGTCACTATGTCCGGCATACTATACAAACAAGGATCAGACGGATTAAAAGTTTGGCGGAAAAGATGGTTCGTGTTATCGGAGTACTGTTTGTTTTACTATAAAAGTAAGTAGTTTTTTGTAGTGGTCATTTTTTTTTGTATAATTATAGTTTTTTAAACGTTTGTATATTTCATAGTCCTAGATATCATATAATGTTTAAAAACCTATAATTATAGTTTTAGAGTTTTACATAAATGAAGTAATTGAAAATCCTATTTAGCTAAATGCTGCAAACCTATACCTTTTTGTAATTATGGATGGAAGTTTATTTATTTGTTGTGGAAAACATATAGTTGCACAAAAGTTTCTTACTTAAGCTTTAGTATCTAAAGTTAATAGTATATGTGTAACTTACAGCGTTATCTACATGTTACTTATTCAAATGTATTATATAAGAACTAACTAGGCATGCGAGTGAATTAACAGTTCGTTCGATTTTAGTCAAATATGAATTAAATTTGTGATTGTAAATACTTTTTCCATATTATAGGTCAAGATGAAGAAAAACTTCTTGGCTCAGTGCTTCTACCATCGTATAGAGTATCCAGCTGTACTGCAGAAGACAAAGTATTACGGAAGTTTGCTTTTAAACTGGAGCATGCAAACATGAGAACATACATCCTTGCAGCGCCTGATCAGGAAGCTATGATGAAATGGGTGAAGGCTTTGACCATGGCCGCACTCATGCAAAGCCCCAAGTAAGTAACATTTGATCTTTAATTATTAACACCTGTTCAAGATGAATGGTGCTGATTGCAATTTAACGTTAAGTAGTTATTGTTGATTTTAAAATCCATTTTTATTTATTTGCAGTGAACAACCGCAGAAACAGACCGATCGGACAGCTGCTAAAACAGAGGTGGGTAGTATTGTGAGCACGTATAATGTACCGGTTCAGGTGATCGACAATTAGTTTGCCAGAGCGGAACCAAGGACAGCCATTACATAGTCGTTATAACTGCAGATAATGGTGCGGACGACGCCACAAATTGATTGTAGCTTTAACAACCTGTTCAAAATGCACTTAATGAATGTATTGCAAATAAATTATTAGGTTTCAATTAACAAAAGCGTGCTATATGAATGTCAATTAAAGTTATTTTTCTTCAGGATGCCGATGAAATACCAACGTATGCTAATGCGCCACCTAAGCCGAGACGCTCTAATGAAGGCTACAATTCACCAAGCCCTGACATGTAAGATTTAATTAATAAAATATGATTGCGAAAATAAGAAATAACTAAAAACAAACTTATACCTACTATTCAATTTATATGCATTACAGGTATGATCCAAACTATGACTTACTCAAAAAGCCAGCATCACACTACAGTCAAGGCACTAGTCACGCACGATATCAAGATCACGCAAATTATCCAGCCAGTCCAAACCAAGAGCCCACTTACACTCGCAGCCCGCAATCTCCACCGCCAGTACAGCAACAAACACAGTATCATACAAAACGACCACCTTATGATACGCAACATCTCTCTCTGCCATTAACAAACACAGTTACCGACAAACTTGAAAATAATCAACCCAGTACATCATCAATGTATAAGTCTAATCCGCAGTCACCTTACTTTGATAGGAATCGAAGTCAGCAGCAAACGACACAAGAAAACAAGGATCAAATATATGATAGACAATCGCAACAACGTAATCCATTCCTTCAAGATATGACGCCTCAAAACGAAGTTTCCTCTAAAGACGAACGAAATGAACTACAAAATAAAAATTCTCGATCTAATACAAGGGAAGAAAGAGCGCAATCAATCCACAATGACATTACTGCTGAAAGTAGAAATAATGCGAAATCGAATGTTGACATGAACGCTTATAATAGAGATGTGTATGGGGAACTAAGTTCAAGACCTGGAAGGGCGGGAACTGCTATTAACGAACGTTTGTTAGCTGAAAGACGTACACCGGATGCGTATGGGAGATCTACAACTATGACTGCTTATAATAAAGGGAAAATTGGAGACTATGAAGACGTGTATGCACAATATGCCACTGAAAATGAATACGGTAAAACATACGCCAAGTCACCAAATCCATCTCAAGATCGTGATGGTGTTAGCATATCTAGTCATCAACAACAACAAAAGTATACAGGAAATTATGTAAGTTGAATATAAATTTGTATTTTAATATCCTCTTAGAAATTAACATCGGAATTATATTTATTATATTTGCTTTTCAGCCCCAGGAGAAAACCTTCAGTGGGCCGTCAGTATTAAGGAGAAAGAAGATGCAATCAAGCGGAATTCAACCTCCAATGCCAAGACCACATAGCGCGGATTTTCTTGAATATGAGTCAAAAGCTGAAATGTTGAACAAAACTGCACCTGCTCGTTCGGCTTATGATACATACAAGGAGCCACAACGCCCTAAATCTAGTCTGGACATAAACTCATACTACGACCCTAGTTCTGACAGATACTATTCTGAAGAAAGCTATGCTGAAAAAATGCGGCAGTCTGCACAATATTTGCAGCAAGGATTAGTTCCGAGTGTGACTCCTAGAAACATGGAGATTCCTCTTGCAAAATATGCTAGCGGTTTAGCAAAGAAACAACTCAGCACCGCGTATTCGCAGATGACAAATAACAATTACGAAGCAGAGTTTAGCACGGCTCGAGATAACGTCAGTTATAATTCGAAATATGGTGATGTAGAAGCACTTAATTCAAATTGGACTTTGAAAGAGAAGGAGATTCAAAAAGAGTATTTAAATAGAAGTGGCAGTGTGATGAGTGATGGGTCTAATGTAAGTGGCTATGTTAAAGAGGCAGCTAAATATGATATTAATGCTGATGGTTTCATGAGATCTGCAAGTGCAAGGCTACCTTCGACGGCTCCAGAAAAAGAGGGCGAAAAGAAAGTGCAACAGGTAAATAAATCTTAACTAATCCTCACTAATATTATAAATATAGTAAAATCATAATACAAATGAATGTTATTTATTTCACAGCGTGAAGAGTCCATGAAAAGATTGCTGGAATGGAAGCAAAGAATGTTGCAATCACCTTTAACAAGGAAGAGTACTCCTGCAACAATTTCTCTGGCAAGATCGCTTAACCATAGTCGACAATCTCTAAGATCAGATCAATATAAACCTAAAACATATACAAATGCATCGTACAATAGCTACTCTTCTGATGATGAAGGTACGTGACAAGTATTGTTATTAAATTTTCATTTTCCTTTGTAAATGATTGTGATATCAGTAAGTAAGTAGTTGCTATTTTGTAGCATGGTTAAAATATATGAAGAATGGTTAAAAATATGGTAAAAGCAATTGTGAAAGGAGCATGAAACTGTTTATTTTATTATTTGATCTATTTTATGCATGAACAAGGCAGCCCAAATAGGACTCGCAAACTATTGTGTTAAAATATTGTACAGCATTAACATTCTAATAAAACATTATTTTACGCAAACAATAAATTCAACATCATATTTTCATAAGTGCTATTAATATTGTGACTTAATTCATTTTCAATTAATTATTAATTTTGCCGCGTACAGTACTGTTTTTGCCTATAAATCCTATAATTTAAAATAATGAAAATGCCATTTAATAAGACAATATAATATATTCATTATTCTTATGTGTAATTGTTTATCATATACATGGAACACCTGCAGTAGCATTATGATGACTTCGCTTTGCGGAGAGGTACCTTCCTGCCTGCGGGGACATTGTGCCACTAACTTTTTACTGGTCTATTATTCGGTGGTGGGTTACAAATTTTAGTTTTTGTTGGTTTTATTTTGAGTAGTTTGCATCACTCTAACACCCAAAGCCAAATATAATACTAACATTGTGGTGACCATAAGGAATTCTATGAACCATTATTATGTATTGAATAATTACTATTGATATAGTAATTATTGGTTTCACTTTTGCACCTCAGAGGAAACATCGGGCACTGATCTGCAAAAACCCAGAGATATGCAGGCAGGAAGGTCTCATAAAGTGAACCTAACAAGTCCTAACATTATGCGACCTATAACTCCGCACGCGTCCTCCAATGCTCAAATTGATTCTTTGGAAAACTCTTCTAGTGAAGAGATGAACGTAAAGGGTAGTATCGAAAATACCTACCAAAATATCCTTTGTACAATATCTATACCTAAAGTAAACTTGGAAGAAATAAGTAACGATTATGAAAAAACTATTTTTGAATCGGACCAAGTAGAGGTGCAAGAAAAACATCCACCAACTGTGTCTGAAGATGGATGTGAAACAGAAGACAGTGAAGCAGAATCCGAAACGCAAATCGAATATACTGATAATGATTTAGATGAAGTATTGTTGGAGTCTGAAGACGAAAATTTAAATAGACATCAGAATTGCGAAGATGAAGACAATAATATTCAAACAGAAAATAATGATACGATGCAAAAAGAATCTGAAACTAAATCAGAGACACCTCCAGTGGGTGTTCCTGGTGAGAACCATTACTTACCCATGAGTCCTCGTAAAGTGTCTGTAATTGAACCACCTCATAAAGCCATATTCGAAAGTTTAAGTGTTTTTGATCATTCGATGCCACAGGGTTATGAAGATAATCCATATGTAGAAATGAATATAGGAAACGAAGATGAAGATACTCAAACATATGAAGTGGTTTGTGTCAACAATGGAAAAGTAGAACCTGTCTACATGGAGCTTAGTAACTTATCATCAAATGAAAATAAATCTCAAGATGGGACAAAATTACTAGATACGGCATCAAATTTTGCCGATTCAAAAAATCATACTTTAAAAAGGGCTGCTAAAAGTGATAAAAAATCAAAAGATAAATGTGAGAGTTCTGATGTTGAAGATGAAACAAATAAAGATATTATTTCTTTGGATTCACCCTTCAGTAGATTTAGTATCTCAGATACATTCAGACCGGCCTCGTATTATTTAAGCAGTAGTAAAAGTACTTTAGATGTTCATGATAGTTCGGATAGTGAAATCGCTTCACCCCCACCGATTCCAAGTTCTTCCCCTCCTTGTGATGATTTGTCGGATGAAGCTTTGTCTAAATATATCTTAGAAAAATTGGACAAATCAGATATGTCCTACGATAATTCCATATTGAAAATGTTAACGAGTGAAAATCAGAAGATGAATACAGTCAAAAGGAAAACTACATCGTTAATGATTTATGGAAGCCGAACTTCTATTCATGATACACTTTCTAGAGGAGAGAAAATTCGTAATAGTAGAGCAAGTCTTACTAACGATAGGAATAAAATTAGTGAAAGTTCTTGTAATTTACTGAGCAGCACTTTACTTGACCAATATAATCATTCAAGTAGCATTGAATCTGATTCTTTAAAAAGTTATAGTGCAGAAAGAGGTTCGTCTCGACTATCGCTTGAATCAGATGTGAGTAGTAAGTTTGATTTAATACCTTCAAATATACCATCGGAGGTATCAAGTTTGAACGAAAGCGATTTAGCTATAGATTATAGAAATCCTATGGGATATAGGAATTTGGAAATGATAATAAAAAGAAGACCTCTATCTGATGAATCGTTATTTGAATTAGTTAAGGCCGAAATGCCTTTGAATAACGATGGTCCGAGTTACGTAGATTTAGATAGTTATTTAGATAATTTACAAGTTGGTACAATTGAAGCCCACAATGTGAGTAGTCAAGGATCTCAATTGAACAGTTCAGCACCAGAAACGTCCAACTATAAAGATAATGTAATTCAAGCTGCACTACAAACTACAACACACGCTCGTTCTTCGAGCACTCCGATAAATCATAATAGTAGATTGAGTAGCTGTGGAAGTAGGACTTCTATTGGACAGCAATTTCGACATATTAGTGAACAGACGTCTAGCTACACAGGTTCACAAAGTTCCTGTAGTTCATCTGGCATACCTAGGTCACCAATGTCATATTATTCTAAAAACTATGATGAAGAAAAACTGTTAAGCAAGAATTTAAATAGCGACGCTTTCTCTGATAAGGTAAAAGAATTTGAAAACGAAAAGATAGCACTTCGCACAGGCAACGAGACAAATGCTTCTTCTACCTCCACAGGCTTTCATAGCAGGGAAAGTTCAACGGAACACAGTGCCCCTTATTACTACTCTGATCTTTCTTCGCAAGAGCATATTAATGTTTTACCTACTTCTCATTACCTGAAAAACACTAACCTTCATCGGAAACTTAATAACCAACGGCGCAGGGGCCCATTACATAAGAAAAATGATATCTCACACATTCATAACCCTATTCGTAATAACCAACTCATATTATCAGAACCATCCTTTGAATTAGCTTCTACAGCTAGAAGCGTATCAGTTGAGTTTTTGAGCGCAACGGATAAGGATCCTGAGATTGATTTGAAAAATATATACGAGTCTACTGGTGGCAAGAATTCTAAAATTCCAGAGTCGATGAATTTATCAGGACTTGGCTGCAAAAAGAATTCAAGTAGTAACAGCAATAACGAAAATTCTTCACCAGAATTAAATGCCATGAATACAAGCTCATTAATTAAACTATCTAGTACTAGTATGTCATCTCACTGCAGCGGAAATTCATCAAATACTGTATATTACGATGCCGAAGCAGATACAGGTGCATACGAAAATGTCGTATGCCAAGGAGACAAACACTGGGATGAGGATACTCTATGGAGAGATAATTTAAGACGTGTATCACACAGGCATGCCCGATCCATGGACGATTTAGATACAATGCCTGCGGGAACATCACTATCCAAGATAAATGAAGCTTGTGGAATGAGTAGCATAAAAAGAGTTAAAAAAGATGGTATAAACAAAATAAGTAGGAATGTAACTTATGTGAATTGTGATATACAAGGGCGAGCATTAAGAAATAGAGAAAGTAAATCTGCTTTTCTTTTCCACTTTTTAGAAGAAGAACAAAAATTGGACGAAAACGATGTATATGTAAGTCTCGCTGAGAGCGCCGAAATGTCATTAAAACAGTCGGATGAAGGTGTCTACGAACAATTAGCAGTGGAACCAAATAATTCAATAATATCGTCAAATATAGTAGAACGTAGAACATGTGAATCTGACGCCAGGAATAAGAAAAAGTTTGAAATTGATAGGGAAAAGCTTAGACAGTGGGATTTGATGTCAAGTGGGTTTATGAAAGGCAGAGTAGGACGCGTGCGGGGCTCAGGCGCTAGTGCGGGCGGGGGAGACGCTGCCTGTAGTACGGACACTGGAACTGACAGTGCAAGCAATGAAGGTATCCTCTAACATTCTATGGTCCTGTAAGGTACACTATGTAAGTTATATTTCTGTTTCAATATTAAAGCAAAGCAAAGTCATTATTAAAAAATGAACTGTAAATAATTTGGCATTTTTATGTTTTTCTATCAATTTAATTTGAAAATTAGATTTGGTTCAATGGAAGGGTTGAAACACGATAAGGTGTTAAGAAATACCAAGCATGCGAGTTTAACATGGACTGTGTTTTTATTTGTAAATAGTAATCAATATGTTATACTAATACACGCACTGATACACACTTTATCATGTTTACTTCTCAAATGTGGTATAAAACGTATTGGATTTATCCATAAAGGTACCGAAATATCTGTTATGTAATTCCATTCTTACGAAACTAATTTTTGCAGCTTCTATGACAATGTCAGGCGCGCATACGGACTCTGGTACAAACAATAACACAACAAATCAGCAAGCATTGTCAAAGAAAGCTTTTCTCGGAAGTAATACGTCCATTGGAAGGAACAGCCGGGATGCCAACATACCGGTACGTGCAGTGAGCCCGAGGGTCAGATGGGTAGAAGATAAACAATCTAATGATCATTACGGCTCACAACAAATGTCAACATCTCAGCAAAATGTAAGATCCATTAAAGAATTCACTCACTGAAACAGCACGCGACAAGTGCTTTCATTCTTCAATAAAGTGAACTTGTTTTAATTTATATCAAAATTTTACAGTTACACGCATTAAATACAACAGAAGATTCTTGGGCTTCCGCTAGATCTCCATCTAGAGCTTCTCAGCAACCAATCAGAGCTGTAAGTCCGAGAGTTCGACGGAACACTGAAACCGATGAAATGGTATGTAATTTTTATTTGAGTAGTCATTTTGTGTCCTCATTTTGTTTTAATTATTAGTTAGCTTTTTCGTTCTGTTTTTATTTTGTTTTTTTTTGTAAGTGCATTTTGCTTTATCATTTGTGTTACGTTTTGTATTATCATATTAGCAAAGGGGCGTGCAGCAGCAAAACCAAAATGAACAGTTAGGTGAGATTCCTACTGCTGGAGAACTTCTCGGTCGAACTCACGAGGAATTGGTGTTGCTCTTGATCCAATTACGGAGACGCCATGCGGCTACTCACCGGGCCATCGAACAGTGCTGCGCTCAAATCAGTAGCATTGAGGTGTTTGTTAACACTTTTATTATTCTTTGTTTAGTTGCATTTTTATTTATTTATAAAATTATTTTAAATTAAATGTTCAGTGATTTTTATTAAGTTAAATATACCTACATTTGTTATTATACTTACGTTAACAGCTACGATCTTACATAATATTATTTATTTGTAGGATTGCATCAGTTCCCTAAAAGCAATGGAACGTGAAGAGAGTCTTCAACGGCTCGAATTTCTCAAAAATCAATTAATGGAATTAGAACATCAGTACGAGAAAAGCAAACCCCTCGTGCAATTAGTCGACAATATGGTAAAGCTAGGATCCTTGTACAATAGACCTGGATCTACCATAGAAAGGCTTGAGAGAAACCAGAGGTTACGACAGAAAGTCTTGGCAGAACATGCTCTGGAGCAGCAAAGGTAACAAGCTAATATTTGTTATAAAGATAGTATATTTTGGTGAGATTAACTAATATCTGATAAAAATCTTTTAAATAATTTCATTTTGTTGTTGTTTTATAGATGGCTAGAAAGTGTTGCCGCTGGTAAATCTTTGGAAACAGAAGCAGCTAGGGCAAGAGTAGCTGAACTATGGGCATTAGAACAAGAACTCTCTGATGAAGCTGCCATTCTGCAAGGATTGAAAACTGATAAAGATGCCATAGAAAACTTACTATCTGGTAAGAAAGGAAGCGAAAAATAAATGTTATATATTTACGAAAAAGAGTCTAAACGGTGCAAGATGTCATAAAAATAATTGAATATTTTAATGTTTTCAGGTGTCCGTGGAAAACTTGACAGCGTCCATAAGGGGGATCTGAATATTGATGTCAATCATGCCAATGCTCGGAGACCAGCCCCCACTAGCAATTCCGGAGGAGGCCTGGAGGAGGAACTGGCGCGCGTGCAACAAATGTTGGCGCACAATTCTAAGGTTTATAAGGTTTTCGTCTATATCATGCACTTTTATTTTTTGTTTATTTATTCTAATAGCTATTTAGTTCCCAATCAATAATTATACTACTTGCACTACCTTGTAGTTCTTCAATAATTTTAATTAGAAGTAAAGTAAAGTAAGAAGTGATACTTGTTATATGCCACTAAGCTAACTCAGGTCCAGTTTAAAAGTTGTTGGTCACGGTATTTTTACCGGCATGACTTACGTCTGAATGCTGCATGATTTATATGCCTTAACAGAATATTGTACTAATACCTACGTATTATTTTAACAGAAATTGGAGCAGACAGTGGCAGACAATGCTCGCTTGGAGCGCGAGTTGCAGCAGCTGCGGCGTGCGCTGCAAGCGAGGCGAGCTGCTGGTCACCAGCATCACGCCACTAATCCCACCGCCATGCTGGAAGACGGTCAGTATACAAATATACACAACATTATCTTAACCTATTGCTTCGCTTCTATGAGCATAAGTTCTTTGATTTTTTTCATTGAAATCACACTTAAGCTCAAAAAGAAAAAGGTGCTATCCGCAAAACCCATCTCTGATAATGTGAATAACAATAACATAACGTATAATGAACCAAGTTTTGTTGCTGTATAAAAAGTTAGGACAAGCCAACAAACTCAAAATATTAGTAAGAAATTGGCTAATATCTTGACTGTAACTATACAACTATACTCTCTATATTAGTCGTATAACAATAAAGCAGTTTTTTAAATCGTGAGGAAGGTATTTTTATTCATAAGCTAATGTTTGATTGCAGAAGTATCACGTGTGCAGCAATTGGTGACAGCGTTGCAACGTCAGCGACAGGAGCTGAGCCGCGCCGTCAGACATCTGACCCAACAGTCGCATGCATTGCAGAATACTCACGACGCCATGCCCGGTGAGTGGAGTTTTATGTCTTCCAGATCATTGAGACAAGACAATAGCTGGATGGACAGTTTTAACTGTATAATATAGGAATAAATATTACTATTACTAAACAACATTTGCAATATTGCCTACATCTAATTCTCATGTACGAGAGTAGAGGTTCGAAACCTGGCAAGTACAATATGACTTCTAAAGTCATATACTTTCTTAGTATATCTTAGACGTCACTGACGAACAGTGAAGGAAAACATTATGAGGAAACCTGGACTTAAAATCTGAAATCACCAATTCGCCTTGAGTAAGCATGGTGGTCAATGCTCATCCCTTCTCTGTATGAGAAGAGGTATGTGCCCAGCAGTGGGAAAATATATAGGCTGATGATGGAAATAACACTGATTGGAAAGAGTTTAGTTTTCTTGCCAGCTTCTACGACCTAGAACCGAGGGTTAATTTCCAATAGGCTACATAAGTTTAATAGCCTTAGCTGAAATTGAAACTCTTGTTGAAAACAATCGATAATTTTTCAGAAAGAGTTGTTACAGATCTATAACATTTCGTCTGTTTTAGGAAAACGCCGCCCCATGTCTTCTTGGCAAGAAACCAACCTCGACACAGGCCATACTATCGACCACGGCCACTCCGACTACGACTATGACGTAGGACCACTGATGCCACCGGGACATTACGAGCCATCTAACGTTGAGACACCCTTGTATGTGGACACAAGGGGACCTGGTGCTGACGTCACTTCGCCGCTCAACAGTGAGGACTTACAACATGCTGGATTCAGTAAGCAGACTTAAATTTTCAAACCATTATAATCAGAATATTTGTGGAAAGGCCAGCATTGTATAAAGCATTTGTAGGCATAAATAATAGTATCATAGTTTTGGCATAATATGAAGACATAAAATAACAACATATTATTTTCTAGGTAACCTCACGAACGTAGAAAAGCAAGAAATAAAAACAGTCCGCATAGTCAAGAGAGAAAGTGAAAGACGTCAAAGAGACAGAGAACGTTCCCTCCAACCTATGTCTGACTGGCCCACAAACAACATCACCGCTAACTTAGATCAGTTCCTAGAAGAAGAACTTGTACAATCCCTTAACTATTCTCGATCAACGTCATTACCACGAAACGAACAATACGAACAAGTGTATGGTATGAGACGTGATAATAATTATCTGCAGCCAAACATGGACCTAAGCCCCAAATACGTGTCTAGTCCATCTCTCTCCAATTACGACTACTCGCAAAATATGTCTTCCTTGAGTAGTAGCTACAATAAGAGTTACGATAGATCTGGATATGATCGAACGATGTCTTTATCAACACAGTACTTGAATAGCCCCACGGATAGCTCCAGGACATTGACGAATGATCCTTTATCAAAGACCAGCAGCGTCGTCAGTCTAACGAGGTCACACATGGAGTTGTCTCCGATTTTTAAGAGCGAGGCCGCTAAGCAAATCATAACGGAGATGTCTGGTGATGCTCCGAAGAATGGCTCTTTGCACAGAAGACAGGTACCAAAGGAGAAGAGAAGACATTACACGGCACCACATCATCTTAGTGCCAAGACACTAAATGAAATGCCTAAGGATGCGTATAATCAAGATGTAAGTATAAGTTGGGTACATAGGTCATTATATTATTGTGAATGGTCTACAGGTATTCAAGTTCATGGTTAGACAGTTAATTACCATTTCAACGATGTTTTCAATTATTTTATGTTTGGATTTCTGTATCTTTACGTTTAAATAAGTACTGCAGTCTTTGAAGATTAAAGTTGCTCATACTCCATCGAAAATATTGATACCATTTAATTGAAAGTATTAAAAGATCTATTAGGTTATTTTTTATCTAAATTTAAGAATCTTGTGTTGTAATAAAAAAACCAACAATAAAAACGACGATTTCGTCCAGAAGATGGGGCGTTCAGTAGACGACGCGGATATGGAGCGTGCTTTACGTGGCGCAGCTCCCGACGTGGTGCGCTCTGCACTGCCACCGCATGCCCTCCGACTGGCTGATAACACCATCGATCAGCTGCTTGCCGCACCACAAAAAATACTTATCCCTGAGAGATATATACCTGAGAAAGTGAGTTTATCCCACAATATAAACAGATTTAATTTCTAGTTTGGATGTTTTCTATATATTTCGATAATTTGTTTTTCTGCTCAAAATAAATAAAATGTATGTAACCTATAATTATTCACTTTGTTCCCTCGGTTCTTAATAGTTCATGAATAAATTATGTATAATTTATCGCTTCATTGAAGCATGATCAAGTAACAGACAAGCTAAGCATTTAAAAATAATTTCTTGTGGAATAAAAAATAAATTTGTATTGATTTATAAAAATATGGTTAAATATCGAGTCATTATATGACGAACTTATTTGCTTCATATTTCTCCCAGCCTCCAGAGTTGTCACCTGAAGAGCAACAAAAGAGGCAAGAGAAAGTGGAGTCGATAAAGAAAATGTTGACCGGTACATCGGCTGACCCCACCAAGGTACGCATAATATAATTGTTACATCATTTACTATTCACTTCCGATGTAGATTTACGATGCGTTACTTCCTGAAATTTATGAATAACGAGGAATACATTCTATGAATGTATGAATTACGACTATTTCCGATTACTACTGTACCTGTTTTAACTTTATTGAGCTGAACTGATCCGTATTTAATTTTTATGTAAGATCAATTTCTCTAAAAGATTTTTAAGCAACGCTTTTTCATAGTATTTCTTCATTGTTATCAGTTGGAAATAGTTAATCATCTACAAATTTATGTTCTTCTCATAGTAGATACTGTACAATTTGTACGTCAAATTATGCAATCCTCATTACTTTCACTATATTCAACAATGCACTCTAAATTCGCTCGCTCTGCTTTCAATGTTTTTCGGAATGAACTTTTTTTGTAATTTTTGCATGTTCATTCTTCTCTATACAGATTAATTAGATTCTTAGCCCTACAAACCTGAAAATAATGTATAGTTATAAATAGTTTGATGTTTGCAGATAAAACGTATGTTTAATTGTATGTTAAATTTGTATCACAATTAATTGACGACGATTAAGAAATGATCGATGAGATTATAGTTTTGTCTGTAAACACCGCTGAAGAAGCTTGTATAACCGCTTCGAATGTTGGCTGTAAATATGTAATCCAGCACAGTCCTACATGTGTGTGCTTGTATGATGACCGTTAGAGTCCGGACGCTGGTGAGAAGCGGCAACGGGAGCACTTACTACAAATGAACCAGATACTCGCCAAGCAGGTCACTGAGATGAGCAAAATCATCGCCGGTAAGGAAATTGCTTTAAATTAGTTTTGCCCTATACTTGTGTATCTAGAGTAATTTGAAGTAGGTTTCAATGTATGTGTTTCATAATTCTTGGTTTCTGTAAAGGCATACTTTCCAATGGCGTATTTGGATATTTTATGTTGTCATAAGTTATAAATAGTAAAAGACATAGATTTATGGAACAAATTTTGGTACATTGTGTTTTATATTGGCTTTGATTGTTATTCATATTTAAAGATTTGAAAAAAATCTCACTATCTTTTGTAAAAACATTATGTTGATGTTTAATATCACCGTTTTCAATATCCCCACATAGTTGACTCCAAAAATGTTTGACTCTTACACATTTATTAATTCTTCACAGAATTGCCATTTTGATATTTTTTCTTGTACTCAAAGTAGCAATTGTTGTGTGTTTGATGTGACTAACCCAAACACGTGTGTGTCACGCCTGTAACCATTTGCTTGATGTCGTTTGTACCGTTTTGTGCAGGAACCAACACTGAACAAGGACCGTCCGCATCCAACCACTGATTAGCCATACACTTACATTTTACACCTGCACATTTCATCTCTCCACCCCAACCACCCACTAATTTGATTTTGAGTAGGTACTATAGCATCCGTGTAAAAAACCAGAAATATCAATAAAATTATGAATAGCTAACGGATGCTTCGTGCCCATACCTCTCAATACACAAATTGCTTCAAACTCAAAAAAAAATGTAATGTAAGTAAATTGGCTAACTCGGACGGTTCTTAGAAGATATTCACTACCCAGTGTGTTGCGGCATGGTTTCGTTTTTTGCATTTTGTTGTGAGTAGTTTATTTATATTTATTTTTTATTTAATTTTTATCAATAGTTGCATTGTTTTATTTTGCATTGTGTGAATGGTGATTTGAATTAACTGTATTGTTGATTTTTGAATCATATCTAATATTATTGTTTTATTATCAGTGAAAGCATTAGAAGAACTGCCTCACAACGGTAATGCTGACGACTTGGATGATCGTTCTCCTGATGTTGAGTTACCCATCTACCAACAAAGAGACAACTTCTTTACTTAGAACCATGGAAATCTTGAAATTATGATACTTAAAATCAATATTACAAAAATGATAATCATACCTTTTAAAGAACATATCAGACTTATCACTGGATGATATAGTTTTTTGTAGGCAACGATGATTACTTAAAATTATGACATAAAAATTTGACTTTACTGGTATTTGGCTGTCCTTGGCTAAGTAAATCTTTAATGAATAAAATATTAGATACTTGAAACATACAAAAGTACGTGATAATATTAACACCTTAACCTAAATTGAACCATATAATCAAGCTGGGCTTTAAATAAAATATAAGCGGTCAATGTAGAATGTTCAATTAATAGAAACTAAAACATTATTGTATCTAATCGTTTTTCGTATGTTTATAGGTGATTATAAATCAAATATATAAATCCTTTATAGGACAATAGTGGTATATATTCTACTAATTATAGTAATTAAAAATATGTGGTGTTTAGTCATTTATAAATGTTTTAGTAACTGTTTTGTGAGAAAATGGGAAAAGCTCGGGTTATTTGACTGCTTACCAAATTGTACCCTGCATTAAAATAGAATGCGTTTAATGTGTACTTGTACTAGAAAGGTTTGATATTTTGTGGGTTATTTTTTATGTTTAGGAACTAAGTATAATATTGTATTTTGTTGAAACGAATATGACTTACTGTGTGCAATCCACATATCTATCAGAATATCATACATAAAAATGTATCTAACTGCTAGGAGATAATAGGAATTGGTATCTTTTGTAGCACTTGCTCAATTTTGTGGACATTCCTTAGCGATCTTGTATAGTAGTAGAAAAGCAAATGTAAAGGTTTCTTGAAATATTATTATTTTGGCCAGTTTGCCATGTCGTTAAATTCAATACTTATATCGTTAGTACCGTGTTACTTTCTTTACATATTTAGATATGTTGACCACGTATCACCATGTGGAGGTGTATCTTAGCATTCTAGTATCATTATTTTCCAGCGATATATTGAATTTAACGTTATGTAGTTATTAAAGATTATTTTTGGTATGTAATAAAATAAGTCTTCTATGTAAAGGGCCTTGAATTGTTACTTTAGATTTAAGATAATAGCGAAATGTACCTAGACGACATTATAATGTATACAGTTGCCATGTTTATCTATTAGAATGTGCACATTTATATTCAAAATATAGTTTTAGATAACGAATTACAATGCGTTTTAGTATTATTTCGTTAATTTTTGTGTATTTAAATGTAAATATGAATTAAACATTGATAATTATTTTAATAATTGTGTACTTATCTTCATTGTGTTAATTGTATGCACATAGCTCGTCAATTACTTTTGTACCTAGTGTTGTATGAAATTATGTGAAAACTTATGTATCAAAAATATGTAATCAGCTTCATATTATTTCGTAGCTGAAGCAACGAATCGGCTTGTGATTCAAATATACGCGGTAAAAATTGTATTGAATGCTTTTCTAATAAATCTGAGGAAGTCTTGAATGTTTAAATAGATAAAAGTAACAAACTATATTATGATTGCTATATTTATTTGTCGACATGTAGTGTAGAAGATAACGAACAAACTATGGATTATATGAGAATTGACTGGTAACTAGCCTAGTGGCTGTTTTATAATTTGGATTAAATGAGCCTAATTTTCTTTTAAATTAGTATACTGCTGGGTGCTGCTTGGAGAAAATTAAAAAATATTTGACCATTTACTTCAAAATGTAGTCTTTATGTTGTTAGGTCCTTACTCCTAGTTAGTTACGTATCAATGTTCATAAAATTTAAAAAGCTTTAAATATTCCTGCCTATAATAATTCTTCTAGGTACTTTGTTCAAAGTTACAATTATTAGATAAAAATGCAGGTAAAATT
This sequence comes from Pyrrhia umbra, assembly GCA_963891755.1. NCBI lineage: Eukaryota > Metazoa > Arthropoda > Insecta > Lepidoptera > Noctuidae > Pyrrhia > Pyrrhia umbra. Next base: position 6,480,166 of record OY982937.1, on the reverse strand, counting down.
AATAAGATATAATTTGTTGAATTTAGAAGGACAATTTTAATTTTATACTACGAAAACACATTTTATAATTCAGTGCCATGATTTCGAATTTCAATTTTGATGGGGTAGCTAACTTTCCATTATTTGCCTGTGAAGATGTGTATAAGAAAATGTAATGCATAAATTAAGAGCTCATAGAACTAATTTGTAGGAAACCTTTTTCTCGTTTCTACTTAGTTTTTGACAATTATAACTTCCCTATAGCTCCAAAGACTGTACCTCATCCTCGTCAAAATTAATTTGTGTTTACTGTCAATTATACAACCCCTAGATAACTTTACCTAAGATTAAAATATATGAACTTCCAAAACATGTTTTTACCAGTGAAATTCAATAATTAAGAAAATCTTGATTTTGAAATACTGTATTCTCCCGAATTATTGTGCTGTAGGAGATATTTATGAAAAAATAATAATATTCGTAAAGAAAAATAAAGTGTAGTTCCTGTCTCCTTTATATAACACGTATATTTAAATTGTGACGAAAAATAATGTAAAACTTCACTGAAAAACCGCAGTTAAAATTTGTAAGTAAATAATATGTAATGTTTCCTAAAAAGTACACAAATTATTAATATCTTAAGGCACATTTATCTGTGTAACAAAGCTATATGAATTTTTTAAAGGGAGCATTAGGTAGAATTTTCTATTCCCAAATAATTATATATATCGCCTTATAATTAGTAGACTGCCCTATTCAAGAATTATTTCTACTTCAATATTTATATATTAGAGATAGGTGTTAGAACAGTAGCCCCTTATATTCAACGAATGATTCTGAGTATACATTTTCTGTCTTATTCTTATCAAAGTAACCTGCCTAATAAACCTATATGGCCATCGAATTGTTTCGTACCTTCTGTCATATTTCATTTTAATTTGACAGAAAGAGACAAAGCAGTTCGATAGATTAAATAGGTTTAATACGTGAATGGTGTTATTATGAATAAGACTATTTATATTTAGCTAATAGCTAAAGCTTATTAATTGACTGTTAAAATTTTTAAACGGCACTCGAGAGAAGCAAGCGGTTTTTTTTTCATAGTTACACGTACGTAAATGTATTTATAGATCTTGTTTCCATTTTTTTTATTAAAATTAATTGCGTAATTTTTTTTGTATTTTTTATTGAATATTTTGTTAATTATTTTATCATAAAGCAGCTTGCTTCAAAAATAGCCTAACGGATGCCCCCATACTAGATGTACTATTTTGACTGCCTTAAAATGAGTTGTTGTGTAAATACCTACAGGGAATTGTGCATATTGTTTTATATAATTGACTCTATCCAATTTTACATCAATCCTCGTAATTATAGCGCGTATGTTGTTCACATCTGAAAATAAATAATATGCTGTATTACATGGTTGTTTTTTTTTAATACCTTATTAATAATTTAGGGCTTGTATACTTGTATGTGGGACTGTTTGCCAGTAATGCAGGATAGTAAGGGAGTTGGAATTGAATAATTATGAACCTCGTTGGTTTCGTGGGAGACGTATGAACTAATTTGATTACCATGAGGTCTGGTTAGGATAGATGCTACATAAAGTTATAAACACGCAAGTAACACTGTCTATCCGTCTGTTATGTTTTAGATGAAGGGGTGGGAATTGGTTGAAAAGGAACATAAAGGTTTCTTTATCCGGGGCTGTGAAGTGGCATGTGCGTGAAACCGCGGGAAACATTGTAGTCCTAACTAATAGGTATTATAAATACGAATGTAAGTTTGATTGTTTATTACGCATTCACGGTAGAACGGCTATATCGATTTTGATGAAAGTCGTACGTGTAGGTATAGAGATAGATAAGACGCTGGAGACGCATAGAGGCTAGTTTATAAATGCTGAAATGGAGTTTTTATGAACGTAAGTATTTTATTATCATCGGCGTATGATATTACTATCACACTGTTTGGTCTCTTTCATAGTACATGAGCAAAGATCACCACGCTTATGCAGGGCAATTTCTGATTTTTTTGTCCATGTTTCCTCAGAATGTTTTCCTTCACCGTTAAAGAAGTAGTTACATGTAAAGTGTCGGTTACCTCACGAAACGCCATAATCAAATGAAAGAAAAACCTTCTTCTAAAGGTTAAATTGAATTTATACATTTCGTGACACCAAGGACCTTAAATAGCAATTTAATGAATTTATGAAAAGAAGTGTCATTGTGGCACTACTGAAGAGGAAATATAGATGCAGTACGTTTTTGTTACAAGGGCTAACTTATGGAGTCCTATCCTAATCCTTACTAATATTATAAATGCGAAAGTAACTCTGTCTGTCTGTCTGTCTGTTACGCTTTCACGCCAAAACTACTGGACCGATATAAATGAAATTTGGTACAGAGATAGAATAGATCCTGAGGAACAAAATAGGCTACTTTTTACCCGGGTGCGCTAAGTAGTTCCCTCGGGATGCGGGTGAAACCGTGGGAATCAGCTAGTAACATTATAAATTCGAAAGTGTTTCTCGAGAAAAGTACTTCGTGGATTTGGATGTAGTTTACTCATAAGTTACAGGTACAGTTATAAACTAGATTATCGCATAGGGTACTTTTTATGACGGTATATAGGATGACGCCAAAAAAACGCGGGGAGAAGCTAGTAGCTACAAATAAATAAGTTAATGTACAAACGAGTGCCAACATACTTGCTATATTATTTGGTTCTTCCCTTCTTTTTACGTTATCGAGCAACTTGATAGAAAAAAACGTAACGTTTACGTATTAACCCACTAATGATCGTTAAGATGCCGTTAACACTGCTTATTGAAAGGCTCGCGATCGTGATTGATTGCACATCGGAGAAAAACCGTCGTTCGTTTATCTCTATCATTTTACTTGCAATTACTTGCACGTTTCAGCGGGAAAGATGAATTGAAAATGTACAGTTAAAAACTGCTTTACATTTTTGTTGGCAATAAATCAAAGTTACGTATTCATTTTGTTTTTGTTTATATACACTGCGGAGCAAAGTATTTGGGAATGTTACTATTTATGAAAATTAATTTAATTAAACATTGGGCTTGTATTTTAATAAATTATTTCATCGCAAGAATTTAAAACGCTCAACTGCTCCTTTTTAATACGGATAGTGTGCGTAGTTTTGATATTGGGCATTTTTCTAGCTAACCCTGTTTCATTGTTCCCGTGTGTAAAGCTAAAAAGTTTTCCATTCGTCGCTCGATATAAATATGCACGATCTTTATAAAATACGATTTTGGCAGATCACGAAATATTTGTGGATTCCGAAAGTTGTTTTAACGATCTGTTTTTACAATTTCGCGTCCATAATCTTGTTAGAATTTTACTATGTATACCTACATGTATTCCTATTATCTTTCTGTATATTAATCCCAAGTTGTTTCATATATTCCCTTGCTCTATGTATCATCCTAACTATCCTTACTAATATTATAAATGCGAAAGTAACTCTGTCTGTCTGTCTGTTACGCTTTCACGCCAAAACTACTGGACCGATATAAATGAAATTTGGTACAGAGATAGAATAGACCCTGAGGAACAACATAGGCTACTTTTTACCCGGGTGCGCTAAGTAGTTCCCTCGGGATGCGGGTGAAACCGCGGGAAACAGCTAGTAATATTATAAATGCGTCAAAGTGAGTTTGTTTGGCTAAATCTATTTGGATGAAATTTGGTATACATGAGACTCGGGAGACAGCTTCTTATTATTGTAAATCTGAGAGTTGTTTATGTTATAGACCTATGAATATATATATAATGAAATGCCCAAAAACTATCAAGAACACTAGAAAATCTATGCGTGTCGTAATACTGGTACAGACTGCAGTTTCAGGCCTGGGTATTTGTCTATAAATTGATTGTTTGTATTCATTCCCGATGTGATAGCCAATTTTACGTTCAATAGATCAATGAGGAGTTGTTCACTTTACTAAAAGACAGCAAGCGAATAATAGGATAATTAAAATTTTGATACTACCTACTTTACGTTATACCTATCTAGTCTAGTTTATGTAATCTCAATGTGTTCAATCAGTAAGACAATATTAATTACTCTTCCGTTTACCCTTTCCTCATTAAAAGCATTTTGCAGCGCACGCGCACTTGCTTTGAATTTTTGCGGCTAGTGCGAAAGTGCGGTTAGCTACGAAGTGACGTTTACTAAAATACCTACTCTTCAAAACAATTCCAGTAAAAAATCAATGTTTTACTTACCGGCAAATTGAAGTGAGAATTTCGAAAATACGATAACAGCTTTATAATAGTGAGTCAACAGAGGAGCAGAGTTCAAAATATTTAAAAAACAGATTTCCTGATAAATCCAGCAGGTATGTGTCGACTCACACTGGGACTTCGACTCTTTGTTAGCACCGAAGTGATTGCGATTCGCTGCGCGTGCGCACGGAGGAGCGGGCGCTACGTGGATGCAGTTCAATGCCGCGCGGTCTTCCTTCCGTTATTTCTCGACTCCGGAGACAATCGGCGCGTGCGACGATTCATCTCAAATGCCAGTACCAATAGAATGCAAATTAAAAGTGTCACATAAGCGCCGAAGCCTCCGTACTCCGAATCATACGGTACTGCGGTTTAGTTTTTTCTCTCATAATTTAATACAAGTAAATGACATAGCTACAGCCGGTTGATCAAACTTTTTATCATTTATACTTTTTCGAAAATCACAAAACATGATATCAGTTAAATAAGAGTACTTTTAATATGTTTTATGTTATCAATACATAGATATATGTAATAATTAAGTAAACATATATCATAAATATTAAGACGAAAAACATAAAATAATAGCAAAATTATACAATTTTTTTCTTCATTTTAACAGGTCTTGAATGACAGTTCTTCCGTTTCACGTATAAGTAGGTATCCTGATATTTTTTTTTTATGTAACCGGCTGATAGTGTTTATTTAGATAACTATTATTCATTCTCGTAACATCATCACCTGCCTAACCTATTCTATTCTATTCTACTAGCTATTTAGCCTCCATCAGTCCCTACCACTTGGTAAGACTGGTTATCAGACTTTTTGACTTCTGCCATGTCTAACGACTGTTATAGATTATTCATTCATGCAACATTTCCTACCTGTTATAATAATGGATTTGTTTTGAATAATTCTAACGACTTATTGATAAATAGAACTTGATGCTTTATCTTCAGATATTTCTCTGAATCATGAGAAAATGGTAAACGAATAGTTATCCCATTAGTACCTATCTGCTTCTGCTTAGATATTTTCTAATTTACTCTTTCTAATTGATACCTTTTATACTGTAAATTCTACCATATTATTGACAAAATAGTTAAGTTAGCACCATGTTTATAATTGAAATGTAAAGTTGAATACTAGGTCAGTCAGTATATAAACTTTATTTGTAGCAAATAGTAATTAGAACAAACAAAAGGTATGTGACAATTAGGAGACTATTTTCTTACCCTTGAAAGTTATGGTATCTCTAATCAGAGTAAGTCAATACCGCATTATCTATGTTTTTTTGTTGATACAAGCATTGCTAGGTAGACATTCAAAATATAACCTTTTATTAAACCATGTTTAATAAGTAAACATAATTTCGAGGCGACATTAACAAACGCTCGCCATAGTTCCGTACTACTGGCTCGTTTGAAACAACTTGAGTCCGAACGAAATAAAGTACGAACAACAGTCGTTATGAATTAAATGTACCCTTTGAAAATACACCTAGTAGGCTACTTAGCCCTGACACCCACTAAATAGGGTTTCATTAAGCCCAAATTAGGATAAGCTCGCAAAAGTAATTATAATATTTCACATCGTAATTCTACGGTCGGCGAGAGGCGTTGTTATGATCTGAGAGAAGGTAAAAACATAATAAATGGGACTATTAGAATATCTCCGACCACTAGGTCATTATAAGACTTGTTTTTCGCATAAACATTTTCACTTCTCGACTACTTTGTGGATGCAAGTAGGTAATGTTAGTCGATATTAAGCTAAAGGGAAAGCTTCTGCGAAGTTTTAGTGCTTATGTGTGAAGTTTGGCATGTCGCTTGGACTAGGTGTTTATCTACCCTTAAGTAGCACTACTGTGTCACTTTATTGCTTACTCTATCACGGACTACGCACGTATTAAAAGATTATATTAGAGGCTAAGAAACTTACAACCAGTACATTGAACTTACATAATTTTATTGATATAAAAATAATATTTTTGTAACAAAATTGGTAATAAAAACGAAGTAAAATGGTCGTTTATAATTTCAAAAACCGTACAGTTGCAAGTACCGTGTAAATGTGGTCTTATTAATTCTGCATCATTAGTGTGTACTCGAGTCAAGGGACGATTAAATTCGGGAATGGAGAAAATGAACGGGACATTTTTATCATTGGCATAAATTAAATGTAATCAGGTATTTAGAGCCTTTCCCCGTGGATACTGGTTTGGGGACCGTTGGTCGACCTGGGCACCCACCATTGATCTCATTGTTTGATACATCGCACTTTTGGGGAGCGTCGCTTGCGCAGCATCATTGATCAACCACTATACAGGTTGTGGTTTTCACAATCTCATGTAAATTATGATCTAGTAATCTACTGTAAACTATATGCAGGCTTTTTATGTCTTCTACTTTTCAATTAGTCCATTGAAATGTTACATTTTTTAGGCCTAACCTTGCGTTTTTTAGAGGACGCAATTTTATTTTTTTGATGTGTAGGGGGGGTCAGTGTAAAGCTAAAACCAAGTTTGTGGGGTCGCCACCCTTGTCCCCCGGCCGCCATCTTGAAAATAGGGGTTGAAATGGTTTTTACGATATATCTCTTAAACTATTAATTTAATAAAAAAAAATTGTTAGCATTTTTTGTTGCAAATTAAATTCTCTACAACTTTGGTCCAGAAACTTTTTGTCGTAGAACTATAAATAAAAAAGTTATAAGCGAAAATGTTCAGAACCTTCAGGCCCTACTACCTGTTATTTCGTAGCGTTTCTTTATATTTTCTGAGAACATTTACCATAGAAATGTAAATATTTTTTATACCATCAGAAAGTAGAGATTTCAACAAACAAAAAACCACCGACTTTTTTTTAAAAAATGATATTTTGACGCGAGAATTTTCGATTGAAAATGAGGGTGTTTTTTCGATATTAAGTCAAAATAAGGTTAAAAAATAATTATTTTAAATAAAATAAATTACAGTGTGTTTGGGACATAAAAAGGCAAGTTTTCACCAAATTTCGTGGAAAAAAAATAATTATTGTAAAAGATAAAAATTAAACTCCAAAAACTTGTTTTTTTGAATTTTTCACATAAATTTTGAGGTTATGTGAAAAAGTGTCATACAAAAGTTGTAGGTCTCTTTATTACCTACAATTTTGCCATTTAACTTTTTTTCATAGGACTTGTAGTTTTGCCGGAAATTGAGATAAACCATTTTTTTAACTTTATCCCCCCTCTCCCCCACTTCCCGACCTCAGATCGCCCGTAATTTATATTTCCTATCATTTTTATTATATTCTCCTCCTTTTCCAATGGGTTTCATCCTACTATTATTTTATTCACTTTATACCGTTTTTAGAGGCTAAAACCACTGGCCTATTACTTCGGAGCGCTGTAAAACCTTAGCTATTGACTTAATGAAAAATGTTTTACATAAAAGTTGTTCCTCGTAAAACGATCTACAAAAATGGTCTAATATCATTTTTTCGTAAAATGATAAAAAAAAGTTATATCGAAAAATATATTTTTTTTTCTGGAATTCTGAACATTTTCGCTTATAACTTTTTTATTTATAGTTTTATGACAAAAAGTTGCGGATCAAAGTTGTAGAGAATTTAATTTGCAACAAAAATGTCAAGATTTTTTTAAAATCGGGTAAACAGTTTAGGAGATATATCGTGAAAACCTTTTCAACCCCTATTTTCAAGATGGCGGCCGGGGGACAAGGGTGGCGACCCCACAAACTTGGTTTTAGCTTTACACTGACCGCCCCTACACATCAAAAAAATAAAATTGCGTCCTCTAAAAAACGCAACCCCAAATGTAACTTTTCAATGGACTAAATGGTTTTATTTAAAAGCTCACTGTTAATAAGTTCTATTAAGCTACATATAGCTAAACAAAATACATAGCGCAGATGACTTAGTAGTTCAATCAGCATTTAAAGAAACTAAAAAATGTCTTCCAGTTATTAAAGCGCATATTTAGTACTCCACAGTAAAAATGCAAGAAAGAATTTTGTCGTCGTTCGTACCAAATTCATTGCACCGCTCGTTTCATGATTTTGTTGCAAATGTACGAAAATAAAACAGAAACAGGAAAAAAATGCATTTGTTTACACCCTGTGGAGACTGCGGCGTGCGGGTGCGCGTGCGCATATAACCGCGGTGCAACGGCGACCGGCACACAATCACACGCCGGCCGCCCGCCGCAACACCGCAACTGTGAGTAGTCAGAATATGTAAAAACACACTTTGACAGATATTTACTAAGACTAAACTAAAATTTCAAAGCTTTTATTTTTAAATATTTTTTTAGTAATGCTTTTGCACGTGCAAAAATATTGATTTTACATTTAGGTTTGTTAAAAAAGTTTAAACGCAGGTTGTGTACGATTCCGATTGGCTTAGTCGCGGGTTCGATTCCCATATGGGACTATTTTTTTCTGAATCTGAGTGTTGTGCATGTGTAAGCTATCTTTGTTTACGCACCGACTAAACAGAAGAAAGATTTAAAAAAATCTTTTAATCACTATACGTGATTTTTAGTAATGAAACTTTTACCGGCACTTGAATAGTCAGAAATCCATCTTTTAATGTTTGAACAATTAAGTATCATATATTTGACAAATCGCATTTGAATATTCATGATACCTATCTCTTTCTTTTAAATTTGACTACCGTTTAGTGAAAGTGTTGACGGTTATGTTTGCTTTATGATAATTTTATTGACTTTCGATAATTCTAACAAGGTGCCTCTAAAACATACTAAACAAATTAGTGTTTGTTGTTAGAAGTTTATGTACAACTTTTAGTAATTCAAGTTTAGCGAAACAAATGGCAAAGCTAAAAAATACCATATCTCTTTTAAAAGAACCAGATCCCAGTGCAAAAAAGATTAGATCAGAGGTTTAACTATTCGTCCTTTTTAGATCTTTTTCTAGCTTGGGAGAGTCTCAATATGGAGACATCCAGTCAATACGGCAATAGAAAATCTATGGCTCCTATTTTTTTTATAAATTTAATTGGTTATTATTGTTTTGTTTTTCTTTTCTAATAATTGCTATTATTATTTTGATGGAACTGCCATGAAAACCAATTATTTCAATTATAGTAATTTCTAATTATTAGAACTAAAACAATGGGTATAGAACAGACATGTTATTGTATTATTACGACGTTAGTTTTTATCGTAAACATTTTCAGCCGGTTGCATCAAAAAATATGCTGTTACTTATACGTGAAACGGAAGAACTGTCAAAATGGAAGATAAAATTATTAAATTTATTATTAATTGGGCTATTATTTTATGTTTTTCGACTAAATATTTATGATAGATGTTTATTTAATTAATGTATATATGTATTGATATCATAAAAAAATATTAAAAGTATGCTAATTATTGAGATCATATTTGATCATATAAAAGTATAAGGTATAACCTATCACAAAATATGGTGATAAAAAATTTAGTGCAACCGGCTGTAAGTCTGTTGATTGAAATAAAATAAATAAACTCTGATATTCCTTATAAGAAAGCATACTACTAAAATATATTTATATCTACCACGTCTTCCTCTCTCCTACTATTTGCTGTGCCCATCAGGGTCCATAATTGTTACTATTTTTATATTAACACCTTATCTGTACATTATGGAACGCAATAAAGAATATGAATATGAAATATTTGCATAGCACGTTGAAAAGCCGGCTCAATATTGCGTGCGATATTAACTTATTAACAGTTCGTAACAACGTCACTTGCTAATTAATGTTCGTTTTTATTGTTATGCATATTGCTTGTTACTTTTCTTTAATTCGGAAGGGAAATAAGAATTTTGTTGTTGATGTAAAGTACTAGGGAATTTCATTTTAGAAGTAAACGCCTTTTACGTACTTTTCGTATTTCTTTTGTTGACGGTTTTGTTCGATCGCAAACATGATTGGTGTCTTGGGTTCGATCTCTGGTTCGGGTAGGTTAATTGGTATTTTCCATTAGGGAATTTTCACTGGTTGACCTGAGTTTATATTTGTACCCGGTTAATAAACGTAGGCACGCACACACGTCTTCTACCCCTTATGGGAATACAGGTTTTTACTACGGATTCGTTCGGAATATTTATTTGAATTTTTAACGTTTTGGTATCTAGAATGCACTAAATATATTTTAGTATGCCAAGATACCACTGCCAAGAAGATAAAAATTTGGTTGGTATACTTGAATATAAGATTAATCTAAATTATTTTAGTGAAATCGTAAATAAAAAGTTTACCTACCCGACGTCAAAAACGAATTTACGTAATTTCAGCACTTCATCAGAGGCAAAAGACGCGATATGTCATCTCTTCCACATGTGATAATATTGTTCGTTGCATAGGTTCGTTGTAGGTATGAATGTATATTTTTCATTCATTTTCATCAACATTCATGTTTATGATGTAAAAAAATTATAGTTCAACGTTTTTTCCATCGTTTGAAAATAAACACTCAATACCAGTTTTAGCATCTGGACTGATCTTTAATTTTAAATTATATATTTTTTTATTTAATTGTTGGATTAATTTTATGATTTTTTTTCAAAGTTCATCTAAACAACAGACATATGATTTAGGAAAATATGTGAGAAATGTATATAAAATAAAATGTGTATTTATTATGTAGGTTAGGTATTTCTCGTACCTACCTTTTTATTTCAGACGACTACTATTTTATTTTTGAAATGGTACTTAACTCTGCACAATCAAAACATTTCTTAAATGGACAAATGGACATAATTTAAAATCTGATTGTATCGAAATGTTTTATTCATAACGATAGATAGTTCGTAAAATTCTTTATTTTATTATACATATTTTCAAACTCATTAAAGTTCACCTCACGGTATCTAAACTCATTTGTACTCGGTATTCATGTAATATGTATTATGAAACTCACCATAATCGCACCTTAGCACACATGTCATGGGCTTAATCTTTCAATGGTAGCGCAGGAGTCGTAGATGGACAAAGGGTTTTCACTTTCGGCCGGTGACCTTAGCTTCAGGATAACGACATCAGGAGTGACCTCACCAGGTGTTTAGTATTCAGGGGGGGTGCCAGCGGTATCAATGCGCGCACTCGTCGTTTCGCGGTGCGTCGCTGACGGGCCGCACGCGGAATTGCGTTCAATATAACATGAAGCTATTGACATTACTAACGAATGTTTGCGGTAGAACGACCAGGAAAAGGGTTTATAAAACGTGCCCAAAATATTCGAGTGGACATTCTAAAGTGCACTAAAATATTGACTCTTTTAGTTTTTAAGTAGACAGATGTAATATTAGAATTCGAAATAAACAAACGCTTTAAACTGAGAGTGTAGTTTTGTAAATAAAATCAAATTGAATTTTTGAGTTTATTTTGAAACTGTGTGTATCATTAAATTCGTTGTATTTTAGACGATAATATATGTATTTTGAGAACCTTATGCAGTATGATCACGTGATAGCTTTGGCATTACTAATTTTAATTAAGTACCTATTTAAGACCAATCAGTACTACTCGCAATAACATGACATACGTCAATTATAATTATTTCATCCCAGGCCATTGTTATTGCAATTAAATTAAATGTCTAAAAAGTCTCATAAATTCCACAACAATGCCATAGATATGCGTTTTAGAAGGGCGATGGGACATTCCTGACATTTGGTAGTCAGGCCTTTGGCAGTTTATTACTTCTTAGTAATAGAGTGCCGCGCTTCAATGCGACTGCCAATCGAGTAACGTACTTAGTGATTATGGGAAGTGTATGGTTCCGCTATCCTTTTATTGTTATAGGCCTATGTGGACTTTGTACTCATATTGTTCTAACTTTTAAACAATAGCTCTTGTATACAGTTCGTTATAGTACCTACTAGGAGTATATTAATCTTCCTGTAGACTAGGTTCTATAGCTCTGAAAATGTTACTGAGATTATAGCGTGATAGTTTTTCTTTTGTAAAACAGTACCTAATTGGATAATAATTTCATCAAACGATTAATAAATGGAGTGTATTGTAAATATGTAGCTATTACGAGGCATTGCCCTTAAGCGAAGTAAATAAACATAGGTAACATGTCAACGCTTTGGCGAGTACCTCCTTTTGGAACACAAATTGTGGATTTTCCCCGAGTTTTACTTATACATTATTCAATATCTGTAGGCAAATGAATTTTATTCGTATTTTGTAAAATGTAAAACAAATCAACAACACACATAAATAAAAAACCTAGTAAGCAGTTTAAAGAATAGTGTTATTACGTTCATTTCTGGTTTATAGAAAAATATTTTTGTTATGCTTGGTTGTTTTATACTTTTACGCTTGAATTTTAGGTATCATTAGTAAGAATATATAAAAATGGTACCCTTTTCCTTTTTTTTAAATAAAAATGAACGTATTTTTCCTTTCCATTATATTTTTTCTTAACTTTTAAGCCATCTAAATACGTACATCTAATCAAAATCGAAACACTCGTCTTGTCACTGAGGCCCTCATTTTCGATTTGCATTGCTGATGGGCCCCAGGAGTTTGGCCAGATGTTTAACCGGTTCTTTATTGTTCCGAGAATCAGCACCGGTTCCCGATGTCACCAAGTTGTAATATTAATAATGTAGTTTGGGCTGCCTTAATATATTTAAACAGTGGTCCACGATTAGTCATTTTTCGAAAACAAGCTGTGAAATCAACAATGTTTCAAAAATGGAGTCTTCAAATGCACGAGTACCTACAACCCTACAGCTAAAAGTTCTGTAAGTTTTAATAGTTTTCATTTATTCGGAGCCACTGAGTGCTTTATCGTAAAATGCATGATCACAATAAAACGAAGTCGCGTCTGAATGTTTGTTTACTGTTTTATTAGGTTTATCTTAGTTTATGGCGGAATAGACGCCACGCATGTCAGCACGACGGGTTTTAATAGCATTAGATGAGATCGTAATATTCTACTCGACAACTACGCATTGTTGATGCATTGAATACTAATTTCACTAGAATTATTTTAATCAAGATATGTTTAATTTACATAGAATGTCAAGTGGGGAAGATGGGTAGCCAACATTGTTTATAAACATTTTGCGAAAGTATGCGAAGCGACATTTTACAACAAATACTTAAGACGAGGAACGAGAACGGGGATTCTCAAATAATATCAAGGCTGTACGCCTTTTAGTTTATTGCGACATAGCAAACGATAGAACCGATATTGTTAAGGAATGTCATTGTACAAGTACTTAATCTATACTAATATACTAATATTATAAAGAGGAAAGATTTGTTTGTTTGTTTGTAGTTTTATCTCAAAAACTACTGTACCGATTTTTAAAGTTCTTTCACCGTTAGAAAGCTACATCTTTACGAAGTGTGGCTTTATTTATTTCCAGAAATAATTAGGCATCCCTACTAAAACTTGAATAATGTAATCCAAAGTGTAGGTAAATAAAAATGTCCTCGGGGGCGAAGCCGCGGGCGGAAAGCTGGTACGTAATAAAGACACAAAATTGGAAACGTTTAAAAGAATATGCAATTTTTTATCGACAGTTACTGTCAATTATATCCTTTTTTTATTAATCTATTGTTTACATAATATGATCTCAGTTTCGGATCTCCATTAAAAGCCACTATGTTGTTATCAAGCGCATTAAGTGGAGCTCTTTGGCTATTGTTACAAACGATCAAACAAAGAACTTAAGCGACTGGGAAAAGCTATTTTCCGCTAAGCTATTAAAAGCTTTAGCTAGTCATTGTTTTACTTTTAATGGTTGAGAATGGTTGTAGGAAGTATATTTTGTTCGTGTTTGTTTTGATGTCTTAAACGTTGATTTCTTGATAGATTTAGATTAATTATTTAAATTGACTTTCTCTCTTTCTCCTGATGAATAATTTTCTAAAATTATTTTGCATCGTTCGTGAATTAATTTTAATTTATTATTCAAAAGTTTATTATCAGGTTTAAAAACACAGACCTTTTGCTGCATAGCAGTAAATATTACATAGTTTGCAAGGTGTCTTGTTTGTTATAATAATTACTAACACATAATACATGAACAAACACCTTATTATCTCAATTTGTTCACCCTTGAAATAGCTGTTTTTCTTACACACCAGTATTCTATTAAAATTATTTATTCATGTATTTAATTCCACTTTTACTTTATAGACTAGGCGCTAAAGTGATAGTTGACAGAAAAACTTAGATACGTTTAACACGATAGTTGAGGCAATCTATTGTGAATGGTTAAGTAGGTATTTGAGGAAGCCTAGTTTATCACAAAGAGAAGTGCAGGTCAGTGGGTGAGTTGGTGACACATCTGGAGCGCCGGTCCCGTTACTGCGACGCTTGTACCGCAAATCTGCGCGTGAGCAGCTCTCGAGTAATAATCTTGTTTATGAGCTATTATTATTGACGAAGCAAATTACAGAGTTGTTTTTTCATTGGTGGTTTAATGCATCATGTTTTTTTTTGTTTATGGAAAGAACTTTTGTTGATTAAAAAGTATGTTTTTATTTTGTTTTATAATGAAGAAAAACGTGTCGAACTCGTCTAAGTGCTTTATTTAAGTATAGGACAGTGAATTATAAAAGTTGTAAAAAGAAAACGGCAAAATATGTCTTAACCAGTTTTCCTTTGCATGTAGATAGGTTCCTACACATGATACGTAAGTACCATATAATAAAACGTTAAGTGTTGACTACTTAAATTTTGTTATCTAATTCAATCTATCATTAAATCGACTGTATGCATTGAAGAATCACCGCGAATTGTTTTTCGCATCCACATGAATCATAGCGTTTGTGTGAAATATTGCCTATATTTCATTAGAATTGGTTTATCGTCATCAGCCTACTTAATATTTACGAGAGACATAGACCCCATACTTTACGTACATATAAACAAATATATATCTTCCCTCTTTAAAAATATTGAGTAGAAAAATAAACCTTGGAATGTGGAACCAATGACGGGTAGGCGTATCCGTTATATACTATACAGTTGCACCCTGTCGCATAAGTAGTCACCATGGGAAATGCGTAACTGTACTGACTAATCACGAAGCAATTAAGCTGCGAAGCTGGATCATTATTTTCATTTCTAGATATATAATGAGTAAGATAAGAAAACTTGTTTCAAAGTCCAGGTTATAAGATGAGAAAACCTGTATTAAGCGTCGTTTTATAATCTCTAGTAATATGGACTGTTTATAAATTATTTATCAGTGCATCATTAGTGTAATTTCAACTGGAATATCCGCATGTCTTTAAAGACTATGCGAGAAAAAAGGAGTTTTTCTTAGAATCTTTCTACTAGTCCTTCGTTCGTCAGGATAATCTTATTTGTTCAATTCAAATCGGTTTTGTAGTTCGCGAAAATATTTTCAAAGAGATTCTTGTCGCGTACCTAGATAGGTACGCTATCCAACGCGGCAATGCAGCCAGCCTCTTGGGTACGCTCCCAGTTGACCGCGATGAGGAGGAATTTTTTTACGCCCTGTATTTATTAGTAGTTTTCCATATTTGTTTTTTTTTTAAGCTATTGTAAGTTTTATTATTAATATCTAAAATATTTAATTATTATATGTATTTCCGGTACGTCATATTAGTAAAATTATATTTTGATTAACGCGGATAGTACAGTGCTTAAGCAGTATTGAAAAAATAAGTTGTAGTAGTTGTTTTATTTGTGAGATATTTATGTCTGTCTGTGAAATGCAAGGAGCTTTTTAATTAAATGTTTGTTTTTGTATCATAATTATGGTGTTTCCTTTGCAACAGGTTCAAAATGAGAGTGATACTAGCGACGTTGGCCGTCCTGGCGGTCGCAACGACTGCAATTGAAGGTAAGAACTTAGATATTTAAAGAAGTGTACGTGAATATAGTAATACCACAGAATTCTCGCCCGAACATAATATAAAATGGATGACGAAACTTTTCCCTGCGGTTTCGGTGCCGACACTTTATCCTGAAACTAGACTCTGAACTTTTTTCAGGATATAGTATCTATAGAGAGGTTTTGCCTACCAATTAGGGGATACATACCCCCCTCTGATTGTATTAAAATTATTAACAGGATAGGATTAACAAATATAAAATAAAAAAAATACTTTATTTTATAAAATAAAGTTAATCGTTTATCCACACGCTTCAAGGTCACTTATCTGACACTAAAGCTTATCATTGGCAGTTTCAGTCGGCCGATGGATTAACGGGGTCCTCATAACAAAGGGTTAGACGACATAAATCAATCTCCCGTTTAACTGGCGACTAAGTTGGGGCTTAACCCCGCTTATCTCATGTTGCAACTGTTATACAAACTTACTGTATTGATAGTCTAGTAGTTTGTGTTGGTACTACAGTTTTAAAATCAAATAGGAAAAGACAGATATGTGTTGCTGGGGAGTTTGTTGCGCCACTTTTTCTCTCCAGCAAAAACACGCAAACGTTTTGGGACAGTCTTTTGTAAATTGGATGCTGATTTTGAATAAATATTTTTAAATTTTGAATATTGAAAAGGAAGGCTTACTTCCTAATAATCATTTGACAAATGGAGTCGTTGCTGTTTATTATGTTTTTAATCTTTTAATGTTTATACGATACTTATTAATTGCTAATTTGTGAGCCTTCAGCTGAGATAAATCGTATTCGCGAACCCATATTTACAGCTAGGGACTTTTCGGTTCTGTTATTTCAAATACGTTTGCTTCTTTCTTTCATCTTTAAAGCAATGACATTTCTCTGAATGCTTATTCAGTTATATTAATATTGCTAATACTAATACTTTTAGTAGATAATGATTTAAGAAGTGGTTACCATATTTTGTGTCGTCAGCCTCTTGGATTCTTCTAAAAAGTTTTTTGTTGTCTACAGCGGACAGCAAAGCGCGCATAGTATGCTACTTCAGCAACTGGGCGGTGTACCGGCCAGGTGTGGGCCGCTACGGCATCGAGGATATCCCCGTGGACCTCTGCACACACATCATTTACTCGTTCATCGGCGTCACTGAGAAATCCAACGAAGTCCTCATCATTGATCCTGAGGTAAGGAACTACGTTATTAAGTACTTATAGTTTCTAGCAGGTATATACTTTCGATATTATGATACGAAGTTTATTTTTATAAACAGAGTAATAGGTAGGTACTATTGTCATTAGTACAAAAATATCATCATCCTCCTGTTCTTATTTCGGCCTATTTGAGGTCAGCGCAGCATGTCTATTTCATGTTTTTTACAAATTTCGAGATAGTTGCAGTCTGTGGTAACGACCAAAATGATTCTTCGTTTTTATTCGCCATATTTTATGATCTACTAGTACGTTATTCTCTTTATCATTTCATTAACAAGAAATATTTATTCTACAGTTGGACGTAGACAAGAACGGTTTCAGAAACTTCACAGCTCTTCGGAAGACTCACCCTAATGTCAAGTTCACCGTGGCTGTGGGTGGATGGGCCGAGGGTGGGTCCAAATACTCGCACATGGTTGGACAGAAACAAACCCGTATGGCCTTCGTCAGGAGTGTTGTTGGTGCGTACCCTTCCTTTGTTCATAAGTTTGACGACATATTGCGAACCTACCGACTGAATCGTTGATAATGAAGCCAATATTCTTGGCATTGCTGTCTCATCATATTCGTCATGAGCATGAGTATTGTTAATCAGCATTACGCACATTCACGTATGAACTCGGGAAAAGCTATTTGTTCGGGGAAACGATAGGCTCTCCACAAAACAAGGACGTTTGGCAAATAAAATACATCAAGTGTGACTCACGATCTAGTCGTAACTTATGCACTGCTACGGAATATATTTCCTCATACGATGCGAAGATTCTTTATTTTATTGTTAACATAGTTTCTTGGGAGACTCCCGCAACGAAAATAAAGGAAAATACAAAAGGGAGGAATTTGTTTGTAGAGTGGATATTTCTCAGTAGATACTACGAGAATTGCAGTGTGCGCGACAGCTAACAGTATTAGGAAATACTTTTATTTGCAAATATTCCTTGAGAAACTCCAGTACTTGTTGCGTAGAATAAGTACGGTAAGAAAAAAATATAAACATCGTTTTCGATTGACAAATTACTGCGTAACAGCAAGAAACGATAATCTTGAACCAATTATTGTATTGCCGATAAGCTTACAAAACGATTAGAACACTTTGTTTATCTTGTTCATCTTACATTTACTAAGATTGTTTTATTTTATTATAAAACAGAGACGCAAATTGTGTCAAGGGACTTGGTATTCAATCTATTTTTCAATTTACGCGTTACATCTTCTACAGTAAGTAAACAAAATAAAATATCAATATTCTCGAATGTCGAGTGTGTAAATATCATGATTCGACAACATATCATATCTTGACGGCCCTGAAAAAGGTTTTTCTAACTTCGAACATAAATCTATCTCTGTCTTTTCATAATACTTGTATTAAGTTATGCCCTTTCGTCTAGACATCATAGTTTCATCGCTTTGACTCCTTGATTAGTTTAGTGAGAGTTTCTAGCGGTTATCTGTAAACCGCAGAACATCTTATAGGAATTAAAATCCCTAAAATCCCTTGTTGAGAGTATCTTGTTAAACCGTATCAAAATGAAAGATTAGTCTTACTTCGGACGGTGAAATGAAGCTTAACTCGAGAGGAGGAGATTAAAAACCTGCAGTACTTTAAAAATACGCGTATTTTTCTTTCGTAGACTTCCTGAAGAAGTATGACTTCGACGGTTTGGATCTGGACTGGGAGTACCCCGGCGCGGCTGACCGTGGTGGTTCCTTCTCCGACAAGGACAGGTTCCTCTACCTTGTGCAGGAGCTAAGGAGAGCCTTCATCAGAGAAAAGAGGGGTTGGGAACTGACTGCTGCTGTGCCTCTCGCCAACTTCAGACTGATGGAAGGGTACCACGTCCCGGATCTTTGCCAGTAAGTGTTGATTAAAAGATAACACCTGCAAACTGTACAAAAATAAGTCGGACTTAAGGTAGTCTCTTGTTTTCTCAAGTGTATTTAATTATTCTGCAACAACAAAATTCATATTAAAGCTGCCAAACTATGTTTCTTAAGCTATTAACTTCATATTTTGTGACGACGAAAAACTTGAAACAGTTTAATAGTTTGAAACACTTTTATCGCTCCAAAGTTACTGAGCGCAACATAAATAAGAGCAGAAGGAAGGCTAAAAAGAAAACAAACATTGTTCTGAAGTACTTTATAAACTAAAACTTGTAGTTGAGAGTGCTAAGATTTACGTGTGTTACAGGGAGCTGGATGCTATTCACGTGATGTCGTACGACCTGCGAGGGAACTGGGCTGGGTTCGCTGATGTGCACTCGCCTTTATATAAACGTCCCCATGACCAGTGGGCTTATGAGAAACTTAATGTGGTGAGTATAGCCTTAATAAAGATATTTTTGTACGTAACTTAGCACTGAACACAAGAAAGACTTACTCGTAAATTACAGCCTTTGGTATGGAACATGATCATTGGACTAAACCATATTATGGCGAAAGTATTTTTGTGGGTATTCTAGATAATGTGCGTGACAATTTATGTTTGATCGAAAACTAAATCAATTTTAATTACCCATGTTTTAGAACGATGGCTTGGCGCTCTGGGAAGAGAAGGGTTGTCCCAGTAACAAACTGGTAGTCGGCATTCCGTTCTACGGTCGTTCATTCACTCTATCAGCCGGCAACAATAACTACGGTCTCGGCACCTACATCAACAAGGAGGCTGGAGGTGGCGACCCCGCGCCATACACCAACGCTACTGGATTCTGGGCTTACTATGAGGTAACTTAGCCTGCCATGCCTTTTTGAGTTTTTAAGATCAGTCGGATATCTTTGATTTCTTCATTTATGGTGTTCAAAATATTATTATACTGCATTCTTATAACATTTTTTTTATCAAAAAAGTTCAAATAATATATTTTATTATTCGTACCTTTTAGATCTGTACCGAAGTCGACAAAGACGGCTCAGGCTGGACCAAGAAGTGGGATGACCACGGCAAATGCCCCTACGCGTACAAGGGAACCCAGTGGGTAGGTTACGAGGACCCTCGCAGTGTGGAGATCAAGATGAACTGGATCAAGGAGAAGGGCTACCTCGGCGCTATGACTTGGGCCATTGACATGGATGACTTCAAAGGACTTTGTGGAGATGAGAATCCTTTGATCAAGCTTCTGCATAAGCATATGAGCACATATACCGTACCTCCACCTCGTTCCGGAAATACTACACCTACGGTAAGTGATAGTAATAACATATTGGTATAAGATATTGGTTAGGTATTGAAAACTAAATCACTTATGCATGACTCATGTGTGATGTTATATATAATTGTGGAAGATTCACAAGAGATAGTCATAACATAGGTACGTTGAAAATTTATAACAAAAGATTTGCAAACAATTCTACATAATGAATTACGATTTTTATCCCTTCGCTTTATTTCCAAAATACGACCATAAATATAGTTGGCTAATAAACTTTCCTAACGTTTGAACGAAGTAGACACGCGCGATTAATCGCAACAGAAACAAATGGATGGACCATTACTCATATTGATATAAATCTTAGCCTGAATGGGCGCGCCCGCCGTCAACGCCGTCCGACCCGGCCGAGGGAGAGCCGATCGTCACGACCGCGAAGCCGACCACTACTAAGGCAAGCACGGCCAAGCCTACAACGACGGCCAAGCCATCGACGACGGCCAAGCCGACCACAACGAAGGCGCCTCAAGTCGTCCAAATTGAGGATGATGAGAACGATATCGCTGTGAGACCTGAACCTCCGAAGGTACCTGAGACCCCAGTGATACCTGAGGTCCCTGAAGCTGCTGAACCACCAACTGTAAGACATTACTGTTAACAAATATTAATGTTTTATATTTTGAGCTCGAAGTTAATAAAATATAATGTATTTTGCAGGAAAATGAAATTGATAACCACGACGTTTGCAATTCTGAGGACGATTATGTGCCCGACAAGAAAAAGTGCAATAAGGTATAGTTGGTCTCTTTCTGGTTGAATGCAGTTTTATCTAACTTAGACGTCGCTCTCCGCGCTGATATAAATGATCTAAATAATATCTCTATAACAATCTTATAACATTTTTTTCTCTACTGCTTACTAAACAATTAGATATTTCCGTTTTTACTTTCTTCCTCAACCGGCGAATAAATGTTGATTTAGTTTCTATATTTTTACAGTACTGGCGATGCGTCAACGGAGAAGGAATGCAATTCACCTGTCAATCCGGCACAGTGTTCAACGTCAAGCTGAACGTTTGCGACTGGCCCGACAACGCTGATCGTGATAACTGCGAGCCCTAAACTAGTTGTGCATGAACAGGACGCTTTAGTGGTCATTGCAGAGATACCGTTTGATTGAAATCGCATTCGCCTTGCAAGACAGCCGATAAATTATGTTGCTCCATTGCGGGTTGCATCTCAGTTCAATCTGGCGTCGACCGAGAATTGGTATGCACGGAGAAACGAGGCAGCTAATGTAGTAGCAATTAGCAAATGAGGGTTTGACTAGAGACTAACCTCCACATTATACTCAAAAACATCTTGAATTCTACATTTGGTCACAAAACTTCATCAGTAAAATCTAGATTTATTCGCTTTAATTAAATTCAATATTATTCTCCTGGAAGGTCTCCTAAGTCGCCTTTATGTGGTCTAGTTGCTCTGTGGCTTGATTTTGATAAACTGGTATCTTTCCTTCACGCAATGAATCATAATAATGGTCGTATTTACGAAGTTTTAGGTTACTGAACAATATTGTCGTATTTTGTTATGTCGCAACATAATACGCCAATGTTTTCTTGTGTCACTATAATATAGTTGGGTAGGCTTATTGTGATGTTTAGGATGATAATTATTTACTTATGTAAATAGTGCGTTTCTTACATAAAAACTGATGCGTTTTATTGGGAATATGATAAAAACACAAATGTCCCACATGAAGCATGATTTGGTAAGACATCGGGATTAAAAGAAACATTGAGATTATTAGTATAGCACTGCCTTAAATTGTGTACAAGACTGCATCGACTAGATTTAATTATAAAATAAGAATCGTATTATTATGTTCAGCGCTTAATCCATATCTTTGTGTTTCTATCTTTTAAAATAACAAACAACAAGAAAGTTTTGAATTACTTGTGAAAGCATGGACATTTTTATTTGCTCATTCTAGTTTGTTAAGAACTGTTGCAGTTTCCGCCGATAACTCTATTCAGCAACTGTTATAAAGTTATGGCAGAAAATTGTGTTTATTTTATAAATTTTGTTTCGACTCGAAGCCAATTAGACTGGTCCCGGCTTGAGGGGATTTAAATGAATTTCCCTAGCACTTGTCGCGGGTGGTCGCTTGCTTAAACATTCTCAGCTTAATTTATTTATTTTATTAATTTTAAGACAATAAATTATGGTAAAAATCTGCGTGAGTTTTTGTTGTTTACCCTTAAGAGTCTGGTGTTTAAAATAATGGATTAAATTAGACTGTCTGCATTAGCATAATTGTGAGTTCTGTGGTATGAAATTAAAATGATGAATAAAGTTGCAAGACAAACGAGCTTTATGACATACGTTTCCCGCGGTTTTACCCGCGTCCTGTTGGAACTGCTTTACGCATTTTTTTAGCCTTTATATTTAGGCTATAATTGTCTCCAATTTAGCAGTGTTACTAGAAAAAGCGTAACAAATAAACAAACTCACATTCGCATTTATAATATTACTTAGGACGGGACTTCGTAAATGCATGCATATTTCAACATTGATAACCCCTTACAGAATGCAGACTGCAGACATAGTTAGCATTCAAGTTACCTTTTGTCGTGAATAAATTGAAAAATAGAATAGTTAGTCAGTGGGTTGATAGCTGGCACTGACTGCCCAGGACATTGGACAGACGTCCAACGATCGCCAATTTTACTCGGTTCCGTTGACAACCCTAAAAGTGCAAGTGTGTCCGGACTTGCGTATCGAGTTTTTTTGTACCTACTCCAAAAGGAAAATGATACCTACGCAAAATATAACAGATATTTGTACAGACAGACTGATAGTCAGACGAGGTTTCTATTTTACCATTAATCTATTGTGTAATAAAATCTTTTCTTCAGCCTCATTATGAAACTTAATTTAGGCTAATGTGTAATTTAGCCGGCTAAAGATGAATTATTTAACGCAGATAACCATTATGGCCAACATTTAGAGCCTCTTCTAAATCAAGTTTAATTTCATACTTCTAGTTGTGTCATATACAGGGTTATTGGTAATACGTATGTTTAGGGATATAGGGAAGGTCATTAAAATTTGTTGATAAAATGACCCAAAACTAAGATAAATTATTAAAATTGAATTATTTGTTCATAGTGTGAGATAAAAAAAAATTAGCGATCTAAATGGTGATTGATTTAGGAGCCCGTGTTTCGAGGGCAGATCAATCATGATAAATTTTTTACTTCCGCCCTACCTGTAACCAATGCTGCCCTACCTCAAATTCGACTCTAGCTACAGCCCCGCCCCGATGACCCCTGATGAGGTATCATTGGGTTAATAAAACAACACTTCTTTTTGTACGTTACCTAATATCTGCCCCCTGAACGGATTGCCGCTGTATCAATAATAACCTTGTATATTGACTTACTTGTGGAGATTTTTTGTAGAATTATAACAAAGTTTGTTTCCGGCTACAGTTTTTTTGTGTCCATTTGAAACAACCATATTGAAATTCAAAGCGAACACACATAAATATCCAAAACCGATAACTATTTCTCTATGATAAACTGATTCGGAATCACTTCCTCAACACAAAATAACGTTGTACTGTATCATGTTGCTTGTCGCCATGCATCAGGCGCTTTTTATCACAAGGAAAACGTGTTTCGAATAAAAGTCATCTATGTTTAGTGGTTAAATCACGTGAAATCGTATTTTTTTTCAATTGGTAACCACGTTTTTTATTTCTATGGATATATCCCCGTTTTGGAGATGCTAAGAATATTTTTATTGGAGTAATAATAATAACTGGTGGATGAGGATTTTTCTTAAGCACGCTTCATGTATTTTTTGGGTAAATTTACCCACAGTTTCTATTTAATAATTATTAATTTTATTTTTTAATAAAATGCTTCAGCTAAAATATAAGTTGCCTACTCCTAAAAAACATCAGCCATCCTTGCCAAACTTATAAATCTTAAAGTAACTTTGTCTGTCTATACGTACGCATTCACGAGAAAACGGCTGAACCGATTGAGAACCTGGGGCTTGGATAGAATAGTTTTTACCCGTGTGTGTGAAGTAGGTCCCTCAGGATGCGAGTGAAACCGCGAGACATACCTAATTTTCGCATAAAACTCCCAACAAAACCGTTCCAGTTCCAGCCGAAGCAAATGAATAAAGAGACTGAAAAACAGGTTTTTTTTTCTTATGTATGTAGCTATTACTGTGTAGGTAAATATCTATCTATATACCTATTCTGAAAACTAAAGCATGCAATGCGTGTATGAAGTTAATTTGAATTTGGTGGTGCCACGCCGACATTTTACGCTTAGCATGATAAATGACTGCCAAATATTTTTGTTTAATTTGCCGAAACTATTAATTACTCCATTCAAAGTTGTGACTCCGTCGGCAGAATCTGTGCCGAGCAGCCAATTATAATAAGTAAATGAATTCGTTTAATCAACGTTATTTTCGTTCCCATTTGAATATAGGTCCTCCGCAATCGTCTTGGCTGAACTTCTTTCTCCTCTGAACAATTTAATAAAACACTTAAACAGGTTGGTAAAATTATAAATTTTACAACATTATTTATGTTATAGAATAGGTACTTTTATATAAAAAGAGTAAAGTTCTTAATTCAAAAAAGATAAAAAATATAGACCTGGCTAATTGTAACTAACATAATATTTAAATAGCAAAGCAAATTATATCTTATTTAAATTCTTCCATTTTATTTGTTATTCCTTGTTTCACAGTTAAATAAAATTTTATCATCCTCCCGTGGGATGCATTAATGAGTATTTTTACCTGACCTTTCTTGTATGTTGAAAAAAATCGCAGACCTTTCTTG
The DNA here is from genome assembly GCA_963891755.1 of Pyrrhia umbra. Lineage (NCBI taxonomy): Eukaryota > Metazoa > Arthropoda > Insecta > Lepidoptera > Noctuidae > Pyrrhia > Pyrrhia umbra. Next base: position 6,454,834 of record OY982937.1, on the reverse strand, counting down.
TATGCCTAATGAATTTATTATAATAATAATAAAAAACGTAGGCGGCAGAAAGGAAAGGTGATTTTTATGATATTTTACGAAAGTAAGAGTTCCTAAGTGGCTCTCTAATAATAACCAAGTAATTATAAGATTGGATTTTGAGACTTTGTGCATTTAGATGCTTGCTAATAAATCACAATGCCTTTAATCGGTATACGGGTTAAGGATAGTATGTAAGTTAAGTCACGCCAGTTATTTATTATGATTGTCTTATTCTCTTAAATATGATACAATCTAAGACTGATATTGTAATTAATTTACAAAAGTCTAGTCAAAGGCTAGGCTAGGCATGTTATCATCATCCTAGACAAACACGCAATTACTTTGCCAATAAAATTGTAAGAATCAAATATTTAATAATTTAGGTACTGGATTTTTTGAAGAAGTATGATTGACAGTTACATGACTGTATAATTTCCAATATCAAAGGGAACAGTATAGTTATCGTAATTTGATTTATGTTTTAGAATCGCTAAGCGTTTTTTTTTTCAAATTATTTTTGCCCGGTTTTTGAGGTATTTTGCCTGTAGTTTATCAATTCATTATCGCAAGAAAATGCATACCATTATTGAATAGATAAACCACAGAGAAAAGTGCCTCAGAAACCGGGCATAAATAAATGACTTTTCAAATTGTTCCAAATATGAAGTAAATTAAAATTCTCATACAAACCGTAATAAAAATGTAAACTAAAACGCAAAGAACAAGTTTTCGCAACTCCTGCACACTCAGGTGTGTTTAAAACAACGAAACGATAGATGTCTGCCACGCGATTACATCTCCAAACACTCCCAAGCTTCAAAGTTCTCAGCAGCGTGTAAGCGAACCAAGTTTAACAGTTCGTTAAGCATTAATTAAATCGTTACAAAGGGTTGCGTTTCGTTATTTAACGTTATTATAACCTTTGGCCAGTTAATTATGTTAATATTATGAAGCTTTAGTGTTATCAGGATAAATGGCGCGATTGGAGTTTTATAGTAAAGTACGTAGGTACCTACGTGGGCCGTATGGTGACTATGATTATAATTTGCTCTTTATGTTTTTATCATGATGTTATTATTGTTGAATGCCAACGGCTGTTTCTAGTATCTTCCTACGTACTTTATAAAACATGTTTGATATTAATCAAAACTCATGTTAACATTGTTTATAATTTATGTATTCTCTTTGCTTAATATAGATAGACCTATTAAAAACACAGTTTTTATTTTATTTAAAATATATTATTTATCACATTAGCGCGTGGCCATTGTCATAAAAAACTGGTAAACTTTAAAATATTAAAAAAATAATGTTATTAATAATATAATTTGCCACCTTTTGCTTGTAGGAAAATTAATATTAAAATTATCTACATAAAAAAAACATAAATTTGGGCTCGTCCGGGATTTGAACCCGGGACCTCTCGCACCCTAAGCGAAAATCATACCCCTAGACCAACGAGCCGCTTGAGAAACTCGTTGAAATAGTGTTTCAAATTACGTATAAAGATTAATTTAAAAAGAGAAAGGTAAAGTTCTGCCCACACATTTTTTTTAAACTGGGACGGTAGAAATACTCACGCGGCGCGTGAACGAGTGAAATATTTACCATATCTTAATATACTATCTTATGATACCTATTACAAGCCATTTATATACTACTACATTATATAATTGGAGTTTTATTTTAATTTAATAACACATTTTTTCGGGTGGCTTTTAAACATTTGATTGACTATTAACGACTACATATGAAAACTAGATAGGTTCTAAAACGCCACAATTATTATTATCCTTACAGGAAAAAACCGATGTTATAACCACATTGGCAGTCTTATTAAAATTAAACAAATAGGTAAGTACCTACTTTAATATCATTTGGATTCATTCTGTTATTAAATCATGCATGATGACGTCACACCACGTGCGGTTTTCGTTCCCCATAAGTCACTTTCTGTTTTGTGTCACCAAAGATTTAGGTACAAAGTAACTTAGTATGTTTGTCATGCGTATTAAATATAATCATAATTACCTATTACTTACTTACTTAGAACCTAACTTACCGAATGGGCATATAATTTAATATTTATTAAACATCTCATGTAGGTCGTAATTTTAATTGGAAAGTACTATGAAGTTTCACAGAGGTCTGTCAAAGGCTCATCGACCGGACTCTATCAAGCACCAATTAATATTCATTGAATATTTGAAAAAGGAATAGAACCTTTAGCATGTTTGTGAGGTTTATTTCTTTACAATTTTACCAATAAAAGTAGGTTATTTATTAAAGGGAGTAATATGAGGTTGAAATTCGGAACGTTAACAGGTCAGTCGCTTCAGTTATGTAATTTTATTCTTTATGACAAAGAATTAAGGTTCATAACTCTCTGTAATTGAAATAGTATGTTCTTATCAGCCTTGTCAATGAGTGTTATAAGCATCTGATAGTAGAACGAAATGTTGGCTACGTGTTATTTTTAGTGTTATCTAAATGTTTGGACAATGTTGATTATCCAGAATATCCATACAGATATTTGATATTTAATCCACAGAAAGATTTTGTTAGAATAAGTCTGTTACTAGGTAAGCATAGTAAATATATAATCAAATATAGGTTAGGCAGACCTGTTTAGTAAATCTACATTTCGTTAGTTGTTTACATGTAAATGAGATGAGTTTATTGCATATAAACTGGACAAATCGGACTGCAACTTGAAAAAAACCTAATTGGAAAACACAATAATCTTTTACCCGATCTGGGAATCGAACCTAGGACACCATGCTCAGCTGTAGCGCTTCCTACCAATACACCAACGACGCAGTCAAAACTCGAAATCATTTTTAGGTTTCCGTAGTCCGACAAGGAACCCTTATAGTTTCGCTCTGTCCGTCTGTCTGTCTGTCCGCGGCATAGCTCCGTGCTTTTTGTTATTAGAAAGCTGAAATTTGGTATGAATATGTATATTGATCACGCCGAGAAAGTGGTAAAATAAAATTTTGAAAAATATTTTTTTTTAGGGTAGCTCCCAAACATGGAAAGTAGGGATGAATATTTTTTTTCTCGGGTACCCCTTTGTGTGGGGTATCGTTAGATAGGTCTTTCAAAAATATTATGGGTGTGTGAAGATCATTTTTCGGTAAAGCGAGCCATTTGCGAGATATCTAGATTTTAAGTGAAATTTTTTGATCGATACGAGTTACCCCCCCTCTAACTTTTGAATGGCTGTACCTAGAAATGTGAAAAAATTCACAGACGTAGCACATGTAATGAACTTACAAGGAAAACTATCACGGCTAAGTAGGCTTAACCGGTTACAGAGTTATAGTTGACTAACTGAGATGTACTACGGAACCCTACTGCGCGTGGCCCGACACGCACTTGGCCGGTTTTTTCTTTTTTTTCTAAGAAAGATACTTGAGAGGCAGTTGGCATACGGTTCAGCTGATGTTAAGCGGTTCCTCAGCTTATTACATCTTCAATAACACGTTGGTCACGTCCGACCAGCGCGCCGCGTCATTGCTTTGTGCCCGTCACTCAGATGCGTAGTTGACAGTGTCATGTGTGTGTCTGTAATTGCCCCGACATTTGTATCATACAAAAAAAATAGTCCAAAAAAAAGAAAAAAATAACTACGTATGCTGGTGAAATGTGTTTGTTAGAATGAAGGGGATAACCGTTCCAAAAAAAAAAATCGTGAGTTAAAAGCTGAACAATATTCGGATTTGATGTCGGTTTTCCGAATAAAACGCGTTTGGCGGTCGTAGTTCTATAATAAATAATTTATTGTTTATATAATCATTTTTATTATTTTTTATCTTACTTATCGACTATCGGCCAGTTTCTATATCCCATCAATCAGTAAATTTCCTTACTAGAGATAGAATTTTGACATAAGGTTCATAGAAATAATGTCAAAAATCTATCTCTAGTAAGGAAATCTACGGATTGATGGGATATAGAAACTGGCCGTATATGAAACGATCGTTGTGGCGATATTGGATCGCGGGTTTTCCAGCAGAGATAATTTTTTAGCAAGAGAATCTTTTTTTATGACAAAAATAGAATAAGAAAAATGTCTAAAAAAACATTACATAATTATATTGGTATTTCACATTGGAATTCAGAACGAACGCTGTTAATAAAAAGACAATAATTTGAATTTGGAAATGTCAATTACAAATTATTGCTGGTATAAAAAATCGGCATTATTAGCAAGGACCTACCTTCAGTAAACTTGGTACTATTTCCATGTATGTAATGGAACCCATGACTATGTGGAACTACTGAAGTCTTTGTTTCCAACTGAAATAGCCTGAATCATGGCTAAAGTTAGTGGTACAGTCACGCCGTCAATGTAGTCTATAGCTTGAGTGAAATGTGACGTCAACACAATAGCGTAGACGATTTGTCATCCCGTAAGTTCAGGGAAAATATTACACAAAGCCTTAACGCTTGAAAGTAAAAATATGATTAAACTGTACAACTGTAAGCCTGACGCTCACTACCATCATCGTCATCGGTAGCTCAAAAAAAGCAAAAATAGTACCTAAGTTATGTATCTTTATTAATATAAAAAAACAGTATAAAAGTGTTATAAATAACACCAAAATTTTGAAGTACCTACTCGAAGAATTTAGTTTACAGTTGGCACGCTACAGAAGAAAAAGTGATACGTCACAAAGGACCCCCACATCTGTAACTTTACAATTACACAATGTTATGTTACATAAAAAAAAAACCGAGTTATTTTTTCGGAGTCGAATAGAAACAAAAGAATGTCTCCTTTTTCTACAAAACATTTTATGATTTTTTTTATTATCGTCACCAAGTTCTAGAGACGATTATGCCAATGTTATTTTTAGAAACTAATTAATGGTTGTCTTGGAATACCTATTCCTATACCTAGTAAGAGGCGCCGTTATGAAATACGCAACAGGTAATGTTGAATAAATTATCATACCAATGATAAACAATGTTATTAGAATAATTCAAATATAAGTACAACAGATTCTAGGATATTTATTTTGGTTAACAATAGGTAGCCTACAGTTTCTTTTTAAGTAGTGATAAACCAAATAGTTTATCTTAGGTTATCAGATCCTACGTATAAGTAAAATCCACAGATTGTTTGGGCCTTTGCTCTCGAAAAGGAGAATTCTCTAAATTGAAAATCTGCTTACGAATGTATTTTGGTTTCATGAAATTAAATTCGCATTGATTCTTTAGAAACACATAATAATACTCCTGTCTATAATTATTATCTAATGATTTTAAACGGTTTTCAGAACTACGTTGTAAAGTGCAAATGTTATGTGAATCCGCGCATCGTGCCGCGCACAAGCGAAGCGGGCTAGCTCCCGCTCCGACCGCTAGTAGCTTCGAGGAAAGCGCGGGTGCTGTCCCCACGCTACCGTTTGCCGCCACTGCCGAGCTTTCCCGCGAAAAACTTATCATAGACTATAACATGCATTAAAAATATCCAGGTGGTATAAAAACTCATTTTAAAAATGCATACTGGCTGAGTACATTTTTTTTTAAGTTCTGAGAAAAGTTCGCAAGTATGGGGTGAATATTATTAGTGGTAACTAAAAATAATTCTGTAATATCGATGTAAAGTATAATGTGAGAATAAAAAAGATGATATTTGTTTTAAAAGTTTTTGTGTCACGGACTAGTGCATGCTGCGGAAGAAAGGAAAATTTTACTATAATGCCGTAGCAGGTAAGTTCAACGTAGTTAGAAGTAGGTATAAGTATATTATTTTTATTTTTTATAAATAGAATAGTTTCCATGGAGAAAGATAAAATAATTGTTATATTAAATAAAAAAAATGTTTTGATGTCATTTCGTATCTAAATAATTAAGTATAATGTATAATGTACTCATGCGTTGGAATTTAAAAGCAAATAATTATACAAGTTTTATATTGCATATGTGCAGCATACATTATAATTAAAAATACTATGATAAAGTTATTTTTTTTGTATGAATTAGCATAATAATTTATCTCCATGGACATAAAACAATTCATAAAAACTCATTTCAAAAATTCCATCTTGATTGGAATTTACGAGACGACATAAAGTTAGAATTATTTTTGTGAAAAAAAACTGAAAAGTAAAAAATAATATTTATTTAAACGCTTTACGACCAAAACAACGCTTTCGAAGTCGGTGGCGAAATATTAACAATAGTAACTTACAAGACACCGACTTCGAAAGCGTTGTTTTGGTCGTAAAGCGTTTAAATAAATATTATTTTTTACTTTTCAGTTTTTTTTTGGAAGTCGGTTTTAATTTTTTTGTAAAAAGCTTTTTTATTTTTTCGCTTTTCAGTGTCTCGGTCTTGCAATCTTAACAAAATAAACACACCACTTTTTTAGGTTGTAATAAGCGTAAATAACGAAATCATCTAAGTATTTGGCATATCAGCAAGTAGAGATAAATCGTTATTTTTGATATATTTATAAAACTGCTGGACCGGTAGTGATAAAATTTAAATGGGACCACACGGGAAGCACCAGCTTTCAAATAAAAAAAGAATCATGAAAATCGGTTCACCCAGTCGCAAGTTATGAGGTAACAAACATAAAAAAAAAAAAAAAAAATACAGTCGAATTGATAACCTCCTCCTTTTTTTTTGAAGTCGGTTAAAAATACAGCACAAGATAATGAATTAAATTGAAATTAATTTACGAAGTAATTAATCAATTATGAAAGGAAAAACCCACGAATGAAGCCGTAAAAAACCAAAAGTTTTAACGAAAACGCAAAAACGTGGGCACAGTTTAAAACCCGATGATGAAGCACGTTTAGAGCCGAGTGAATTTACAGTTCTAATTATTCGACCAATGGATGTTGAAATGAAAACTAGAACAACGAAAACAGCCTGAGTTATGGCGTTCTAATGGTTAAAGTTAGAGAGTTTAGGAGCGAGCTAAACGGGCAATTGTATTGCAGTTAGCTAACTATAATTTAGAGTCCGTCCATCCCGTCAGTGTCTCAAATTATTTCGAAGTGCGATTGCTTGACAAATTGCTTTAGTTGGACACCTGGGAGTTTGTGATGGCTTTCGATTGGAGTGATAATAATTAATCATATTGCGTTGGGCTACGTTTCTGAATCATCAGTTTTATAGTTTTTACTTGGGTAAATTTATTTAATTAATTTATTAAAGAGCCTAGACCCGGTGCACGGCCACTTACAGTATTGGCAAATATTTTCACACGAATTGGTATATTCCGCATGCCATTTTTTTGTTTAATTCTCACTCAATCGTATTCGTCCCACTGCATAGGATGCTTGATTTTGATAGCAAAACATGAGAATTATTTTTACGTAAACTGTACATACATTTTAATTTCTATCGTTTATTAACAACGATTTCAATTTGTTATAAGTACTCAAAAAGTTTTAAGAACAGCTTTTATTACACTCATTAGTTGGAAAGCGATATAACTCTGTTGAAAATGTTATTCAATCGCACTATCTAGACAACCCGCAAATTTAAAATAAAAACCAATTTTACTTTTATACTCTTGGCCATATCATTTACATTAAATTGTCTAGTAACGTCTTAAAATGGCTATACAGTGACTCACAAAAATAAAAGACGAACAAATGCGTTTTATGGCTCAGACTCGGTTGTGAATGACCACTGTAATGTTCGTCCCGTAAGTAACTCTAACTAAAATCTCAATAATGTTTCAAATTCCCAGCCTACCTTCTCATGTTTATGTAATAGGATTTTAAATAAAAACATGAAAAGGTTCTTACAAAATCCGTAACGCATCGGCAGCCCCAGTGTTGCAGGTGCCGTAAATGGTAACCATTCTCGCGTACCTTCCAAGCGTGAAACGATTTTCATTTTTACAAGGAGCCGTTAATTTTCCCTCACATTTTACCCCATTGAGTACATTCTGCTGGATTATGTATTTGTTTTAGATTGTGAACGAACATCAATGCTGATCAAAAATGATAATTTCACTTTTAAACGATGATTTGATTGAGATTTATTGCTGAATCACAAGAGGCAATATCTTCGGAGAGAAAATTTAAAAATGGGCCGGTGCTTTTGCTACGTTCAATATTATTTGGTGTCAGCCCCGAAGTGATAAGTGTAACCATAAATCGAGTTCGATGGTGCATTGAATAATAAAGTGTGAGGTTTTTGAAAAGGTTCTGTATGATATGGATCTTATTCATTGGTTAGCAAGCGGGGCGCTCGGTGTAACATTGAATACATCCTTGACAGAGATATAATAATGAACCTTGACATATAAAATACACCAAACAAATCAGTACATAAAAACTCATTTTTGCTTATCTTATCTACATCCACAATAGATACTACAGAAGGTCACGTATGTAACGTCACTGGAAGATTTACTGTTCTTGATGTAGGCATGCGTGCGGCTTCACTGGCTTTAAGCCAAATTATTTTTTGCCAAATCTGCGAGAATCGTACTAACGAATGAATTCGACGAAGGTCGACAGATCCCTTGTATAAAATTATAATACTGTAATTTTACGCTGTGTTGCTTATAAAGAGCCGGAAGAGGCTATTTTGGGGGCAATTTAAATGTAGATTGCTAGATATAGAAAAGTTCAATGATCACATTTTTTGGTAAAGAAAGGTTATGCAGCTTCCCTACGATCGATTTTTACACGATCACCAATTTATCTGCCACGCAGGTGGGTTAATGGAATTCCTCTTTGACTGTTAATTGAATCGGCCGTTAGGACGCCTGTGACCAGTATACTGGATTACTTTCAAACGTAACCGTCCATTTCAACTTAAATTAAAGAAAGATTGATGGGGCAGTCATTAAGAGCTCTATAATTACAGAAATTATGGTATTAAAGAATGCTAATGGTTTTATGAAACGACTGTCGCCTGACCTCCATAACTCGTTTATTTATTTCCAAGTTGTTAGGAAATAAGGAGAAATAATTAAATTGTGTCATACGATACAATTAAATGGCGCTTTCCCATGGTTTTATATCGGTAGAATCCTGCATAGTGTATTTGTTGTTGCCAACCCAATCGGGATCTTATAATTAATAAGTCTTTGCGTTCTTTTTAATGTAAAATATATTTCTTAGTTATATATTTATTTATGTTTATTCATAGTTTTGGCGCAACATACTTTTGCAGCTAAAATTCAGAATTTGTCATTCGTCTACTATTAAATTACGAAACGCGTTTATTATTTCTTGTTCCATAATTAAGCCTTTAACTTATTAATCAATATTACACGTATCTATGCATCCAGAAAATAATAATAGTTTATTTATTCAAGTATCAAGACTAATTTTTGTTAGTAATACAAAAATGAGTCATGATGAAAAGAGTAGATATCCAATGATTTGGAAGTGCCAAATTATGTAAAAAAAATGCGTTTTATAAAAATATAAAAATGAATTTCGATTAGTGGTATATTTTTCTAAAAAAAACAATTTATGTGTCATGAACAATCATGTCAATTATACGCTATGTCTTTTTAGGAGATAGTAGTTTATCACGGTCTTGAACATAATAAGGTACCTACCATAATAACACAAGCTTAAACACCCTAAGTTTCTAATAAATATCACTTATCGGACAAAATGTGGGTTTATAGGGTTAGACGTTGACCCTAACCCTTCAAGAAAGACGTTTGATGTTCAATCACTTTAATTTAATTATAAGATATATTAGTTAATCAATAATGGTATTATGAATATGGAAGTTGTAGTGTTGGGTTATTAAGAAAATCTTATCAATAGTAATAAAAATATACAAATTTTATATTGAATATTGTAGAATAGGTACCTAAATTAACGAAGTAGAAAAATAGCAGCGAAAAAAAATTATGTTTTTTTTATAAGTTAAATGTGAGTCTACTAGGTACCTCTACCTAACCTTTCGCAGAAAACAGACGAGTGATTTTTTTCTCCTCTTTTTCTCTTCAGATCAAATAATATAGCTCACATTCCATTACCCGAATGAAGAAAAGAGGACTAAAAATTCTAAATATTATTTCTATGATTAAACCTTGAATTTTCCCCTGTTGTGGTGTTCCCTGTTGTCCTAACACAAGTACTCTTCACCCCTTGACAAAATGGTGCCGGATAAATAGTTCGACCTCGAGCAAACATCGTAAGATCTCAGGATCTAAAGGTGCCCCGGGGACGTGGAGTGTGTACCTACATTTGCGAGGAAATATACACAGGATCCCACACAAATAGACTTAGCACATACCTACTTGTGCGTATTTGTGTTTGTTCATTGGTATGTTTGCATGTGAATATCTGACTATCTGAACCTTTTTTCTCGGTTAAAACCTGGCAAATATCTGTGACTTTTATAAACGATCAATACATGCATACATAAACTTTCACCCTTTTCGTGCGAGTTTTTTTTTGGGGGAAATTATATACCAATTAAACAAGCCCAGAATCCTTCAATAGACAGAGAGAGAGAGAGAGAGAAGGTATTTCAAGTGACTGTACCCTCCAATGGAATAGCTGATGACATATGCTATTACAATCCAAACGATGTTGAGAATACATCGTAGATCAATTATAAACACTAAACATAACTACTCCGATAAATAACAATCTGACATCATATTACCTAGTTTATGCTAAGCTTTGCCAAACAATGCAAGCGGATACTAAAACGCAGATTATAGTAAGATAATAATTTAATATAGTGCAACCCTATCGTGGCTGTTTGGCGGCGGCCCAGCGCTGTGGCTCGAGTTGACCAGTAGGCTAACTCGCCACAATATTGATTTAATTATAAGTACTTGGGAACTTGTTAATCACGTGACGAGAACAAGCACTGATTGGGGAGATAATGGAGATGAATTTAGCATTCGTGCTATTCTTGAAATATAAAGATACTATATATTTGTGTGGTAAAGAAGATATCATAAATAATGATGTAAAAATGTACACAGCAGTATGGCCTATTTACTCACATTGTTTGATTACCGTATAGCAAAAATTGAGTACTGCGATCAACCATGAGCTGCTAGTTAGAAGTTTCTCATCGAGCAACCCTATATATCCAGATATCGAAACAAGGACCTCAAGCTCAGTAGTTGCGTTTACAGTGGCTATAAGACATAAAAAATGTTTAAAATATTTTATCCTATTTTTAGGTTTTAATAAATGTCATGGATGATATGAGCCTATTTAAAAAGGTTACGCCTATTTACGCTGTCCCAAAATTAACGTGTTCAGAGAAGCGTTGTGTTAATCAGAATAATTAATTACTCTTTAGGGATAGTTATTTTTAGATCAAAATAGTTCAGTAGCACGACACTAATTTTATTTCAATCGGTACATAATAAAAAGGTTTGTCCTCCCTAATATTTGCTCATGAGATTTCACTCCCGAGTTGGTGACGTATATTTGCGCTGACGTTTCGGCGAGCACCTTACGAATTACTGTCATTTGTTCCCATAAACGCTGTTTGCGAACCCACCTGAATGGTGTGGTCGCACCTTTATATTTCTCGGAGATTTCTTCAGTTGAATGGAGTCTCTATCTCTAGAGAAGTCGTTTTCTGTAAGCATGAATTGTAGTAAAGCACGTAAAAAAGTTTTTCTTTAAATTATGTTTAAAAAATTCAATGCCCTGTCTAGATTCTATGTCCCAAGTTTTCTGGCGAAACGCAGTTGATAAGAAGTCTTTTGAAAAGAGATTTTTTAGTTATAGGTACTATGCTGTAGCTTGATGACATAGGGCTACTAGTCTCTTACAAAAAAAATCTAGTCTAACAACTATTACCAATGGTCTTGCGATCAAAAGTAAATTAATAATAATTAGAATTGTATATTATAAAGTGGTATTACTTTAATTTTAAAGCCTTTCCAAAATTTAATTCCAATTTAACTAACTTACAACCGCATTATTATAACTAAGCGAGTATAATTAAGCGAGCAAAGGTTAAATTAAAGGGTAAATTAAGCTATGGCACGTGTCATTGTAGAATCGATATCTTAATTTTGATATTTCAAAATAATTAATTCCATAATAATACCGATCAACAATTCCCAGAGTTGAGTAATCTGTGAAGTTTAGGAGGAAACAAGAGAGTGAGGAAAACAGAACTACATTATGTTTAAGCTTCTTTAGGGGAGTGGGTAGCTGAATGCATAAGGAGTATCCTATTAAAACCCTTCCTATTAATATTTTAAGTAAAACTTCGCGTAGATGTTTCACACTAAAAAAACGTGAACGGATTTTCATGAAATTTTGTGCATATTTTTTTTATGATTTTGAAACATCTTAGATTAATATTAAGCGTGTAAAAGGTCCACATAAACTATGACATAAATAAATATTACAAAGAAATAGTCTTTTTGACTTTATAGGCCAAAATATATTGTTATGACGTGTTTACGACTCATATTACCTTTTTACCGGCCATTATGTTAGTTATTGTGTTGTCGGATTGAGCACCTTTGAGATACTGATATAAAGGATGCCAAGTATATGGAGTCTTATTATACTTTTAATGGACATTCGTCTGGATGAAACATGTGTGGTTATTTTTGAACACAAAAGATTTGTATTTTTGGATATATATGCCTTTCATTCTATTTATTTAGCAGTAAGGATATTAATCATAGGTACCTATATGAAAAGGTTGGAAGGTTCATATAATTATTATTATTATATTATATGTACTTTTGTTATGTGAACATCATTTTTGTGTTGCTTATTGGAATTTATGTCCAGAAATAACTAAGTTGGAAATAGATAAACTAAGTTATAAAATGATGGCATCAAAAAATTTGGACTCTTCTGTGTCGACTGTGAGCGTTCCCAAAAGAATGACAGCATTATCGCGTGAGAAGACAATGCTCAGCACCTTGTAGTTAGTCATAGTTACTGATTGTGGACTAGGTCACAAAATTAGAACACCTTAATACTTAGATAAACCAATTCAGACCGTCTGACTTTCACATATCTTGACATTTCGACCGGCCGTTGACTGAGTACTTCTTCAGTTGTATTTTTGTACTGTCACAAGAAATAACTTAGATTTTAATCATAATCATCTCGGTCTTAAACCGCTTTAGAAATATATTCTAGTGAAAAAGTATTATTCAAGAAGATAAAGCGGGCGGTTGGAAATGATAAAATCGATAGGAGTCGCCGGGCGCCTGCAAGACTAATGGCGGTTCCGAGAATGTTCGCCTTTCGCTATCGATGCCCGCTTGTGGCTTTCCCATTGATATTTTGTTTTGAACGTCTAACGTTTTTGTACAGTTGACATTTATTGCTATAAAATATCTGTATTTGTATTGTTTTTATATATAAAGTTCCCCATGAAGAATATGAACATGGCATGAAAAATATTGGCGAATCAGCAAGATAGTAGCAGGGTTACGCAAGGTGCGAACGTATACTTTTGGGTATTGTCATTCTTGACGGCTATTTATGTGATGAATGGATATAAAATTTAACGGAATCCAAAAGTTAACATAAGAAAAGTATACATGTATGCTTTATTTCTTTAGCGAAGGAATTTTTATATGATGGCATTGAATATGACTTAAGTTCATTATAACGTGTGCAGACTTCTAATCGACAAGCCTCAATTATGACGTCACTTGACCTACAACTTTGTAGGAAGCTAAAGTTGATAACATAGGTTCGTGATATAAACGACAGATAAATCGCAAAATCAAAGCAATGTAAGTTTATACGTGTCAAAAAGGTACGCCAGCTACTAATGATAATAATTCAATTTGTTAGACAATAATCATGATCCTTTAATTTTTTAAAATTAATTAGAGAAAAAAAGGAGAATCAACAAAGTATAATAAGTTACGGAAGCCACCGACAGAGGGCGTTATCTATAACTCTTTAAAATTAAAACGCCAGCCCTCACCAGCACCGCGGCGGTGCGATTTATAGCACGCAATAACTCCGCTCACAATACGCTCAAATGTTGATAAAACAGTCAATTGGCGTGACTGTGGAGAAATATCACGAGTACTTTATACTGGAAAATTATCAGTGTGGGACTAAGACGATTGTGTTCTTACTCAAAAGGTTTTAAAGCAGTCGAATGAAATAAGACATTGCACTAAAAACCAGTCAATTGTTCAGAAAAAAAGTGTAAAGCTTAAATTTTTACCATAAAGTAATAAAATTAATATGCCTATTGCCTAGTGAAGATTTATCAGTACCCTTTGAAAAGGCTTTCCAATTTAAAATGGCCGCCTGACAGATAAATCTTGCTTGAAATACTAATCACGGGGTTCCAACTCGTGCTTAGTCGATTTTTACACAGCAATGATTCATATAAAAAGTAAAAAGCTCAACCGTTTTCTGGGCTTCCGGGTTGTGAGATAACTTATCATCAGTATGGCAACACTGACGCGGTCACCCTTGGTCCTTTTATAGGCTTTAACATATCTAATCATGTTGAAAGATTATGCAAAGGCCTTATACATGCAGCGGTTACGATATTTCTCTTCACATAGGTCTCATCATTTTCAGTGAGTTATTCATATTGAGAACAAGTTCTTAATGAGCAAGAAATTTAAATGTTTACAAATGGAAACAAGAGGGAGAAAAGAGATCTTTGCATTATTTTTGGCGGCATTCAGTAGATTTAGATATACATATATAATTTTTACCTACGTCATGAGGTAGGGTCTCAAAACGTGACTATCGCATTAGAACGAAGGGACACTATTTAAGTCTGTGAATACTTGATTTGCTATATATATAGGAATGATAAAAACCAAGAGGGCATGAATTACACAAATTATACTGAAACTGTGGATGACAGCTTTATTGTTCAGTCTCAATTTACGGAGGCAAAGCTGTATAAATGCATTTTTTGTTTATTATTTAATTGATATCTCATAGAAAGACATAATATATATAACACAAACAAATTACATTCGTAAATGTTATTGTATAGCGAATAATTACTTGTCGTACTACCATATTATCTGAAGATATTAACCCAAATGAAGTCTCTTTTGTTTCCCATTGATGGGCAAAAGTATCCCTTTATTTCTCCAAACTTTTTCCTACAATTGTACAACCTGTCCTGAAAACCTATTACTTACTGAACGCCGCGGTCGACTTCGACACAATCTCTTTATACGAACCTAATTATACTATACTAGCTTTCCGCCCGCGGTTTTGGCCGCGTGGACATTTTTTTTACACCTTGGGTTATATTCAAGTTTAGTAGGTTTGTAGGGATCCCTAATTATTTCTGGAAATAAATACAGCCTATGACACTTCGTAAAGATGTAGCTTTCTAACGGTGAAAGAATTTTTAAAATCGGTCCAGTAGTTTTTGAGTTAAAACCCTACAAACAAACAAACAAATCTTTCCTCTTTATAATATTAGTATAGATACTATACATTACAAGTAATTCTATACTAAGCAAAATGTGCCCGTACGTACAAATATAAGGGTGCTGAAGCCTACGTGTTTGCGTTACACTAATAATCTACCCATTAAAATAGATCGATCATCTAATAGCGTATGTAACGAACGTGAACACCTGCTTGAATATCCTATCATCAATATAATTATTTGTACACAATCAGCTCGTATTTCTTAGCTATTAACTTTGCGTTGTTTTCTCAGCCCCGGTAAAGAAAGAAAAAAAAAATAAGCAGTTGTCTAGAACTTCTTACGTGGATAGGTACTAGTTTTTTTTAATATTAAAATATCGAATTCATGTTATTTTGTTGTTATTAAATAAATACAGGCATTGAGGCAGAATAGATACCTATTGTTTTTTTTTAAATACTATTTTAGTATGTACCTAAAGTATAATACTACATAAGACTACCTAAAATACACGTACTTTAGGTAACCGGTCTACATGTACGACTGCGGGATTGTTAATTAAATTCGAAAGTTTATAGATATGGAAAGGTTAAAGTTATGGGAACCCTGCTCTACAGTGGGACAGATTTTTGTTTTAGACGTACCCTAGATCTATTTTATTAATTCATATAAAAGCACAATGTTCAATAAATATTTTATATTGTCAAGTTTCTGTAAAATATGGCCGATGTGACCTTTAACGAGTTACGAATATAATTTTGAATCAAGGTTGTCTGTTTAAAAGTTATGTGTACCTAACGCATAAAGTTTAATTGGTTTACAATAGATACAGTATATTTCAAATAATGTTCAGGTTTATAAGACAGCGCAATTTTTAATTATGAACAGCTGTTGGAAATATGATTATGGCAATGATGATTTAGTTAGATTAAACGCGAGCCCTCAAAGCTCTCATTAATTACCCTCTCAGTAAGTATTTGAGCCTTTGTTCCCAACTAACGCCGCTCGCCGCGTTTTCTACTTTCAACCGCACAGTTTATCTAAACTCTACTGGAATAAGTATTTTATTTTAATTCATTAATATAACTTTTCTTTTGTTTTAATTTGTATTGTCTGATTTCACTTGTAGTAATGTAAAAAGGTAAAAAAGAAAAGTCTACTTTATCTTTTTCAAAATACAAAAGTCAAAGCCTTATTGTTGATCTTTGTGGTCAGTATCGTTTCTTTTATCTGAAACTTTGAAAATCATTTAGGAATATCATA
Source organism: Pyrrhia umbra (assembly GCA_963891755.1). Lineage (NCBI taxonomy): Eukaryota > Metazoa > Arthropoda > Insecta > Lepidoptera > Noctuidae > Pyrrhia > Pyrrhia umbra. The sequence continues at coordinate 6,438,223 of OY982937.1, read as the reverse complement.
AAATCATTCAATTTTTATTAATAAAATGCAGAACAAACTTGTTATTTATTTTTATACCTTTTTTTAGTCCTTATTCGCCGATAATCTCAAATTATTTTCGACCGACACTACGTGGATCGAGTTCGGAGAGTATGTTTGATTTAATTTAGTAACATGCAGTGGTGTTAGTTAGCTGACGATTACTTAATCCGTACGCGTCGACAGATTGCTAGTTCAGCAGTCATAGTTTGAATTGCATGCAATTACGGAACCCTGAGCTTGTAATATGGAACTAACTAGAGTATATTCCTTACATTGCTATTTGAATACTCACATTTTGGCTTGCTGCTTCTCGTCTTCATCATTGGATTAACTTTATCCACTGATGGGTAAAGATCTATTCTAATACAGAGAAGGCCTCTACGTCTGCTCAAACTGGTTTGGCGATTTTAGACTTTTCACAATGTTTTCCTTCACAGTTAGTCATTGTTGTCTAAGGTACACTTAGAAAGTATTAGAAAAGTCACATTCATATTTGCCATGTTTCGAACCCGTACACTTGTAAACTAAATGCCTTAACTACTAGACCACCACGATCTCTGTCTTTATACAAACTTTAATATGTCAAACATCACTTCTACGTGCCTAAAAGTTTTCTTTTCACGTTCTATTTAATTCAAGGAACTATTTAAAAACTAATAATCGTAATCGGTTTACCATGAAGGCGTGTTAGACAGACAAACATATAGTTACTTTCGAATTATGGAATTAATAATGGAATCTAGCATTTATTATCGCATCGCAATTTCCACATTTAATGTTGTTTATTAAAGTTGTTAAAAAGTGTATAACAAGATTTTAAAATTGATTAAAAAGTTACAGGGCGCAACGAAATTCTGAGACGCAGCTCATTTTAAATTCATATTTTTAATAGACCATGTTATTGAGACAGGCTTTAAAGTGCTGACTATTAAAATTTGATTCTGTTAGCCAAAATAAAAAAGCTACCTTACAGTCACGTAGTGTTTTACTAGTGTTTGTAATCAAACAAGTATAAAGTAAAGTAGGTGCTGTGAAAACATTAAATAAATTAACATAAACATGATTAATTACAACCCAGTATTATTTTGCTTTTAATCAAAGTAAACACATTTATCGTGTCAATGATATTTAATTCAATTTACCCTTTTCATTCAAATAAACTCGACTGTACCGCAAAAGTTTTAATTTTGTCAAAGCAATGCTACAGGTAATTTACAGTTAAAAGTGTGCGTTTCAAGAGGAAATGTTTAGGCGTACAGTTACGTTTCCCTAGTAAAATAACGTTCGAAGGTCATACAGCTTTTTCGACCCGTAAATATTACGTCATTTTGTGAGCATGCCTTGATTTACCTACCTTAGCGCTAATTGCATCATTTTATTATCCACTGAGTGTTGATGGGTGTAGATTGGGAATCGAATTATTATTAATAATATTGCCAATTGTATAACATTTTCATTCTGAAATGGACTTTACTCGTTTTCCTATATTTTGTTAAATTTGAATAAGTGTTATTGTTCTTTATACAATAATTACTAACGCATTCTAAGTTATGATTACTGATGACTTGAAACTATCCTACCTATCCTACCCTAAATACTCTAAAATAAGACCTTACTTAAAAAAAGAAAACATCAAAAAGCTCGATTGATTAATTTACTACATGAATGAGGTTGTATTGAATGGATTCTGCTAGCAAATAAGAGACGTTCTCATTCATTTTTTTTCCCGGAGATCCTTTATAGATACTGTTGATCAGATCCAAGCCTTATTATTATCCGTATAAGCGTCACAGAGTCCTGTACCGTGTGCCCCAGGGACAATAAATCTGAAGTAAATAACATATATGTACAGGTATTAAATATTTCTTTACTTAATCTTGCTTTTGACAATGCTTTATATCGCCGTAGAGTTATCCCACTGAATATTCAATGAGGGTCGCTCTATACTGAAATTACCTTTATCTTTTATTATCATAAAATAATTTACAAAATCTCTAATTATTAGCGATAGCAAAATAGTTCTAGTTAGTAGGTACCCACAGTGTTAGTTAACGAGATAATAAGTTAGATGGGCTGTATAAATAATCCTCTACAAGGGATAAAATATGAATAATAATTGTGTAAATTACGTACCCCGGACCATTTTTTGATACAAACTAGCACCATCACCATGGCAACCACCTTGGCTGGCGAATTAGTTAAGCACGGCATCAACTATTATTATGAAGCTTGATACGACATAAGAAGAATTTCATAAGATACGGTTGGTCTGTTGTTTGTGTTACTTAATTATAAATAGTCTTAAGGTAGCTGAGATATTACTAATCTATAAGTAATTGAATGAAAATACAAAATCTGATCGAAAAATTGCGTAATAACTTGCTCTTCACTGTAATTAAATAAATACTTCAAAAATGAAAGATATCACAATTCGCGCTTTATTTAAGCGTGAAGCAAGAAAAATAATAAGGTAGGTATATCCACTGTTATTAAATAAATATAACCACAAATCTGACTAATTCATAAAATATATTTTTCACTCGGTTGTGTAACTTCTGAAAGCTCCGAGTTTAGACATGATCATTAAAAGCGGTTCAATTTAGTTTTTACCGGTTTTACAAATACAGATTTTTTTACAAAAACGCAAGTTTTTACAAAAGTCTGCCTTAATAACGAATCATATGGTAAACCTAGAAATAGGAGAAAATAATATTGAAAAATTTCAACTAGGCTGATATTGGATGATGCTTTCCGATTTTTGTTTTTGAAGTGAACACTTCAACTATACTGAACCGACACACTTGATATTCATGTAGGTATATTCGGGTCTAGTCGAGATCTAACGCGAACGATTCTGTGATACTGAATCGCATATGCTCGTCTATAAATCTATGTTGTCAGCATACAGACTTCATGAGTTAAACCTTCTCATTGTCTCAATCAACTTGCCATCACTAATAATCAAGTTCGCTACCTTTTTTTTAGTCTCAGCATAACAATATAGGCATAGTTCTAACAGCTTCTAATATTTTAGTGTCCAAAAAAAACGTAAGTAATTGATTGATTTATGTTCTATCGAAGATAAAGCGGGTGTCTTCCATAAAAGTGGTTCGTGCTAAGTGCTGTTTCATGTAATAAATACATTATTGGCTTATTTTATCGTTGGATTTTTCGACAATCTTTACTTTGTTTTATGTCAGTTACAATAAAGTGTAAATAAGTAAAAAGGATCGAGGGGTCTTTGTCCTGGGGTTATTATGATGGCATAAGTTCCGAGTGAGAATGAGTAAAATAATCGCATAGCGCCTAATGATTATCGTTTTGTTCCCTATTCCTTATACATAATCGAAATATTATATAACCCATTTATTTTTCAATTGTCATGATGTGTATACACGGTGTTATTTAATTCACTTTTTCCCCGAAAGGTATGTAGGTACCAAATACACTCGAGAGCAATGAATCCGGGTCACTTAAAGAATTCAAAAAATCTCGGAAACTAAAAATGCTAGGTTAATGCAATAAATTGTATTTAATAGACAATGTAATACTCTTTAAATGAAGGTATTAAAACTTCTTAGTTATTGTAAAGTTATATCATAAAAAAATCAAATTTGAAAAAGGGCCACTTTCGAAGATGGAACTACGAAATGACAGCATTTGGTTTTGCTTTTGTTTATAATCTGTCATTTATGTGGGTACATAAACCATGTTGATAGTGCTCTATATTCATTATTCAAGCTGAAATTATGTCGCTTACGCCTGAAGAATGCACCAGAATACTTACAATGCTGGAAACCGGCCGGAGTCAGCGCGATACAGCCAGGACTGTCGGTGTGTCGCTGTCAACAGTACAAAGAGTTCTCCGACGTTACGAAGAAACTGGTTCTAACCTACGCAGACCAGGAACGGGCAGAACCAGGTGCACCACAGCACGAGAAGACCGATACTTGGTGAACACCATGCTTCGAAATCGCTTTCTCACAGGAACTGAACTCACAAATCAGTTTCGACGCCTCGGAGGAAGTAACCCAAGTGCATGGACAGTAAGACGTCGGCTTGCTGAATCTAACTTAAAACCCCTTAGACCTGCAAACGGCCCTAAACTGGAGCGTGGGCATCGTATTTCAAGACTAAGATATGCTCAGAGCCACGTAAATTGGAGTATTGAAGATTGGTCAAAAGTTATGTTCTCCGACGAATCAAAATTTATGCTCTACAAGCACGATGGAAGACACAGAGTCTATCGAAGACCAGGGGAAAGATTCAAGCAAGCATGCATCGAAGAAAAAGTAGCCTACGGTGGTGGGTCTGTACTTGTGTGGGCCGGAATTTCTTCTGAAAGTCGCACAGAGCTGGTGATCATAGAAAACGGCTCTTTAACTAGCGAAAGATATGTGGAAGAAATCCTCAATGATCACGTTGGTCCATTTATAGTCAATTTAGGTGAGGATGCTATATTTATGCATGACAATGCCCGACCTCATACAGGTAGGATTGTGAATGACTACCTTCAAGAGATGAACATTACTCGTATGGAGTGGCCAGCGCGCAGCCCGGATAACAACCCGATCGAGCATGCTTGGGACGAGCTAGGCAGATGCGTAAAACAACGAAACCCTCCCCCAATCACGCTTCGTGAGCTCAAAATTGCTCTCACAGAGGAATGGGAGAATATTCCCCAAAATCGTATAAGGAACTTGGTGTACAGCATGCCAAACCGCGTAAACGCAGTAATGGAAGCACGAGGAGGCAATACGAAGTATTAAAATTCAAGAAAATCGTAATAAAGTTCAAAAATTTCATGTTTCCTATTTTTGTTTTAAGGAGAGCTCAGCAGTTTTTTTCTTTATGTAATTTTGTGTTAATAAAATGTATGGTGACTCATATTTTTTTTACTTTCATTTAAGGAGTATTACATTGTCTATTAAATACAATTTATTGCATTAACCTATCATTTTTAGTTTCCGAGATTTTTAACATTCTTTAAGTGACCCGGATTCATTGCTCTCGAGTGTATATAGATATTAATCAAAATAAAAATATAAATATTTATAATTACCAAACCCGGACAACTATTTAAATGTCGTGTTTATACGGTAAGCCTATTTCTTAAGATTATTTTAAAATAATTTAATAAAATAATTTAATAAGTAATAAAATATTTTTTATTACTTAGCCACGTAGAAATTCATTAACTGAGTATATACATACTTTTCGAGAACACAGTGAATTAAATAACACCGTGTATATTATTAGACCCCTCCACATATTACTGCTGATTTCTTTTCAACTCCGCCCTTCACGTTGGTCCTAGCCCACTATTATAATAGCTCAGCCCGATGGAAACATCGACATGTTTACGAAATGGTTGACCTAACTTGCTGCGGATGTTTGTTTTGTATGACCTATAGAGCTATCTGTGCCAAGTCTAGATCTATTTATAAATTACTAGATTTTGCATAGTAAACTACTAATGGTATATTTACTTGTAGATAAACTTTTCAGTTTGACAATGGTGTAGATTTATCCTATCAGGGTGTTTCTGCTCTCTACCAAATTTCTTCAAAATCAGTTCAGCGATTTGACCGTAAAAAATACACATAGATAAACTTACTCATTTATAATGTAAAGATTATGGATAAAAGAACACTTGCGTATAAGAAAACACCCCCATATTATCTTCTCTCATGAAAAATATCTAAGCAAGATTTATGTGAAGGTGTCCTATAAAATAATCATACAAGCTGATATGAAGTGTATGAAGTGGGAAGCATGTGGGACGTAGGTCGAAATGAATTCCTGTGAGCAATATAAATATACATGTACCTATTATGACGGTTCTGATAATATATTCGGATTATATATATAAACTATAATGTAAGGAACTATATTTTTATGTATGTACATTTATGTAGGTAGTCCGTGGGAGTCTCTGTAACTCCAGAAGGAACGCAGAAATTATTATATTTCTTCATTGCTTTATATTAATAATAGGTTTTCTTAGTTCTTATTATTTAAATGAACTTCGAAGCCTGCACTGCAGTAAAACTGATTGTGTCAGGGAACAGATGGACGCCACTTTTATCTCTTGTGTATAAAATGAGGATAGCTAATGAAAAATGAGGAATGAAAATCTTCAGATACAGTATTTATTCACACTTTTAAATTGAGGCAACTTGCAATTGTTTTTTTTATAAATCAAGATCTCTCTCACTCCCTAGTTCTGCTTATAAAATATTTATTATTAAATATGTTTAATAATATTTTTGCTCCACTTATTAGTATACCTACTAACCATTTTACAAGAAACCGACACGCGGTATAAAATCTACTACCTACATGTTTTTTCCTACACCTACTCGAAATCCGAGCGGTGTACAAGATTGATAAATTATAATAATGAAATATTCATTCACTTCGTGGAATTTTCTTCATACGAAGTTCCGGGATAATGTTATTATTATTATGAGTAGATTAATGAATTAAATCAACTCGTGACAGTTGCATACCTAATTGTCGGCTTGATTTGGATTTAAAACGAGACCCAAAAGAACTTATCCATCACAATGGTGATAAATTTCGGTTTTATTGAGTCTACTTTCCATAGTTTGATTACTAATCAGTTGTTTTTTTTTGCTCTGTATTGGATAGGATATTGCGCGCACCCAGTTGCAAGTTAAATAAATTGCACCCGCACCGCCCAGCTGTCGTTTTGCCCACCTCCTCAGTTACATTGTGATTATAGCATCGCTACCAATGAAACGGTCATAAAGTCACAACGCTATGATAAATGTTACGTTTAACCGGACTACGAACACCGAGGTTTACTTTAAAACGCGAATAAACTTGTATGGCATATTTCACATTTATTTACGACCCCGACTGTAGATTGCGAAACTTTAAAACGAGTTTGTAAATAAAGGAAATTAATATTCGAACGTGACCAGCATAATGCTGGCAACTCTAACATAATAGCTTCTTGCGGTCCATAAAAAGAAACATAATGCTGTTCTAATTTTATGTAAACAGAGGCAAAGGAAACTCCGTGTAAGTCGTGTTAGGAATTTAATTAAAAGGAATGTACGGAAATATTTAGCACAACGCCCGAATAAATAATTTTGAGACGATGTTGCTCTGTATTTTATGCTTTTATATGTAAGTGTGTAGTTGGGTATTGTGGAGGAAAACTCGCTGTTTCGGGACGGAATGCAACACAAAAAACCTATTACTGTGGAACGACACAGTTTTGTTCACGTACACGGATACTGAACGACTTTTGTCCTTTCTTTGATCAAGGTTAATAGCCTTTGCGAAAATACGTTCCATCTACTAAAACGACTGTTTGGTTGAAATCGATTCTGTTGTGTGGGAAAACATAAAACTATAGTGTTTCAAATCTACTGATTGAATGGCTCGGTATTTTTTGTTACATTAATACTAAAAGTGGTTGACAAACAAATGGAAGTGAGGTTTGTGAATTCCTAAATAAAACTGAAACTGGAGAGTTTTCGGTGTGAATAGACGAATAAACGACCAACGCTAGCTCGGTCATTTATTTTGATTTGTGATTTTTTACTCTGACAATTTCGTACTGTGATTTTGTAGTTGTGAGGAACCAAAAATGAAACTGAATAGTTTTAAATGGTGTTTTATTTTTAGTTCCCAAAATTAGATTTTTTTTGCAGGAAATAATAATAATAATAATAATCTTTATTTGAACCAAAAACAATGTTTACAAAAATGTTTAAGTGTTCGGTAATAGCCACATTAGTTTGTTAAACTGTGTCGCAGCTATTAACGCCCACCTCCAGGATTAGGAGAGCACAGTGGTCTCAATATTATGAGTGCAGTAACTAGTACAAAATACTTAAAGAAAGAAAACAGAGGGTTTAGTAAAATATGTATATGCGTATGGGTGTGTGTGTGTGTGTTCGTGTGAGTGAGGAGGATGTGAGTGTATGTGTGAGGGTGTGGGTGTGTAAATAGGTGTGAATGTATGTGCTTGTGAGTGAGAGCGTAGTAGATAGCCATGTTTTGAAATATATAAGGGAAGGATGTTATAGCTTAATTAGAGTTTCAATATCCTCGTAGGTTAGTGTAGAGAGCCATTCGTCAGTAAGTTTTTTGCAGTTGCGGGAAGTATGAGGGTACACATTCAGTACCTTGTTAACTCTGTTATATATTATGGGGGCAAAGAACGCGAATTGACGCCGAACGACCTGAAGTCTTGTCGGGCATATGTTGCAGACTCTGTCACTCCTACGTTTGCGTCTACTGAGGGAGGGATCAAAAGGCAGATCAAGGTGTTTACGCACAATTACGTTTAGGACAAAGGAATGTCTTACGGATGGTAGTTTCCAGTGGGAGTAAAGCTTGATAGTGGGAAAACGAACAGGTTTGTGCGCCATAACCTTAAGGACTGCTCTTTGTGCCCTTTCCAGACGCAGCATCAAACACTTTCCAGCATTACCCCAGGCCGATATACAGTACGTAATAATGGAGTGAGCAAGTGCAAAGTAGACAATTTTGAGTGTAGACATATCTGCTGAGTTTCTGAGGTTTTTGAATATAAAAATCAACTTTCTGACTCTAGATACCAGTGAATTAACTTGCTCACTCCATGTTAACGCTCCGTCAATCTGGACGCCTAAGTATTTAATATTGTCTGCCCGTACGATTGGGTACAGCTACAGTTAACTTGTGTGGGTGAGTTACATTTATGGATTATCAAGTTGGGAAAATTGCCAGGCTGTACTGTATTCCTAGGAGAAAATGTGACGAACCTGGTTTTGTCTAGATTAAGGGTAAGTAGGTTGCGTGCCAGCCACCTCATAGTAGTTTGTAAGGCAGACTCCGCAGATACACGAGTCTCGCTCCAATCTTCGCCAGAAACCAAAACTACTGTGTCATCAGCATACGAAATGATCTTAGCATTGGGTAGTTTGAGCTTACAGAGATCGTTTATGTAAATTAGAAACAAGGTAGGGCCAAGAACGCTACCTTGAGGAACACCGTAGGCAAGATGCATTTCACCGCTGGTGTGAGTATCTATTTTGACAAGTTGACATCGATCAGTGAGATCGTCGAAATGAATGTTTTTATCATCACTTCTATATGTATTGTTATTTGACCAACGGTCATAATGTGCTAGGTGTCAACAAAAGTCGTTTAATAATGTTTCCAATAACAAACAGCTCGGCGGCCAATAAACTTTGGTGGTGCACACCATCTTATAACAATAATTTTGTCAGTTTATTGCGAATAAATATTTCTTTATGGTGTAATTATTTAGTGTTATCTGGTCATTAAGACAGTTCATTAGATTTTCGTCGTTCCAGACGTTAGAAAGGGGATGAGATATCTTAATTTTTTGTTCGAATTTGCAAGCTCAATCAAAAATACCTGCAGTTTAAGACGGTTTCCTTTGCTATATGAAAAATATATATTTATAATTTATCTAAAACTTATACAGAAGTAAACGATACGATGGATAAATAAAAATTGAGTTTTTTTATCAACTCAGCTTTAAAATAATAGCTCGATCATTTCTTATGGCATGTTTACTTGGCGACAATTTTTCGCTAACATTAGTAAGTTTTCCAACAAAAAATCTACGGTCTCGTTAATATTTTCTCTGCCAGACCACTAAAATTGTGTCATGTTACCACTTGCGCAACTTTCCCTGTTCCAACGACTTTTTCCATCATAATAAATTGAAGAAGTTTCCGACTATCATTGGACATAACATGGCAGCCATCCCTGAAACGGTAGATCATTAATATTAATTATGTTTGTAGTACCTACTTAACTGATTTTATTAGTTCGATTATCGTTACGAACTGATACTAGTAACAGTCTGTTGGGCGTTTAAAACAGCGGGTAGACACAGTGTTATATCGATACGGTGGTTCGGTAGAGCCATAATATAATCTTGACACGAAAGTAGTTTTGCAACACACCAAAATATTTTTTTATCATGACTAGAGGCTAGACATGTACTACTGTGAGACATGGATTAGAAAAAAGTAAGTTTAAGTCATAATAATATTTTATACGCCCGAGAACGCTTCTGCATCAACTAATATGAGTTGTGTTTTAAAATTAATTTTGTAGTCGATGGTCTGATTATAATTATATGTTTTTAGAAATGTGCTTAACAATTGTAATCTTCTAATAACAGCATAGCTCATATACATAAAATACACTGTCCTTTTTTGGTTTATATCCAAAGTACTAGCAAGCACTAGCAAACGTCGCTAGTTTAGAAGCTCAACGTGAACTGTAAAATGAAACTGCGAAGACGTAGCTTCAAGATTTATGTAACTATTTGTTTGAAAGCTGTGACGCCTATAAAGTTTCTCCTCCCAAGAAACCTACTAACATTAAGGTGACGCGCTTCGTCTTAGAGTAGTTAGTTCCTAAATCATGTTTAGAACGTTTCTTTTTCTTTTCACAAATGATTATTTTATCAAAGATAAAAACTAGTCAAAGATAAAAATATTATTTATGTGTTATGAAAAATTTGATTGTTACAGTCTTGGTCTCTTTGGTTTCAGTAGTTAGTTATCTTAGTTTAATATCTACTGGTGTTCTTAACGCTTAAGGGGTAGGAAATAATAGTTATTTACTTCAGAATGTATCGTTAAAAAAATATTGCATAACATAATGTTTTAATTTAATTTTAAATACACTGGTATTATGATTAATTGTATCACATACAACCGAGGTGAATACAAACCCCTTAAGGAACAACAAGGATAGTATAATTACCACGCTAAAGTATTCTGTCCGCAAGACTTTGTGGTATCCAGTTATCTTGTTTATTCATGTTGCCTGTTTATTCCTTATTTATGTGGGCTCTGCTAAATAATGTAACAAATCTCCGATTATCTTAGGCAAAAGTTAGCCCGTTTTTATTTCTGACCATTTCGGATAGAATCACGGACCTATGGATTGGAGTAGGCGTTCTTAATTTTTATATTTATCGTTGAAGTAAATACAGGCAGTGTGAGAGAGACAAGCGATCGTGCGTGTAGGTATAATTGTTTATTTCTAAAATTTTGATTTGTCTACGTCACACTCCCGCAAGAAGTGATACATCAAGATTTTGCTTGGTCCATTTTTTAGGCCTATAAATAGAATTTTATAGTATGTATACCTATTGAGTATATACAAAGGTTTAGGCCTTTATCAAGGAATTTCTTTTTGAAGCCTATTTTTTGAATATTTGCTTTGAATAAAATATGTTGACTTCTTGTCTTTTTGTTTATTATAAACAAACTCATTCACGAACAAGCGATATGCTACCGGATATTTTGTATGAGATTTCTTAGGAATGCGTTATCTTAATGCTATGCGCGACAAAACAATGGCTTGTTTACACAGTACAAGTTAGTAAAAATGTAAGATATGGTAAATAGTGGGAAATTGTATATCCATTATTTTTTTGTTTTACAGTAGTTATATTCAAATGTATTAATCAATGAATGTCAGTATTTTAGTAGATTATAATAAAACTGAATTTTGTGGTAATAATTTTTATAATTTTAGTTGAGTAATAATTGTTCATTATCAACGGCGAAGTCACAGTAATTAATTTTTAAACTTTTTTAATTTCGCCAGAGACGTCCGAAAATATTATCAGCACAAAACAAAAAGGTAGGAACATTAATTAAACAGTGCGACAGAGAGAGGTATTCATCTGTCACTTCAACACAGATAAGATATCTGGCGACCTCCTAACAATACGAATGACAGTTGACTGACAGGGATTGACCTGCAACAAAATTGATTTTGGGCTAGTACGCCTTTGTGCGGTGAGAGGAAACTTTCATGGTCATTTTTACCCCCTCCGTAAAAGTACTGGTTACCTTAGCTAGAAGATGATTTCATACAAAAATACTGAATTTAATTAATTATTTATTCTGGTAATTTTTTTTTATAAATATCTTTGGACAATTTCAATAATCTAGCCCCAAAGTAAGCAACTAATATGCTTGTATTATGGGTGCTAGATTAACGGATATACTACTTATATACGTTTTTAAATACATACATATTATGCATAGTAACACCCAGACCCGTCACAGAAATTAAAATTCATCATTCCAATTTCTACTCGGCCGGCAATCGAGCCCGGGACCCTCTTGCGTGGTGATGTTGACCACTAAACCACTCAGGTCGTCAAAAAAAATAAATTGTTCCTGTTAAAAAGATATGAAACTAGTCCTTAGTCTTATAACCCCATAATATAAATTAGGAACGCTCGACTCAGCCACTTTGTAGGCTTGTAAACATTTTTGTTCAGTACAAGCCAGCCAGCCAGTAATATTTGGTAGGTATAATAAAGAGAATTTTCGGAATAGACAAGAAATAATTTAACATTCCCTCTTACCCGTAACAAATGAGTCTATAAAATAATACTGGTCCCAGTGTAATGGCAATTTACCTTGTGACAAATACCCCAAGGATTTGAAACCCGCACTCGTGTTTAAGCTTAAGATGTTTTGTGCCCTCGTCCTTATATGGTCGGATTTGTATGATAAATATATTAATGTAAATCTTGTTGCTACTTACATTTTATGAGGGTGGTATGCGGGAGATCTTTGGGCATTGACCACCGATTCCATATGCAAATATTAGCTTCGTAGAAAGTACCAATTTATTTATGAGAAAAAACAAGTCTTAAAAGTATATATTTAGGAATTATTCTTATTCTTTATTAATAATTATTTTGGAAAGTCTAATATTTATGTAAATAATTTATACATTGAATTTATTAACTTATTACCACAGACAATATTATGTGATCCTTCGCAGATGAATTCGCAGAAAGCTTTTAGGAGCCACTTAGAAAAGCGAATAATGAATGAATATTTGTGATATCAAAGTAGACAGCATTTGATATTTTAAAGCTAAGTATGTGTATGTGTAAACAATGGAAATTAGTTTTCTCCTTAGTATTGCGATTGTCGTCATCATTATTATTATCGGCAGAAGGAATGAGTGCAAGTTACCTCACGATGTTTTCTTTCACCGTTTGACAGTGATGACTAATATACATTCAGAAAGGACGTATTATACGAATCTAGGTTTAAAACCCGCATACTCGTACATCAAATGCAGGTGCCTTTAGCACTAGCCAACCATGACTACTCGTACGAGAAGGTCATGATTCCTTAAATAAAAGAAAAATGTTTGATCCTTTGCGGTCGACCTTTACGGCTTAATACAAAGCCTAACGAAACACGGATATAATTTAAGATAATAAATTATAATAACCGGAATGGGTTTCCTCGTACAAAAATGAATTGTTTCAGTGCCGCCTCCGGGGAGATTTTGGGTGTGAATACGTCTAAACAGTCTCTTTTCATGGCAGTTGGAAATTGTCAGTAATTTCCTCCAGGGAAGCTCATTATAATACTTATCACTTATTATTATTTCCGTTCCTTTATTTTTTTTGAAGTTACAATGTTCATATATTAATTAATTTAAACTACTTAAAACTACTTATGGCTGAAGATTAAAGACTACGACATACATATATGCTAAAACAAAAATATAAAATACAAAAAAAAAAACACCTAAAGGAACACCTCAAGGTTAAGCGTCAAAATATTCCTCCACATCGCTATTATCTGGTAATGTGCCCAGAAGACTGGCAGCATTGCCACGTTGAATAGCAATGCCTTTTCTTTGTCCAAGAAATAAGCCAGCCCTCTGGTCTCGCGAAGTGTCGACAAGTCTTTTCGATATCCCCTTGAAGAGGAGACGTGTACTCGCACCCCATGGCCCAAGTGTTTCGACCCCAAACGACTCAAAGCTATAGTTACCTACAAGGTTACTATATTTGCGCTGTTTGTTGGTCTCTGCAGACGCAGCGGCCGCACCCGCACAGCCCACCGTGCTTGAAAGATGACATGGTGCCAGGGTGTCGACGCAAGTTGCGTCCCACACCAAGGGCCTACCCATCTTCCAAGCCAACAACGTCATACCGTCTGGTCTCTTCCCATCGTCACGTACCAACTCATTAGGCTCTAATACGGCTGGTACGCCGACAGTAGAAAGAGCACGACGGATAATGTCGTTGATGCTGGCGTGCCGTGAAATGCGACCAGCACTTCTGCAGCACGAAAGACCATGGTGTCCGAGGCTGTCGACAGCTTCGCCGCAGTGACACCGATGCCGAGCAACACAAGGAGCGCCTAACCGTAGGTATGTAGCGAGCCGTACCGTACCTACGTTCAATGAATGACGGAATTCGTAAAGGATTACTTTGTTGTCCGTCCGCCCGTGCATCTGCCTGTCGAACTGTCCGTCTGTCAGGAAAAGGGAATTATTACCTATACTTCTCGTTAACTAGAATACTGGAATTTGACAAGAAGCATGGTCTTATGGCACAGATAAAGGAAAACAGAACACATCCCAAGGATAAAGTTTACAATTTCAATGTGAGAGAGAAGTTATTAAGTCATGTGGAGTATTAAATAAAAGGTTTTTATTTATGTTTTGTAGTTTTCTACTTGTCTTGAAAAAGCCCAAAAAATATCGCTACCCTTATCTCCAGAGTTCACAAAGTGATAATTAGGATTGACAGACATAAAGAAAAATAAAAGTATAGTTATGATTATCGCAGCTTTGAAGTAGTCACCAATTTTCTTAATTATGCGGTCGGGAAAAACAGGATAATCGCGTGTTTATTGCCTATATTTTTCCTTCCAAAGTTCAGAAGCCTCGGGGCACGAGTTCGACTCGCACTTGTCCAGTTTTTTTTTGTAATTTATAGCGCGTGTGTACGATTTCCCCTTGTGAAAGAAATGTGAAGATACAACAACTACTTGTTTAAATTAATTTAAGATATTGTTAAAATATATTTGGACTCTTATAGTAGTAGAAAATAATGGTGTATTTAGTTTGCCTATTGCTAGTACGAGTATGTCTACAACATTAAGGTATAAATAGTGCGATGAAGATGTTGTAAAAACATAGGTATAAAAGGTCTCACCCGTAGGTGTTGTGTGGGCGACTACAGTTCTGGCTCGATTCCTAATACCCCCAGGCAGTCCAACCCGACCCTTTCAGATACCCTTAAGTTTTTACAGTGTCCTAATTTTGGCTTTTATTTTTGAAAATAAAGGGGTTTAAAGTCGGTAATGAAAAAACTTACGAGTTAAGAAACTTTAAGGTTTTAAAAAGTTCGTTTTGGTAACATTCAAATATTTTGAGGGGATGAAGAGCGTTAAAAAGCGAACTTAGCATTTTGTATAAAATTTGGTACACGTTAGGCCCTGATCCGAAGCAGTCATTTTTTATCTGAGAAATATAGCTGTTTCCTGCGGTAGCTTGTGTGAAATTTAGTCTAGAGTAATGCAGCCTGAACATGTGTCTAGATATATTTAAAAAATAACTAGACTAATAGATGTTATTCTTCACCTCTATCAGTATATAGTTACAAAACCAATACAACATCTATCAAGCGAAATCCCAATTTAACAGAGGGCGTTATCACTTGAGATATACGAATAGTCCCTCAGAAATACTCGGGATAAATTGGATGAGACGAGTGAAGGCGACAGCGCATCGGCGGCGGCTCTGTACAGAAACGTATAGTCTCGGGGACAAGGGATATCCTCTCCGAGCACGATCGAGTGTGAGCGGATTAAGAATCGCTCCGACTTCCCATGTCAAAGGTCGATGTTTTGTAAAATTGATGGAACGTTTTGCTAGGTAAGAGAGGGATTATCTGTGTAAATGGTAACAATATTTGATAGGGTTTAAGAAGATTGTTCGTCCCCTTACATTTGAAAGATACAATAAGAGCGCCTTTCTATAGTCACTTTGGTTTAAAAGGGTCTTGCATCTTAGAAGCAACTGAATGGATTCTAATAATCTGTTACTGATCAGATTCTACACTATCTATGATGATTAAAGGTGTCTAAGGAGTGACGGGTAACATATACCCGTCACTCCTTAGACACCTTTAGACGGGTGTATTCAGAACGTTGATACAAACAGAAATAGCTAGTTATAAACAACATAAAAAGAAAATTTTCATAAACTTCGGTAGTTACAGCAATATTACCGAAGGGGACTCTTGCGCTGGTTTATTAAATAGAAGTCAAACTTTTATAGGCTGAGTGCACATGAAGAAGACTCAAGTCTTTGTTATTACTTTGCATTAAGTTCCACAATTGCCAGCTTATCTCATTCAACCCGCTATACAAACTCGGTTAATTTAAAAAAGAAAACATTCTGAAAACTCATTGTGTGAAGTAAATGAGAATGGAAAAAATATCTTGGACGCAATTGTGCATAGAAAGTAGATAGCGGCTCAAAGTTATAGGCGCTTCGAGAAACTTCCAAGTGCTAATTAAACTTTTAATTTCAACTGTCTTGATAAATTTATACTAATAGAATGCGAACAGAACTAATTATGAGCCGAAGATTCTTAAGTTCGACATTCATCTTGTCTTCAGGAAGTTTTAGGGAAAACAATCTTGCTAACTCGAAAACAATCGGAAACCCAAACAGTTGTTGAATCAGTACCTTTTAAGTTAACACTGCAAGAATTACTTGAGTTAAGTATCAGGCAAGAAGTTGGTAAGCTAGCCTTTCGGATAAGAAGTGCTTAGTGCTTAGCTTAGCGAATGATATTTTACTTATCAATTAATCTTTCTTATATAAGTAAATGATGATAGATTTTTCCGGAAATGCACTACCCTCACAAGTACCTCAGTACTTTTTTATTACGTAGTAAATCTATTACTTATTTTAGTTTTTTATGAAATCTTCGTAAATTCGTTAACTTCGAGACTGTCGATCAAACTAATCGTGGCACCCAGTCGTTAGTGCTAAGGTCCTTTCAACAATGCTCAGTGCCACCTACACGGATATTTATGTGTGCTATATATTAGTAGACCGTGGGTATGAGTCAGGGGAGCGGAACGGATTAATATGGTGCGTATAGGCTATTTGCTGGCGACCTGTCGCTATTTGTCTACTGTTACTATTGTATGTGGCTCCGTGCCGACACATTTGTACATCCTGCTGTGTGGTGACCACAAAAACTTTAACGAGTATTCTGTTGTATGAACAAACAACTTTAATTGTCCCATTTTTGTGGAGGTACTAAGAAAATAGTCCAGAAAGTCCTTGAAGATAGATTGTGTGGCAATTTCAAGCGAGTTTTGCTAAAGTTGTTTTTCAAAATTAAAATCTGTCATGTCCTCCGTCATTTGGAGTTTATAGTCTTTTCAAGGTAAAATATTTAAAAAAATAATATCATTAGTAAAGTTGCATTCGCATTGATACTAATAATATTACAGAAAAAGAAACAATATTAAACGGGCAAAATCAACTAATTTTCATGTATAAGAAATGAATACAGCCAAAAGTCGACCCTCGTTACTTTAAGAGTACAACATTTTCATTATCAGTAGTCTACCGCTGGAAATAGTGTTGTATTGACCACTGTGCTCTGATCGATTCGATAAAAGTAATCGACGCCAGTGCTAGAAACGATATTTATTGCTGTAATATTTTTTTGAATTGTGGTGGTATGGTATAATGAGAAAAGTCACGCATGCTAATTTACAAGGAAAAGTTTTGAAAAATAATGATAATAGACGATAATAACAAACAATAATGTAATATGTTTAATTTTCTTTAAATATGATCCCAATCATACCTGAATTTAATTTGATCGCTGACATCAAATTATGTTAAAAGGCAAATGAACAAAAGGAAAAATAAAACAATTAAATATAACTACGTAGGTACTCTGTCTGTATTAAGTTAATGAGTAAAAATCGATGGAATTACAAAACTGCGACAGAACTTAAAAAGTTTTAAACGAGTTTTGAAATAGCTAGATACACGTACTTTATTTGTCGGAATAGCTTAACAAATTCTAAGAACGGAGGGGAATGGAAAATGCTAAAAAAAGAAGAAAAAGAACAGCAGAAATTTCTTTAATGTCATCGGCATTTATCACGATGCCAGGGAAAGATAATTATTTCACGCATTCCGATCTTAATTTATAGAAATAGATTTCAGTTAGGGTTGTTCATCCAAGACGCTTCGACGTAGTTATATTCGCAAATTGCGTACAAGACGAAACTTATTTTTTAATCATGGAAATTTTCGAAGAATTTCCTTAATTACATTTTTATTAAATTAGGCGCCAAATGAGAATATTACAAGATCTGTCTTACTTCGTAAATTGTATTAAACCAAGCTATTTTATAAGCGGACATATTCATAAAAATGCGTCTTTTGCTCGGCTTTTTTAAAGAGAGACTGCAGTGCGTGACCTTTGCGCGTGGGATTGTACACGAGTCGTCGCTTATGGTATTGTAAACGAGTATGACACGCGACACAGAATCTATTGCATTTACATGACGTCAACATCATAAGGACGACTTAGTAGATTATTGCGGGCGAACTGTCTTTTCCTTATGCTTGCAATGAATTACAAAATAGATTAGATTCATTTTTAAGTTCAGAATACACCGATTTTTACGTTATATTGTTGCATAATTGACACTGTTTAGTTTTAATGTTTTTAACGTATTTTACACAAAGATTTTATATTGTAGCTTAATAAACACTACACTATACTTGAGTACCTACACATAAAGTGACAGAATTTTCGCAGAGATTTCATTATGAAGGCGTTTAAACAAGTGCCTCTTTAAAATATTGACATACCTACTTAGCTATTAATAGTCAAAATAATATATAAGAATTACTCATGCATGAACGCGTACCTGAAGGTAAGAACACACATTTACCACCCTTATATAACTTTCAAAGACACCTTCATAATTGTTGTAATCTGTATAATGACGTAGAATCACAAAGTTCATAATGTTAAGTCCTCAGTAGCAGGCGGCAGCCCGGGATTAGGGAAGCGCCGCGTTACACTGTGCTCCTAACTTTTAATCCTACACATAGGGCGACAGTACTTCCATATCGATTTTTAGTGATGTGACGTCCATGAGTATTTTTTGCTCATTACTCGGCCGTGTGAGGTGGATCTCGGGAGGTATGGCTATAATGCATTTGGGTTTTTCATGTTTTTTATCAACTGATTTCGAACTGAAAAGAGTACTGGGCCGATTTATGCTTAGATAGGAATAAAAAAATTGTTGCAATTAATGAAAATGGTAGATGGTTTATAAAAAAATAATTTTAATATTTTATGGATATTTATTTTAAAGAAGTAGGGCTCAGTAATTTGTTACTTATTGATAATGAAAATACACCTTTAATGTATTTTTGAAATAGCGGTAATACTTGACAATCTTAAATAAGATCTGTTTTTGATTGTTTCAGTAATATAGTCGCTAAAAAGATATTTGGTTCACATCACTAAAAGTATCCGTAAGAAAATATACAGGGCGAGACGAATATGATTTGTAAAAATTATGCTGAAATCCGATTTGTAATCCCATAAAGCGAGTTTTATTTCGTATTCGGGAAAATTATAATTTATGACATTTCATGTGTTGGATACAAATATGTATTAGGTATAAGTTGAGAGACTCTCTTGTTTTAAAAAATCATGTTGGCTACCACGTTTTATTTTATTGTATCTGGAAATAGGAATGTGGTACGGTTTTCACGTTGCACAATTAACTATTTCAGTATAATTATGTGAGTGTATTTTTTTTTCATTAAAACCTGTCTTTTATGATAGATTTATCGTCGGCGTCAGTGCAGGACCTTCTAAATGCAAAAAAAAATGTTTTTGAAAAAAGTTGTTTTAATTTGATCACATCGCTTTTAGAAAAGTTTTTATTGTCTACTGTAAAACATGTTTTTTTTGCCATTAGGAGGTCCTGCACTGACGCCGACGTTATGTAACTAACAACTGTACAAAATAAATGTTATTGTTTTTATGTAATGAATGGATATTAAAGTACTTAAAGTCTTTGCGAAGTCAAGTTGTTAATTGCAAATAGTCTGACCTAAGGTCTGACGTTTAAAGCTAATAAATGTGATCCCTGTGAGCCTTACTGTAGCCTTAATTTAGTCATTAATCATAGAAATAATACCTACAAATGTTTTTAGATAAATCTCTTTTAAGTCAAAATAATGAAGAATCTATTTATTTATTGAAAGCATCTATGGTTAATTCATTTTGAAATCGTCTGAATGTTCTTTTGTACAATTTCTACGTAATGATAATGCGTGATTCGTGATGTGTTCTTTTTTCTCAATGATAAGCAATTTTTCTTAATAGCTGTGCTTCTTATTGGAAAACTTTGTATTTTTTTTTAATTGAAATGAAAGATAAATAAGTGAGATGGAATTTGAAAAGAATCCAAGTCAAGTAAGTAAAGCAATATCTATCTATGACATGCATCATCATCTGCCTAATTTTTTTCCAACTATGGGGTCGGCTTCTAATCTTACCGGATAACATGATACCCTTTGGTAAAACTGGATGTCAGACTTTCTGACTTCTGACTACCCGTAAAGATTGTCAAAGTTCTACAAAAAACAGTCGAGACCAATAGCTTCATGTGCTTTCCGAGTCACGAAGGAGTCTCGGTATGACATAGATAGTCCCATCCACGGACCGATCGCGCCAAGCGCAGCTTAACCTCCGACCGGTCGACCCGTGCGGCTGTTAACTTATCTATGACTTGCCTAGCATCGAAAATTATAAATATTTTCGGATTCTGAAGGATCGACCAAAAGCTACAATTATTATCTTAAAGCCATACCAAGAATGTAATAAAGTGGCCATTATCCTCAAAAGTATCCCTACTATCCCTTGCAAGAACCGATAATAATATGATACAGTTATTGCGACGGGATAGTTGAGATAGTTTTATTATTATTCTATTTGGAGTTTCTCCATATAAAGTTGTGAATGAAGATTGCTTCGTAATCTCGAAGAGACAGATTTAGGTCAGTATAGGAATAAGTATATTCGGGATAAAATTGATTTTACTTACATACGTACGGGTCTTTCAAGACTTGTGTCGCATGTCAAGATAAAAATAGGGGTTTCAAAATTTCCAATAATTAATAAAATTTATAGCTCAAAAACTATCAGCCCTAGGTTTTTAATGTTTTGATAGATATGCACATTACTACTTACTACTTAAGGTCATTTTAATATTGTGACTTCTTGCGGTCTTCGTTATCACCATCTTGAGTCTGATTAGTTTTCGCGACATTCTGGATTCGATAGCTGTGTGTGAGTCGAGATTGTGAATGCTATATCAAGATTCCAAAAGAGACCCGATCATTTCACCTACGTTTGCGAATGGGAACATTAAGGTGCGGCATTGAGCTTCCGTAAAGCGGTTGAGTCGATAATAATTGACGGTCGATAATAATTGACGATGTAAAAAGTAGCTAGCCTGCTATGCCCTGATTTCTATACTCCAGAAATGGCTGAAAAATATGTCTTGACTTTATCAAATTGCTACCTGAATCTTATCGCACACACTGTGACGTAGAAGGTATATACATATTTCTGAAAATAGGCGCGCCTGATAAATAATGACAGTATATCCTCAGCTTTGCCAAGTAAAGGCGTTCATACATCACTCTGTTTACTCTAAGCTTCACTCCTGCTTCTACATAGTTTTTCATAGCCTGGTTCCTCCGTCCTAAGACATTAATGGGCTATTATGTGCCATAATACGGCTCTAAATTGACGGCACACGTGTAAAACGGCTCGACGAAGGCTTACTTACATTTAACGCGCGTCTCCATTATTTCCTTGTCGAATAAACGCAGCGTCACCTGGCGGCCATTATAATTTGCTTTCATGGTTTTAAGGACAACCTGTAAGCGAAGAGTTTATGTGGTTAATATTTGAGGAGTTCCACTAAGTAGGTGTACTTTTGTAATGAAAGTAACATGGGAAATGGGGGATCTTATTTGATGAAGTACAAGCCATAAAAAGGTCGCCACTAAATTCCATCTCCTTAATGAATTGCTACTAAACCTTTGGGGAAAATAAAGATCTGTGGTCAGGATGTTTTTGGCCTTTCTAACTGTTTGTCATTCTCGTTAAACAGATGATTGTGTTAATTGTAATTTAGCCATTAATGATAATGATAAATGAAAAATAAATCATGATGTTGTTGCTGATGATTGGTTTCGGTAATTCGTAAAGCTTTTCAACTCAGGGTCAAATATCATATAAAAATGTTCAATAGCATTGTGTGTAGCCTCCTTCAAGTCAACCTGGGAACAAGAAGAGAGCAGAGTGAACTATGGATGTAACCATTAAAATTACTAATTTAGCAGAACATGACGGTTCGACGATACCTATTTTACGAGATGCACAATAAATACATGATACACTCTCTCTCTCTAATATTTTAGAGCTCAGCACAAACCTAGCGTCGCGAAAAAACTCACTGAAATAAAACACATGCACGATGGTAGACGTTTTTGCCGATTCCCGTTGCCGGTCGAACGGGCGGAATGGCGCATTTCATTTATCAGATTTTGCTTGTAGTCTGGGAGCGTGTGTTTTTCATCGAGCCCACCGTTCGCCATGAATTGCCAATAAAGTGACAGAGGCGACACTGCCCGCGCCAAATGTCGCCTGCAGACTATTCCCAAAAATTCAACCCCATCTAATGTCGGAAATATGTGGAGTTATGATTGTTGAGTATAACTGTTATTGTAAAGAGATGTCCGGAATTATCGAGTTCTTGGGTTGTAATGAAAACGTTTATTAATTTTGGGTTAATGTTTAAAAATATTTTATAATAGTTTAGGTGTGCCCAATCATATTGAAGATAAAGAAAAATAAAAGCAAACTGCTAGGTATTAAGGCACATTATATTATGTCATCAATTACCTAACCTTTGGTAGTCGTGTGACAAGTTATCATGTCTAAGAAACTCAAAATATCTTTTAAATTGAGGCAATTCTTTGATTACCTTACTATATGGACAAGTTTTAATTTTGTTTTCCTTGCACACCTTTTGTTGTAAGGCTGTATCTCTAACTGCATTCATATAAGCTCAGTCGCTCAGGTACCTACTATGTATTGTATTGTATTTATTAAATTAACCAATAAAAAATCTAGCAAAAATATTGATTAAAATGATTCTCGTTAAATAAACCAGTATTTAAACCTTTCTGGGAGCGGATGAACTGTGGGTGAACAACAAACACTCTGTGTGTCCCAAGTAGCAGGAAACGATGTCGCGGTAGCCTCAAGCGTCAGCCTCAGCCTCAGCCCTATTTAAAGGAATGGCCTCAGGTTGCACTAGACAAAACCAAGTGGAAAGAGGGACGGGTGGACACTATGGGCTAAAAACAAATAAATCCTTACTAATATTATAAATGCGAAAGTAACTCTGTCTGTCTGTCTGTCTGTTACGCTTTCACGCCAAAACTACTGGACCGATATAAATGAAATTTGCTACAGAGATAGAATAGACCCTGAGGAACAACATAGGCTACTTTTTACTCGGGTGCGCTAAGTAGTTCCCTCGGGATGCGGGTGAAACCGCGGGAAACAGCTAGTATAAAATAAATTTAAACGTTTGTATTTCTATGAATATAATTTTCAAGCACATGCGTAAAAGTTTTTAGATTTAAATAAAAAAAAACCTCTTTCCCAAGAACGTAAGTTTTCTTGAACCACCTACACGACGTTGTAATAAAATTGCAAATGTGGGCGTCAGGAATACTCCGCTTATCCTTTAGAATATTAATAACTTCACAATAATTTACACGTTTCGACTAGTAAGTACATAGGTACTATACCTATAGCAGACATTTTATTATGACAATCACAATAAACGAAAACACGTATTGAGCGAAATATTGCACATTCCAGACACAATGTGCAGTGGACATACCACCACGTGTTTTGGCAATCACTATTCAGGTGTGCGAGTGAGACACAGCTACTAACGTCATATAGCAACGTCTCTTTTTCACAACGAAATTATTTCTGTTTTGGCACATCATGGTAAGGTCCTTGTTCTGTAATACCACAAAGACTTGTGACACAAGTGACTTTACATCGAACACTGTCAGCTAGCAGTAACAAATATTTCGGCATATACCTACATTCAGAAACCAAAGAGCTTCAGTGATAAATATTCGGAAGATGAATAAAAAAAAAGAAAAATCTATATACCCACATTTGACCTATCACAATGACGTGATTACTTGCAATATAATGGCAGGGTATTGTGTTCTGTGTGTAAGGGAGTGTTGAAAGAGTGGGATAATATTCTGAATCTTACGCGTTGAATATACAGGTAATTAATATTGTTATTTTTATTATACGTTTATATGCATATTGGTGTTCGGGTACGTGTAACTACATTAAAAAGTTAGGTGTAATACCATACTTATTTCAATATCTTACCTACTCGAAATAAAAAAATATCATAGCTATTTCTTCCATAAAATAGTTATGTATTTACGTTACAACTCTTATGATTTACATAAGCATAATCAATATGTACTATACTTATATTATCTTTGTAGTCCATGCTATTTCAGTGCAATGAATATGACACAAGGCAAAGTTCACGTTACTAAAAATGGACACCGCACATGGAGTCTATGTATATCATTCGGTAAGCACCTTTATAACGATATCAGGTTTTTTCGCTATGTAATAATCAATAAGCAAAAATATTTTTATAATTATTTATTTAAAGATTTCCAACGAATATAAAATATCTTAAAACAAGACATTAACTAGATTTATGTACACTAAGATTATGAAATATTGATATCACTTAAGCGCGTCGTGATATTTATGTAAAAAATACATTAAACCGTGCTGGTATTCACGGATCATTTACCGGCTAATTTTGGTGAAGGGTAGGACCCTGCGCCACTCAACTGCCTTGAACAAAAGTTAAATAAATCCTCAAATTCATTGTGGGGCCATTAAAGGTCTAGTTAACCTATAATAAAATTAAAAAGGTTAACGCAAAACCTCATTATGATGATGAGAAAGTTAATATAGGTACATCTACGGAGAACAAAGAGGATTATTTTAGAAAGGTAACTAAAAATAGTTTATGCAAAATTGGCTCTGTTTATGAAACAATTTCACAAACTTTCACATTTATAATATAGGTAAGTAGGATTAAACATAATAATACCACATCGCTGTCATTTATTAACATGTCCTGAAGATACGTATTTTATTATATATAGACAATATTATATGACTGACAGACTGACGAATCAACGCACAACCAAAACACTGATCGTAGAGACCTGAAACTTGGAGGCAAAGTTTGAATGAAACTGTCATTTTTAATTTGAATTCGTATAGCCCACTCAGGCGAAGCTGCTTGCGGAACGCTAGAAACTTATATTCTCGTGCAGATACAACTCAAGCCTAGAAAAAATATTAGAAAGCTATTTTATTTTTTGTAAAAACCCTCCAGTAGCTTGTCACAATATGCTAGGTTTAATCCGATATATCCGAGCAGTCGCGTTGGCATCGAGATAGAGCGACAATAAAAATATTTTGTTTCGATCACTTCACAACATCGAATGGCCTGTAGCACGCACATTACGGGCAGTACTTAAAGCCCTTCTAAAATTGGCTGGCCGTAAATTTCAGTTAATGTCTGTCGAAACGATCCAACACAATAGAAGTGAGATGTTTCGTTGAAGCAGACAGCTTTTTCCTTCGTATAATGTTCAGAAAAGCGAAAAGTTTATGACTGGCTGAATGTTAACACTCCTTAAACTGTTAGTTCGGAGTGCCTTGCGTTAGCTAACGAGCTTCCTCGAGGCTTTATAGATGTTGACTGTAAACATGCTTGTACTACTTTATCAGGCATATTGAATTTAAAATAAAATACTGTAAATTTTCTTTTATGTAAGTACGCCCCTGAAAAGAGCAAAACTAACATTTATAAAAGCGTTGTTAGATAAAATAATATTGATATAGTAGTAGTCTATCTTGGAATATGAAGACGAGCCTACAGAATTATTTCAATGTCAATTAAATTAATGTAGTTAGAACGTCGATTGTCGATATTTGCCTTGATGGGTGTTAATTATCATGTCGCTCAATTAACCTATGAAGATAAGATACCTACGACGTACGATATACGTTAATTTTGATGATAATCAAATTTTGATGATCAGGCTTTATGAAGACCTACCTACGCATAGATTTTTTCTTCTAGTTTCAAGTATAATTTCAGTCGTATATCATCTAACTTTTAGATCTGAATTTTAATCCCAACATACAGCTACCCATCTGCGGTCCGAACGCGGTATGCGCATCTTAACTTTAATCGATCATGCCGTGAGACTTTTACTGAGCCACAAGAGTCTTTTGTCCGAATGTCTTCTCCATTATTTAATTTACAAACGAATCCCACGCATTGATATCCCTCTTATTGTATTATAACCAGAAGATTTCACTCCTTTCTTGATCGCAAAGATCGGAATCAGTCCAACAAAAGAAAATGAGTTTCCAAATCTGAATTACTCGACCAAAAATCCACTTTCAATTTTAACCCTTATTAACCATTGTAATGGAGCCAGTCGTTACTTTTCAATTTGGGCAAGAGGAAATTCAATGGGAATCAAACAAAACAACTTGAAAAAAAGTACATGACAATAGTGGATGAAAGATTTCAATTAGAGTGAAATACGAACAATAGAGAGTGTCGGAATAACGGTGGAAAGAAAGCTTGTCGAGTTGAAAATGCAGTTGCAAAGATATTCGTCTTGTCTTTACTTTGTCTGTCAGTTATGAAACTTAATTTCGAAGTTTTGGATGTGGTTATCACAAGGTTTGAGCTCATATTTTATGGTAGATGATTGTTATATTAAAGATCGGTTCTTGTGAATAATGTAAAAAGAGAAAAGGGTTTTTCGGACATTGCCAGAGTGTTAGTTTAATAAAAGCTCTTTTGTTTTCTATTTGAAAACTGAATTATCAGCTGATTTTGACTGAATAAATTTAGTTTTCTACAGATGTAAAAATAATTATAAATTAAACCCGACACATTTTTATTGGATACAGAAAAGCGAGCGTGCGTGTCATCCACTTTGCAGAAGGCTTTAAAAGGCTTTAATCTGGTTTTTATTTTGCACTTCAGAATGATATTATAAATGTAAAATATACTATAATTTTATTCATAATTAACTCGAACCTACGGAAAAATGTTCACTGAAATAATCCATTCGATAAAATGAAACCATTTTCAACCCCTTTTTGAGGCTCAACTTGGGCTCTTGAAAACTACGTGAAGTGCCTCCTGCATTTGATGCGAGCGGTAAGTTTGATTGCTTTGCTAATTAAGAGCGTTTACGCTGTCCATGCGCAAAAACAGTAATTTCAAACCTGTTTAATACCATCAACCAGTTGTACTACAAATATGTTAGTTACTAATAACTTTAGGAAATTTCACTGTTTAAATAGTTAGTTAAGAAAATATTTCGATTTATAGAGTATTTATGAATTCTATCAAGATAACTGATCAGAGGTTTTCTTAATTTCCCCATACAGCCTATGTTTCGATGCCTAAAACTCATGAAAATACAGGGAAACGTAGTTTAAAAAAAATAATAATCAATTACTTAAATCGTCAAGTAAATAGTTAGTTGAAAATAGTTTCCGATTTAGCGATCAAACAACAAGAAATTAAAAGTCAAATAATGACAAATATCCAGAAATTCAGATGGTTTTTTCACCGATATATCTTCTTTAATTTATTATCATAATGGCTTTTTATTATAGAATAAAGTCTTCTTTAAAACATCTGCTTTGAAATTTTAAATAATTTAGTGTAATTATTTTTCTATGAATATTTGAAATCTATTATAAAACACTGCGCGCAAATCAATTCAAATCAGACCGCCACGAGGCTTTCCAGAGTGAGGACGTGTCGCTCGATGCTCCATCCTGACCTGCGTTGACCTTTGCCGTGCGTACAAGGATAGCGGACGTTTATAGTGTGATAGAAAAGTCTTGCTACTTTGGTAAGTAAAATATTTTATTATTATTTTCGATGATACACTTTTTTAGTGACAGCAAATTATATTTCAGACGTAATAGGAAACAAAACCAATTTATTTTTAGCGAAAAAACGACAACGCAAAAATGACGAAAATATGGAAAAAGCAAGTGCTAAAAGGTTGGTATATCTATGTTATACTAATTCAACGATCGGCTTCGGCACCCGGTTATAACACATATTTTCGCATATTGGGGGTAATGTAATATGGGTTTTTTACTTGAAATAAATGATTATTTATTCGAATTAATACCAATTATACTATATTATATTATAGATGTTAGTATAATTAGTTTAACCTAATCACGTATTCGACAAACAGTTTTCTTGGTAAGGCAAATATCTTTGATTTGTTTCGTGATGCATGAATACACTATTAGATCACCTGAGCAAGGTTTTATTTCGGTAAGGCCTGTCAATCAGGACAATTGAAACTTTATTTCCATGTCATAAATGTCTCATAATGAGCCTTCGTGAGAGAAACCTACTTTTATTTTTTACCTACCATACATATACATAAATACTTACATATATAACTGTATTTAAAATCGAGTTGTAATAAATGTAAATAACATACTAATAAAAGAATCCCACTACTAAATGCAAAAAAAACGAGTTTATGTTGCTTTAAAATGGACAATGGCTATGGGGCTTGGGCTAAAAATAAAATAATTATAATGAATCCTGCCAGATATCAAGATATAGCCCAAAAATCAGTCCTGAAAAAACATTATTTACTTCATCAACTTTCGGCTTATATCTCGATATTTACAGGACAGACAAAATATTGTTTTTGAGAAGATCTTTCAGCCCAATCAAATGGCAAGCTTGTAATCAAACTATTATTTATGAATTCTCTTTTCCTAAGCGTGTTTTATTTACAATATTTTCTTTTATTTAATTACTGCTTCCTTTCAGATAACAAGGCTTGTGCGCTTACTGGTATATGGTTTAACTTCAGGCAATGTAAAAAAAAATCAAGTGATGAATAAATTATGGCAAGAGTTGAGTGTGAACACTAAAATGAAGAAGAGGTACTTTGAACGCTTTTTTAAAACAGTTTGTTTTACTTTTCACGTTTATATAGGCGATCACACTGTTTTAAATATGTTATAGGAACACTTCCTTGGTCCATCTGTCTGTCTATCACTCTATCAAGCTTGGGAATCAAAACCTATGGTTACTTATTGTAAGAAAAACTAATTCAAAAATTGTAAAAAGAAGGCTAAAAATTTGAAACTTTTAAAAGAACATAATAAACATAAGTAGATCCGTATAAAGTGTTTTATTTTAATAAAATTAAAACAAGTAAATTAATAAAAAAAATAAAAAAACTCGACTGCGATTATAATTTTAAATACCTACCCTATAGTGTCACTGTCACGATCAAGACAAATTAATGGCACTTAATATACATATATATACACACATACATACGTACGCTCTAAAAACATAACCCTCCTGTCGCAATCGGTAAAAAAACATATATCTATAAATCATTACTATTAAGAAGGTTCAATAAATTATTGCAGAATTCAGTTATGTCTAAATTTCGATCTATAAATTCATGTTTATTTATTTATTGCACCATGTTGTTTACACTTGCAATATTATTACTGACTACTTATTTTATGTACTTACTCGCATCCGTTAGAATTTTTTTCTAAAATAATTCACTCGATGGATCAAAATGGGTATGTTTGCCTATAGCGCGAGAGAACGCGCCAGCGCTACGCACACAGTCACATTCGCTTCTCTGTGAGTAAAACTTGCGTTAAAATACCTATACTTGACATCGTGCGCTATGCGTAAACGCTCTTAAGGAAAAATATTTTAGTGCTCCAGTGTTATTGTTTGCTTGGCTTTTTTGCTGATTGAGAATTGATGATAAATATGAATGTATATGCTTTGCTTAAAGTTTTGCTATACAACGTTGATTGTACTGGAGTGAAATGAGACAAAAAATATTAACGCCACGTAGACCGATAAGTAAAATATAATACTCATAAAGTAACATCACATTAGTTGTACTTTACATTTATACCTCAACCAGATTACAAAGTGAACACCACTTTCCACTTTCACCCGCTTTCAGGTATTTGAGCCAGGTTTATTTTTGTGAGACAAGAACTACCTTACTCGCAACAATTATTGGTAATTGGGAATTGTTTGATCTGAGGACAGTGCTAACTTTTATTACTTTTTTACTGACGCAACTAAAATAGTACGAATCTGTTATTTCAAATATCACATGTTCCACACATGTGATATTTGAAATAACTAATCTAGCATGAATGCAGAATTTCCCAAGTCAAAATTAAAATGACTAAAACTTTTTTGATTTAGAACATGACATAGTGATTAATTTAAATAGAAAGAAAAGATTAAACCTACAGCCACGGGCATTTAAACAAAACCTCAAAAAGACAAAGAATTAAAAATTCTATAATCATACAAAGCGTAGAATTAAACTTAACATCTAATTTGTGAAAGGATTAACTAATTAAAAATCCTCTTTCTAAAACTTGGTCTAATACAATTAAAGCCCTTCGTCCACATAACCGCGATCCTATTAGTTTTAACCCTCTTGAATTTCGTTAGGCAACGTTGTGTAAAAATTGTGACGTTCCATTATAGGGTCGATCGTGATTTACGACGCGTCTTAGGCAAGGACAAAGGACCTATTTGATTCATGAAAACAACAGAGTTTTCAAACAAAAAATTACGGACAAGATAACATTGAAATGTTGACGGAGAACCTTAATCAAAGCCGAATTAACGAGAAATCAATGAAGAATAATTAATACTTATCACATTGGAACTATCGAATTACTGTTATATTATCGATGATATCATATGATAATATTGGTTAGTTGAAGTTTATTATTCTAGATTATAATTAGAATTGCCTGGTTTGTAGATAAAAAATATGTATCTATTCAATTTTATCTTCCAGCATAAATTAGGTGGAATATTACTATGGATGAAAACTGCATACACTTTATGATTTTGATTATATTAAGCACATCATTGTAGAAATAATGATATTTTCGATAACAAAGTATTTGCATTTATGTACAATTTATATCAGTGATAAAATACTCGGGGATTCCATAGTACGCGCTGTAGTTTGTAGTTTTTCTATAAACTGTAATCATTGTATTGAACGTGAACTGTATTTTCCTCGGAGAAACAGTAAGTGTCAATTATATAGGTAATCTACAAGCTGCAGTGTTAGGAATTCGCTGCTACATTGCAAAATTAAATTTTTAACTCTATATTTATCGATGCGGTATCTCTGTACTGGTTCCTATCCACGGCCACGCCAAGTTTTTTTTAACTTTATTGGAAAATAAAACAACATCAACGGATGAATATTTTATAACACCTGCAAAGGTTTGATATAACAAAAATTATAGCTTCGTGTTTTCGTAATATTGCCCTGAAATCATAAAGTTAAAAAGTTTGTCCTCAAGTATTTGATTTGATCTAAATTATGGAGGTCCAAATATTTCTACAGCGAGACAGACATTTCGGAATGGAAGTTATACTGTATTGAAACAATCTTTATTACGCTTTTTGTGTCGTGTAACAAGAAATTGAATTAGGATTTCAAGAAAGATATTAGAATAAAAATATTTAAGTTGAAACCTATTAACCTAATGATACCAACCTACTTCAAACTTACAATATCATCAGTTTGAAAGTTATTGAAAAAATGCTTGCGTTTGACATGTAAGACTCGAGGAAATGAGCTGGAGCGTAGCAAATCGGTAATATGCTACGATTTTGTATCTACCGTAGCCGTGACGTCATATCAGCTACGACGCGCGACGTAGCAACTTAGTAGTTTTTACGTATGTGTCAGATGTACGACTAGGCTCAATATCTACAAGATATCGAGTATCGTATTCTCTATTACTATTATACATGTGTATATGAGCTCAACACTTAGATTAGAACCTTTCTTATCCCAAAATTTATGGATGTGTACGGTTCGTCTAAGACCGTGACATTGACAGTGATGAATATTTGGATGTTTGTTCTCATTGCGCCTACAATGCTTGGTGAAGTCAGGCTGCCACGTAATAATTTGTTATAGGATTAAGCAGTTGACCGTTTTTGCTTTAACCGGCGCAATTATATATTGCGTCAGCAAGTGGATAATAAATATCTATGCTGGTAATATTAAAATCTAAAGACCCTTTCGATTAACGTCAGACTTCACTTAAAAGCAAATTTGGACTTATTTAGAAGACTAAAAGGTTTAATATTAATCTTATTAAAGGCTAAGATACTAAACATTATGTGAGCTCCTACGTACTACATGAATTTGCAGAACAGAAATAGAATCCGCGGGCTCGTTTTCAGCAGTCATGCTGATGTCGTGCCCAAGGTTTATGGGTTTTCAATCGTTTGTATAATATCGCCATTTACTTAGGAACCTTTCTTACTGGCAGTTTGAGATACATTTTCGTTTTTTTTTTGATCGTGTTCAGCTAACTTTTTAATATCAATTCAATTTCAACCTTCACTCCGAAACAATTGAAAATCGGTTTAGTTTTTGTTTCATGAAGGTATATTTGAAACATTGTGTTCCTTTTTTCTACGGTCAGCAAAGTTTTTTTATTTAAATTTTTATGTCGCAATTGAATACAGTGATATTTTAAAATAACAATAGATTTTGTAGATTTAAATAAAATTTGCTATTCAATAAAAAGTTTTTTTGATTTTTATATTTTATACAATTAATAACGGTAAATATGTGATTAAATTAATTATTGTTTAATATCTGTAATAAATGAATCTTAGTAACTACGAGTATAATATATTATCACAATTACTTTTTTGTGCGTAAATTCTCATCGAAGAAGGATTTATTTTGTAAAAATAAAGGGTTTTAATACATAGTAGATAGCTATTTTTGTATCAAAGGTTTTGACAAAGCGAAGATTTTTTTATACTTTCTTACATTATTCTCTCAATAAGAAGAAAAGTATTTTTGAAGAGCATGTTTTCAAACGTCTTCCCACAAAAGGTGCCAATGTTGTCATCGTAGTATAAAGGTTTTATGCATCATGATAAGAATTGCCATTTAGGCTGAATTCAGGAGGGCGGCCATACGTCAGGGGCGATAAACGCACCGGTATGTGAAATGACTTCGATATGTGATAGAGCGATAACGATGTGTGTTGTATAGTGGGACAACCGTTTCACTTGACAACGGGGTCTCGGGTGCGATCCCGTGTTGAAAATTTCGCAAAACAACCCGGAGGTAAGTAGTTATTGGTGTTACACCCCCATACCTGGAAACGTCGTCCTCGACTGTTACCTTGATAGCAGTCGTTTATTATAATTACATGACAGAGAACTCTGATACTATAGTTGTACTAATTGATTTTACGAAAAATATAAACAAAATCATAACCTATTTTGTTCTTATTTCTTAATTAATTCTTAATCCCAGATAGATAAATAAAAATTACATTAAATGATGAATGATGATGTTTAGAGCATGGAACCACATAAATGCGCCATCCGGACAAAATAGGTTACGACTTTGTTTAAATTTTTCATAAAATCTATTGGTATCGATATGGTATATGGCTTGTAAGGCTAGTAAACTTGCAACCTACGCAGTATGAACAAGAAGATAGTTTCATTGTAATAGTCACTGGGACAGCCGGGACCAATGGCAACGTAAAATCATTGGTCAAGGCCTGGTTGGATCTCAGTATGTAATTGATGGACATTCATGGCCCAAGTACGGCAAACTTACTTTAACTATCAATCAACCCATGCAACTGATATTGATCTATAGACCCATAAATACCGACTCGTACTTGGAATTTCATAACTGTCTTTCTAAAGAAGACTGAAATATTAACGAGTTAAATATATTGGTTCTGGGTAATTTATGTTCTAAGATTAGTTTTAGTTATAACTTATTGTTAGAGCTACGTATGGTGTGTAAATACTAATTCTTTGTAAATACTAATTGTTAAGCTTGAAGAAAATAACTTAATCCATTGACTGATAGTTTAAACCTTGATTAACAAAATACTGCCTTACTTGTATCCTTTAGTAGAAGAAAGCTTTTGACGTAGCATGTTGTCAAAGGTCAAAATAACAGTAGGGACCGAAATAGCATGATTTTTGCGTCACGAAGGAGGCTCGATATAGAAAAGATAGTCCTAAATACACAGACTATTCGCAGCTAGCGTAGCCCCTAAAACAACACTGTGACGCAAATTATTAATGCTTTCAGGATGACACAATAAATTGGACCTAATTATGTCCGAGTGAAAGCCTAAACTCCCATCTGTGGCTGCAATATATCGTTTTAACCTATTTTATTCTAACAGCGACACACGAACATTAAATTCATTAACTGAAATCTCCCGTTAATGACGGGGTAAATGTGAAATGGTATTGCGAAGGATTTTGAAATTTTCACGAGAATTTAATGCACTATTTAATGTGAGCGCTGCAAATTTAAAGTTTTGTTCTAAATAGTAAAAGACGGGAGAGACGCGGTTGAAAGTTAGACGTATGATAGAATGAAATAAAATTTAAATAAGTTAAAAAAGTATTGAATGAAAACTTAGGACAGAAGTTTTCATCTAACCAAGTCAATAATGGTCTTCAAAACTTGCTTGTGAGGTTCACTATGGGATAGCGATATGAGAAATGTAGATGTTTGTGTTACGATCAGAGACACTTCAACATGTTATTGTTAAAGCGTCTTTATTTTTACTGCAAATCATTGGAGAAGACGGCGTTTTCTAAGTGGATAAGTAATGCAAATACTTTTGATTCGTCCATGTTCAGGCGGCACATGCCAGTACTTGCATACACTAGGGGCCGTATTATGATACTTTATAGTGATCCCAATTCTAAGGTACATTGTGATTCGTTCTTGGTATAGCTCCGTCTCTTTTTCGTAAGTAGATCACTATAACTTTTGAAGGTCTTCACCAAAAAGGTAATTCTTCTATTAAATACTGGCTGTTGTCCGCAATTTCACCCGCGTCCCGGTGAAACCTTCACGCACCCGGATAAAAATCTTCCCTAGGGGGGAAAACGAAAATAGAGGGGACTCTATTTTCGTACAAAATTTCATCCAAATCGGTCTAGCCGTTCACGCGTGATGCCCCGGCCAAGGGAAACAGGGATTATTTTTATATATATATATACATATAATATTATAGATGATATATCACTCGAACAATAGGCAATAAAGTTTAAACGTAAATCTGGCCAATTTTGGTGCAAGCCATAGGATACCCAAAGGTCGACCCTTGCGATGGGGATATTCTCATGTTGGGTCATTAGTTCGCGTCCAACGCTCCAGGGGGAGTGTGGGGTTATTTATTTCCTTTCCCAATTAGTCGTGAACCCCATGTCAATGATGAGCTATCTTTCCATTTTCTTTTTAAATAAAGCTGGTTGCTTTCTAAATATGCTTTCCAGTTAAATAAAATTAAAAAGTTTCTATACGACTAATGTATTATTGAGTAAACCGAAGTAAAATCAGTCAGGGCTTTGAAAAAAACTTGTCGCGTATATATTTTTCAATGGCAAAGTTTTTGCAACACAGGATGGCTCATCAGGAATCATTAGTAACTTAAAACAACTTTCTACTGAATAAGAACAGGAATATACACTATCTTCTGGAAAATCAGGCATGACTTTATGTGATGCAACAATGGTTCTAGCAAATAACATACGAATAGATTCCAGGATTATTTATGCATAATATTTTTCTGTTGGTTTAAGCTAAACATAGCACGAAGTGCATTAACGTATCGCTATGTAAGTAGAATAATATTTTGATAACTTCAACCCCCGAGCCCGTCTGCACGAGTCAACACACCCGGGACCGTATTTTCATAGTACTCTTTCAAATATGGAACGATAAACATATAATAATGTACTCTTCAAATAATTATAAACGTAATCTACTAATAACTGTTTTGTAATGGCAAAAACCTAATCGTTTAATGTCAAAGCTTTTCGTTAATATAAAAGCTACATTATATATTTAATCTTTATAAGAGTTTATTGGTCCCACGAGTTCAATAAAGAACACGTTTAACAGTCGGTCCCGGTTGTCGTACGAACGAGTATTTGTATCAGAAGGCACGGGCTAATAGAAGGTCTGAGACGTGGTCTCGTCTTAGAGTATCAGGTATTACTTAGTAATTGGGGTGTAGTGGTCAGATAGCAATCATTCATGTTGCTCGTGCAAATATTAGATGCATCAAGTTATACTGGAAGCTGGTACGGGTCAGGTGAGCTTATAGAATTTGGCCTACTAATATTTTTGAAACGAAAGATACGATACGCGATTTAACAATTAAGAAAAATTTCAGTATTTATAAGTACCCTGAAATTCTGTAAAAAATCTGTGAATAATGATAAGTTTAGTAAACTTGTTTTGAAAACTACATAATTATGTATCTCTTTGTGATAGCAAAGAATTACAGGTCTCTAAAATTTCGATTTAGAAATCTGAAAAATTACATACCAGCCAGTATTCATGTGAACAAGAGTTCCAATGAAGTTTTTTAAAACAGCGTTTACTTTTTAGAGTATTTATCTTCAGAACCTTAATTGAGCAGAAACCTCAAAGAATACTCGAGGATAAAGCGATCGGATAAAAAAAGGTATTCATTCAACCTTTATAACTTATTCTGAATACTCAAATCGCCAATTAAAAATAATAAATCTTATTAGGATCGATCAGAAAGAAGTGATTTTTCAAAAAATAAAAAAAGGATATCTTTTCACGGCTTTTGAATCTGGAAAAACCGATCGAGTAAATAAATAAGAAAAAGGTTATTCCATTTTCAAAAGCCGGACTGCCTTTATAAATTCTTAGCAAGCTATAAATGATATTTCAAAGCTAAAGTTGAACCGGGATTGCCAATCAAATCAATAGCGAGTCATCGAATCTACTTTGTACAAAGTGGGACCGGTTCTGTCGAACCGAAGTGAAATTTTAAGGGTCATAAATATAGTAGGTCGGCATTAAAGCCCCGATCGATTTTATTATACTCACTTATTTTTAGATAATGTGCTGGTTGTTTAAAATTTAATAAACGAACAGAAATAATGTATAGATCTGAAGGTTAGTAAATCGGCTACCAAAATCTATAACTGGAAATAGGTCACTATCAAGTACGTCGTTGAAATTTTGCAATAATTTTTACTCCAAACGTGGTTCAGCAGCATTTAACGATAGTCTAGGTTTAGTCTTTTAATTTGGCCGACTTTTATATCTACGAGTTAAAACTACACATACTATTCTTAAAAAGGGAGCCAAAGTTTTCTAATATATTATGACTTCTTTTTCTTACGTGTAGTTATATTGTAGATGAAACGCGTTCGTATGCAATAAGTTACGTAGGTATGTAGATAAGTTGGTCAAACTTACATTTTGTCAATATCGAGATCCCGTCGTAAAGCGAAGATTAATCGAAGTCGAAGTTATATTTAGTCACATTTAAGTTTGGCTAATGAGTTGTGGTGAATTAATTGATAGTTTTTAAGGAAGAGGCATTTGCTTTCGCCAGTAAACAGTACCACTGCGTTATCTGAATACATATAATCAAATCCATTTTACCGCTCAAATTAAAGCCATCTTTTTTATCTAGTTTATTGTTTGAAATAAAGTTCTTTTCAAAAACTTTTGATGAAAATGCATCATATTTTCCTAACATGTAGGCGTCGTTTTCATTATCCATACCATGTTATACATTGATTAATTGACAATGTTATTTCAAAATCGAACAAATAAACAACCCAATAAATACTTCCAGAACCTCTAAATATGAAACAAAAGGGACACAATAACGAGTTTTT
The DNA here is from genome assembly GCA_963891755.1 of Pyrrhia umbra. Lineage (NCBI taxonomy): Eukaryota > Metazoa > Arthropoda > Insecta > Lepidoptera > Noctuidae > Pyrrhia > Pyrrhia umbra. The sequence continues at coordinate 6,400,328 of OY982937.1, read as the reverse complement.
ATGAATTAATTTGAACGCGCGGCCTGCGAGATATTCCAGATTTTATACCGGCTCAAATTAATCGCGGTAAACCCTCCCCGGCTATCTGTGTCGTTGCTTTGTTTCCTCCCCTTTTGTTGCGTGACATATTGTAAAAATTAATTACGAATGATATTGTTGGAACATTGAAATTAACTGGGTCACAATTTGTATTTAGGATTTTTCAAGTAGCATACTTTGCTATGTTGCGATTCTGGGGAATAATGAATGCTTCTAGCATTCGGTGATGTGCTAAAAGTATATTTTGTTTGGATTTTCTATTCAGTTTGTATGCTTAGTCAGAACTATAAACTTAAAAATGCAATCAAATTCAAAAATTCATTCATCTTGCCGGGTAAAGTAGGTACATAGTTGTGGATAGATCTTCCATGCACTTGTATTCACACTAATGATTACTTTTTGCAGCAATGCCATTTTGACATCAATTGAAATGCAACTGATTCCATAAAAGCTACAAAACGAGTTAGGCACGCACGGAGAGCGTTTTAGAGACATAGCACACAAAAGAGCAGATATAAATCTAGTGAGCCAATGCTACCGACATAAAAGCGTTACGACGCGACGTATGACAAGGATTTTACTTTTTATTTGCATGCATGTAGTCGCGACAAAGCCACTGTACTAGACTTAATAAACAAAGAAATGTGTGCTCCGTATATTTTTATTGCGACGCGACATTTTGCAATTTCGTATTTCGTGAGTGGGACTTTAGAAAGTGAATTACTTGCATAAAATTTTGAGATTGAAAACCATAATTTAGATTTTCATCGGTTGCAGTAAATACTTTATTATCAAGATTAATTGAGACTTTTCACCTTATGAAAAAAGAAAAAAAATCTATGCTCTAATTGTGTATCGAAAAGTACATAAAAATATCACAGTTCCCTCTGTTTAAACGCAGGTGTTCATTTTATGGAGAGGCATTAAAGCAGTCGTCCACTAGTCGCCCTGGGGGGTTAGACAAGTGGCAAAATGCTAACGCTAACGCTCAATGTATGGGAATGACATATAGCTAGTCGTAAACGAATGTCATTCCCATACATTGAGCGTTAGCGTTAGCGTTAGCGTTTTGCCACTTGTCTAACCCCCCTGGTTTGTTCTATTCCGTTTTATGCACGTATTTTACTATTATTTTAGATTTGAAAAGTTTTAGTTCACCACATTTTCAAATAAGGTATCATAAAATTCAAAATAATACCTACGTTTATTAATACAAATTTCTAAGACTAACAAAATAATATATCTACGTCAACAGCAGTTAGTGAAATGTACAGTCGGCTAAGGAGAGCGATTCACAGCGCCTCGTCTTTCAATAGAGATCTAAGATTTAGAATGGTGTACCTAGTTCTTTGTGCTAGGGATTTCGACGCTGACATTTTCGCGACGGTAAAAGCATTTTAGTTAAAAATGTGTGTACATGTAAAATAGTTTTGCGACGTTGGCTACACATGAATGTGAGTTGTTCACCGGGGAGTTCTTTAGTTCTTGTTAGGATTGAGAATAAGTGGCGCGAGAATATAAAACCGCACGTTTTATATTCTATATTCAAAAATAACTCTCAGCTGTTGCTAAATTTTGAAAGTATTTTTTTAAGTATGTGTTTGGTAACAGTAGTGGTATAGTTTTCACTTTTGCTGCAGTCCATAAAAATGCAGTGTCGGTCTGTTTTTCGTCTCTTCGCTTTCACGGTAAAACGGTTAAACCGATTTGGATGTAATTTAGTATAGAGGTAGTGTATCTTGATATCGCGAAAGTTTAACAAATTGTTTTCTAATGCGAATATAGTTATGACGTTAATTTTGGTGTATATTGAATGTACCGGATTCTCCTCATTAAGTGAAAATTATTAGCCTACTCGTTAAAAATCAATAGGGATAATTTTCATAAATCATCATGTCCCCTGCGAATAGTTTGGTGAAAAAAAAAACGTATTTTAATTTACGTAAAGGTAGATAGAGTTTCAAAATCTGCTCTTGTCCGTATGCCAGTTACTTTAATTCTTTTGAAATTACTTACATTCCTGCATGCATTTCATCAAGACTTAACGTTAGAAAATAGCAACATGGTATGTGCATACTGCATATGTGCAGCGGCTATTGCAATTCTTATAGCGTCGCACTCCTATTTGCAACACACGTACGACTTTTGCTCACCTTCCAGTACGGCCTTAAAACCCACTATTAAGCTGACAATCATAATTATTAAAACTTACATATAGGTACATCGTCATATTTTTATTCAGTAATCTGGCAGAGAAATTAATCAAATAGAATCGGTTTTTAAAATTTTAAAATTACTTTGAAAGAATATTCCCTTAAAGTAATTTTTGAGGTCTAATAACGTCATTTACGGTTTCTCATCAATAAAAAAGAATCTATTTCAAAATTAGAGAGTCCAATTCCATTTTCGAATATTAAAAAAACTGGCTATTAAATAAAAAGACAGCAAGTTATTAGAAGTTTTTACGAGAACATTCGACTATCATAAGTTTTTCTATAGTATCTTTGACATACCGAAATGTCATAGCCACAAAAGTTCGCTTATTTGATATTCTTTTTTTTTTTAATATTTGGGAATATAAGGAATGTGCACATTCCTTACATAAGGAAGTTTCATTCTTAAAAAACAATAATTGAGAAACCATAAATAGAAAAGTAATAAACCTGCAGAATCCAGAGAGTTTCGTAATAAATTGGGTTATTGATATATATATATAAGTCAATGGTTATCGCCGATAGAAGGTACCTACAACTTTCTGCATCTTATTAAGTTTTATTTAAATTTAAATATCAGCAGTTCATGAAACAGTGTGGGCGTAGGGTCTAATTATTATGCCAGTATCCAATCTGTTATGATAATGTTAGTACCACTTTCAAAGTTTAAAGGTATATCAGTCAAAATTATTCTAATAATACGTAATTTTCCTTTTATAGGGCCGACACGTTCAGCGAATTTGTTTATTAACGAGTTAAATTATGTTTATTTTTAATAAACTTACTTAAAATTATTAGAATTCGAATGGGAAGGTTTCGATTTTGCTGTAGGTATAATATTTTTGTGGGGTTACAATACTTGACCAGCAGCTGACCAAAACAACGCAAAATTTATTGCACTCAACCAATAATGCACCACCTCTGAAACCGAGAATGCAACTAACGTAGTATTTTTCATTCGGATAGTAAAATAAAAATAAGTTCAGCGAGTTTACAATTCGCTTCCCTCGTGGCCATAAAGCAGTCGCAGGGCAACCTCTCGAGGGAGGCGAGCTGCAACAACTTGCCAACTAGCAGCTATTTAGTATTGCTGCAGACACTCCGCGGCTAGACCAGAACTACTTACGTACAATTGAATCGTATCAACTACTGGCCCACTTGCAGTGATGAGGCAAACGTATCAATATTGTATTTGTTTCCATCTGGAATTCGCAAAGACGAGTTTGCTTTTTAGTTTTTTGTTGGTTGTGGTCGGTATATTAATAACGAGCTTCTGCCCGAGACTTCGTCCGCGTGGAAAAGTAACTTTGGGCTATTGCTAACTTTAACCCCCCATTTTGAAACATTCTTCATTGATACTCCGCTCCTATTGAGTTTAGCATGATGATATAGCCTATAGCCTTCCTCGATAAATGAGCTATCTAACACTGAAAGATTTTTTAAATCGCTCCAGTAGTTCCTGAGATTAGCGCGTTCAAAAAAACAAACAACTCTACAGCTTTATTATATTAGTATATATATTTTTCATGTATTTGTTTGGTTGTTTAAAAGTACGTTTTCGATAACAACATTTTACCAAAATCGAATTCGTTATCAGAGACAAAACACAATGTCATTTGCGCCCTAATAGAAGAAAAGAGGCAAATTAATTTATCAAAGGGTACAAAAACAGCAAGAAGCTTCATCGTGATAAGACAGTAAAAGTGTCATTAGGATTAAAATGTTACCCAAACAGAAATGAGAAAAAAGCTAAACATCATGGCCCAAATTTCAACCCTTTCTTTTCTGAGACAGCCAAATACGAGCTCCACTAAGCTTTTAATCCCTTCAAGAATTGTACACTAAATAATGGTCTTTATTTTCATGCAATAGGGTTCATTATAATAAGTAGCCGGCGGTGGCAACAGAGTGCCGCGATTTCGTGTTCATTTAGACACTTAAATAATGAATTATTTTATATTTTAGTGACATGCGATGCTAATACGAATGTTAGTTTTGGACGCGTTGACCTGAAAACTTATTTAGTAGTTAATTAGCCACTACTTCACGAACCCAGATAAAAAATAATAAAATCATATGTCCTACTCCAATTTTAAATCTATCTTCATAACATTATGTTATCTAAATCGGTTCAGGTTTTTTACCGTGATAGCGTTACTTAAGAATTTATGGAATTAGATTTTCGAGTATTAGCACGAAAGTAACTTTTAAAATATTATTAATTTTGAAAATAGATTAGTTATGTTCGTTGTTATAAGATCTAGGCCCGTCTCTTAGACAGCAGACCACTGGAACGTGGACTTTGGCAACGGAGGCTTATTCGTCAACAGTGTTATCATAATAATATGATTATGTTTTTATGGACAAATCTATTCCGTCGTTTTATTGATATTTTTTTAGCAAATTTTCCAAGAGTTAAATGTGACTGCTGACAAATTGCGATATCTCAGTGGGAATTAGAAAAAAATATGTCCATAACTCAGTTTTATTTGCAAATATATCAATATGACGTCTACATATTTCATATCTTTCAAGATGCTGTAAAATATGGCTCCAGTGCATGTTCAAATATTTACGAGAAATCACGTCATTTTTCTAAAGCTTATTAATTGTTCTGTATTTCTTCATTGTATTTAAATGCTTTCCGGCCGCGGCTTCGCCCGCGTGGACATTTTTTTTATACCTTGGGTTACATTATTCAAGTTTTAGTAGGGATCTCTAATTATTTCTGGAAATAATATAGCCTATGACACTTCGTAAAGATGTAGCTTTTTAACGGTGAAAGAACTTTTGAAATCGGTCCAGTAGTTTTTGAGTTAAAACCCTAGAAACAAACAAATCTTTCCTCTTTATAATATTACTAGCTTCTGCCCACGAATTCGTTCGCGTGGAACAGTGGTACTCCGCTCCTATTGATTGTAGCGTGATGATATATAGCCTATAGTCTTTCTTAATAGATGGGCTATCTAACACTGAAAGATTTTTTCAAATCGTACCAGTAGTTCCTGAGATTAGCGCGTTCAAACAAACAAACTCTTCAGCTTTATTATATAAGTATAGATGTATGTACTGTATACTCATCTAGATAGACCCAGGAACAGTGTTAATCGACATGAACAAACACTATATCGACCCCAAAAGCTTTTAAAATCAATTTCCAATAAATTAAACCTTTCCAATCAATTTATAGCTCATTTAATGTGAAATAGGTGCAGTCAAAGGGAAGATATCATTAAATCCCAGTTTAGCAATATCTGGCAATAGTTCGTTGCTAGGAGCGCAGTTTGCAATGAATATCTTTACGGTTTTCAAGTTTTTTTTGGATGCATATTCTTTGTTATAATAATTATGCGAAAAAGTTGTAGGTACTTTGCAAATATTTAACATTAAACAAAAATGTTTCTGAAAAAAATTGTAGAACTTAAAGCAGCTTAATTAGAATAAATATAATAATATACATTTTCAATGGCTTAAACCTAAATTATCGTTGCGTGTCTAGAATCTTGTATACTTTTGATATATTGTACGCTGTCAGAACACACCTGTAGCTTATAATTAAGTCAGTGTTCGCTGAAATTATGTATTTAGTTAGGTACCTAATATAATTAAATGATTGCATGTGTCATAATTCTGGAAGTTATGTAAATACGTGTTTTTGCGTGAAACCTAATAAAAATGTTTATTTATTTAAACCCGCCTTATGTTCCACTGCTGGGCAGACTTCTTTTTATAAAGAAATGTTCAAAAAATTATTCAACACATTTCCTCAGTGCTACCTAAAAAATATTTTTCTTTTAAGAGACTCCGTATGACTTGTTTTCGCTTGACTAACCTAATTAATTGTTATTATGCCAACAAAATTGCAGCAAATGGTTTGAAAATATCATAGCTAATTCAGTTCCTAAAATGTATTTCGATAATTTGAGGCTCACCACAATCGCTGTGGCAGCCAGTACTAAACGCCTATTTGCATATGTGGGAGAATAGTCAATAATGGAACTAAGAATTCCTAAACTACAATGTAACATGCACGCATACATTATTCATATAACTAAGGTAAATAATTTCATTCAAAATCTTTAAATGAAACAGAAATAGGTTAATATGGTATTATTGTATTACTCATAATTGGCGTCATAAAAGAGGTGTTTATTTGTAGGTATTCAAAATATTACGTATTTATATTTAAGTACTAGCTTTCCGCCAGCAGCTTCGTCCGCGTGGGCTTTCAAATTCAATACGAGTTCACATTAAAAATGACAGAGTTTCATACAAACTTTGCTCCCGTTTTTCACCCCCTTAGAGTTAGAATTTCCAAAAATCCTTTCTTGTCGGATGCCTACGTCATACAAAGAACACACCCTATAAGTTACAGGTGCATTGATCCATCAGTCATTCAGGGCAAAGCATTTTATATGTATAGATTTATCATCAAGCCTTGCTTACGGTTTGTTGACGCTTATGACCCGATTTGTATGAAACTAGAAGCTGGAGTTGGTAGGATTAATTTTATTAATCTATGAACTTATCTATGCCTTCTTACTACTGAAGATTGACGATCTCCGGAGGATTTTAGAGTTGGTATCATTTCGTACCTCTAAAGGTGGCTGAAAAAAATCCGAAAATTAAACTCTCATTACGGGGCTACATAATAATATATTTGGTATGCTTGCAAAAATAATTAACAAAAACGACACATATTATCATTATGCTATAGCAGCAATCAATTTTGTTTGTGAGTAGACCGCATTCTGATTTCCTATGCGACTATACTATAGCTATATGCAATCGTAATTGGCATCTCGCATGCATATTGCAATTGGCAAATACGTGGAACAACTGTATTTCTACTTATTCTGTAATGGGTCATGTCAACATGCCTTTATCGCAAAATCAGATAAACTATTAATAACAATTTTGCTATCTGTTGGTAATGATATTTAAACACATATTTTTAAGTGGTGAAATTATTGTTTGTTTATGGAGGTGGTAATACCCCGAGTTTCTGCTCCCATTTTTTTTATTTACCAGTCTTTCACTCTTTCTGATAACATGTGTATTATGTTTATCTATAAAACGTGAACGACGCCACCATTTGCTTAGTTCTTCGTATAAATATATTATATGCAAATAAGAATTTGATTCAATCAGTCTTCTTCATATCGTGTGAGCTGCAGGTTTTATTAACCTAACAAGCATAAGTATCAACATTTTCTCAAATCCGCCTGACTGCCTCTTACATGGAATTGTAATAACTACTGCTATCAAGGTAGCAGCCTAGGACAAAGGCTTAACGTGCCCTCTCAGGCACGGGCATCATCGCCAACTGCATGGCACTTACTTTGTGGATTTATAATAACCCACATAGTGGTTTCCGACCTGAGAACCGAACCCTTTACTGCAGTCGCGTTCGTAACCACTAGAACAACGAGTCATTAAAACCAGTTAAGTAGTATTGTATAAAAGTACGTATAAAAGAGAAGCTTATTACAAATGAAAGTATTAAGTTTTAAGCGCGTCGTTCCGTTAAAAAGAGCTACATTTACAAATGGTATGAATTCAGAGTTGAACCTTAGTTATTTAACCAGAATCTCCATAATGAGTTCAATTAAAAATCATCTGTATTAATTTGTAACATTTATAATGTTACAAGACAAGTAATTTATGAAGTCTGGGTCTGTCTCTGCGGCAATGTCAAATGAGATAATTTTCATTACTTATGAGGGCAAGTTCGATGTTCTAAATTACTCGAGTTATCCTGAGGGTGGCATGTCTTATAAAATATTATTATTAAATAGTGTATTATGAAGCGAGAGAAAATTTACTCTTATAATGAGTTTGTTGATGAGTGGGTTAAGTTAATTGGGTTTCAGAAAATAGCGTGAAAACTTTATAAACAAAATGTCAACCGATTTTTATTGATGAAACAATATGACTTCAGATACCACAGTTTGCTTTCATTTATCATAAAACCTATAGATAAACAAACTGTATTTAAAAAGCATACATTTATATCCTGAAAAATAACCACCGTAGCAACAGTTTTTCTTATAATATTACAATAAGTTCATTTGCTAAAATTATTATTTAATTAAAGGCAATACACAATGAAACATTATACAAGCTCAGTCAATACATAATCGCAATATAAAAAGATTTTCTTTCCTATTTCTTAGCTATCGATGTGATCGTTCAGAGTTTTGATATACGCCCGATGGCAGCTGTCAAATCATAGCGAATACAAAGAGGGCCCGATAAAGCAATATCGATTATTCAGTAATACGAATATTCAGTTTATTTTACTTGAATTTACATTTGAATTGGGTTATTTGTACGTTTTTGAGGAATTCATAAATTGCTAATTTTGAATTCATTTTATAACAATAACTGGAATTTTAAATTGAAATCATAAATGCAACTTTTTAACCTTTTGAGTTTAGAATACTAAAGCAAAATTAATATTTTGAAAATGAACAATTTGTAGGAACAAAAGACATGAATAAAGTCTTCAATTCAAATAAATAATATCCGAGAAACAAGTTTAGTATATTCCATTCAAAAATAGCTTACATTACGAATACTGTTTCGAAAATGGTTCGTGCTAGTTCGTTTTAGAACACAATACATCGGTTTAGAAGAATAATTATTACATCTAATTTCTTTGTGCTTGTGAGTTCTGTGAGCTCTGTGATATAAATATTTCATAAACGCACCCGCGATAAGGGAAAAAATGTGGGACATAAGTGCGGTTTTAATTTTAAAAAAAGTACATGTATGAATGTAGGATTTGCATACACTTATTACGGTTGTCAGTCATTCTCGCAGCGTGCTCTCTCCTACATGAATGTGAATAATTTTGTATGTTGTTGTTGTTCGTACCTACGTTTTATAATTCGTTCTGTTGACTGTTGTAATACGAAACGCTGATTGGCTATTGTACCGTGCTGTGTAACGTGAGCGTTTGTTTAGCGAAGCGAATGGACGAATTGTACGTTGTTGCGTTCCAATACAGGCCACCCACAATTTTCCTCTGACAAATACAGTAGGCAACAATAAATAATAATGAACTATGACAACTTTATTCTTTGTGAAAGGTGATAACTATTATTATCATATTATATTATAAAGTAAAATTGTAATAGACAGCTGTGTTGCTGGGAAGTTTGTTCATCACTGCTTCTTCTTTCCAGCCATAACACTAGGAAGCAGCGAAGGGTGGGCGTTTTTGGGGTGTTGTCCTAATATATTTTGACGTGGAAAAGTACTAATTTAATTAGTCTAATTTCAATAAACGTTTTTGAGTTTGAGTTATGTTTCTCGATTATTAAATTTGGCATATGTAAACAACTTACCCTTGCTCCTTTATCAGCACAAGTTGCCGTTAGTAAAATAATAGACCGACTTCTAAGAATGTACCTATATGTTATGATATTATCTCTTCTTACGCTTTTGTCAGAAAATTTATTGAGTTAAAATAATTAAGTAAACAGCGACTGACGTGTGACATTACTTTATTAATTAACTAGAGATCCACCCCGGACTTACACGGTATAATTAGGATAATATTCTTAGTATTCATTAATAGAAACCTAATCCTAATAATTACAAATACAACAAAATAAGAATAAGACAAATCAGTACAACCATCCTAAAATTATCCGCTTACAGACATTCTGCAATTTTATTAGCTTAAACAAACCAGTAAAATTTGAAAACTTGTTCTTTTTCTGATACCTTTTGTGAATTCAATAATATTTTTCACTTTATCCCTTCTATTTAAATTATTACAAGTAAATTTTCATAATACCAAACTCGAACCCCACAGAAATACAAACAACACAACTTATTAAACTTATAAACTTTGTTCCTAAAACTGATATTAAAACAATACTTTTATTTTAAAATATGGCACGCTCAAGTCCATGTAAAGTAACATAGTCAAGCCACAATGGAGATCACAACAATAGCTGAACAGGGGCGAGCTGAAACCCCGCCCTCAATACAAATATCCTAGTAAACGCAAACTGCATTTTTCTATCTACTTTCTTAGGGCACTGACATCAAGCGGACGTAAAATACTTTGGTTCTATAAGCCAACCTCCATTTTTACAAGGAAGGGAAGAAGCTAAAAACTTTTAATAGAAGCTTGAGTTTTGGTAATTTCAACTTTTGCTTATTCGCGCGGGTACATGATGTTTTTACGGAAACCGTTGAATGAAAAATGTTATTGCACCCTAAAAGTTGTATCTACTGTGGTTGTTTGAGCACTGTTTGTTAGTCAGTCGGTCACGCAACTGTTTATATTCATAGTAGATTACAACACTCAACTACGGTTTAGTGGTCTATGAAAGTGTAATGTACGCAAGCTTTTTGTCAGGAACTAGGTTTATGTGTTCTAGTCCCTTCGCAATGCTATTTTTCCGGTTTATGGGTACTACACGTATATGATTATGTTTGTTACTTTAAAACTACGAAACTACTTTGCATAGTAGTTGTCACAGTTTTACAACCCATACAGTTGAGCGCAGCCTTTGTAGTCGAATGGTGCCATCGACCGTGTAGTTATTTACTCTGTACAAAAATACTCTGAAAAATAATAATAATTAATTGTGATTTTTACTGACGTGAAATAATTGAACAAAAAAAACTGAATATACTTTTACTTTTGCTAAAAATAACTCTTTAACCGTCTACGCAAAACTACGATAACAAATTTCGTAGCGCCTACATAGTTACGTAGGCGCTACGATTTCGCTACGCCTACGCTTTTAGTTTAATTATAGAAAAAAAAACTCGTATTATATATACGTCAAATTAAGTAGTGAATGTCAAATTCAGACGTTGTGCTAATCATACAAGAAAAGAAAACAATTTCTTAAAGAAGACTTTACTTAAATTTGTTATTGGTATATCCCTCCAGATTTTCCTTAAAATTAAAGTAATGATATTACGAGATCAAAGTTAAATCTTTATTCTAAAATATTTTGATTGAAAGATAAAGCTACAATTTATTTTATTTTTTTATAGACACGATATATTAAATTACTTTGACGAATTCGTTTTGCTTATGTTTGTATAATCGGCTATCGATATCTTTTGTGATGCAAATCGGAGTGTATTCAATAAAATGCAAATGTTTCGCAATGTTATCGCAGCCCTTGATTGGCTGGTTTTCGGACTTAATATTTTGAACTTTTTTATTTAATCTAGCTAGATCATACTTGGTTATTAAACAGGTTTATTATGTTACTTAAAGCAAATAAAAAATCAACGCTTACGTATACTGCCGTCATGAGAAGAAGGGTTGTAAATACCTTTTTTTCGATGTTCAGTAAAGTACATGTTTGGAATCAGGAAAATATTTTCATTATGGATACGCGTTTAACTCACTTTTGCTTTTTTATGACGGCAGTATCATGGACTGACGACATGTATCAGATTTCCTATAAAAGTCGATTGATCGAATGGTAAATCTTTTTAGACCAGAAGTGAAAAACCGTGTACACCAGAAGTTAAAAGTGTTATTTTAAAGTTAATACTACATTCAGCCGATGGAGATTTTTGACGGGTGGCCGCGTTCACGTCGCCCTCACAAAACACCAATAAAATTGTTTATTGACGGGGACGAGCGTAACGAATGAAAAAAAGGGAAAATTCCGACACTGGCAGAGATGCTCCCAACTTTTCTTGTGAAAATAAGACAGTCATAAAAATAAATTTATTACCCGCAGTAAATAAAGCGTAACATATTGCGCTTTCGAGCTGTAAAAAGATATCGCAGTTGACAGATACAGTCGTTAAATGTTATCAATGCGAATCGTATCAATGAACCTACAACACACCTACAATGCGTTAGAGTCGTTATCAGTAGATGATACTCAATGGCTAAATGGCCGTCCGAGTAAAATTATTTACTCACTCAAGACTTAGGCACTGCCTTAAAATTTGATGCAAGCAATTCTATAGTTAATCGTAAGGTCAAATATTTGCTCAAGACAAGAGCTATGATGTATAGGCCTCCTAGAGTCAGTACTTTTAGAAATTACATTTACAATAACGTGAATATTTACAAAATTAGTAGCATTAATTGGCTAATAAAATGTGATATGATTATTAACATGAATGATAGAACTTGAATTCAAAATTAAAAAGGTTTTGATTCTCTATTTAAAGTAAGAGATAACATTTTGATATCAAGTAATTTGAACACGATTCATCTTATACTAATCCAAAGAAGATTTATCATACGATTAGCCACGGTAAAGTTAATAAAAGAACAGAAAATGTAACAGTAATGCTCGTGACGTCACCAAGTTCAAATTCAGCAGCAAGATTGCAGATCACTAATAAGAGTTTCGAGTAAATCGTCTCGATTCGAAAGTTCTTCTGAATGCTGACCTTTATACTAAAATAATAACGTTCATCGGGTATTTTAAAGTTAAATCGATGTTGAATTTACTTTAGTTAAACCCACACATTGTGAGTTGTTTCTTGAGAACATTCTTGACTAGAAGTAATCCATAGAACAACATTGAATGTCTTTCGTTTTTCGTTCGTTTTACGTTTCAGAAATTGAATAAAGAGGAATGTGGGTGTAGAAGTACAACAGGATCGATATCATAATTCTTCTTCTAGTTTCTATTTGAGCCATGACTTCGCCTGCGTGGCCAACATTCATATAATTTAGTTAACAATTTCAATTGAGTTATATCTCATCTACCTAGTCTTGATGCAGCTGAGTAGCTGAGTTTTTTACATGGAGCGACTGCCTATTTGATGTCAGTCGAGGTGAGCAAGTGAAGAAAAATCGGAACGCAATATTTATAGCAGACATAACTTTTTTTAAAAACAAAACATTTGAAACCATAAGTGTTCAAATTCAGTTGCTATCTATACTTAATCTTTTAATAACTCAAGTTAGAACCCTGATAAGTCAAAAATAGATGAATTTGAATTGTTAAAAGGTGAGGTTGAACGTTATAATAAAGTGACATTGAGATTACTTGACATGATAAACTAAAATTGCCCTTCAGCTGATAAATTTTTCAAACTATATTTAAAATATGTAGATTAATAACTACCTACTTACATGTTTGTTAAGCATTTTATTGTATAAATATGCAATAACGTTATAAGACTTTAGAAAAACTGCATTTTTCAAGTGTAATATTATTATATTACTTTGCCTGTTAATGAAGCAACACATGATCCACGGTATTTAATTATGAAATAAAAAGATAAACTTTTTAGGTATACTTATCTACGGTGACTTTTGAAAATATTCGACGTCAACAACGTTAGCAAAGGACAGAGTTAGGTCTTGAAGTCTAGGAATTTGTAATGAAAATTCTCACTTGTCGGTGTCTGTCTCGTCTTAAGAATTTTATACTGCCAATGAGTCTGTATACACGTTGAGTTTTGGTACAAACAAAATATAAAAATACAATACCTATGCTGATTTTTTATTTGATGAGTTTTGAACACAGAATCTTTGTTATAATCTACGATTAATTTTGATATATGTAATGTAGTCATAGCTAAATTATTCTCCTTTTTTTTCCTCCTATTAAAAATAATGTAACATGAGACAGGTGTCTTAAGATCTAGACTACGTTGGTACAAAAGAAACTAATTAAATATCTATTTGGCTAATATCATTGTACTCCTACTACTGTTTTGGAGTATCTATTATATGTATACCTCAATTATTTTTTCCACAGGCTTTTATATTGTACATTCATACATAAAGTTGTCAGCCGATTATTAATAGCCCGCACATAGTAACGAAACGGACAGAAATATGTCAATTTGTACGTTCGACTCGGACGCGCCATTGTTAGATAGGCTTTTGTTACACGTCGCAGATGACTACGCACAGGCTCCTCTGGTTATCTGAATCGCTGCGTTTTCCACACAAATTGAGCGCTTCGAATTTTTTGACGTGACATAAATTAGGAAATGAACGTTTTCGTTCGTGCCGTACAAATGAATTGTTAGATTATTTTGTATTTAGTGGCAAAACTTGTGACTGACTACTTTTATAAATAATCTAAATTGATTCATTCATTAATTCATTTAAAATCATATTGTATACACGGCATGCAATTCCCTCGTCGACTGCAAAGAACCTTAAAAGGTTAATATGTGTTTCCGAATTTTGTCGCTACTGTAAAAAAGCCAACAATTCATATTTTAAGTTACCAAAATTATTATTCAGATTTAAAAAAAAGGACAATCAGCACGCTGCTTAAAATGTCGTATCTTGTGATAATTAACATATAAATTAGTAGAACTAGTGACGCTATAAACCATTCTTCTTCAAAACTTGTGAAATTATATTCAATAACTTATAGGTCAAACACAAAATAGGTATTCCATTTTATTACACACTGAAGTGTGTAACAAGTTGCTAAGTAGTTTAACGAGCTATAAATTATAACTACTTAAATGGGCTGTCCGAATAGCGACGATTTCAAAATAAATGAGTTGCTGTTAAAATATTCACGCGACACCATGGATTGGTGTCATTTGGACATTTAAGAGAATAAAATATTTAATAATTTATTGCTTTTTCGATGATATATTTATGTGTGATAGTATGGTCACACATAATCATGTGATTGGTCACGATTCCATAAATGATTCGAATTTTAAAATTTTATTAGTTTATAAAAATAATAGATAATATTTTTATTATTTTTATAAAATTCTGCAAAACTTTTTCCGCAGAGTGCCGGTATCATATTCTTAATAGTAATAGTTAATATATTGTTTTTTTCTCAGTATACAAACTAAGACAAAAACGTGTGTAAGATAGTTTTCTTATTAGCAATCATATAATAGTAGCTATCCGGAGGGTTCTCTAGCTTGTCACTTACCAACAGCTGTGACAAGCCACTATGTAACATATGAAGCAAGTTTACAAAATCGCAGCCAAAGTTTTCAAACAAGATATCGAAGAAAAATATCACCAACTGGTCGATTCTCTTCAATTTTATATAACTAAGTACGTACAATTCTCTTTCGTGTAGTTACTAAGCTGCGGTCAAAATCTTATCCAAATGTAGATATTATCTCCAATGAATAATGATATCCACGGTTCTATATCATCTGTTCTATCTTATCTGTGGCTACAGATGTGCTTAATACAGCTTAAAGCTCAATTGACATTCCAATTATCGAAAAAGCGGCACCGACCGCATCTGACCGCCATCGATAAAATTACATTTTCCATTTTCAAATTTGAAATATTTATAGAAATGCCCATTTTATTTTCAGGCTGCTTTTTTAACATTATATTGGATATTAAGATTAAATAACAAATATGTACATACCTTTACTTGATGCCAGAATTAGACTTGACGATTCTGAAAAGTAAAAAAAACACTGTATTAAAGATATTAACTTTATAATTTGCTCAATAAAGCGTCAGATGCTTTACTTACTAAGAAATCTAAAAAAAAGTCTGCTCGTTTTAATCTTCTAAGCTTAACTGGACATTAGGAATAGCTATTTAGTAAAGTGTTCAATAAATACAATCTTTTTGTAAAGTTACGTAGACTATGCTCCGATATCAGCAAAGATAAAAGTTAAAAGTTTTATCGTGTTTTCTTCCGAAAAGAGGTCCACTAAAGTATTTGAAGGACCATTACCAACTCGTGAGTTTTTTACTTTAATTCTATTTATATCCTATTATTCATATTTTTTGAACTGCCATGTCCCGCTTAAGTATTTATGTAAATTTTCATTACACACTTTCCAACGCAAGGAGCGTAACCTAACTTGAAGAGTCCTGCTCAAAAGTGCTTGAAAGAGGTGCTATAAAATATTTTTAAAACATCGTCAACAAACAATTTAATCGACGCTCCGAGAGATGTTAGGACCATCGCTTGAATTTGGCTAGAAACGGCTTTCAATCAATAACAGTGTACAAATACACTTAAATTTCTAGATAACTATGGATACTTTCCATAAATTCAGTGTATCTTTGTATATAGTTCTTAGTATATATACCTACGTTTATCTAGATGTTAGTGGTGTTGGTTCTATGGCGAATGGCCAAAGTCTACGTCATACTCGTTTACGTGGGAGGATCATATCGGATATTGTCACAGTAATAGTGGTGATTATGAGGTCAGTCAAATGAAATATGGGTGATCTGTATTCGCTTTTCGAGCTAGTTGCAATATTGATGTTTATGTAATTCTGACTTGGAATTCCACTTAAGTGTCCATATTTGAAAATTGAATGTCCTGGTTTGTAATTGGCAAAAACTTTTCAATATGTTTACTAGTTTTTTTTTTAAGTTAAATCATTTATTTATAACTAGCTTCTGCCAGCGACTTCGTCCGCGTGGAATAGTGGTGCTCCGCTCCTATTGGTCTTAGCGTGATGATATATAGCCTATAGCCTTCCTCGATAAATGGACTATCTAACACTGAAAGAATTATTTAAATCAGACCAGCGGTTCCTGAGATTAGCATGTTTAAACAAAATGACAACATTTCCCTTCACTGCTTTGCTCCTATTGATTGTAGCGTGATGAAAAGTATACTATAACCATCTCAGGAGTATGACAAATAATTGTACCAAGTTTCGTTAAAATCCGTCGAGTAGTTTTTGTTTCTATAGAGTTTATACAGACAGACAGACAGACAGACAGACAGACAGACAGACAGACAGACAGACAGACAGACAGACAGACAGACAGACAGACAGACAGACAGACAGACAGACAGAGAAAAATTTTACTGATTGCATTTTTGGCATCAGTAATCGATACTGATGCCAAAAATGCCCTAATCACCCCCTGATAGTTATTTTGGAAATATATTTCATGTACAGAATTCACCTCTCTACAGATTTATTATAAGTATAGATAGATAGAAGAAAAGGCGTGTATAAATTTTAAATACAAAATAATAATCTGCAAATAACATTTCATAATTGAGAAAATAACAATTTAGTAAAGAACAAAAAATAACCTTATGTATTATGATTTTCCATCACTTAACGATGATTAACAATGATGAAGATTGAAGCTAATCTAAATTCAAATCTCCATCAGTTTCCCACACGATTAATTTTACTGGAAAAATTCTGTTTCTGACAGATGCCAAGGGAGAGATTGATTGCATATCTAAAAACAATTGGTCTATCGTACATTAGACACAGTTCTAGCATTATACGCAATTTTGGTCTAGCTTCTTAATATGGAAAAGCATTCAATATGTATAAAGGTATTGTAATTCTACTAAACAGCTGCGCCACAATACCTTTAGTTGGTATACAATAGTAGATAGAACTTTTTTAAAGATAGCGTTGTTTTTATATAGAAGACCAGCTGAAATTATTTAGTTCAGCAGCTCGGAATTTGAATTTTTGCTCGGTTGGTAGCAATAGGCTTGCATCAAATTGCAAATAATGGGAGTTGCGAGGTGTATCATCACAAGGATACCTAATTTTTTTTCATTGAACACAAACATTGGTGAAATTTAAGGGCACCCTGCCTCACCCTTGATACATTGATGTTATAATTGTAATTGTTTTTAATTATTGATTATTTAGGTACAATAATATGTTTAGGCAGTCACTCCTAAACACTGGTATTGAGCTGCATCCAGTTGGACTGGAAGGTGATTCCAACATGGTTGGGAAAAGGCTAGGCAGGTGAATTACATATTATATTTATACCAACCAACTAGGCGTAACGTACCTAATACTACAAAATAATATATTGCTACAAGTAATAAATTTTTAATGTATAAATCAGAACGTAATACCACAAAATAATATATTGCTACAAGCAACAAGTAGTGATATTGATGAACTAGACTTTTAATAAAACAAACCAAGTTCATGTTATCTCGTTTATTGACAGTCGAACAAACCGAGCTTTGACTATCGATAAATATTGGTGAAAAAGTTCATTCTGTTATTAATCCTGGATATAGATATCCAATAGCTATCCAACTAATTTTATTGGTATGGGGATTCATTCGATATGTTAGTACAAGAAGGTGTTTCATTTTTTTTGTATTTTATAGATTTTCTGTTATCACTGAAATACTGAATTAATGGGAAGCATTCTAACATAGTAGGTTAACTCTGCTGTGAAGCTTGCTAGTGAGTAAAGTAAACAATGATGGAATGGATATACCTTAACAATATGGATGTCAATTATGGCTAAAGTAAAAACCGGCATTTTGTTATTTTCATTTACACCACTTAGAATCTATGTTAAAAACTATCATTTTATGATAAAAAGTTACAATTTCATTTATTTTGAGTGTGTATTCGGGTTATTTGTGTACATTTTTGTATTACGTTCCTCTATGTCTTTATAAAATACTCTAACTCGCATATTCATGGCAGAGACTCAAACTTATATTATTACCACAATCATATATACACAAATCTGAAATTTAATATATTTTTTAACTGAACAGATCCATATCTCCTATCTGTATTTCGAACACAGCAGAAAATGTAACAATGAACACTTGCTACCCGATACACAGAGTGCAATCAAACAAATTGTATTCTAGGCACACAATGATTACAAGTGCGCTTGTTAATGTACAACAGGCACAAAAATGTAGGTCACTCAGTGTCAGACGAAACATTGAAGTGGCATCCCACTACGCATGTAGGCATTCAAAAAGTAATCTAAAAACGTACGCAGTCTGAACATTCCCATCTGTTATTCTGTGATGAGATGTCACAACTTAAATAAGCTTGCTGTAGGTATTGTATTCGATGCTGACTCGGTTTAATTGTAGGAAATTGAAAAGTTTACAGGATGTCTTAAATATTAAGGTACTTATATCATACGCGGTATTAAATTATATAGTATAGTCAGAGTAGTAGTTTGATTTCACGTGTCAGTTACTAATTCTATGGGACCTGTGCCTTGCATAAAGACAGGGATCGACGTGCGTTGGTACAGTACAATCATTTGGCATCTATAAATAAGAAGCAGTACCACAAAAAAAAACTAATATAATCTAAAATCTTAAGTTGCAAATTCACCTCAATGATGTGATTTTTAAGATGAAAAATCTTCTGTAAGGTGAAGTGGAAGGGATTGTCTGACTTACCAACTAAAACCTATTCCTTCCTTTTATTGCTCTTTGCGTGCCATGACCGCGGTAACACTTCCGAACAATCCTTAGAAGGCCCCATCATTGTAACTATCTAAAGTA
This sequence comes from Pyrrhia umbra, assembly GCA_963891755.1. Taxonomy (NCBI): domain Eukaryota; kingdom Metazoa; phylum Arthropoda; class Insecta; order Lepidoptera; family Noctuidae; genus Pyrrhia; species Pyrrhia umbra. The sequence goes on along the minus strand of OY982937.1, from coordinate 6,380,872 downwards.
GGATTGTCGGAAATATATGTACTCGTAATAAGCTCATCATTGAAAAAAGGAAAAATAAGGATACTCGTTCATGGCGACATTCATGACCCTGTAAATATTAAAGCTACTGTCTAAGAAGACAACAAATATAACATCAATTCGAGGAAATAAGAAATACTGTTCTTTCTTCCTTACTAACTGAACGTATCTACCTAGTCAAGTATATGGAGACAGCGATATTTCCCGAGGGCATGGCAGCCGTGTAACGAATCAACTTAATGTCTACCGTCACAGATCGGCTCTCAATTAGGAAGTTTTGGACTTACGGCAACAAATGAGATCTTTTACATGAGAGTATCGTTGGAGTTTGTGTCTGGCGGATCATAATGAAAGAAGGGAACTTCACACAGAGTGTAAACTCGATTAGAATTACTTGGCAGTCGAACTTGCTGCGTAACCTAAAGAAATTAGTGTCGTTTAAATATGATTATATGAATTCTTAATATTTTATCTATTCTTCATCATTGGCTTCCAGATGCAGCTGAGAACGAGTGTTTCACATGGAGCGACTGCTTATCTGACCTCCACAACCCAGTTACACGGTACCCCTTGGTAAGACTGGTTATCAGACTTTCTGGCTCCTGTCTACCCGTAACTACTGTCAAAGATCTACAAATGACAAAGTACGATCTTTTATCACCATTGGTATTAATTAATAGTTGTGTTTTTTCTATATTGAAAACTTTATTTTCAAACACACCTCAGGAAAACCCTCAACCACACGCCATTGTTAAGTAATTAATATAATATTATTTTAATTCAACTGTACTTTTGCTGTCCACCGTCATTGTAATAATCATAAACTTTCTTTAATTTCTTTGATGTATTTTTATTAATAAAACCATTTTATATATTACTATGATAAGTGGCCACCAAGCGATCCTGATAGTTTCTAAAAATAGCTAAGGTACCTAACCTAAGTTGTGTAGGCGTATTTTTTTAAGGCAAGTATTAAAATGTTTTATTTATTAAAAAGAGACTCAATTTCTATCTTTATTAGTACAGTACGTATCCATCTAAAAATAACCTAAAGATGGCGATAACTTTAAGGAAAATGAAATATTTTCACCCACTATTTTACATAACTAAAGGTTTTGGGATATCTTAAGCTTATAATAAGTACGAACAATAACGAAATGATAATTCCGATAATTAATTTAAAACCATGCATTTATTTAACATTATATTTACATTTTTAAATATTAAATTATAAAGATATATAAAAAATCATTTAAAAATATAAAAATAGTACACCACCGGCAACTCGAACATAATCCAAGCTACCGGCGGTCAGGACCCCAGAGAGAGAAACCTCCTGACTATGCGTGCCGTATCCAGTAATACCGCTTTCTGTATCAAGCACTTGATCCAACCATCTAACGAGAGCCTCTTTAGATGTAGATCAAGGCTCTTGGCTATCAAACCATTGGCTGAAACGACTATGGGCACAATGACTGCAGAGTCCACATGCCACATGTCGACAACCTCGTGAGCCAAATCAAGATATTTAATTTCTTTTTCTTTTTCAGCTTTCACGAAAACCATTCATTATTCATTACCACAGTCAGTCTATAGATAGGTGACCAAATTTCAACAAAATTTGAGTCATCGTGTTGCGAATACAATATTAAAATAACAACTACAAACCTGAAAGTCCGACAATAGTAATTTGGTTGAGTAGGTCATGGAAGTAGCTTCATGTCATATTCAGCCACATTTAGACTGGACCTATCTTTAAAATTTCATCGTCACCTTGAACGACATTTTAAGTATCGATTTAATTTTTGACGGCACATTTGGCGTAGTGGCTGAGCAATTGGGTGCTGCGATGCGTGTCGCGGGTTCGATTGCGGGACAACTAAATATTTTCCGTGTCTGGGTGTTTCTCCATGTGTAATGAATGTTTCCAAACTCACCCACGATACAGGAGTAATTCCTAGTGTGGGGCTACGATTAAAAAACCTACTTGTTTTACCGATTATTATAAATGTATAAAAAAAATAATGTTAATGGCCAACACGTGGTCATATAGTGACGTAGTTACTGCCACATGTTATCGATCAGCAAACTGCAGCAATTCACAGAAACACTGTTTGAAATTATCTACCGGGAATTTGTATATTAACTCTGTATAGTCTGTATTTAGGTTATTTTTAAAGCAAACGTAATATGTAGGGGTTGTTTGAGTTATGTAATAAGTTCGAGATGGCTTGAAGGTTAATGGGGTTTCCAGTTAAGCACATAAATACGGTTTAATATTCTGACAAATATTAATGTATTTTATTAACCGATTACGGAAGCTTATCTATGTCACTTAACAAACAGCAAAAGAAAAGTCGGGGTAATACCTAAACGATTTTTTTATTATGTGTTTGAGTGCGTTTGGCTACACCTCACCTAATGTTGAGTGACGATGCAGCCAAGGATAGATCACGCAAGCTATATAATTTAAATTGTTGCAACCAACGTAGCTTTTTTGTGTACGAAGAGGCTTACTGACCAGTTGTTAAATAGTTCGAAGGCATATTATTTTTATGTTCAGTGAAGAGTAATGTCATACCGTAATTGACTTGAAAATTTCACGTGAATTTTGCGTAAACAGTTTGGATTTCAGACGAAAAAAATCTGTTTGTGGTAATTCCATGATATTATTCCAGACCATTTTCTCTTTTAATGATCTCTTCAAAGCTCCGATCTCGAGTGCGGTAATAAAATCGACTATGCCTGCCTTGAACTTGATATTTTCTCGATGCCTACTTTACATAATATTAATGTTCATCATCATTGTTTACTGTTTATTATGATTTAAATATATAAACAACTATTGTTCTTACTTTTGACCGGATATAGTGTATGTAGGTACGGCATTACCGTGTTTTTTTGCAATATATCTAATCCTAATAGATTTCTCATATATCGATACCGGATAAGTTAAAATTTGGTAAGGAGATGACATAGGGGTCTCTATCTATCTCTCTCTATCTAGGCGCGGCAGGCAAGCTTTTTCTTTCAGGATATCGGTTAAATCATAGGAAACGGTTAAAATATACAACCGATTTAGCTTCTACTAAAAAACTGTTTCAAATCTCGTTGTTATTCCGACCGCATACCTCAAGTTGATGACGTTTGAGTCCACAATACAAATTCTGACTTTTTCTTTTGTATATTGTCAGTGGCAGCTGCGGATAGTGGTTCCAACTGAAGAGTGATTCGACTTTGATCGATGTCTTGTCTACACGTTTCATAGAAACCAAAACAACTGTTAGGTATGACCTTCCACGTGTTTGATTGATTGCTTTCGCTTGCCGCTCCTCCGTTAAGGTGTTTTTGGACAAGAACAAGCATATTTAGGTGCGGGCTAAATTCATGGATTACATGTGACTGGTCGCTGTATCTCTTGAAAGATGATTATATTATATTATTCTAGACTTGGTCATGTTATACGTTGTTCAGTATGCGCTAACTACACTCGTAGTGTGCACATGGGCCTTTAATTACCATGAATGGGTTTTAGTTAGTAAGTGACTGTCACTCCTTTCTGCCTCTTCCACGGCGGGAAGAGACATTTGATGATTTCCCATCCAAAAAAAAAGAGGGATTACACCGTTTTTATAATCATTTTTTTTAATAGATGCAAATTGTATATGTACATGTTTAAGGCAATGTATTACTTAATATAATATTAATATAACATTTTATTTTTTCCTGTAATATTATGAAGCTATATATAATTTTATAAACCAAACTTGAAATTGGACTAAAGGACTTCCTATCAGAAGTGCATCATTAAAATTTTGGCCAGACTTGCTCGTTACTGAACATGAAACATCAGTATGTGCTGTAAAGTAGGTATATATATATATATATATATATATATATATATATATATATATATATATATATATCTACACCTAAAAGATTCTCATTTGTGTCCGTCATCAAATTATGGCCGAAATTAACATATTACCATTCTTAAGAAGGCATCGAGGGTGTACCCTTCCGTGGAGTGACCGCGACATGCGTAACTTAACCTTAAAGGATCGGTCTGTGTTACTGAACTTCAAATAAGGAAATAAATATATAAAAAAGTCCAAGGCATACGTATCCCCTTAACACCAAAATATTTTGGCCGGAAAAGGCTAAAGAGGCACTTAGAAAAGGGAAACAAAATCGGAACAAAACCTTTGTTCCTTTTTGCAGCCTAACTTTAAAATACCATCGGAGCAGCAGCGGCCAGTGAAAGTACTTAATCCGATTTCTACAGAAGTTTCTTTCGTTTTCTCGGGATAGTACCTACGTACATATATAGTTATTTAATCTCGCCCCGTTCTCGACAAGTAGGTAGGTAATAGGAAACATTGGTCAAGTATTTTTTCCATTTTTGTATTCTGTATAAACCACTACCCACACGCCTTTACTTGCTTTTTAAAAGAACTGGATTATGCACCTCATTTTGTTTTTCTATAAAACTTTTCAAGTTCTTAGCGCTTATAAAGCGTCTTCAAAGAGAGAGGTTGTTATTTCAACTATATTTAATTTTAAAGCAAAAATTTTGTGAAGGGAAATATAAATTTAAAAAAAATGAGATGAATACCTAACTATAATCGAAAGATGTAGGTATCTGGGATGTTCTCAGCTTTAATTTATTAAAGTACATATTAAATAATTTATTAAACAATGTTCATCGTATATAATGAACACAGCGAGTAAGCTAATTACCGCGGTTAACCTGCGCACACTTGAATTAAAAGCTTATTTGTAGCACATTAGACGGGGAGCCCTCAGCCGCTCAATATTGCAAATGAGTCTATTATTCAAGCTCTTTATCGATAGAATTATTAATATATGTCACTTACGACCATTAGCCGTTGACAATGTATCAGATATATATATTTGTAGCAAATATCATTTAATACTGAGAGCCTACAACTTACCACTGTAAACACAACATTAACGTGAATAATATAACTCGCTTATACCAAACTCTAACATAATTCCATTAATGGTTTAAAATACAAACATTCATTTTTGTTTGTATAGATTATACAAACTATGTTATTGCATTTTATTGCGGTTATTAATAAACTCGTGCTATGTCAACGATTATATTACTAAAACGAAAATATTACTTGACACTTCGCTACAATTCAAACTAAACAAGTGCATCATTTTTTTATATTCTGATTGATGGCTTGAAATATAGTATCATGTACTACAGAAAAATTATAGATACATCTCATAAAATATTAGATGGGCCCAGTCACGAAATTACAATATATTTTAGAAACCTTTCAGATTACATCATATTTATTTATTTCTAGTGAGAGTATCTCAAATTAAATTAAATTGTTTTTTAAACAAAACTAAAAAAAAAAAACTAAAGAAAAATATACCTCCATTCCAACGTATAGCGTCCCGCCAGATGCACTCTTAATTAAGATTGAATCAAAATATTCACTGCAAGCCACTTTAACTAATAGGTACCTACTATATACACTCCTACTAAAGCATTCTTACTCATCGTGTCACGATAACTTATTGAAAGTGGTCAAAATCTTTATTTTATTTTTAAAATCCTTGAAGAACTAATTTCCTGGTTCATTTTTTTTATCCGCAAACGAACGTATAGGATTCGGGCAGCACAGGACTAGTCGTGTATCTGGAAAAGCTAATATCCAGCAAATGATGATAATGATGATACGTACCTAAACATATTTTTCTTTTTATATTTTATTGATCTTGCAACACTATGCTCCATACATACCTGAAACAATTGAATTGTTTTATATCAAATCCATCCACTAATACCTTGATAGTGTCATAGACAATGGATTACAACGTAACAGCTGATGTCATCGTTATAACATATTTAATGAGAAAACAATGATTCAGCAAGCAGCAATCAATAACTCCACAAGCTCTTAATGAAGTTCCTTGTCTAACGACCGCCATGCACTGGCGCACAACATGTACCACAGTGTTGCCACTGAGAAAATTAATTGCCTTCACCGTATACCACCGCATCGTGGAACAGAGGCATAATTATGTCGGCACGAATATAATTATTGCCATAATGTTGTATCGATATTAAGATTAATGTTATTAATTATTAAAATTGCTGATTCGGAAAATTGTTGTTGACTCATTATACTGAAATGATTTCACATTGTTTTTAAATAGGGATTAAATAACCGGTTTGCTCTTTATATTTTTGTTGAAATCATAACAGTTCATACCAAAGTTGCAGTAGAACTGCCTACCTAAGAAAAAAAAGCCAATTTGATAATTATTTTTCACAATGGGAAGTTAAACTTCGGAAACTTTCACAATGATCTAACTGAGATAAATGCTTTATAATAATTGTCTATCCTACTTTATTGATAAATTAATGTAAACCTTAATATTCAATTGATAACAGCCTATTCCAGTTCAACAAGGAATTCGCATGAAACCACAAAAGCGTAGTAACTTGTATCATTTTACATTTGACGAAGCTGAGGGAATTACTATAGTTGCGGAAGTAGACAGCAGTTGAACGCCCCAGTTTCTTGTTGCAAGTTATAAACTATATCCCCTAAACTTTGTGTTTGTCCACTGTGAAACTTGCCCCATCGCATGTAAGTCTTTTGTTTTCACCCCTTAGCAAACATGTTGAATTTAATATTGGTAACATCTTTTTGAGCGTGTTTTGTTTCTATTTCATTTACGGTAGAAATGAATCGGCAACAAAAAAAATATAAAATTATCTTCGTAAATATTATAATTGTTTGCATACGTAAATTGAATACAAAAATTCTTCTAATAAAGTAAATAATTGTTAATATATTTAACCAGTTCAATAGTTGATACATTTATTTATTTGGACTCAATTATATTCAATCTCTTAGTTTCTGTCTTTGAAGATACTTATTTAATTATTTTTACAGCTTTATTTATGCGCTGTATTATATAATATTTAAAAATAATAATTACAAAAAGATCATCTATCTATACTTATAATAAATCTGTAGAGAGGTCAATTCTGTACATGAAATATATTTCCAAAATAACTATCAGGGGGTGATTAGGGATCGATACTGATGCCAAAAATGCAATCAGAAAAATGTTTGTCTGTCTGTCTGTATAAACTCTATAGAAACAAAAACTACTCGATGGATTTTAACGAAACTTGGTACAATTATTTGTCATACTCCTGAGCTGCTTATAGTATACTTTTCATCACGCTACAATCAATAGGAGCAGAGCAGTGAAGGGAAATGTTGTAATTTTGTTTAAACGCGCTAATCTCAGGAACCGCTGGTCCGATTTGAAAAATTCTTTCAGTGTTAGATAGTCCATTTATCGAGGAAGGCTATAGGCTATATCACCATGCTAAGATCAATAGGAGCGGAGCACCACTATTCCACGCGGACGAAGTCGCTGGCAGAAGCTAGTATTAAATAATTTGAGTGACAAAAAAATTGTATTGTATGCTAAAAAATTAGTTGCTCTAGAAGTATTTCTGATCACAGAAAATTACAAAGGATAATACTACGAAGAAATACACTGGTGACTTCTTACAGGTAATTAATGTCGTATAAATAGTAGGTACCTAAGTAGTTTTTAAGATCATTAGTAGTTTCCCTCGAGACGTGTCAACGGCGTGGCACATGAAAGGGTACCGCTTTCACCTTATCCTAAAGCTATCCATATAATCTTTTGTGAAAGAATTGAAGGCGATGGTAGGAATCCGCTATTTAAATTACTAACAAGACTCTTTAAACTAAATAATTTAAGCATTTCCATAAAATTTGGTGTTTTTGAGTTGAAAGTCTTATAAAAACAAGCTTTAGTTCTATTAAATATAATGGAAGTTGCTGGTCATATTTCATTAATTGTGGCTACAAGAACTCGATGAAACTGCACTTATTATGTAATTCTATAAAAACTTTTTGATATGAAGAGAGCGTGACGTATTTAAAACTCGAAATACAATTAATAGTAGTAACAAAACAAAAGTAAACAAAACTCGCCATAAAACAGCCTTAAAAAGTTCTAAAACCGATTGTAAATACGACATTGAATTGTTGATACTATTTATTTAGGAAAAAGCCTTCTTTATTTGTTCGTTTCCTATTGATTTTGTCAACGTTCAGTGACGCCTATAAAGTTTAGAATAAACATGATCATTAAAGTGAACGTTCTCTTACTGTGAATGCATATTCTTACTGAACGCTTAGCTCATCAATATCCCAGTGTTTGATAAGAGAATAGTGATCAATCATGTCTTGAGCATTGGAACAGTGTTTCATTAGTGATAGACGACCGCTCTGTCTGGTAATGACTCGGTATGCACTTTCTCACGTCGATATTTTCTCATTCTCATTATCGAGTATGACAAAATTTTTTTTTTCGTTCACCGATTAAGAAAAATCTGCATATTTTTTTGTAGAAATGTATTGTTTATATATTATTCCATTCCTCTTTTACTGTGAGACCAGTGGTCTACACTAAGTGGGCTCTTTCATCATTCTAAAATATTCAACAAAGAAATGCATCTTGCACAAACATTGCCAACTGCGCGGAGTATTTTTCATTTATTTGTACATAAAATAGAACAATTTGCATTTGTTTCTAAAGAAGATAACGAAACATATATTTTGAACGCGATCCTGTTGTCAATTTATGCGCGCTTGTCCCACAAAGAACTCTGTTTTTCATTAACACAGGTCTAATTCGTCCTGCGCTGTAATTCCCTTGAAATTTGCATCTTAATTGCTCTCATTCAGAAAACACTTTTTATTTCTGAACAGAGATCGTCATTGCCCTCAAAATTTTAGCATTCTATGCGGCAAAACATTATTCAAATTTATCTTGAGCCAATTTTAAATATTTAAGCTCGAAGTTAATTAATATGCAATTAACTTTGAAAATGATAACTTGGCAAAACAAACATTTTGTCGGTTCCAAGTAGGAGATGCTTAAGTAAAGAGAGGTTGTAATAGACCGTAGTTTTAATGAGTTATTCCACATTAAAGGCATCAATATTGCCAATTAAAATTCACCGTAATTTATTCACCGGCAGCAATGTTGCTGACACTTTACTGACAGTCTTCTAGAGAAAAATCTCGCTGGCGGAACTCGTTTAAGTTATGGATTTATTAAGCGATCTTGCCAACCGACGGCGGCTGCATGGAGCACGCCTGCGAGATCTGTATGTTATGAACTCTTCATTTCAAGTTTCTTAATTGCATTTTAACTTGAGCTTGGGCATTACAAATTTTACTTGGTAGTATAAGCTATTGTACTAAAAGTTTCATAAAAATCTTATTACTCTTATCCAAATCACATCAAGCATAACATACGTAAGTAAACATGAATAAATGTGTTTTCGGCCCACAGTAATAAATCGCAGAACTTCCTCTCAAAGATGAATCGATGTTGTTTTATGATATTTGAAATATCGATCAAACTCATTTATTTTTCTTTCGAGTATAAATAATTTCAGAGAAATAACAAGATCCAATATTTCGATGACTTTTTAGAATATTTAGTAGTCTGCAATCAGGAAGGAATCATGTTCCATTAATTTTGACAGGTCTACTCAATGACTCGGCTAAATCGGTTTTCAATTAAACGAGAAAAGGAAGATAAAACTTGTTTAAAATTGGAACACCAGTATTTTCAACCAGTGAGTCAAAAATTAGATGAGCGAGTTTTATAACTGAAAGGGTGGAGTTATTGAGTGAGTCGTTGCCTTGCTCTGACCTCGATAAACTAAATGTTTTATGCCACAACTTTTGCGAACACTCAGCACAATTTGGCAAAGAACGATCACTAATCTTTTTATAGTGTTTCTTTGCTCCAAGCGTCTATTATTTTCACTTAAAAGAAAAGCAATAAAGTCCCAGTAGCAGTATGTTACAGCAAACAAAAGTGAAATTTTGCAGGGATTTTTTTATGTAAAAATGGGTGGTGTAAAAAGAAAATCATTGTATCGAGGGAAGGGAATTCACTTTCCGTTTATAAACAAGTCTATTACGTTGTTTCAGACCTTTGGCGTGAGGCGACACGGTGGAACACGTGGTAAATGGGATTTTCTACTTTGCATAATGTTTGCTACCCTCTCGTAACGGGGTAGGTGCCGGCGGTACATAACTGCGTGCTGTTTATTGCGGCTTTATTTCATTCACAAGAAAATGAAAGTTTACGGCTGTGTTTATAGGCGTAATGACTCAAATTCTATGTAGAATAACACTGTTTGAGTTGTGTTTTTTTTGCAATAACGACAGCTATTAATTTTCGCTGCGGCGCCACTTAACAAGAAATTAGCGCGCGGTTATTTGATATCTTTTATTATTTATTTAGCTTACAAAAGCAAGTAATCATTCTTGACAAGAAAATTATAAAAGTCGGTCCCTTTTGTTTATTATTCGTTGTGTATCTTTATCCTGTTACCCGGTAACTGGGTTGTGGAGGTCAGATAGGTGGTTGCTCCATGTAAGACACTGGTAATCAGCTGCAACCGACCCCAACATAGTAGAGAGAAGGTTAGGCAGATGACGTGGATCTTTAAGACTAATTACCTCTTAAGATGTTTGTCTCCTGAGATTGCTTATCATGCATGTTGCTGTCTCATTATGTCTTTGAATTTCCGCTAATTACATTATGCAAAATATGTTCCAAATTAGTTGGAATCATAAGCCGCGTTGTTAATTGGAGTCAAGAAACGTATATTTGGAAATCCTCCACACACTGATACGATACGTGATTTGTTGGCAGCCAGCAATTTGTAATACATATAGCATCTTCTTATTACATGAGGGTTTAAATTCTAATGACTATCGGTATTATTTTCTTTTTTTTTTCTTGGTAATTATAAGAATGCGAAAGTAACTCTGTGTGTTTGTTTGTTATAAAATTGTAAAATTTACTGTAAAATTCGAAACGGTTTAGATGAAAGTCGGATTGGATGGAGATAGATTGAGACCTGGGGCCTGAGTACCACCATGTGTCTTTGCAATCACTATTCAGGTGTGAGAGTGAGACGCAGCTATTAACGCCGTATAGCACCGTCTTTTTTTCACAACAAAACTCTTCCTGCTTTAGCACGTCATAGTAAGGCCTCAAGTGAAGGCTAAAACATAGGTGATTTTTAATTAGGTGTATAAAGTAGTTACGTTAGAATGGATGTGATTTTTTAATTTACTAATTATTTAATATACAAACTTATGAAAGTAACTCGTGTTGTAAATAAGTCATATTTTACCTATTGATTTTGTTCTTCTTCAAAAGAGCTTTAAAAACAATCCTGAAAGAAGACATAGGTACTTTTAGTGTCGAGTCAAACCGCGGGCAATGGCTAGATTTTATTTTAAAGACGAAGTAAAATTAAACTTTGTGATAAAATAAAACGACGAACGGCTTAGAAACGTAAGTTGGGTAAGTTTATTAAACACACCAGATACACATATTAATATTAATTGCGAAAGTAACTTGTCGTTCTGCCGCATAAATAAAAACTGTCGAACACCCTAAACTAGTGGCGCGAGTACCGCTGCGTGCGTGCAGCGTGGGCGCGAAACGACGCGATTGGTCGAGCGCCGTATAGGTTGGCCACCCGTACTCGTCATCACTGTGTGCCAACATTAGCGCGCGTTACAACTTTATTTTAAATTAGTGTCGAAACTTTGCAGACGCGATGGTTATCGATATAGATTTACTGTAAAATATTAATTAAACATTTTTTATGTTAGATATAATACGTGTACTAAAACAATTATTCCTACTTCTAATTTTAGATACCTAGTTAATTCTTGCAATTGCATAATTTAATTATTCAATCAATTCATTTCAATGTATTTAATTATTTAAATTATTTATAGTAGGAAAAATTAAAAAGAATTTCTCAATCATCACCACATAGTATAAAACAAAGTCGCTTCCCGCTGTCTGTCCCTATGTATGCTTAGGTCTTTAAAACTACGCAACGGATTTTGATGCGGTTTTTTTATACATAGAGTGATTCAATAGGAAGGTTTTAGTATATAATTTGTCAAGTTTTTGTATCCATTGGCTAAAATATCGCGGGCGAAGCCGCTGGCGGAAAGCTAGTATTCTAATAAAAATCTAACTATACTTGTATAATTTCATCATAATACCATTTATTTTACTATAAAATTATGCCACACATCTCATTGTAAATTATGTCGTTGCCTTATCAATTAATAAATAAACAATAATTTTGATGTTTAAATTGTATGTGGAATAAAATTGACACTGGAACTACGTATTTAAATTAACGGTAGCAGTTAGTAAGGTACATGTTATAAAGTTATTGCTTTATTTGATAGATTCCAAGGCAATATACCTAGACTTCTAAGAGCCTCATTTTAGCGTCTAGTGTTCAGATTCTTATTACAATTAGTGCGCGCTCTACTGCGTGCCGTATAATGGCGACAATAGATCGGACTAATATCAGTTATTATCCGCGAAACTAACGCTCTCCTAATAACAGAGACCGGTCACGGCGCCATTATGGGAGAAAGCTACTGTATTTATTACGTACTTCGAGTAAATGTATTGTGAATGAAACCTATTTTATTGGGAACTTATAGGTGTTATTAGTATGCTGGTAGGGGTACAGATATCGCATGCTTAATATCAACGTTATTTAAATGAAATACAATTCTTTATTACACATTTTTAATACGGTATCTGTATGTAGTAGGAATTCGAGATAATTCAAATTCTGTTTTGAAGTTTAAATGTTTTTTATTGTTTATTGATATTAAAAGACACAGCTGGTGTAACTACTAGAAATATTAGGGCTTGAAAAGCATTGGTCTACATACTGTGAAGGACAAGAAGCGCTGAATCTGATCTCGGTAGAGGGATCACCTAGTATCGAGAGAATTTCATGAACGATGCGGTGTTCGTAATAAAAATACCCACTTGTTAGTTAATTTTAGGTTCGTTAAAAGTAAGCTTGTATGAGTATCTTCATGTTATTGAATGTATTAAAAGAAAAAACCTTTAAATTGAAAAAAATAAAAGTTACAAGCATTTAAGATGCATTAAAGAGACATCTGATGGAAATAGCGCCAATTCTGGGGTAGTCCTAAATTTCAAACGTAGAATATAATCCAATATTGTTTATTATGTAGGCCAAACTTTTTATAAATTAAACTTAACTTAAGACATTCAACATAAAAACGACAGAGTTTCATACAAACATTGCCTCCCGTTGTTCACCCCCTTAGGGGTAGAATTTCGGAAAATCCTTTGTTATCGGATGTCTACGTCATACAAAGAACATACCCTTCTGTATGTTGATCCGTTAGTCATTCAGGACAAAGCATTTTATATGTATAGATTAAACATAATATTCTTAACGAGTCAGTCGGATGCATGAAAGAACTGAAATAAAACTTCTTCTAAATATATTACTGAGGATTCTCGGAAATATACAGTATTGGCGGTTACTCTGGTTTAAATGCCAAATGAAATCGATTTGATAACCTTTAGGGTAGTTACACAATGACGCAGTTGTATACGTCATCGGTTTATGCGAGTGATGAGGAAATATTTTTATTGGAACATACTTATATGATTACCTAGATGTAGATCCTTTAAAATAATATCTTTTCGTACTCTGGTTATGTCTCCTGTATTGTAGATAAGTTTACAAACTTACATGTCACGTACATACAGTTAGTCCTAAGCCCTAATTCGCTTATTCTATTCTATTCTAATTCTGCTTATTTAAATAAGATGATATAAAATTTCGTAAAATATTAAAAGTCTAATGATAATTCAATGGGCTATAAGCGGAAGGCCAGTGATCCTTAATGGCTAGTAGACTAAGAAACCTCAAAAACTTTTCAACGAACACAATATTGAGAAAACAAGTGTCGCGTTTGTTTACTAGCCGAAAAAGGAAGAATCAGCAGTTCATAAAAATATTAGTAGCACCCGGGAATCGGACTCACGGCAAACTTCACAGCAAATCTTTCAACCAATCCACTCGACTAATCAATATGACGTCGTATGTCGTATCTACTTTGTCGTGAACTATAATATATATAACTTCAATTCGGACAATCTTGTTCCCAATAGACTAGTTCCACACGAAGCGTTTGTCTTGGAACAATCTCTGGTGTACAAGGTAACTTTAGATGAAGCTTCATAACAGTTTGTTGAAGTACTACATACGAGATTATGTAGGTACCGAATCTGCAGATTTATATATATATAAATGTAGTTAAAGTGTTAAACAAGCGAATAAACTATCGCTCTAAATGATGTGATGTTTTTATTCACCGTCTTTTCTTATCGTTCCTTTCTTATTTGGTCAAGATTGTTGTTTGGAATAAGAAAGAAAAAATTAAGTATGGCTATTACTTACATAGTCAACACTTAAACACTATACTATGTAAATAGTAGACAAATAGAATGCCCCAAAATGACATAGTTACAAAATGTATGGAGTCCTATTGAATTGCTCCAACAAATTGACATAAAGAAACCCAAAATCACGTACATTCATGACAGTATTACATTCATACCTTAGACCTTACTCTTAATTAACCCTTCTCCAATCAGTACCCCCAAATCCTGTGGCCTCATACCATTCATTGGATAAAAAACGGTATTCAAAGCGCATGATTAGTTCACCCTAATTAGACCGAGGGAGAGCTTCTGAGAAATAGGTTACCCAGAACAGGTGGGGCCACGGATTGGCGAGGGGTAAGGGGTAACGGGTAAGGGTCATTAATCATAATATTCGACGTTAGTTCCAACTATGCGGTGTGACACACCTTTTGTGTGCTTGAGCGCATTTCAGTGTTAAAAGTTTTGTTAAAAAACTTGTAATTGTTTAAATAAGATAATAATAAGGTTGCACGTGAAACATGATAAACTATGAAAGTGGTTATACAACGTCAAATTCTTTACTATCCATTTCTCCGAAAGATTTTATGCAAACCAAAAACCATTCGATGATTTTGACCATTTGATGAACGGGAACCCCGTTTTAACTACGAAAATCAATTCAACCAAAACACATACGTATTGATGGTAATCCCAATCATAGGAACTTTGTTCGACCTGGAATTGAACCGAAGACCAAACATCATCATCAGCAGTCCCTCTGCTGGGAAATGAGCCCTTCTTAGACAGAGAAGGCAGAATATTTGTATCTTACCTTCAGCATTGATCTTGGAGTCTTCATCTCGGGCACAGTATCTGGTATCTTCTTAAACAGCTCTTCAAGTTGCGTGAACTGATTGTTGATTGAGTCAGGACACTTCATCGCTAGGCGACCTGAATGTGAGGAGCGACATAAACATATCATTGGCTATTATCCTAACTAGTCTTACAAATACGAAAGTGAGTTTGTCTGTTTATTGCACTTTCACGGTAAAAGCAAATAACAAGCGTTTTTATTAAACGTATTTTTTTAACAAATTGGTAATTAAACATCATGATGATCCAAGATTTGTTTTCCAGTGAAAGCTGGCAGTATGCGTAACCCGTCGTCTCAATAATCGCCTCTCAGCCCGAGGGCACTCAAGATCGAGTGAAGTGCACACGAATTAGCACTAAATACGACTACCCTCCGATGATACAGGACAAGCCGACTAGAGTAGATGTAGTAGCGATAAACATGCATTAAATCCCGTGGAAATTGTGGTAATAGAATGAGCAAATATTTTCTCTGTCAAAATCTAAGCTAAGTTTTGGCGCCGCAGCATCACGTGTTTTTGCTTTCACTGTTCATGACTTAGAGTGAGACGAAGCTAGAAGCAACATGTTGTAACATGCCTGTTTCGAAACTTGTTATTGCAATATTGAAAATCCAAACAAAATAGTTATCTTGGTGTAATGAATAATATTATTATTATTTCTCGTCTAAAATACCTGTCTAATGTTTTCTATCTGTGCCAAATATTTTGACTTTAAGTTTTAATTTGATAATAAACAGCTTTGAGATTTGTATATACCCGTATACTCATATTTCCATTTAATTTATTTTATACTATAAAACTATAATGAAGCTTACACTAATAAATTATAGCTTAAACGTAATACCGAAATCGTACTTTTTGAATAAACTGAAAGAATATTTAATGATAAACTTTTTCGTTGACATTGGTTGGCCAGTTGGCAGTAATTACGAGGTGTATACGATGTAAATACAAAGTCTAAAACTTCAAAAAAATACTGCTAACAGTATCGATAAATGAAATCGATAGCGCTTCATGAATACTACCGAGTAAGTCACCTCCACAAACAACTCTAAAGATAACTAAGCACCTAATTACTTGACGTTAGCAGAACGCTCATGAATGCCACCCGCTTTCCGACTTTTTGAGTTTTTAACTCGCCTTTCATCGCTAGCACTCTTTGCTGTGGGAGTTAAGAAATTGAATAAAGCCAACGTTATTCATGCCTATGAGTGCAATGATGAACTTATTATTTCGCACTGTGCGTTTACTTAATTTTAGGAGTAAAAGTCATCGTCTTTTGAAATTGATATTATTTAATTTATTTTCTATTATAAGGAAGTCGTTGTGGTCTAGTGGTTGAAGTACCTGCTCCTCGTGTACGAGTATGCGGGTTCGAAACCTGGCAAGAACCTATGTGATTTTTCTAAAGTCGTATGTACTTTCTAAGTATATCTTAAACGTCACTGATTAACGGTGAACGAAAACATTGTGAGAAAACCTGGACTTAAAAGTCTTAAATTGCTAATCCGCCTTGAGCAAGCATGGTGATCAATGCTCATGTTTTCTCTGTTTGAGAAAAGGCCTGTGCCCAGCAGTGGAACAATATATGGGCTGATGATGTAATGATGTATAAGGAAAATACTTCACTCACTACGATAAAACGTACACTATATCCTTTCTCTGGTTTCAATCTATCTTTTATCCAATTTCACGTAAAAACGACTTTAATTTTTTTTTGGTACACACATACGTAGTTCATAACTTGAATTGAATAATTGAGCATAAAGGGTACTTTTTATCAAAGTACGCAAAGTAGGTGAAACTACGGGAAATATCTAGTAATAAATATACACAAAAGGCAACATTAATTAATGACACGAATACTTAACTATACAGTTTTAAATTAGGACGTCCGAAGCGTCCGTATCGGTGTCGAGCACATTGTCTTCCACCACTACAGGAATATAAGACTATTAATCATCTGGGACGCTACCACGGCAAGCAAACTCGGTTCACTCTCACGTACACGGGTTTTACTGTCTTATGACTTCTGAGGGATTAAACAGTTCTTTACGACTTTGTAGGACGGATTCGCTTACTTTGTCACGTGTATGAGATTGTTAAATCTTTGTGTGAATAATTTATTGACTTAGATACTTATGTGAAATATTTGTTTTAAGACCAAGTTAAAAAAAATCTAACTAATATAATAAATGCGGAAGTGAGTTTGTCACGTTATAGTTTATTTGTTTGTTTGTCACGCTTTTATGGAAAAATGGCAGAAATGATTAAAGTAAAATTTAGTATGGAGATATCCGGGTGTGTTAAATAGTTTCCTCGGGATGCGGGAGAAAGCATGGGAAACAGCTAGTTTAGAAATAATTTAAACTCATAGTTAACTGTTTCATTTATACTTAGGATTGTTACAAGATAGTCTTGTTAAAAGATAATATATCTTAAAGATTTTCTTTTCGTAAGAAAGTAGACAGGTGAAGACACAACGATCAGCAGCAGCAAGATTCACAATTCTCATTAAACAAACACATTACTTTATGAAACTAAAAGAAAAAAATCACCACTGTTTGTTGAAACGATTCTTACACGAATTCACAAAACGCATTAACTTCAAAGAACAAAATAAGAAACGAATAAACCAAGTCGTAGTTGGGTATTCCGTGATTGATAGCAGGTTCGCGTGTCGGCTCTAATCGTACCTAACTCGGGCGCAGTCGGCTAATGTCGGGCGAAGTCGGGTGCATGAGACAGCATTGTGTGTAGAATTAATGGTCCAGACGCTCGGTTCCTTGCAATCCCTGGTCAAAGTGAATTTTGATGTCCACTTTTGTGCCGTAATGTGTTTCGTTGTATTTAGATTTAGATGTAGTAAGTCGTGATTTGAAACGACAGATGTGACTGGTTTAGTTTGTTGGAGTACATTTTGAACATTAAATTTGGTCCATCAAGTCTAAAGAAAAAAATAATGGGCTGCTGAACTGTTCGAAAGAGTAACCGCGGCCTTGGAACATAAGGAGGGAAGGAAGGAACATGGATGGGTTTTAGTCAGTAAGAGTTTAACACTCCCTCTCGATCCACCCACAGCGGGAGGAGTCATTTGATTTTCCCAACCATAAAAAAAGTATTTATTTAATTTATTTTTTCTGTTCTGAATCTGATACCAACTAGCAGATGGCTCATCTGATCACATGTGATGACCGTGTCTATGACATTTGCACTGACAAAAGCAACATGCGTTGTTGTCCCGTAGACAATGCTGAAGGATCCAATGTGTCTATGATAACACTGGCACTCATATCCTACAAAGTAGGTTATAGCACTACACACACCCCACTACCATCCTTATTTTTTTCACCAACCAGCGTTGATGTTCCTTTAAAAAGAGCTCTTTTACAAAGAGCATCACGACTACAATCAGGGGTATCAGCTTAAAAGATTCTAAATCAGACAAATGTGACTAAAACATACTACATACAGTGTAGATTACCAGTCTTACAATAATGTAATCACAATTTTACGTCCTCAACACTCCAAGACCAAGCTGATATAACCAACATGATACCCCAATCATCATCACATCTTGTTAGTCCGAAAGGTCAACTACTGAACCTGACCTAGCCTTATATTAGAATTAAGCTAGGTCAGGCTACGTTAGCACCAGCTGCATTTGACAATTGGATTACGAAGTCATTAGTAGTGTCGATTACGTCACTAAGTATGATTACCGAGTCTCGCATGAATGCTGTATCGATTTCATTCGAGTCAACAATGCGATTGTCTAGAGGCTTTGGTTTATTTGAGCGAGCCTATAATTGATGCAGAACTAATAATTGGATATGTGTATCGTCTTTAACAACTCAAATATTTATTTTTGGGTGAGCTATTTATTAAGCCTAGATAATTGTGAGATATCTATATAAATGAAATGTAGTCGCTAAGCACTAATCTCGAGAATGTCTTAAATGTTATCGATATTCATATTAATAAGCTTCTTAACTCACTAGTCAAATAATTCATGTATTTTTAACTTTTCTTGTTTTTAATCTCCGTACAATATAATTTTGAGTGTTATTGAAGTTACCGTCAGGCCCGTCAACTTAGAAGTTACGAAAGCTATTACTTCGCTATAGCTATACACGCGTCCTCGCAAGTCGAAACTAATCTAAAGAGAACTAGCGGCCATTTAACAACAAGCCAGTAGTTAGCGCCGGCCATCCAAACAGGATTTCCGCACGTTACGGAGTGACAGACACTATTATATTATATAAAGTTTATTGACGATTGACCTACAAGTAACTAAGACTATACATACAATGTTATTTTCTTTTTTCTTACATAATAAAATAATGACTCCATAATGCCACTCTCCTAAAATGTAAAAGACCACTCCGTAGCAGATGCTACTACGGCGTAGCAAAGTGATCGTAGCAATCAGCTACGCTGTCGTAGCAATTGCTAAGTACCGAACATCTTGTATTATGTTTTTATTAATATTAGCTTCTGTAATTAATTAAAGTCGTGTCTCTAATATTAAACATGTTTATTCTCAGAACTTAACTTGTATAACAAGATAACCACATTAAATAAACAAAAACTACTGACGACGAACTTATTTGGTATACTTTAATTGTTTTGGAGTAATTACTAAATGATAATATTATAGAGTAGTTAGTGTTCATTAATATTGAAGAAATAGATTTATATATTGCGTATTTCATCATTATGCCACGTATTTTTCATAATCATATAATTTAACTTATCCTTAAAAATACATGACAGTTAAATTAATATTCTAGGATATTTCAAGTAATATGATCCTCATTTCAAAATCAACTGTATCTCGTTATATAAAATGTCATTTAATCAAATTAAACACGTCTGAATGTTCTGAAGTCCTTGAACTCCTATAAGCTAATATTTGCGATTTTTATAAATTTTTAATAAATCAAACTACATGTAGGTATTCAAACATAAAATAATATGTATTTTAAAAGTTTTGATGTTGGAGAAGTAGGTACGAATCATCATCATTCTAAATATTTGCGACCTTTTATTTAAATGATCAAATCTAAAATGTGTTATTTTAGTACTCAACTAGATGGTTTACATTATAATTGTACTACAATATTGTAAAATTATATTTTAATAATGTTAAGTTATTTTTGTTCGGGTAGCTCAAAAGATATAAGCCGATCGACCCGCTCTCAGCTTCTAAAAGTGTTCACATCTTAATTGCGTAACTGAAACCCACCTGTTTATTTACATACATTACACGTGGAATGACTCAAGCTACGAGTTAACGTAAAGTTCGGGAGGGGCGAAGCGGCGGTAAGGTCGCGGGGAGGGCGCGGAGCGGTTCAGGCGCCCTCATGTGGACGGACCTCTCACGGCCCATGGCACACAATTCGTTTGATCTCGCCAGTTGCTCTGAGCGCTATTTATGTCCCGCAAGGCCACCTGTCGATGATGACGCTATACAAGTGACGATCAACGCCGTGGCAATGACACACCTAACTGACACACCAAACCTCCAACTTTTGATATTATAAAAGTTCGTAAGCGTTACCAACGAAGTTAACTGTTTCCAATTTCATTTTCTCTTGTAATGTTTGACGCAGCACAATCTCATTTTAGTTTCGTTATCTCGAGTTTTAATAAACACTTTGTTAAGATATGCACTTATTTAGCTTTTTGTTGTTGTTACAGAACGTGGCTAAACATATCTGGGGGCTACAAAAATATGCCAACGAAACATGTGCCAGAAATTAGAATACTGGAATACAATGCCTGCCAAGAACGTAATCTCGAAATGGCTGCGGGCGAAACAAGGGAAGCATAAACACTCACCATGGCGCTAGTGAGCAAGTGACTATCGGAAAAATATGAACGCGACGGACCGGGATGTACTAGTGGCAAGAGGCCAACTGGACGTCCTGTACCGCGGGGTGGAGTACGCGCTGGACACCGGCCGACCGCTCGACTTCAACGTCAGCTTCGATAACACCTCCGCCTACAACGTGTCCGGCAACCCCGAAGAACCCTGGAATGACTACATAAAACTACTACAGGACAGAGCACTACTTGTCTCCTTTCTCCTGCTGTTCTCGTTAACGACTGTCTTCGGCAACATGCTCGTCATCCTCGCCGTGGTACGCGAGCGCTACCTTCACACGTCGACCAACTATTTTGTGACGTCACTCGCGGTTGCGGACTGCCTGGTCGGTCTAGTGGTGATGCCTTTCTCTGCGTTATATGAAGTGTTAGAACACACGTGGTTCTTCGGTGTGGACTGGTGTGATGTGTGGCGGTCTTTAGACGTGTTGTTCAGTACGGCCTCGATATTGAATCTGTGCGTGATCTCGTTAGACCGGTACTGGGCCATTACGGATCCCATTACATATCCGATGCGTATGAGTGGACGGAAGGCTGCTTTTCTTATCGCGGCTGTGTGGGTGTGCTCGGGCGCGATATCGTTCCCCGCGATCGCGTGGTGGCGCGCCGTTCGAGTGGAAGAAGTGCCAGACTACAAGTGTCCGTTCACGGAAAACTTAGAGTACATAATATTTTCATCGACAATATCATTTTATTTACCTCTGTTTGTGATGGTGTTCACGTATTATCGTATATATCGTGCAGCGACTATTCAGACGCGATCACTTAAAATCGGCACTAAGCAAGTGATGAGACCTAGTGGTGAGTTAGAGTTGACGTTGCGGATACATAGAGGTGGGACAGTGCGGCAGCGCAGTGACGCGTGTCACGGAGCGTGTACGCCGGAGGATGCCGACCAGGAGCCGCTGACCGCGCTGCAGAACAATGGTCTATCGCGTTCGTCGACACGTCTGACCAACGTAACGCACGGCAAACATCTGCCGAAAAACTTTTCGCTTTCTCGTAAGTTGGCGAAGTTCGCCAAAGAGAAGAAGGCGGCTAAGACGTTAGGTATAGTGATGGGTGTGTTCATAGTGTGTTGGTTGCCATTCTTCGTGGTGAACCTGTTGTCGGGCATCTGCTCCGCATGTATCGCACACGAGGAGATCGTGAACGTGGTGGTGACGTGGCTGGGCTGGGTCAACTCTTCCATGAACCCCGTCATATACGCGTGTTGGAGTAGAGATTTTAGAAGGTATGTATGTATACATAATATGTATGTATGTTCACATAGTACATAAGTTAGGGACGTGTCAGTTTACATAGATTATAATAATTGAGCCGTGATCGTTTGTTACTAGCTCTTAATCCAGTTAGGCTGCAAATAATGCCATTCAGCTGTCATGTTTAAATCGTGGTTAATAATAGTTTGACGCAAATATTTGGTAAAATTACTTGTAAACTTAAAATTAGACCAGTTAGTACGAGTACTATTGTGTGGTTTCATACTAAATTGAAACATTGCGTTTATATTGTTCTAGTGTTTCATATCTCAAGTTTTGACGGACCACTTAGTTTTATAGCCACTTCAAAGTGACGGATTCTGTTACATTTTTAAAGGAACTTTTACGTTGTTTGTATTTTATTTTTACTGCCAACACTTTTCTAAAGAAAAATAAATTCTTCACTGCTTAAAAAAATAATATCTTTTTACATAGATAAATAAAAAAATAAATTACCAATTATACCAACCTAGGCATCAACCAACTAGGCCAATGTTGGACATATGTTTACAGTCCCTAATATGTAGCCACAAACTTCAAATCCTCCAGATAACCCTTCTCATATATCAAACTGCATATTCTGAGACCAAAGATATTTTAGTCGTACATCAAACAGCTAATCCATATAGACTATGACTCACAATACAGCTACCTTCCTTATAGACAAGAGTTCAATTAATATTGCTTAACTATAATACTACGTCCGAGAAGCGGCCAATAATAAATGGACCCCGACCTTTACGAAACGCAACGAAAATCAAGAGCCATTCTATGATCACGTTTCTTTGTTTAGCTCAAAATAGCTGAACAAAAAGGTCTTTCTGAATTCAGCTTAGAAAACAAAGTGTATTGTGAGTGCAAGTTCAAAATTCAACTCGCACTTGACCGGTTTAATTTAAGCTGTGGCAACATTTTGAGCTCGACAAAGGTTGTTAAATGTACACAGAGCCCAAAGGTGTAGTTACGGAGAGCCCGCTTCGTGCGCTTCATTAAGCCTTTTCTGGAGAGTGGCGATATCAAACTCGTAAAACATGTACTCGACAATGAAAAATATTTCTCGTTATTCCACAGCTTTTTTTTATTATTGCAATCAAGTTGAAATAATCTTCAAACTAACTAGAATAGAGATTATTTTCTCAATGATAAACAGACAGTTATGGATGCATGGAGTGACGTTATTAATGTTTTTCTCATACTGATCAGATGATAATGTTAATGAAGATATTATTAAGTATCAAATCATAGATTATTTTAAACGACACCCACAAATTTGCAGAAATTTAAAATAAAATCTAAAAACAACCGTGATTTGTAGCACGTTCTAGATGAGGCCAAAGATTATTGTTTACAATCTAATAAACATTTTCAATTTTTAAATTTCGCCTATAACAATTTTAATTTCGATAAATTACTTTTTAAATAAAAGAACGGTGTACCATTTATCTTTTGCACACTGTACTATACTTACAATATAGTTCAGACTATCTCTCTGTTATAAAATTCTCGTAACGTTAAAACATCAGCTCAAAGAACGGTGTCAATTGTGGTAGATTCAGGACAAGTACGTGGCGTGTGTGATCGTGTGCGGAATTACAATGTGGCGATAAATCATGGGCCGCGATTACGATATGGATGAGCCCCCATTAAATCATTTACACTGACGACTTTATGTCGCGAAGGCTGATTGGTGTAAGCCAAATAAATTACTTTTACCCTCGAGCGTTTGGATATAATGTGAGCAATGGGAACGATTGTTAGATTTCGGTGTAACATGAACTCCTTTACTAATATAATTAAATGCGACAGTAACTCAGCCTATTTGTTAGGCTTTCACGGTGAAACGGCTGTATCAATTTCGATGAAATTTTGTAAAAAAAAATTAAGCGGAAGCGGGCAAAACCCTGAGACACAGCTAAAGCCAGAAAATCTAGAAATACAAAAAAATAATCACAAGATATTATATACTGAGAAAATAACAGTACAATTTTTTTTTTATTAGATTATGGATCCATTAACTGCTCGAAGGTAAGCAAATATATTATGTGTGTATGATTAAGAATTCAAAGCAGCGGTGGATTGAATTCATAATCTCTCATATGCCAGGCCGTGCCTTAAACATTGACAGTCTATCTAGAATCTATTTCATTAAAAAGCCAAAAACTTTTTTCCCACGGCATCGTTTCAAAGATTACCTTCCAAATACAAACATACGAATACCTCTTTATAATACCTACAAATGTAGTTAACTCGAGAACCTCACACACACAAATCATAGTTAAAAGCAAAACATAATAAGGAATAAATTATTGCAACTGATTAGACGAGGAATGAACCCATTAGCAGGTTGACAGTGTACTACTGACCTAGTTTTAATAGCGCCAGTCACTGGCAACCAGTAGCTGGGGGAACGCACTCGATCCCATAACATTATCGTGTATTTTAAAGAAGGTCGTAAGTAACAATGTGTGCTCTCATGCTGAACACAATTTAAAAGTAGAAGTGTTAAAGAATATAATTTTAGGTTGGTTATTCGAGTATAGTACCTACTCTTGTTTTCTAGATCACTTGCATGTAAGAATATTACCTGGAATAGGTACTTTAGCACATAACAATGCATTACTCAAAGCACTAGATAGGTCAATCTTTAAGATTTTTTCTACTATCTTCTATGTATATAAATAAAAAATATTATTTGTGTGTTTGTCATCTAAGCATTCCTAAACCATTGGATTTATGTGTATTCCTGCGAAGGCTTCTAGCCCAAAAAATTGGTATTGCAATGTATGCAGCTAGTTTATTATAAACACGATCTGATGTGACTCCCGAGATAAAACAATAATTAGTACCAATTTTCAAAGTGCAGGAATGAGACTTACATTGTAATATATGCCAAATCCATGTTCTCTTTAGATTACATCCAATGAAATAAAAGGTTGAATCGCTACCATAACCACTTAAACTCGATTCCAAAAAACGACATCGAATCCTCCAACGTCATAGCACAACACTATTCAAATCCTTGGTAATAATTCACGACATAACAGTTATAAAAATATTGTCGATCATTGCCTCCCGCTCCTCCCTTCTCCCGCACGGATTAACAAAGTTTACTTTGAACCGTCTATTGAGTTCGCGTTTACCAACACAGGGTGAACGATGGAAATTAAAAAGTTTTGTTATGTTGGAAATTTTAGTGAATTTACTCAAGTATCATCAAGACCGCTCATGGAGACCAACCCAGGTTTGGATATTGTAGATACATAGAAAATGATATACTCATAATATTATACGGTTCAGTAAGATGACATAATTAGAAATAATATTATTTGTTTAGTTAAGTCAATGTTTTATCGCTCTTCTCATAGACTAAAAGAAATAAATGACGTTATTTTAAAGTACTTAGGTATGAGTGTATCGGCAAAATTAGGATTCCTTTGATTTCAAAATACATAAACCTCTTTGACTTATCTTGTTCGGTTTTGTTAAGCGCTACAATTTACAGCGTACTAAAAGATAACAAAAAATGCGTATTTATTCCTCTTTATGATTTCAGAACGTAATCATAAAAAAACGAACGCGACTTTTGAATGAGTTTTCATTATCTTTCCTCCGTGTTGTATATATGCCTAATAAAACTTCTCTTTTGCTTGCTATTCGGAAGTTAATGCCGAAATACGCATTACAAAGGATATTGTAATAAAAACCGGTTATGAAACCATCTGACATAATATTTTATTTTGTTTCTAGTATTAAAATATTTAATCAAAATAAAAAATCACGCTGACATTAGTTTATTATATGAATAAATTACAAAGCATATATGTAATACAGTGTTGACTTAAGCAATTTTTACTGGAATATTTCATCCACGTTATTCGTTCATTTTTACTTAGACAAAAATATTTTATAATGACAGAATATTTGATTGTGTTCACGTTAAGTTAGAAACATTAATTCATCTCTCTTTGTCATTTCTAGTGTATACATTTGTTTGTGGTGTGTTTAACAACCCAAGCTTTTGTAAAAAGTAAAAAATGTAAAGAAAACACGACACTCGTTAGGGGAGGCCTATTTATAACCGTTGACTATTACAAAATTGGATAATTATGCGCACTGCCACTATATACCTGGAGTCGATTCCCACACCCAGTACAATTTCTGTTAGCTGATAATCGAATTAGTTCCTATTTGTTTGTAAGTTTTCTTAATCTTTACATTTAATTTCATTATTACTAATACTCAACCTTAAATTATCTGTGTGTGTATACTGTTAATATAAGTGGTTATTAAATAAATAAATACTTAAATGTGATAGCGGGGCTCATTGCTCTGGGTGCGCCAAACAAATCGCCACTCGCGGTGATAGCGATATCGCCACTGCTTGTTTGCATGCGACACATACCTACTACTAGCACGCGTATTTAAAAGCACCATAAGTTATTTTCAATCAAAATTATTGTCAATTTTCAAGAAATAGTTCCGGCGGTTACTTGCGGTCTCCCCCTCGCTGTACGCTGCCAACCGAGACGCAATAACTCACGAACATAGTTTCGGTTTTGACAGCGAAAGCCGAAATGCTTCTTTTAGAAACTAAACCTTTGTTATGAAATTATTGTAATATGTCTTTTATACTGAAAATAATGACGTAAGGTTCTATTGCGTTCACGTATATGAGTTAAGTTTCAAGGCAGAGTTTGACGGGTTTCTGATATTTAGGTAAAGGCAGCTACAGTCACGTAGACTATGTACCTATCAGCTTAAGAATATACTAGTACTCAACCATAATAATGACTCACTCACTCCTACTGCTAGGTGATATATGTATATATACAGAGAAGGTACGAGCGTTGATAATGATCATCACGCTTGCTCAAAACGGATTGGCGTTTACAGTTTACCTTTTTTTCAAAGGATTCCTCGAGATGTTTTCTTTCAACGTTAGTCAGTGGCATCCAAAATAAATCTGAAAAGTACTCTTGGCTTGAAATGCAGGCTTCTTGTCCTCGGAACCACTACGTTCGTGGTCTCAACTGAATAAATAAAAAAATCCTAAATCTACAAAATAACACTTCCTAATCCCTCTTAACTTAAACCACTAATTCGAGTTTAGATTTCAACCTAACCTAAACATGGGTATCGTGGGGCAGAAAGTTAAACACGAATTTATCTAGTTACAAATTAACTTTACTATACTTTAACTAAACAAGCTTTAAAGTTGAGTTTATTCGAATGTATTGTAACTGTTTCTCGTAGTTTCGCTCGCACCTGAGGGATCTGCATTATGTATCTTGATAAAAAATATTCTAAATCTTTTCCCAGATTAGAATCTACCCCATATTAAATTGCATATCAAGCGTTTCAATGATTTGACCGTGAGAGCGCAACAAAAAAATACTATTTTCTATTTCATCTATAATCTAGTCTAGATAAATAAAAATGAATGTGTGTATGTTTGTAATAATGTCGTTCTACAGTGTTTACAGCAAAAAACTAACGGATAGTCGTGATTGTTTGCGTATTATATAGATAGGTCTGAAAGTTTAGTCAATTTTGTGGGTGTTTTTGTTATATTCCTCCTCCTAAATGGCTTGACCAACGTATTTTTTATACTTATAAGGTTAAGCGAGATAGTCCTTAGCAAAGTACCTTAGCGGAGTTCTATTCGTAGCGCTGTTATCTTCATCAATAGCTGCCATAGAATGCAGTCAAAACCAGGAAGTAACGCTAGTATAATAAAATAGCTATAATAATGAAATATCTCAGGCTGCCACTATATTCAAACTACCCTCGGAGGCGGAGGTGTGACATTGTTGACACGTTCGTTATCGCGGCTGGCGGCGGCGCGTCGCGTGAGCTGCTTACGGCTTAATTTGGATATATTTAAGCTTTGTATATAATTAACCTATTTAATTCTGTAATTAGTCGGTGTTAAGAAAAATATTTATGTTTACTTTTTAGTTTTGTGTTGTTAATACGTTAAATACAATTTTTCAAAATGACTCCTCCCACCGTGGTTGTAGCGGGATGAAGTATTTTATTTGTACTGACTAAAACCCATCCATGCTGTGTTTTGGGGCCGCGGTAACTCTATCAAACATCCCACAGCCATGCTCTTAAAATACTTAACAAATATATATAAAATTAAAATATTATACTAAATTTTTTAGCTACGTATATAAAATAAATAATGTATTTCCATTGTCAATTTAACTTCGTTTCGCTTTGCTAATTTACCGATTCATTGACATAAATCAAGCAAAAGTCAAAATTAACTTTTGCTTACTTTTCCCAGTAATATTTCTTGTCCGTAATAATTAAGTTTGCGCTTTGTATTTAAATAAATTCTCAAACACGTTTCGACCCATCACAATCAGCAGATTACACAGCCCCATTTCCTTTTAGAGATCACAAGGACAATACCATTTACATTTGTATTACCATTTTATCGAAGACACTTCAGAGATTTGCCTTCAGAATTTTTATTGGTCACTCACTGACCACTCCTAGTATTTTTATATTGGTACTTTGCTTAGTAATATCTGGCACTAAGCCAGCATTTGTTTAATAAACACACAAGTCACAACACTATTTTGTGTTAACTAGTAGGATTCTTGTAAGAAAATTAGGTCGAAGAGAAATCTATGTTGTTGTTAGCTAAGATGTTAGCTGTAAGTGTGTGTGCTAGCCAATATGTCGTAAAATTACTGACCAACTTAACACATTCTTATATGTATGTATTTTTATTTTTATACATTCTATAAAAGCTAGTTATTTAAATCTTACAGACAGATATGTTGCGCCATTTCACCTTGTATATTTCATATTGCAAAAGTGCTAATTTTTAACTTAGTTTGAATAAATGATTTTTTATTTGAATTTGTTCATATTCGAAAAAAATGTGATGTAAAATAGTCACCAGGTAGAATTCGGTCACAGTGCCGCAGTAAAAGTCAAATGGTTTTTATTTCATATAGACCAATAACAGGTACCTACTTATAAAAGATCAAGAATAGAAGCTAGGTGCACGGTTCCAAAAAGTGGGTCCTATGGAGAAGAACCAGCAAGAAACTCCATGGATATTTTTTTTAATTCAGTCAATCTCAACTCACAAAGGCCAGCTACGCAGTTGATGTACAGGTGTACTTTCTACTCGGTCACTCTAGTCTGATTGGATGGCAAACTAACACTAGATGCCTAATGTTATGAAAAGGTCACCCATCCATGGTTTGCCCACCTTACTGAGCCACAAGCATATGGGGCATATGAAATATTGCCAAACTCATGGGAGAGTGAACAAAATAACATTTTTTTTTGTAATAAATATCGGCGATCCATCATTTTGAATATTCGTCAATATGATATATTTATTTTTTTGGGGGTTGTATCTGATAACTTATGTGCACAAATACTTTCAAAATTGTGTAAATCCGTTATTTTATTAGTAGCTGTATCTCGAAATTTTACCTGCATCCTATGTCCTATGTACAAACATATTTGTTTTAATATTCGTTGAGTTTTTATCGTATAAAAACAATGGAACATGCAAACAACCTCACACACACTGTAACACTCTGTATTGCTAAAGTTATACCCATACGAATACCAAAAAGTCTTGCTGTAGTAAATTACAAAGAAATCCAACTCCTACTTATAAATATACATACATATATTCGCAGAAAGAGCGACGTGATACGAAGAGTACTTAAAGTAATACAATTACAACTACATATTTACCATAAAAATGGTATTATTTTTATGTTGAAGAATACTCCTGTATTTCACACTTTCACACAGAAACAAAAAAACATCATTATTTCTTCCAAAACCTAACTTTAGTTTTACCTACCTACATCCAAATTAATTTAAACTAAACTCTGTAACTGAATTTGTGGAGGATCGTAAACCCCAGAGTTATTGCACGCCACGTTACATTTGTGAAGGTTTATTAATTTGCCAGATTTCACGTCACCCGTCACAGACGTTTTACATGGATTAATGATACTAATATCTAAGGTTTAGGGCTACCATTCAATAGTTAAACAAATATTAATAAAATGGATTAATGTTGCAAGTTTTAACAACTTTAAAACCCAGAAACTCACTCCTCAAAGACTGTGACTTCATAATGTTCACCGTTCAACGCCACTGACAAATTGTAACTATTACTTCGTCATAGGTCTGAAATCGCTCATTTAAAAATATATAAAAATCTTGGTCATATTTCTATATGACCAAGATGGAGGAAATGTATAAATGAGTAAAATTGTATTTTTAAAATCGTTATTAAAACCTATCATTGTAAAACTTTTATAATCTGAGTTACCCACTATCACTAGCAGCGCTACGGTGCTACGGTGCCACTGCTACGGCGTAGCTGCGTAGTCTTTGCTACGCGAAATACATAAATTGAGTAAAAAAAAATGTGCTTGAGTTATGACTGTCTGTAACCATATAATAAAATAAATGGTGTTCCGGGGAGCAGATAAGCAAGCCCTATAAGGTACTGAAAGTATTTAAAGTCTGGCCGTGACTAAAGCAGATAACAGCTAAGGGCAGTATTTTCAGTAGTGAGAATGAGAAGAAACCATAGGCGATGTTTAGTATCATCCCTTTTTCGCAAAGGAATGAATACTACTTTTCCAAGTCATGATAGGGCCTGCACACCTTTTAATTATTCATAAGCTTTTTCATCGTATAACATAGTTTAAAATTAAATGTGACTCGTTATCATCAAATTTCAATATCGCATCGCAAACCCGTAATAATTAAAGCGGTGAAAGCGACATTGTTTTCTTGATTAATTTAGCAGGAAACCTCTATTAATCATAATCCTCGAGGCCGACGATTTTCAACGCTTCTATAATCCACTTAAACTTGTAAACGCCTTTCGAACGAGACCGGTTCACTTCTCAAAGAACTATTTAAGTAAAATAAGTAATCGCCCCGTACTTAGTGTACTTAAAGGCTGAAGTATAAAGTAGGGGCTAAGTTTGAGTTCTTCTCGACTTGGTCTTGTAGCAAAGATTTGCTTTTATGATCTAAGGTACTTATGTGAGTAAAAGATGGGATGTCTGTCAGAGACTTCTGTGTATTTTGTACTTTTAGCAAAGCTTTAGTGTTTCTGGGAAATGTATATATTTTAAGTAGTATATTTATCAAGGTTGGTTCATTCCTTGCTTTTAAAAATATGTATTCCCACTTATGTAACACAGAAGTTATAATGAATTGTTTTCGAGTCCCGGAGGCCTCTCACTATAAAATATAATTCACTTCAAATGGATGTATTTTGGCAATTAAACCGTGATCAGGAGACAGAAGGAGTTAGAAGAA
Organism: Pyrrhia umbra; assembly: GCA_963891755.1. Classification (NCBI taxonomy): domain Eukaryota; kingdom Metazoa; phylum Arthropoda; class Insecta; order Lepidoptera; family Noctuidae; genus Pyrrhia; species Pyrrhia umbra. The sequence continues at coordinate 6,349,125 of OY982937.1, read as the reverse complement.
AAAAGACAAGAGAACCTCTAATAAACAGTTACTCTGTAACTTTTATTAGAGGTTCTCTTTGTTTTGTTTTGTTCCAATAAATATTTTTGTATTTTTGTATTATATTGTAACTATTACTCTCTAAGAAGGTTGTACTTCGCTTGCTCTATTTTTTAATTCTTCTTCTTTTATTTATTTTGTTCCCAATTTTGCGGCGCCGACAGACTGGATTTCAATTCGATGTTTTTTCCTGTTGACATTATCTTAACTTATAAGATTGTTTGTGACCGGTAAACTGCTCGATAGTTGGAGTAACTTTGTATTAATACCTTTAGACATGGTACTTTTTAGAATAGAAATTCTTTTATCTTATTTTTACGAACAAAACATAATGTAACAATTCGCCTGATATTTCCGAAGGGTTGGGCCGTTCCAGATCCCCATTCAGATTGAGCTGCTGCTGATAAATTATTGATAGACTTACCCAGTAAAAATATTTTGGTTTTGCAACTGAATACTTTTTTCGTATTATTAATTTCAAACATTATCTATTTGTTACCTTCTCACAGTTGAACTACTGAACCGATTGAGATGACAATTTGTATCAGGATATATGAAATAATTCCCTCAGGATGCTTATAGTCAATATATTTCTCACGAAATCATTCTTACAACATCTTGATCATCATCTGCCTAGCCTTTGCCCAACTATATTGGAGTCGGCTTCTATTTTAAACGGATGCAGCTGTATACCAGTGTTTTATGTGGAGCGACTGCCTATCCGACCGCCACAACTCAGTTATCGGGTAACATGATACTCCTTGGTTAGACTGGTTGTCAGACTTTCTGGTGTCCAACTACCCGTAATGCCTGTCAAAGATCAACAAATGACAGTCGGGACCAAAAACTTAACAAAGTTCCGAGGTTCGGAGGAGTCCCATCCACGGACCGACCGCGCCAAGATCAGCTTAACCTTTGATCGATCGACCTGTGTGGCTGTTACTTAGCCACGAGCTCCTCCTATCCGACAATAATGTTGAATCTGATTCATTACCAAAACCTCAGCAACGTTGTTGTTAACAGCAAACAATTGCCAAACACATGTCTATCAAACAAACAGAGGCCGCGCCCGCAGCGTTCTTCATTCCCATACACTGACACATTTTGTGATGCAAATCAGAATTACGGTGCATAAGCCGCGGCGAACACGGGCTAATCCCTCTATCGATCTGTTTTTGGCGTGAATGTGCAGCTTTAAGCTCATAGTTATATCATCATCAGATACTCGATGATTGCCTGTCTTTTGTAAGCGTTATTTGTGAGACGATTATTTATCGATATGTGATGAGAATCGATTAGAGTTGGTTTTGGATTGATTTTTACTAAGTTAATTAAGAAAGAGTAACAAATTCAATGTAGGAGTAACCACCGCCCTTCTTCTGCGCTACATGTAAGTTATAGAGATGCACACGAGTACTTTTATTTCTAACTATTGTGTTTACGGGATGCTATGGTGTACTACTGTGCATATTAATCAATAAATAGCTCTTAAGGGTCTTAGATGATTTTTGCGGTACAAGTATTTTATAGGGTCAATAAAGATTATTTGCATCCACATAATTGTTCGAATCCTAACCATTATTATAAGTGTGACAGTGAAATTGTTGGCTAGTCACGTATAGCTGTCCGTGTGTAGTAGTTCCTTCGAGATGCGGTTAAAACTGCGAGGAACAGGTCAAAAAATAAATTGATTAACAAAGGAATCCATGATAACGCGTTATGAGTTTACCGGATAAATTTACTCTGCAATAAAAATACATTACCTTTCACACAATAATTAATAATGAGCATGGCATTTTAAGCACTACTTAACACCCTTTTGACATAATTGTGTGTGAATTAATTTTGCAATTGATCAAATTAAGATTAATTGCATTATTATTTTAGCGTGTAACATTTTTTTTAATTAAAAATAATCATTTACGAAAACTATGTATGTGAAATTTTCCACTGAAAATTTTCACTACTACTCAACCATATTAAATTAGAATGTTATTAGTGCAACATGTTCTCTAATTTAAGTCTTAACTTAATACATTTGTAACTTAAAACAAAATAAAATTAGTTGTAATGCACACAGATTATCATTGTGGACTTTATCGAGCAAATCGAAGCATAGGCACATTAATATAATATGCTAACGCCATTACAAAGAACGTATTAAACAAATTAAACCATCTGGAACATTCTCGTGGAAGCAAAAGTCCATTAATTCAATTCATCAACATATTGGCGATATGGAATCAGAAACTCGATGCACTCAATTATCAGCCAGTCCTCGGACAATACATTCACAGTCCGATGATCGCTTTTCGCTTACAAATTGCATCAGTTCGAATATTATCTCAAGTGGATGTATGATATCGAAATCATATCACATACCAATAAGAGCGCAGTCACATCAACGTGGTGAGCAATGCGAAACTATAAGTAATCGCATGGAACATACAAAGACAAATAATATATTTGTTTTGACATTAATTACCTAACGAAATACTAAAATAAATGGTCAATAATTTATTTTTAAATATAGACACTCTCCTATAGTTCAGTTATCTTTTCTATGGCAAGTCGCATGTGTATTATTAAACGTAATTCTTACGAAATGTACGTCAAAACTTAAATGAACATTTTTTTCTTAATTTATTTACCATATATTTACATTTTTAAATATTAAATTATAAATATATATAAAAAACATTTAAAAATATAAAATGAACATTATTATAAAACTGTATTAATCAATCGCGTATTTTACTCCACAATCCATATTCTTTTTACTAAAATATTTCAATTCTAGTTATGCTACGCAGTTTCTCTTCGCCAGTACTATGTCTGAATCCTAGAAGATTATTATTTATTCCCAAATGGCGCGACGCGACGTTATGCATTGCCGAATAAAACCGTTTCATAATATTCTACTTTTACTCTTATTAAAAATTTAACTAAAGCTGTAAATTTTATAGTTTAAGGTTTAAGATGAGATGTTTAATGTTAATAAAGTAACCACAGGAACCACATTCCTAGTATTTCCAACAGCCTACATTGTTTACGACTCTCAAATATAACTTACTAACTTGTCTAGTATATAATGCTTTTAATATTGAATCAGAAGTGGAAAGCCATACTTTAACAATGGTACTCAGCTAGTTCTCTGATATCTTCTGAGATCATATTATGGACTTCATCCTCTACAAAAACGCGTTTAAAGCATGAGAGATCACGACTATTAAAATAAATAAAAAACAAAAGTAATACGGAATCCTCATTTCCCAAATTAAGTACCTATCCAAGGGACAACTGTATCCGTCAGATTAGTTTAATGTACCGTTCACAAAACGACGGATGGCAATTACTCAGCTAAGTCGAACGGAAAATGATCCTTATAAACAAGATGGCCGTCAGGAAATTAAAAATTATACAGAACCCAATAAATTATTACTGAATCTTTTAATCCTTCACTTCTTACAAGGTATTTTGGTAATAAATTATTTGAAAATGTTCTGTTTTCGTTTAAAAGAAATGTTGCTGTCTGCTTTTATAGAATATAGAAGGTGGAAGACCAATCGTTTGATTTGATTATTTGTGTTTTAATTTATTATTGATGATTACAGTCGATTAATTTTATTTAAACTAAACAGAATAACGTCATTCATGATAACAGTTAACAGACAGAGATGATCATATAATATGATAATAATCCTTGAATCACTAACTCACACAAATAGGATAAACAAAACGCGATTAAAACAAACGGGTTTGATAGTACAAAATGTAAACGTAGAGGGCGCCGCAGAAGGTCGAACACACTGACCTTATTCGAGATGTCCTTCAAATAGGACAGGAGTGTGCTCAACGATCTTTTATGAAAAGATGCATAAATGAAAGTTATGTAAGGATACCTGCACGTGACGTTATATTTATCAACACAAATGTTTTTTTTTAATTGTTTATTTTAACAACACAAATGTCATAAAGGATTTTCGTTCTTAATTATTGTTTAGAGTTTAGAAAATACTTGGCTTTAAGTCCGTCTATGTATCACTACAGTATATAAAGTTTAATTAATACTTAAGTATACAATTTATTATCATCTTCAAATACTTTATTTTTGTTACAATCTTTGCTAAAGTAACTCCATCTGTCTGTTAAGCTTTCATGGTAAAACGGCTGATCCAATTTTAATGAAAAAAGATATGGAGATACTTGGAGTAGGAAACAGCGCGGGAATCAGCTACTTTGCAGTAAGGCTAATACCTAACTCTTTCATGCAATTTATGGTCAAGAAGCATGGATTCATAGGTAATAAATTGTAAAAATATTTAACACTCTTGGATTTGCTAATTTATCTTAATCTAAATAAAAATAATAATCAATTAAATACACTTTAGAGATATAACGTTGATGACTGCACTAATATAAACGATGTCACAGTCGACACAAATAATTATTAAATCGAGACTCATTATCATTTCAAACTCGTTTCTAGCAATATCGTTCACATGACCATACACCATTCGTTGAATATCCTCATTTATAAAACTATATAATATTCATACTTTTAAAGTACTATGTTACCCTATCCCGGAACAACGCAGCGGACACTACGCGGACAGGAATGTACCAAGATGTAATGAAAATTTCAACCAGTTACAAACTCATCTAGCGTACATACTACTCATAAATACTAGAGAACCTTCGCCGGGAGAACTGTTTAGCAAAAGAGCACTTAATTAAAAACAAAACTATGAAGTATGAATTTGTTTTGAATAATACCTGACTTTGTTCGGCGTTTTCACTTAGCAATTATCTAAATAGTTCCGTTTCTTAGATTTCTTTTAATCCAATCAAACAATTATAATGCTTTCTTATTGTTATAATTGAAATAATATATTACCGCTTAACATTCACATTGTCATTTAACCTACAGGTCTAGTTTATAATTTTTCAATGCAATCCTGAAAAATTGTATTTATATTCTGGCGAACCAACTTCGAATTTCATTGAACATCATTATGCGGTTTCACCCACGTCCCCAGGGAACTACTTAACGCACTCGGATAGAAAGTAGTTCGTCTTCAGGGCCTATTGCCTATCGCCGTACCAAATTTTATACAAATCGGTTTAGCCAGGTTTTACCTTGAAAGCGACACAAAAAAAAAACAAACTCACTTTCGCATTTATAAAGTACTAGTGGCCCGCCCCGGCTTCGCACGGGTAGGTAGTCTTTGTTTTTTAACCGATTTCAAAAAAGGTGGTTCTGTATTTGACCGGTATGCATGTGTTTGTATGTCCCCGATTTTCTCAAAAACTACTGATCTGAATTGGAGGAGAGTTGTCGTTCTTCAAATGCATAGTTTTCAAGAAAAGTTTTAGTACAATATATATATACTTCGTAAATAACCAATGGAACTCTTCAATTACTAATAGCAAAGGAACCACGATTGCTGCGATCGTATGCCTGTGATTGTTTTCACTGTTCTATAACATAACAACACACCTCTATGCTTTAAAGGAGAAAACAGACATATAGAGTTCACCCTTATTAAAGGTGATGAACATTTGTCTAGACATTAGGATATTGTAATTTATCTAAATTACAAACTGAGCCACTAAAAAGAGAACTGAAAAACTTTTTTTCAAAAAACAACTGGCTTGGAACACAATACAAATTTAAAAATAACTAATAGGCATCATTCTAGAAGTCGGTGTCTCCAATTAGGTATTGTGTATTTGCATTCTATTTTTGCAAAAAAAAATGTTTTCTTTTAGGAATGAAAAATCATGTCCCGAGTCTTCCCGCTGATTAGGCCCGTCCTAATCCTTACCGGACGGTTAGCCACTTATTGCTCAAAGTCTGTAGGCTCCAAATGTTGATGACGTGGCTGGGGCGTGAGATTTGTCTCTCCCTCACGCAACCCGCTATCTCCTTTTCCAGCATGACTGGTAAGCATTAGAAGGTGACTGCTTCCTATTCCCACTTTCTTTGGACCATGGTTTGAACCAGGGCCGAAAGTGAGAGATCGCCGCCGCCCAAGTGGGGCAGACCTCCACCGTATGTTCCACCGTGACCTCCAGGTGATCCTCACAGTGTCGATACCCCGACTTCCGATATCCACTCGCTTGATTCGATCCAGGAACCTCCCCAAAATAACCGTGTCCAGTGAGAACCTGCGTCAGGCGTAGGCATTGGATCTGCGGTAGGTCAAGATGCCGTGGTGCCTCCTTAGCCACTCCGCGAAGAGAGGATTTAACGCCACAACAATCCCCACGCATTTGTTTATTAGCAAAGGGAATTCTAGATTCTTAATTTCTGAAGTGTGGAATAGAATGAATTCAATGGAAAGCGCAATTTTTTTTAGTTTATAATTATCCCGCTCTTATGTATGAAAAGAGGCCCTTTTCATACATGGAACGCATGGGCATTAATCACCATGGAATAACATCTACACATTATGACTTGAAAGCGCTTACTTTTAACAAATTCGTAACTTAATTCTTGAAGCCGTTAAGGTGAAAGATATTATAATATGATATCAACCAAAAAATAAATAAAAAATAAGTAAATACCAATCTCAAAAATAGAACAAAAATATGTGGGATTTGAACTCGATGTAACCGATTCGCATGATCATGAATACAGCCCCTCCACTACAGCGCTCCTTGACATTTTAGGTAAAATTGACATTCTAACACAACGTGTTTTCAATTTGAATTACTGCTTATCTTCTTTATAAACGGGCGTGATGATTTTCATGTCAAAGATAATAGCGAAAATGCATAATAGGTAATTATAAAAACTTGATAGGTCATCCCATTACAAACTTATCTCAATACCTCACTGCTCATTCCCCATAATATTTAGTGTGATGATTTGTAGCCTAAAACTTGAACCGATTCATAACAAACATCTTTGGTGAATTTCAAGTAAAACTGTTCAGACCTTTTGGCGTAAAGCTAAAACAGATTTTTTTTCATACAAACTTAAAATCATAATTTTTCACCCTAGGGCTAAAATCTTGAAAAACTGTGAAACACGTGTTTAATTATTTTCATTTTAGAGTGTCCCTACAAAATTTGAGTTTAATCGAATAAGAAATAAAACTTACTCCATACAAACTTTCAAGCCTATTTTAATATACTTTGGGTCGGAATTTCCAAAAATCCTTTCTTATTACTTGTCTAGGACATAAAAGGTACCTCCTGTCCAAATTTCATTACTCTAGGTCCAGCCATTTCGGCTCCGCGTTGATGAGTCAGTCATTCAGTGTATGAGGTTGTCATTTTATATAATAGTATAGATTATTAAGTAGTATAAGGATTAATTATAAGATAATAATATGCTATATCATGTGTCGTGTCGTAAAAATGTTTAGTAAACCATAACTTGAAACAACAAATTATGTTATTAGTAAACGACTTAGGTAAATAGAAATAGTCAATACCCATTTTATTCTAAATTAAGACCGGGCTTCGTGAAGAAATAAAAAAATAGGATTTAATCCAATTATTGGTTTTCTGAATCTGCCGCGGTTTAATTTAATAAAAAGTGTCGTCGGCTGGATGAGGCAGGTTTATTTGTGAACTAAGAATGAAGAACATCTACTAAATAATATTGTAGTATATTTTTCTATATCATGTACTGGGCTAAACTATCTTTGGATAAATTGATTAGGGCCTAAAAGTTAAAAAAAAAACCCTTTAACACTATTTACTTAATTTTATTTCAAAAACTAATATAAAATGGCAACTTACAAGTTTATGTATTAAATAATACAATCTGTTTGTTTCATAACAAATATGAACAAAATTCAAATTCGGGCAAACCGACGCAGGACCGACAGTTTTACGTGCTCTCCGAGGCAAATGGTCACCCATCCATGAACTGATCGCGACTAGCGCAGCTTAACCTGGGTGATGTATCAATCCGCATGTTTGTTCTTTAACTACGTGCCCCTTAACAAATATTATAACATACAATAAATACGTTTCTTCAAATATTCAGTTGGAAATAATGGAAATTCCTGACATGCCTCGATATTGGATTTTTAGTTATGTAACAATACATACCTCATGATAAATAACTTTCATGTTTCACTACATCATATGAATTTGCTATTGAATCTTAATATTAGCTTCTTTTATTTATTTTTTAAGGATACAGGAGTATCTATGCCACATATTGTCACATATGCCTTTCCCAACTTAACACTTTGTCCAGTGCATTATATATAATGCACTGCCATTGTTAAACTATTGTATCTGCATCGCGGATAGTAAACTGAACCAATTGATGATACCAAATACTGGCAGTATTTCCCATAGAGTGACTGGTTTTTTGACCTCCCCAAGCTGGGTAACAATATTCCCCTGAAAGTGGTTGTAACGATATTTTGCATCATCATCTTAAAATACTTTTAAAACGGAAGGGTATATGTATGGGCTAAGCTATTGTTCGAAAGAGATACCACGGCTCTAGAACGTAAAGGAAGAAATATGGATGGGTTTTAGTCAGTAATGACACTTCTTCTCACTACCCACAGTGGGGACGCATTTGATGATTTTCTATCCCTTAATAAAATAAGGGAACTATCGATATTTGCGCTACACTATCAATCGATAAGCTATCAATATTTGGTCGGCCATGCAAGGGCTAAACGCGGCAAGATTCGCTCAACCTTCTATTATCAAGCCGTAAACTATGAGCTTCTACCTATGGCTTTACAACCTTCCAGGCACAAAACCAAATTAGTTTAGTTAAAGCACAGCTAGTTTTTAGCTCGCTATGTTGGAGGAACAAGACGGATAAGTTGTCTTTTGTTCGTCAAGTGTTGGCCACAAATTCTCGAGCACACCGCCGCTATTGTCTACTGAGCGTAAGCCGACGCTGGCTTTGAAGCTTTAAATCTACGGAAAATGTAAAATGGATGGTAAATTAATATAGTGTTGTATTTAGATGACATGTTAAATAGGAATTTTGATGTTTGCTATTGACGAACAGGTAACTGTATTTTTTGTACCTACCTATTCTATTAATAACATATTTACTAGATTATATTTTAGAGTATTTCGTCTTTAAAGTTGATAATCAGAATATTTTAAATTGAAACTTAACAAATATCAGACTATACTTCGATTCCACTAATGTATCCTAAATTTAGGATTTATTTACAAAACACAAACACTCCTACTCGCTAGACTTATCTCCAGGCTATAAAGTTGTGTTGTATAATTAATACCAACTAAAGCGAATACACAACACTGCTTTATAACATCACTAAAACATTCATAGAAGAAGAACAGGATAAAATAAATTAAGTTACAAACAACTAAATTAACATAATAAACGTGTTAAATTCCTCACAATTTTCACACAACACAATTTGTTAAGAACATAAGCACAGACGAGCTTCCACAACGTCCTAAAGCATCTCTTTAATCTCGCTTTGAAATAGTTAATGCATTTCATAACAATGTTAACAGCACTGGTATCGTGTTCAGAAAAACGGAATCACTTTACATTTTACTGGCGTCGTAATCTTACAAATAAAAAAAGTGTTACGACCTCCTTGGGGTTGTACCCTCCAAATGGAGGACTTGAGAGGCCAAACGATGGCTTTTTGTCATCTGACAATACCACAAATTGCACAGTTTTGTACGCACACTGCCAATATAACATTTTTTTAGTGCTAGTCACAGTGTTAATAAATCAAAATTTGTTTTATGTTAGTTTTATAGTCATAGTTGACGTCTGCGTTTACGATTTTTATTTAATATTTGGGATAATAATTTTACTAATAAATAAATAATTAAAAAAAAGTATTTTAAGTGACTAAATTATTATACACAAATTAATATCACCCTGATCATCTATAGTTGTTATTGTTACAATATGTAACAAAAAGCACATGAAACAAAATGTCGTATTTACACCTTTAAGTTCTTCGGTTTCTCTACCCTCTCAGTTCCTCATTACATTGCAATATTCAATGCGGTTTAAATATCGCAAGCGTGGCTATTGCACGCGAGGTCCTAAGTATAACCTTTTTTAGAAAATTATAGTACCTATATAAATAGATTTACATAATACTTTACTATACTATGTATAAAGATAATTTCTTAAACCAATAATAAAAATATGTTTTTGGTGCAATTAAGTTTTAGTATATGTGATTTCAAAGAGGCCGGCTAAAACTTCCAATGCTCGCTCAGTTCAGACTGAAAACAACAAGAAAACAAAACTTGTAGTAAAGTGAATACAATAAAACTTATACGCACGAAGCTAAAATAAAAGGCTAGCCTTTGTTTACCACAAAATGTATTTCATTATCACGCCTATTATATTTACAACTTCGAGTACATACACATTTAATTCAGGTGCCTATTTAAATAATTACACAGGTGGTAATAACGTAATTGTTCTCGGCTCAAAGCATGGCTATTTAAAGCTTTCGTTGGGGTGAAAAGGCAGTGAAAGTATGTTACATAATTCATATTCTGAACCTAAACCATGATCTAATTTGGGAGCAGGCGCAGACAAATATGAATTGTGAATGTTCCGGTTGGCGCCCGTATAATACCGACGATACGACGTTTTTCTGTTTATAGAATAAAACGGAACAAAATGGAACATAGTGCGTGACACTGTAATGTTGTCACAGCCCGCACGTATTCAAAATGTTGTTGCCTGCTTTTTATTGAAAGTTCCAGAGTACTTTTAGCGCTACTTTGGTTGTTCTGACGTAAATCGTGGCTTTGTTTGTAAAAAAAAACGCCTTAAAATAAATAATATTGGCTTGAAACTTTCATTATAGGATAGCTAGCTGTATTAAATATATTTTGTCTTAAACAGAATTATTATGAAAGAAGATATAATAAAAAAAGATAAAGATAATGTTAATTAGAAACCCACGTAATGCAAATACATACCTACAGAGGTGAAAGTAAACTTATTTAAATGTCGAACCAGGGGGGTTAGACAAGTGGCAAAACGCTAACGCTAACGCTAACGCTCAATGTATGGGAATGACATATAGCTAGTCGTAAACGAATGTCATTCCCATACATTGAGCGTTAGCGTTAGCGTTAGCGTTTTGCCACTTGTCTAACCCCCCAGGAGATTTATTCTGACGTATGATACTCGTATAAAAGTAGCATAAGTGCAATAATTCATTTCTCTAGTTGATTTCCTAGTTAGATAATCATCAACACATCTGGACTCCTTCAATTGCCCTTTGCGTTTAAGGATCGATAACTCTTTCGAACCATTCCGCAGATGTTACAGGCGCAGGCCCTAGTGGGCCTCGACTATATTATGCTGACATCTCTTTGAGGTGCGTGTGGAATACAATGAGCCATTTTTTTGGATGGGAAATCATCAAATGACTCCTCCCGCCGTGGATGGGCCGGGAAGCAGTGTCAGACTCTTACTGACTAAAACTCATCCAGCGCTTCTTATTCCGGGAGCGTGGTAACTCTTTCGAAAATCCCGCAGCGTCGGCAGGCTATGGCCCTGGGGAGGGCCCCATGTCTATACTGGCCTGATCTTTATTTCATCTAAATCGATTAAGCTGTTTTACCGTGAAAACGTTACCAACAAACTCACATTTGCATATTTATTTTTAGTAAGATATATACTGACTTCTTCAATTCGTAACTAAAGTCTTCGCTTGACATTTAGAACACGGTGCTTTTGTTGCGCCTGTTTAAACACCAACATTACAGCCCTGCTCGCCATTGTTTCCGACCAGTTAATAATGAATGCTTGCAATTGCTATCTGCTTCTATAGCCGGCCTTTTGTTACAACTATTGTGTTGCTGAAAGCCGGTAACTGTCGGCTGTTCCTGAGAAAAGTGGTTATCATTTTGGTAGGCATGACAGTTTTTTGAACAGTATTCTGTGTAGAGGTGTGAGAAATATGTAGGTTATATGGTCCACAAATGAAGTAAAGGAATCCGCTAAATCATTATGTTTTAAGAAAATTGAGACTGAATAGAATATTATTCTACACTAGCTTCTGCCAGCGACTTCGTCCGCGTGGAATAGTGGTGCTCCGCTCTTATTGGTCTTAGCGTGATGATATATAGCCTATAGCCTTCCTCGATAGATGGACTATGTAACACTGAAAGAATTTTTCAAATCGGACCAGCGGTTCCTAAGATTTGCGCGTTTAAACAAAATGACAACATTTCCCTTCACTGCTCTGCTCCTATTGATTGTAGCGGGATGAAAAGTATACTATAACCATCTCAGGAGTATGACAAATAATTGTACCAAGTTTCGTTAAAATCCGTCGAGTAGTTTTTGTTTCTATAGAGTTTATACAGACAGACAGACAGACAAAAATGTTACTATTGCATTTTTGGCATCAGTATCGATCCCTAATCACCCCCTGATAGTTATTTTGGAAATATATTCCATGTACAGAATTGACCTCTCTACAGATTTATTATAAGTATAGATATAGATAATTATGTATTATATAATTTGCCTGCACTCATACTACCTCTTTGGAATGTATACACAACTAGACCTGGGTTCGATTTTCAGACCGAGCAATTTCTTAATTATTTTTTTCGTAGCAGAATTTTACAGTACATACTTAATTTTCCGTGGACTGGAAACAATTTAAAGTTTTACCTAAAATGCACAGATACCCTTATACACAGACTTCTTGAATTTGTATCGACATTCGTTATCAAAATTTCTAATAAGAATGATGATGCTGCAACGAAACTATTCACACTATACATAAGTTTATACTGACATTAATAATATATCGCTACAATCTAATGTTACAATATTAACACTAAATCCTCACAAGTCAAATAATTAATATTGTGACATTATTGCAACTACGCTAGAACTTTCATCAAACGTTTACTCAGCTTCCTCTACAACATAAGTACACGCGCACATTTGTGTAGCGACGAGCTTCCGGTTCCGGTTGGACTCGTAGTGTTGGCGGAACTGACAAGTTTGCGTAGCGCAGTGTTGCCAACATTAGCCCATTGTCATTTAAGTTGCGCAGTTATGTGTTTTACCGTATGAATTAAAGTTAGGTTATAAATCATAAGTTTCGTGAACGTCTTGTAGTTTCAAGATTGTTTATTTTTATATGTATTTATAGATAAATAAATAAATTCACAGTACAATCTTTTATAGTATAAAAATATTTTCACTTTCCCCAAAATGGTAGGCTGAGTCTACCTAAACCGCCGAGCATATTCTCTTTTGACCGGTAATTTCACAGTCCCATGAATGTCATAGAAAGTTAAGCCACGTGTAGGTAATATGGCTATTCAATCCATCAAGCGGTAACAAATCTATACTAAGCAATTCCATTCATAGTACCACTCAATAGCAATTTACTCGACTTAGCGAGAAAAACTTAGGACGTCACGATCATTTCGATTATAGCACCCTTGACGGAGCCCTCCCCCAGGGCCATAGCCTGCCGGGGCTGCGGGACGTTCGAAAGAGATACCGCGCCCCCGGAACACAAAGGGCTGAGGAAGGAACATGGATGGGTTTTAGTCAGTAATTGTCTGATACTACCAACCGCCCCACCCACGGCGGTCATTTGATGATTTCGCATCGGAAAAAAAAGAACTGTTGTAAATTTACATTTTGCATTAAAAACAGTATGCAGAATACAGATCTAAATACCAAAAATGTTTTTGTAATAAGACCAAAAGAGCCTATTTTCTTCTTTAAGTAATCCATTATATTGCCTAATGCAGTAGCCAAAGCAGTCTATATCTCAACTACCCTCAAACAAAGGCTAATCCATGGAATCGTAAAACTTCCTATCCATGCCCATTAGGTTAAGCTTCCGGAACCAGGGGCGATTTGGGGGGACGTACTTAATTACACGTATCAAAACCTTCTGTAATTAATTACATAAAACAAATGAATGTAGCGTTAGAAGATAGGAAGACTTAATCCTCGATTATTTTATACTTTACTTTGATAAAAAGCTCGTGGCTAAGTAAGAGCCGCACGGGTCGACTGATCAAAAGTTAAGCTCAGGTTGGCGCGGTCGGTCCATGAATGGGTGACCATCTATGCCATACCGAGACGTCTCCGTGCCTCGGAAAGTACGTTAAAGTGTTGGCCACGGTTTTCATTTGTAGATCTTCGACAGTCGTTACGGGTAGTCAGAAGCCAAAAAATCTGTCAACCAGTCTTACTTAGGAGTATCGTGTTACTCGGTAAACTGGGTTGTGGAGGTCAGATAGGCATTACATGGATCATCTGGGGTGTTAGACAAGTGTATGCACAAAATATATAGTGTTTATGAACAAAATGTATGAGAATGACATTCGTTTACGACAAGCTATCTGTCATTCCCATACATTCTGTTTTCTATTCTACTAGCGTTTTTGCCACTTAACTAACCCCCCTGGTTTAGACTGGAAGACGACCCCAACATAGTTGGGAAAAGGCTAAGCAGATGATAATCTTTTTGTACATTAATGTACAAGATGACGCATTTACATATAATTATAAATAGACAGACACCGGGTTCATCTGCGTGAACTTTCTGGGTACAGATACCAGAAAAAAAGTACAAACGAAAAAATAAACTCACTTTCGTAATAATAATATATTAGCTAGGATAAATTCAAACATCTTAATTTACTTATCTATTTTGTCACACAACAGAAAAACTATATTGTAGCTTTTTTTGAAATTCTGACGGTACATTATTTTCGATTAAGGGTTCAACTACAAACTAACGTTGTAATGTAACAATAACAATATAAATATTATTTAGAACTTGTTTTTCACATGTTTACTTAAACAAATAATATATTTGTGGGTTTATATTTGTTATTTACACGATGTTTTGGTACAAACCTGAACTAGATAACAGTGGGGGCAAAGTTTCAGGCCGAGAGCTTCGGACGCACAAGTTTCGTGGTCGCTCTGTTTCAATACACGAATTCCGAGACACGTAAATACCTACTCCATTTTGATATAATATAATATCAATTTCAATTCACTAACTTAAATCTTACGTGGTTAAGTGCGGTTGCTTTATTTATTTTGTTGTTGGATGACATTAAGTAAGATTAAAATAAAATAAAATACTAAATATTTTTCTCTGAATTGGAAAACCAAGCCAGAAAGATTTTAGAGCTAGTCAAAAGTCTGAAATCTACTATAGGTAGTAAATCGATAGTATACTGATAACCGTTATTTTTTAGGTATGAAAACCACTTCTGTGAAACTTATTGAAAGACTTTAAGCTATCCTCTAGGCATAAATATTTGAAGTTATCGAGAATCATTTTATTGAGAGTCGCCGAGTTTCATACTCTCGTTGCTTTTAATACTCGTAGATCAAGAGCACATTATGGCTTTAAATCTATAATGTATAGGTACGAATGCATCGGATAAAGTTAACTCAGTAGTCTACCTGACCTGCTTTAGACTACGTGCCCGGTGCCTGCTTTGTTCCCAAATAATTAGGGTTGGTCCAACACACATATTTTTGTATTCGTCTCGTGTACCATATTATTAAGTCAGTATTTGGATAAAATAGGCAATATTTAGGTATATTTTGGCGATTACAATTTATTATTATTACATCTGAAACATTGATAAAACAAACTATTATCCGGCGTGCAAACTTTTACAGAACACGTACACATGACGGCGAAGCTTATCCCCCCATAATCCTTTCAGACCGACAGTCTACACGCAATTGCCTTATAAACTTTTACAACTTAAAAAGAAAATTACTTTTTAAATACAAAATATGAACTACTTTACTTTGTATTACGAAAGCAACATTTTTATAACCCAAGCACATAATACGCGATACAAAAATGTTGTAAGCATTTAATGCTTACTCTACGTAACACATTATTTTCATTTCAAACATGCATTTTATGTTAACAACTTGCTTTGTGACTAACAGCGGAAGAAACGCATGCTAATTACCCTAATTAATGCTTATGAACACGGTCGTTTTGTAATTAATGGAAATAAACTGCCAATTCAGAGCCAGTTCTTAGTCATTAGTGCTATGTTGTACTATTTTCATGTTAATATCCTGTTCCTGGCGAAGGAAAGGTGGCGATCCTGCTTCTCTTGGGTATTACAAAAAGAAAATTTTATACAATACGAAAAAATAAAGAACTTAATTGATGAAATAAAGTGAGGAATACCACAGTATTCCTCACTCTAAATCACAATTTAGAGTACATTTTTAGCGGGTTTTCTTAAGCTACTGAACCGAATCCCTTAACACCGAGTGTTTAATCTTCTATCGTATCAACATAAACTACATTATGCTGCTTAGGTCTTGGTAATAAGATAAGCTAATGCACAGGTCTTCCAACCTGTGGACGGAGTTGACTGCCCGAAGTGCTCTGGGAGATCATTTATGTGTTGGCACCCGTAAGGGCTTTATCAGAGTTCTAAGCGATTTCATTTGTTATATAACGCGAGCTACGTCATAAGATCATAAGGGTATACACCAATAATAACTACTATAACATACAGAGATGGACTTTCGACAATCCCTCACGTAAAAGACAGTATTGCGACGTGTCCATAATAATATGTAATGGAACAATTAAACATTAATTTTTAACACCTTTTATATGTTATACATATTTATAGAGTAATGAACCATTTGCCCCATAATATACAGGTTCAAAACCTAGCATGTATATCGGTAAAGTGTAAATTTTTCAAAGAAGAACAGTGAAGGAAATATCTTAAAGAAACTTCGACTTGAAATATCTGAAATTATCAATCTGTCTTGAGCAAGAGCGGTGACTGGCGATGGATGTTCTCACGTTCCCTGTACAAAAAGAGGTATTTCCCCACCAGTTGTTTAATCAAAAAGTCGATGATGAGAGTAATAATTAATCAGACACTTAAAATATTAAGACACTTATTAATTTATTGTTGTGGAAACATAAATTCAGTTATAAAATCACACTGCAATTAAGTTTAAAAGCAAACAGTAAAGTTGAAAAATACTTACACAATAAAACGTTGCATAAATATTTTGTAAGTGTAGTGTAAGAATTATGTGCTGCGACTTTGCGAGGCAAGGAATATTTAATTGACACAAATACGGCGTCTGAAGTACAGCCATGCAAGCTTACGTAGCTCGTAGTATGTAGTTCTCCGACTTTCTAGTGTTACTCGTTACTCGGTAAAAGAATTTATTTGACAGGCAAATAAAGAATATGGGAATACCAAAACACTGGCAACTGTCAATTAATTTATATCTGATCTGAAGTTTCGAATTTGGAATACCTGTTTTGATGTAGAATACCTAATTTTCTGCAATTCGGTTTAGAATAATAGTGTTTTTTCTTTTTGTAAAATTATTATGTCTCTATATTTTCTACGTTTCATTTATTTTTTATATGTGGATCTTCCACATTGGTCACATCTTGTGACTGGCATAATTGATCCACTGCCACAAGAAATAATATACACAAAAAGGCAATTCCATTCCTTTTACTTAATGAATACACTGCAGAAAATAAATATGTTTAAAAATATAAATTCATTAAACACACGACTGGGAATATCGTGAAAATACGCAGCTTACCGGAATTCGTCAAAAGGTTGGACCTTTTGAAATGTGACAAAGTAATATAAATCATATTTTATTTTGCCCCTTAAACTGAAAAATGTTCAAATGTTTTCCTGTCCGTATATTTTCAGTTACACAGGGTTAAAAATTTAACAATGGAACGCATGAGACAAATTGTACGAGCCATTTCCCGGGTTTTTGAAAAAATAATGGGCACATTTCTGACTTAGCTTGTAATTCTTAAATTTTCTCCGCAAGAGAATGTTATAGCTTATCTTACTTCTATACTTTTGCAAAAGAACAAAAAAAATTTTTCAGAATCGACTCTAATTTATTTTTTGGACATTCATTTATTTATTTTACATATATTTACATTTTTAAATATTAAATATTAATTTATTTTATTATTAGCATGTACAATCACTTCATGTGAAACCCAGCAAATTTCAACAATTCAATAAAAGACAATCAACGTGTTTACAAAAGCGAGTTAAAAGCTTTTAGACAGGTGAACATCAAATTGGGGAGATCCTGCAAAAATGTAAAAACAAATACGGATGAAAGTCGCCATTTATCACGTACCGCGGTGGCAGCCATTCGTGCTAGCTTCAATTAAACGGACCTTTTTAATTAATGGGCTAACAAATTGATTTCTTGCATGCACTGGCAACAACAGATATTCCGTTTTATGAAATATTTTACGAGTTTTATAAATTTTTTGAACAATATTAAAAACTTATAATTTTTGTCTTTGAATAGACTCTTATTGTAATCCATTTAGATAAAAAATAATCGCAGAAATGTAGGTATGTACGCGCTTACTTCCAAACGTCATCAGCCCGTGTTTGTCCACCGCTGGACATAGTCCTCTCCCACGGCACGCCTCTGACCTCGATCTTCAATTCTCCTCCTCCAATCCCTGCCTGCTGCCTTACGAATATCGTCGCCGCACCTACCATCTACCGAACGACTTCACAAAATTGGATAATTAACTTTTTTGTGTTCGTTATTGTCAAGGTTAAAAAAAATGTATTGCATGCATTCATTAATACTAATTTTACTTAACGCTGCAATATCATAACGAAATCACCACAAATAATATTACCCAAGCCATTCGTTGTGGTTAGCAGATTGTGCAAATAAATAATTAATATCTATGCGTGGCTCAGCTGGCGTGAAAATATTTTAATTATACACGAAATAGCCGGATTTTAAACACCTGTTTCCCAAAAACTCGTGAGGCAATTTACACCTGAATAACATTATTTAAAAGTATCATAGACTATTTGTTTACCGAGACTTGGCTTACATCTCATTAATTTTGATTCGTAATATGACCAAGTAAATAACCCAAAACTTTTAAGCAAACTATATACAGCTCCCAGCACATCGTTATCATAATATATCACAACTCTTTAAAAACGGAATTATAGTTTTAAAAAAAACTCTAAATAAGAAAACAATAGATACTTGCTTGGTATCAAAAGAACAGATAGATATTTACCACTAGTACATAAATTACTTGTTTAAAAATGGAAGAGTCAATTTTTCCACGAGGCGTATCCACATTAACAAAGCCGCGATGCATCAATATCTATCCATTCTTTTTTCTCATAGACTGGTAATAATGCTATTATTCCACCTGTAGCCGATAAATTAGCGATCAAAAGCGCTATATTTGTTCTTTTTCCTTTGGAGTGTTTCGCAATTTCCCCCGTATTAAGCGGTCGGGTGAAAAATTGCTTTTGTTCGCCGAACTCAATTCACGCCTAATGTGATGTAAATTAGCCTTAATATTAGAAGTTTTATTGTATCTAATATTGTATGTTACAGACTGAGAAATTCAATTATAAATTTTTAAATTGAAATAAAGCAGCTTCTAAGGAAAATATAAGGAATTAGAATAGTGTAATAATGCAGGGTTTTTTTTTAATTTATAATTTTGGTCTACTTTTAAGTCTTAAAATCTTAGATTCACAAAAGTCTCCACGCCTTTTCGATTAGATACCGCGCTTCCTAAGAACAACAACAAGCTTCGTGAATGCGACAACTTATTATTGAAGTATGTGTAAGTGAACCCAGTCTTTTTTATTTTATTTTTTACATGGCGTATATTTACTACAAAGCGACATTTTACTTCGATTTATGTCTTAAATCATTCGGGACGCCTTCTGAAACGGGATTGGCTTTCAGCTGACTCTGGTATGCCAACTACAACAAAATTCGGTATAGTATTTTTTGCCGCATTTTACAAGAACACTGGCGGTATCAAGTCAAAGCAGCAACTGGAGACTTTCATTAATCTATGTCTTAAAACATAATATTTTCATGTTGTTGTCCTATCCAAATTAAAAAAACCAATTCTTATCTCTAGAAACAGAAAAAAACACTTAACTAAAATGGGCAAAGTATTCCATTTTCAAAATGTTCGTATTGTCTATTGGATACTTTTACCACAGACACTTCTACTGCATTTTTTTTAGAACAAAACTTAAATTGGAAAATTCCCGAGCGCTCTCTTTTAAAGTTTTCATAACTATTCATATTTTAGGGTGAAAGTAGTCTTTGTTCTGATATATTTTGAGATCGTGGAGTGTCCAACGTAGCAGCAATAAAGAGTTTAATGCTCAAGATTTAATAGTCTAATAGAGCGCAGGTGAGAGCCATTGAAACGCTTGGATTAGCCGAGTTACTTATTCGCAGATATTTTCTGACTCAGGTACTTCTATTAAAAAGAAAAATGTTTTTACATTTTGTCGATTTTTACAAGGTTGGCAATTTACAGTGTCACTTTTCTGAGTTAAAAATGTTCATTCAAACATTTATGAACTAACACTTTTCTTCTATTGGGTTAAGAAAAAAACTCTAACGCCCCTTGGTATGACCCTAAAGATTTTTTACTGTGTCCACACTTCATTTTTGTTCAAAATAGTACGAAATGCTTTTATTATACACTAAAACACTCTAAAACATAATATATGCAGTTTATAATGATTACTTTCCACCTAATTTGACAGTTCTTAATACAAAATTCAAAAACGTTTAGTTAATGCAAACATAATAACCTCTTACACTTTTGGAAACATACCTTTAATATACCATACCATACCTCCAACTTTTTAATAGAACTGATTGTAGACAAGCCAGTAAAGCTTAACTAAGATCTTGTAAGTAGGTCTCAGCACGTTTTATCAATAGCCTAGAGGTAATTCAATGTTTATTCAATACATTCAAACTAGGAATAATTGGAAAACCATCCTCCGCCTACCTTTTATCTAAAACTTGATACGGTAAAGTCAAATCCTGAAAAGTATCATGTGACCTTTTCAAAATAATTCCTAAGGTAAATTTCGCATGGGATGTTGGGTCTCGTATGTCGCGACTAAAATAAATAATACCGCGTACCCGAAAAATGTAACCAATTGTACGTAATAAAAATTTTTACCCATGGAAATAAAATAATGTCATTATTTATTTATTTTGTCCCTAATACTAATATATATATAATACAAACATTTTTAATCCCTAATAAATAAAATTAAAAAACCTTTATTCAGTTCTTAATATTAAGCAGTGAGTAATATAGAAATATTACTTAAGCTAATGACTACCTTATTATACATACGGACAAAGCATTTTTATTTTTTTTTCAGGAACCGCCTAAAGCTTATTTTCGACGCTTTCAAATTATATATCTTACTTTCAAAGAATTAAGCCAAATAACTAAAATTAAAAACCGGCCAAGTGCGAGTCGGACTCGCGCACCGAGGGTTCCGACCATTGAAAAGAAAAAATACGCAATAAAGTCGCAATTATCTTGTTTTTTTCCGACCGCATAATTAAGTTTGCTTGTAGAGGAAAATTGCTGATTACTAAAAAACTACTTACTAGATCTCGTTCAAACCAATTTTCAATGGAAGTTTGCATGGTAATCTACATCATATATTTTTTTTAGTTTTATCATTCTCTTATTTTAGAAGTTACAGGGGGGGGGGACACATTTTACCACTTTGGAAGTGCCTCTCGCGCAAACTATTCAGTTTAGAAAAAAATGATATTAGAAACCTCAATATCATTTTTGAAGACCTATCCATAGATACCCCACACGTATGGGTTTGATGAAAAAAAAATTTTTGAGTTTCAGTTCTAAGTATGGGGATGGGGACCCCCAAAATTTATTGCTTTTTTCTATTTTTGTGTCAAAATCTTAAAGCGGTTTACAGAATACATCTACTCACCAAATTTCAACAGTATAGTTCTTATAGTTTCGGAAAAAAATGGCTGTGACATACGGACGGACAGACAGACAGACAGACATGACGAATCTATAAGGGTTCCTTGTCGGACTACGGAACCCTAAAAACCAACATTCTGTTCTCTGTTCATACTGCGCTGCATTGCCGGGAAGTTTAGCTGAAAATCCTTTGTGAGCCTACGAGAAAATATTTGACTTTCATACTCAGTTGACGTGCTTTTTTGTTATTCATCCATTTTCCTGTGCATCACCTTTTTAAAAGATTGAAAAGGAGCTAAAATATTTTCCTGTGCATCACCTTTTTAAAAGATTGAAAAGGAGCTAAAATATTTTAATAAAGAGGAGTATCTTACTTGCAGTTTATTATTTTCTTTTTAATAGTTCATAGTATCTTTTTTTTATAAATTAAGTTATATTTTTCATCAGTACTAAGAAAACACCTTAAAGGTGTTACAGAAAATGCTAAATTCATTTTATAAATAAATGATACATTAATTTTATTTCGTAAATAACTTAATTTACACGGTAAAATTGAGTAGTTTTTTATGTAAAACCTTTATCGTGGGTATACTATATACGATAATTACAGTGACCTTTATATTCCACAAAGTTTTGTATTTGCCAAATATAGATAGTAAATGACCGCAACTATTTTTAAAGACGGTAAAAATCTAACGAGATACATAAATTATAAGAGTTATAGTATTAAACATCTTTGTGATTTACTTCTTTTGTACAGTTGTCTTCATTAAATATTATATGAGTGGTAATAAGTACGGAAGCTTCTAAAATAAAAGCCTTTAATATTACAGCGCCGCCGACAAAGAAGGAAAACCTCCACAATTGAAATTTCATTACTTGTTTGCTGGGCTTCCCTTTGTATCCTTAAATTAGAGCATGGGCCGCGTTAGTAGGAAAATATAATGAAATATACACTGGCCTATTAAAAACATACAAGTACCTCACAACTGCTTATTTTTTTTTAATAAAAGGCAATGTTTTTGAACAGCGGCTATCATTGTTATATGCTATCATTAAAATAACGTAACGTCATCTTGAAGATCTTCATTCCTATAATTTTTTTTATGCAATTATAGTACGTAAATTTTGTAAAAAAAACTTTGATAGTTTTGCAATGCGTGCCATAATTTTTTTGTGTAAAGACTAACTTTGAAAATCTAGTTTCTATAATTAGTTACGTATTTTATATCAGATTGATTTCATCCCATTCTGGCCGAGTTTCACATGAACCTTCCAAGTCCAAGCTTTCAAGTCAACAACAAAAAACTATACTGATTTCAGTATTTAAAACAAAGTCTCATGAATGAAAATGCAAAACATATTTCGAATAATATTTTTTATCCTTTTTAGAAAGTTGCACGTCGGACACATATAAGGTCATCTGTATGTGTGTGTGTATGTGTGTCGGTATTTACATGAGAACAGGCTTGATTAAAGAGCAGCTGTGAGCCGAAGCCACCGTGTTGTTTCCGACGCCGCGCCGACCCACAACACGTTGGCTGTAAACTCAATATGCGACGTTCCTGTCACCCTAGCCCTACAACATCGATATTGACTACATGGAATCTCCAGATTAAAATTTTCGCCAAATTAGCTTTTGGTCATTGAGCTGTTAATTAATTTGATTAAATATAATTAGCACCTGTTCAGTGAAAGACTAAATTAAGATATATCTGTTTCTGTATAACTTTGATTGGAACTCGAACTTGTCAATCGGCAGGGAAAAATTGATCCATAATAATATTTTTGTCCATATTTCAAACGCACTAGACAATAACTGGAAATTATGTTTACTATGTAATTACATGCAGTTGAATGAGATTTATCGCAATAGTAGCTTATGTAGTAGTATTAAAAGATCTTTTACAAACAACCCATGTATAATATCCACTAGCGGGACCAGTTAGGGACCTAAGAATTGCCTAAAACTTTAGCAAAGCTTTTAAATAGGAGATGGTTTTCTTGATAGGCATCGCGTCGGGCCGTTGGCTATCTTTCTAAGCTCTGTAGTTTCACGATATTCTTTTATTTCTTAAGGAAATGGCTATAGACGATTCTCGTTTTGATAGCTACAATACAGTCATGTGATGTCTTTAGACGGTCACAAAAGTAGAAACACCGCGGGCGACGCCACGGGCATCGGGAGCCGCGAGACAACTCCCGGCCACCGTAGGCGCGGGCCTGCGGACGGTGAGCTTTATTTTTTTTCGAATGGAAAATCATCAAAAGGCTCCTCCCGTCGTCAGTGTCAGACTCTTACTGACTAAGACCCATTCGTGTTCTTTCCTAAGCCCTTTGCGTACCGGGGGTGCGATCTCTTTCATACATCTCGCAGCACTTTATTTATCGTAATAGCTTTAATATATCAAGCAAGTTTAATCACAAAATAATTTCCTCTGGCAAAACTAAGACTTCTGTAAGCCGGTGATTTCAAATCTTTAGTCCCGTATTTTGATCGCATCCCCTCAAGCCTATCAGAAGAGAACACCGAATTACAATGTTAATGAACTTTCTATCGCCCTTGTTCAATTTCTCGGCAAACCGACCCGACGAACTTGCTTTTATTGGACTTCTTCGAAAACTGTTTCCCCAAGCAAGGTCCACTGATACTTTTTATTCGACCTCTACGATGAAATATTGTACCCCCGACAATGGGAAGGTCAATTCTGGAGACCAGATAAATCATATTCAATCGGGTGAACTGAAATAAAATTAGACTAGGTAATTTATTTCATGCAATTTTGTTTTTTTTCTGTTAGTTTACAAGGTATACTGGACTAGTTTCTTATGAAATATTATTATTTATGGATTTTACGACTTCGAATTGCAGATACTTGGATAAAAAGTATCCTGTGATATTTTAAGTTATCAACTATGTGTGTATAAAATTTTATCTAAATCCATTAAGTATATTTTCTGTGAAGCAATAACACACATACCCACCACCTCATAAACTTTCGCATTTATAATATTGCATATTTTTTGTCATAAAACCCTATAATAATTATATTATTTTTTCTTTTGCGCTGGTCAATGCTCTGTAACTCAACTAAATTTACATTAGGTACTATTTAAAGATCTTTTGTTATGATTTATTTTGAATTCAATTTCAATTAACGTCACAACAATAGCCTCGTTTATTTGATGATTTATTTGTCTTAAATTGAAATTCAGTACACGAGATGTTTAACAAAGCAGTTATATTCAAAAGTACTATTTACATAAATTAATCAGAATTATCTATTTAAAAATAAAATAAAATTTAATCAGGAAAACGTATATTTTAAAAATTTTCAGAATCACAAAAGTTACGTTAATTATTTGGTAAAAGCCAATACGCCAGATATGAATTGGCGAGGTCATGAGATTAAAGATCATCTCGATGTATTTTCAAAGCGAAAAAAAAAAGATAGTAAGCTTAATTTTAGATTTGAATAAGCATAGTAAAGGTTGTCGTCATCGTTGTCAAAAATGAAATTGAAAGATAAACAAACGAACAAAAGATAGCCGTCTACAAGCGTTATTTATTACAATTGCAAATATACTGGCAAACTAGACAGCAAAACTTATCTTTAAAACATTTCACTTTTGTTTCAGGGCTTTTCTTAGAATTCTGTGCGTGTGCTGCCCGAGAAAGTTGCGTCGGAAATATCAGCCACAACTACGGTTCAAACAGTCACAAGTAAGTAGCCGACTTTACTCAACAAAACTTTATAGAGAATAAGTTTTTCTTTAAATAAAAAGGCCTTAAATAAAAGGAATTTCCAATTGGGTTGCAAATATGATTGCTTTTTCTTAGATCGTTAAGAATTTGTTCTTTTAATTTCAGTTGCGCACGACTCGACGTTATTACTCATCGAGCGAACTGATGGGCATTCAACAGCTCAGACAAAACTCCTGTGAACAGACTTACATATAGCGAATCAGCTCCATTCTATACATCGCTTCGATTCTCCTCCATATTTCCAAGTGCCTTGATGAAAAAAATCAATTCGTATCTTCCAAAAGATTCTAGAATACTTTATGCGAATTAGGAGCTATTCAGAGCCGTGCGAAGGAGCGTAATCTCAACAGATATTAAGTAGACGTATCATGACATGGTTCATTTGGTCCGGTAGTAAGGGATAGGATACATACGTGTAGAGGTACGTGCAGACTGTCTTGTTAACGCTCACATGTTGCACTCTGTCTCGGTGTGCCCTTGTGTGCCCTCGTGTGCCCTCGCCCTTGTTACTGTCCACGCTCTTACAACAAATTGTCTGCACTCGTGTCATTGTTAACTGAGATAATATTATAACCCGACTCTCTGACTATTCTTCAACGCTTCTCATTCCTGTACCATTTTATATTTACAGCGACAACGCTTGAATTTTGCATGGTTCCTTAACATAATTACATAATTTTAATTTGTGTTTTTTTCTTTCGCATAATCGCTGGTTTGCATGACTGGGATTCAATGGATACTGTAATGTGGCGTATTAATTATTCATAGTCAATTATTATGATGTTTTTATGTAATAAATCACATCTTTCATTCTGTCACGCCAATACACACACGCTATCTTTGTGGCATAAAGTTCAATTGAGTTCATAACCTGGTGACACTATTCTTTTATTATTATGTCCAAAATGAAAAAGTTATATTTAATGTTTGCTCCTGAAAATAATTTATCTTTACCTCACAATGCATCATGCCTTTACGTAAAGTCTATTTATTCTTACGTGTTGTCAGTTGCATGATTCAGATCAAATACTCCTTTTCCGCTTTAAACGATTCCAAATAAAAACTAAGTTGTAAAATTTATTCGCCTTTTATGGGCCGAAACGTACTTGATTACTATCAATTCAGTTGTAAAACGTTGAGAATAACGCGAGGTGTATATTGCAGTACCCGGTGTCGACGATGATGTACTCGTCGGTGTCGCAGCACGAGATGTGCCGATTGTGACATCAGGCGCGCGCGGGCACGTTCCGCGCGCCTCGGGCTCGGTGCTCCTGATGCAGGGATCGCCGCTCGTCGCGGTCCAACCGCCGCAGCGGCGACCGGCAGCCGTGCCCGGACCCTTACCGCATGAGGACTATAGAACACACCTCCTTCGACGAGCCCATCCAGTGCGTGGAACGACACCTGTGTACCGACGTCGTGCCGTACTGCCAGGACTCGGAGTCCGTCAGTGAAGTGAGCCTAGAGAGCGACAGTAGGAACCCATCGATCAAACGTAATGTTAGCAAAAAGAAAGTGACCTACCAAACCAAAGCGGACGTGATCTCAAACTAGTTAGGTTAGTGTGCGATGTAAATAAGTGTAGATTGTTATATGTGTCAAGTGGCTAGTTATTGGAGATTGCCTCGATTTGAGCTAGATTAGCATTCAGCCTTTATGATATCGATTTTGGCATCGCTGAAAATCAGCGCTGCTGAATGTGCCATAGCTATTTGCTGAGCGTCGACCGTTTAAGACTTATAAAATCATTAAGTCCTGAAAATATTGGCAAGTTTTTGAAACTTTCTATTTTTCTCTTGTTGGTCAAATAATTTCTAAAGATTCCCACGCAGTTGCATACAGTAACCGCTTACTAAAGAAACTATTCTACGCTGTTTAGCCCGGTTAAGCAGTCGACAACCTTCTAGGTTGACCTGCGAGATGCCATACACAAAAAAAAATCTACGCTGTTTTCAAATTATCATAGATTTTGTCAATATTTTTGTTAATTAACGGTTTTCTACAACTACACATGTCCACTTTATATGTTTTATTGTAATTTGATTAATAAATTGACGTGTACGGTATACTATATCATACTAAAGAAAAGTAAAAATAATATTGTCACTAAAAAGAAGCCTCTGTTTTAATAAACAATTAAGCTTGATCATACTCTAGGCAATCTCAAAGACATAGCCAATTAATTCTAGTCACGACTTTCCACGGGAAAAAAATCAATCAGGAGCTGTGATTTACTGATTAGCTGTACATATATATATCAAATAAAAAGTGTACATATTATGTAATATTATTATCCCATGTGACGCTTATGTAGTTCCATGTAAATCTTATTGGGAATTTATGCGCTTCATGACATTGTAAATATTATTAAAACATTATTCATTAAAACATTCCAACACTATAGCAATACCAAATATGTTCAAATGTTAAACAAAAGAGTGCTAGCTTTGATAAACTTGTTTTTTTTTAACTTAATCAATATTTGACAATCTTTGGAGCCTGCTATACATATTATACTTCTACTGCCAAACTTTATAAAAAACATACTACAATTAAATTGACTACATATTGTAGCCCACCATAGAATAATCAAATACCTTTTCGGAGATTAGCCGTAACACCATTAATGTTTCTAAATAAAAACTCAATTCAATATTAAACAATGTAAGTACATTCCGAATAAATAAATATTTACCAATGGTTGCTAATGCCAAATAATTAATTATATAATTAATGTTCTTGATTATTTTATGGTTAGAGTAAATAGTTTTACAAATTGTATTAGTAGCAGCAAACCACTTTTATGTTGAAACATTGTGCATTTAATTATTGCGAGTATTATTAATTCTAGCGATCATTATCATCGCAGGAATATAAAGCTTATTTATTTGTTAATTGCCGAAATAAAAATGGATTGTCAAATATTTCTATGTGAAATAAAGTTCTAAAACAATAAATAATAGCTAAAGAGCAAAGAAGAACAGCTATTCTTCGTTTTAAATTAATTTTATTTCTTGTCAAAAGTCCTTATTTCTTCTTAATTTGAAAAATATGTTGTTCCATTGTCTTTTTCTAATTTTGTAAAACCAGCTAGCATTTTTGTTTAACATTATTGTAAATATTAAACGTGAAAATGTTAATATATAAATATGTAATATGTTTATAGTTGTAAATATAATTAAGAATGTATCATAGTGGTCTAAACAATCCTTCCATCGTATTGTCAGCTGTTACTCTAAGTTTTTGTGATAACTTTAGCGTCTTGTGTCGTCACTTGTTTTTATGCTTGTTATACCGTCTGTGAAATGAATCTAAGGAGGTTATTAACCAATATAGGATGCTTTTACCTTAGCATAGAATGCGTGAACAAATATCAAAGGCAAGTCATAACGTTGTAGTTTTTTTTCGATTACCACAGGCTGTTGTTGTAATTCTCCAAGAAATATTTATAAACTTTATAAGTCAAATTTCAATTTAATTGTCATAACATCCTTAAGTGATAACGGTTTAATAAGCAATTGGTAACAGTTCCGGAATCTCTAGTAGGACGACCGTCTCCGGTGAAAATGTGAGCTCTAAGACTGATTTGAACACTCCTCCTCCAAAATATTAAATGTTATTTTAGTTTGTTTTAATATCATAACGCATTTATCATACGTGCTATTTAATTTTGTATACTGCTTACTGCGCGATGCTTTTGTCATAATGCTATTTTTTACCTCATTTATATTATTTTAATCTTCTTAAAAATCGAATATGTGATACCTGTCTAGTCATTTTATCATTTGTTCAATTTAAATAATTAATCTATATTTTTACTACTTTTAAAAGACAAATACACAAAGGCTCATATCCAAAGACGAATTGTATGATAGTTTAAGTAAAAATAACATGTTCTACAAATATAGATAAATGTATATAAAATAGCATTCATACATTATTACCTACTAGAAAAAGTTGTCAAAACGCTGAAATGAATCATACTTACACCAGTCAAAGTGTATATACGAATAAGGCTAGATTTTATAACTTATTTTCAAGTGTTAAACTTTTCAAAAAACTTCCCTAATTAGAAAAAAAAATCAAAGTTTAAAAAATAATGTTCAATAATGAATGTATAATACAAAGATAATCAATTAGAAATACTTATAAGTACATTCTTCTAAAGCTGTTAGTACACCGTCGCTGACCGAACTGTCACGCCAATAAACACACTTTTCAGGATAATGAGATCGTGTCGTATACTTCATTTACAATAAGATTAGAAAAACTTCCAAACTCTTTTTGCAGCTTATTCAATCGATTTTGAGTTCTATTCCGTACTGATAAGGATGGCGTAGAAAGCAAAACAATGTTTACAATAACAATATATTTGTTATTGTAAACATTGTTTTGCATTTACATTCAGCATCTGGTTTTGTCTTGTCACCTTAGTAATAGAGCTTTAAATCGTTTGAACAAACAGTAAATTTAAATGTCTAATCTCATAATAAATGGAGTATAGTTGTGTTCAACAGGCGTCAAAAATCGTCTAAAAAGTATCTATGTTCGGGGCTCAGTAACAGCCGCACGGGTCGATCGATCATAGGTTAAGCTGCGCGTAAATGGAAGACCAGCTTGTCACAACGAGACTTCTCCGTGCCTCAAAGAGCACGTTAAGCTGTTGCTTAACGTGCTCTTGCAATTTACAGCCAAGACCAACAGGTCTTGGCTGTCATTTATAGATCTTTGACGTAGTTAGAAGCCAGAAAGTCTGACAAACAGTCTTACCAAGGGGTTATGGAAGTTAAATAGGCAGTCGCTCCATGTAAAACACTGATAGCAGCTGTGCCTACCCGGTTATTATCGAAGCCGACCTCAACATAGTTGGGAAAAGGCTAGTCAGATGGTGTGCTATTAGCTTAAGATATTTGTTTCGAATAGTGACTTGCCCAAAAGGCCTTACTAGTCTCGATTGTTTCTACCCTTATTTGTCATACCAGTGTGCCTGTCTTACACGTACGCAGTAGTACCTAACACTGTACATAGTTACTCAGGTAATACGTTTTAATAACACTTAATATAAATGTATACTTCTCGCTACAGTTAGATTATAAACTATATTTCAATACTGTGAATAAATTATATGTATATGTAAAACTAATTTAAAATGGGTTGTCGTATAAATTTATATAAAGTATTTTTTCTATGGCGTTGTTTTATTTGCTTCCTCGACGAATTTATGAAATACAATAATATTTATTGCATCTTATATAATAAATAAATTAAAATATTCTCTCACATTGTGATAATGAATAAAAAAAGCCTTAAAGAAAGGCTACCTCAAAGATACTCGTGCGAGACATTAAATGATACACATTTTTTAAACTTTGAACAAAAAATATGAACATGACAATATGAAATCATGTCCCCAGGGCTGAAATCTACGAAAACATTGTTATATCAACAATAGAATCGTACTTGTCTCCGTGCCCTTTCTCGAGTATTATCAAATTTAAACACGAAATTTCTTTCGCATAAACTTTTTAATAAATTCGATGTCATTATCACGAGCACAAAGAGCTTTTTGGAACGCTTAATAATATATTATTATAAAGCCGTCAGGGTTGGAGTGTCCCGGCGAATAATAATTCAAAAGTTTTGTTGAACTTAATGTTTTATTTTGATTTTAAGTTCTCGGATTGGTAAAGGTCATCGTTCAACATTAAGCGTAGCCTGATGGAGAGCCTGAGAGCCTACACAATTGAGGATACTAGGCATTTTGCCGGTAATAGAAGGAACCCACATAACATTCACACAAATCACTAACATGTACGTTATCTTTATATAGAAAATAATAATCTTTATATATAAATAAACCACTAATCATAGCGTGGTGGCTGCACATTTACTATTTTTTGCATTTTTTTAAACATTGCACCTTGCAAGTGTCAGGGTTTTCTTTTGCCGAGGCTGCGGGACGTTCGAAAGAGATACCGCGCCCCCGGAATACAAAGGGCTGATGAAAGAGCATGGATGGGTTTTAATCAGTAACAGTCTGACACCACCACCCGCCGACCCCGCCGACCCCGCCGACCCCGGCGAGACGGGTCATTTGATGATTCCCCATCCGAAAAAAAAGGGTTTTCTTTTGTTGTTTTTATCCGCCTCTGACATGAAAATGTTACGACTGCAGCTAAGGTAGCAAGCACGGGGGTGTGACATCCGGGATTCTTTGTCATATTTTTAGGAACCCACAAAGCGATGTCAACCCTACGCAGGAATTGAGCACGTTCACATATTACACGTAGTAAGCGAGCGTGAAAACCACAAACAATAGTGCGTAAAAGATACCACCAAAATATAACCTTCAAAGGTCGCATCTGTCCTGATGGTCTCGTGTATCGCCAACTCAAACAAAACAAGCTAAAACACACAAACAGTCCACTTTGCACCAAGGGCGACCAAAGATAAACTAAGAAAAATAACAATAGCAAGGTTTATTTACAACACTTTATTTAGGACAGTTTAAGACGTAGGATCAAATGGTTTTAGCAAAATGTTTTATAGATATTGAAAATTTATATTTGATTTACATAAGTGACATTAGTACTACTCTGAGGGGCTTACTCTGCCGGGGCTGCGGGATGGTCGAAAGAGTTACCGCGCCCCCGGAATACAAAGGACTGAGGAAGGAACGTGGAACAAGGGGGCCTACTCTAACTCGGAAAGACCGATATACTATAACCTTTTTTGTGTTGTGGTAAGTTACGATTTAATGTTCTTTACATATGTAGAGCGATATACTTATACTATCCATATACATATAACAATTGTTTGCACCTCACCGCCCTAAAACCCAGAAGGAAACGTGAGTACAAAACTTCAATCGAATCTTCATTTTGACTGAAAGTACTCATCAAACTAGAAAGCAAGCAAAATTACATATTCAAGCTTTATTTTATAGGTTCTTAGTTTAACTCATAAAGTAACACACAAATTAGGGTCAAACCTAATTAGCCGATACGATACGAGCGACGATGCAAACTATGAACAATGTTCTTCACTGAACTCAATCCTAAAAGACAATGTCCTTAAATATATAGTTTATAACCAATTGGCGGAAAATTGGGAGAAACAAAGTCGTGAGCACATAAATAATTAATATTATGTAGCTTAGCTGCTTAGACCCGATATTGGGAGAACCCTATGTACAACAATCGCTCTGCTAGATTGATCGAATATTTTGATTAAAATCAGTTTGTTGCGCCAACAAAGTTAATAAAAACTCCATTTTCACGTATATTTTTTTTGTAAACAATACTCTAAAACAGACGAGTGACGTGTGGCATGAAAACATTATGTCTATTTTGTTTTGAAATCCGTTATTCTTTCAAAACAAAAAACAAATAGAATTATCATAACAAATCCAACCGAAAATCATTATCCCATTTTAAAGTGTATTCCTACAAACTTTTATATTCAAATGAAATATACGTGTTCGTCGACAATGAAACTGAGATCAAAATCATGTTTTATTCAGATAATAACTAAGATCAAAGTGTCACTCATACAGCCGGTTGCACTAAATATTGAATTTAAATGATTTGATAATTATATACTAGGTATCAAATCTTTATAGTGTGTGTAAATATATATATATTCATATAAATTACTTGTATTTTGATGCACTTAAACAATTGATTTAAATAGAGATAAAGGAATAGCAATACCTGTTGAAACGATTGGTTGTAAGCCAACCTTATACAACACTATCATTGCAGACATAGCGCTGCATAGTCATATGCAGCGCTATGTCTATATAAAAGCGTCCCCGGACTTACTAACTACAGGATACGAAACATATTCGTTTAAAACTCACCTGTGCTAAGAATAGTGCTAGTTAGCAACAACTACTGTATACTTTCTCTATAAACATATTAGTTCTAAAGGTGATTCTACGTTAGGTTAGGTTGACTGTTCACTCGTTGACTATGAGCGGAATCGCTCTACACATTGCCATTCGCGGCGTCAAGCATGGACTTACAACGAACCTATAACTAATAAGATAAATTCCCTCGTAAGCGATGCAAACCTCTTTCTTCGTCAAAAAACCGAGAAAAGTGTGCAAAAACAAGTCAAACAAAAGCGTGCCCGTCCAAAGTGCGGAAGTCAGTCCAGAATATTCGAATTTATACTAGCTTACGCTCCAGTCGCGCTTGGCTAGTCGAACGTAGACGTACCTTATTTGAGCACAATAACATGAATTTTCTGAGACACCATATTACAAACTTCTATTCGAATTTAAAAGCTACTTTTGCGAAATGTCTGCCAATTTACTTCATGGAGTTCTTTAGATATTTGGAAATCACATAGTTTTCGTGTCATATCCTGAAAGTAATATTTCCATGGCAAGCGTGCATGCGAAGCTGCTATTGGAAAAACAATATCAACAGAATGAGAACCGAATGATACTCGTTTGAATAAGTTGAACTGCATACGGGGATATGAATTTATTGTATAATTCAAAAGTAGTTTAATTGGATGAAGAATTCAACGTTATAATAAATATTGGTCTTGTTAAAACACGTAACTGGATAATTGAAGGAGCTAAATATGCTAGATAAGTTATTAATTATATTAGAAATTAATACCTATGCTTATATATGATAGATAATGATTACGAAATAGAGGTTGGTATTTATGTACTAAAACAAAACCCGGAAAATCCTAAAAAAAATAATAGGATTTCTCTGGGTTTTGATGTCCTCCAGGACATTTTAATAACCCAACATATCTTAACTGAATAACACTATTTTATTTGTAGTATTAACTGTACTAATATTTAAAGTGATATTAATAAAACAAAATCTTTACACAAAAATAGCGCACCTAAATATTCTCCCTCATCGCTATTTAGTCGCGTACATAAAAAAGGGAGAAAGAGAGTGAGACAAAGTTATAACCAAACATACAGAATAAACTTTAACTAAGACCGTAGTTATACTGTAAAAAAATAGCAAAGTTTTTCAGCTTTATGTCAGTAACATAAACACACACTTGACCTCTGTTCCCGACCGCGTGGCCCCGTGAGAAAAGCTGTGAGGATAAATAAATTCATATAAAACAGAAACTGTGTCCTAGAGTTTACTCATCCCATATACTAGTAGCTTAGTACGGCCATTTAAAACAAGATTTTGTAAGCCTTTTTCTTTTGAATATTACAGATCTTATACATATCCACAAGCACCTTTCCTGCCCCCTAATTACGTAAGTCAATGGTGTCGATTCTGACGTACACACGACTAAACTAATTTTAAAATATCATGCTCTTTTTCTATTGCGAAATACAAGAAGAGGATAGCAAGTAATTCAGCGCTGTCAAATTAAATGACAGATGACATTTTGTTCGTACAGGTTTGTTAATTTAGTCGAGATGTTACATCGTGATGTTTAATTTTGTATGGAAAACTATTTATTTCTAATTTGACAGGTGTTAAAAGTTTGCTATCCCTTTCTTATATTTGTTGATGGAAAGAGAGAATTATAGACTAAATTTAATTTAGTTGGTGTCAAGAGAATCGCGGCCAATATCTTTCAATTTCAGTTGCAATACCTTTCATTTTGACAGTTCAATAATAACCATTGCTCCGTTGAAAGTATCAATGTGATAAACCTCCAAAAATATGCAGCAATGTATGTAAAACTCCTTTTGATGGGTATGTCAATTGGATATTATTTTTTTACGTAATTAGGGTGCTGATATCGTGGTGGCCTTGTGGTAAAGGCACTTGCTTCTCGTGTACGAGTGTGCGGGTTCGAAACCTAGCAAGTAGGTACCAATGTGACTTTTCTTAAGTCATATTTACTTTCTAAGTACATCTTAGACGTCATTGACTAAGGACGTACTTAAAACGTCTGAATCGGCAATCTGCTTTGAGCAAGCGGGAGGATCAATGCTCATGCCTTCTTTGTATGAGAAGAGGCGCTACAGTGGAACAATATATAAGCTGATGATGATGATGAGTAGAAAATTAATAAATTCGAGCACATTCTTCGAAAATTCTAGCAACAATAATTTCTGCTCGTTGAAACATTCCCACGTCTACGTAATTCATATCGATAATAATGAATGGTACGAGCAGAGCATAATGAACGACTTGTACCGCATGTCCGTAACATCGTAATACCGTATTTCTGCAGTACTAACGTGCATGGCCTGCAATATCATTATCGTTTCAATATATCTTGCAGCGCGAAGTACGTAATTAGTGCACAAAATGGTATTTAAAAATATTTTTCTTCATACCCACTATGGTTATCCTATCCTTATTAATAAATAGATCATTAATAATTAACGTAAGCCGTGTTTTGTAATTTTAATAAAATGTATAAGCGCAAAGCCACCGGAATTACGAAATGAGGTAGTTTGAAATGGATCCCTTTATTATCGAATATTATACATTTCTCCTTGTGTACTGTAGTACACTCCCTTTACACCATTGATAAAATAAAAGCACAACGTGTATAGCCTTTATAATTAAAGATTAATTTTGAATCAACGTACTATAAAACAATACTAATATAAAATGCAAAAATTACGTGCTTCTGAAAGAAATATGCTTTTAAATGGTTCTGAATTGGTTGATAGTTCACTTAGTTTGGAATAATTTGAACTTAATATATTCGTATCGTAAACTAAATTAAACAATAACAAATTAATTCAGCAAATTATTGTTTAAAATAAGCGTAAAATAACAGCTTCCACGATTGAATAGATCAAATTAAATAATGTTCTACCTATTTCAAATATCCCAGTGAAAAGCTTTGTTATTCATAAAGAATTTTAACTTTTTGCCCGCAGATAAAATATGTGATGAAAACATTTGCGAATTTCAATATTCCCGGCAGGCACCAACAATATTTGTAAATCGAATAAAATGGCTCAGAACGTAAACAGTCAAATGTCTATTGAATTAAATCGTGCGATGAATAGTTCAAACCGTTATGGTAGAAACCCAAACTGATGAAATATGGTGCGGTATAAACTTTATTTAGAAATACACAACATTTTTGGCAGGTTGCATCAAACTTCACATCATTTAATTTGTAAACTTTATTTGTACACTTTGTTAAATTGTTATGTTATCAAGGCAGAAATAATTTTAATAATTTTACTTAATTATTATTATATTCCCTATATCATATATCATAACCTATATATATCCCTATATCATAACACGAAAAATATAAAATAATAGAATCTTAAGTCAGTTTTTTGGCAGATTTTAACTGACAGCTGACGCGATTCAAGTCTTTATTTCAATACCATAAATATGTTTATTTTATGATCTTTGAAACTGGTCCATTGTTCTCTAAAAGCGAATAAAAAAATATATTCTATAGTCAATTTTAAATATTCGATACTTTATGACACCACAAACCACTTCATATTAGAAACTTTTCTGCCAAAAGAATACTTATAGCAAAAAAAACCTAATTCTTGTTTATACCTAACTCTTGTATCACTTAATAACAGCAGCCTAAACAATACTGCGATCATAGGAAGAAAGGGAAAATATTCCGATTATGAATATGTACTTATTTAACTCAAATTCGAAAAAAAAATTTAGTATATTCTTCTTATAACGACAGAATACTTCTGTATATTATCCATACATGAACAAATGTTTCAGTTGCGTTGTACAGTGTAGAGCATTTTAATGGGCACCACAAATTGCCTAGAGTGCTTCTACAGCCACTAGAATGAATAGCGGGTATCTTTGTTCAGGGTTTTTTCACGTAAAGTTCGGTTCACTGGCCCATTTTAATTGACCAATTATTGTGCGGACTTTTTGAAAGAATGCAATAATAACGAATAAATAGCAAATAAAGATTCAATTTGGAGAACTGTAAAAACAAAATAAATTTAGGAAAGATATATTTTTAAATTTTTAACGAAAATAAATCAAATCTAGAAAGAAATTCAGAAATAATTGTTCCTTCTACATATGAAAATTTAACAAGAACATGCCAGTATATTGATAATATTAAATAAATCGAGATATCTTTACTTATCATGAGCCGTAAATAAAATACGAATTAATAAGTTTGTAGTGACAGGTGCATTAACAATTTATAGAAGTGTCTC
This sequence comes from Pyrrhia umbra, assembly GCA_963891755.1. NCBI lineage: Eukaryota > Metazoa > Arthropoda > Insecta > Lepidoptera > Noctuidae > Pyrrhia > Pyrrhia umbra. The sequence continues at coordinate 6,311,387 of OY982937.1, read as the reverse complement.
CAAAAAAAAACTTTATCTAACTACACTTGGATCCTTTTAATCCACCTTCTTTAATCCATTTCATTTTGTCAAAAAAAACTTTTATTCTAAGTAAAAAGTTTATAGTAATTAATTAACGCCTTGTCTTTAATAGGTACTATAGTTTCGCCTGCATCGATTACTTACGTAAATGGTCACTTTCGGTCGTCTGCATCAAGTTTAACCACTTTAGGATAGTTTCTATTGTCTGTACCAAACAAAATCATACCCTATTTTGTTCTAATTTTCCTACTCATATAAATAAAACGGCATTAAATGATGAATGATGGTATTTAGATCATGAAATTGACATAAATGCGCTAATTTGTTAATTTCTGTGGCAGAATTAAAACAAAAGTTACGACTTTGTTTTCATTTTTCTTAAAATCAATTGGTACAGATTATAGCTTTCTCCAATCGGTACGGTAGTTCATGGATTTGCCTACTACACTTAAACAATATTACCTTTTATATATAGTAAATACAAACACCCTTTTGTGGTATACATAAAATTATCTTTATTGAACCTAAGCAGAACGGCGCCAGCGCCACACTATGAGCCGAATGAATGTCATTTAAAAACTTTTCTAGTTACAATGAATACAATACGAACTCCCAAGAACAGCACTTGCCTTTTAAAATTATTAAAATAAACTACAGTCTTTATTATTTAAGATAATGTTAAAAGTAAGTACTTACCCTCCCCGTCAAATAGTCAAGTTCCTATAAAAGTCAGGTTTCTTATTTCGACCTATTAACCCTTCTGAATTGTCAAAACACAGTTCTTTTACTGATATAAATGGTAAAGTAGCGCAATTTTACGATTTTATACTTTTTATTTATTTATTGAACACTTCTTGCACAAACACAATGTACAATGGCGGACTTAACGCCTTAGGCGTTCTCTACCAGTCTACTTTTTTACTATTTATTAAAGTTCTTGTGTCACTTAACAACCTTAATCTCCTAGGACTTAAACTACCTACTCATTTCTACTTAAAGGCACTCTAAAATAATAAATATCAATAGATAAGCCACGCTCTAGAATTACAATAATTCTGAGTGGCCATAAAGAAGTTTTTCATCAAAGAAATCTAAAGTTTTATTACTAAACCGTAGTCTTGTCTTCACGCTCTATTGGTTCAGGAGCCCTTTATCCTAAAATGGATATTCATAAAAACCTCCTTTTGTGGACAATGTAATCCTTTTTGTCCGTTCTGTGTACTGTGCACGCACGACTCGACATTATTTTTTTCTGCTGTGTACAACCTCTTTTGGTCTATGCTCGCTCATTTGTGTTTTCTTTTGTTTTGTAATTCATTTTTTAAGATAAGAATGTCTCCTCTTGACTATGATGTAATTAAGAAGGTGGTTAACATCAGCAGTGGCAGTAGCAAACAGTGACGTCAGAAGAAAAGTAGTTCTAACTCAACTCATTATTTTTTGATTCTAAAGCCAAGTAAATTCAAAATTTTTCGGGTTTTCGGAATGAAATGAAGAGATTTTTTTGACATATATTGTTTCTTGGAATTATTTGTTATTGGTGTCAACTCCCAATGATGCATTTACGACTCTGCGTATTTTTGGGACATTTTCTCTAATATCTTACATGTGTATTAATTGTATGCCATTTATTTTACTATAAATTAACACGTACAAGAAGAATTTTCCACAAAACCTTATTTATTACTAAATAAACACTTCTTATAAAACGACTTATATGAACAAAATATTAATAAACGCTCCAACCCAAACTAAAATGTTTATTAATAAATTCTATCCTTAAATTAAATATGCATTAAGATTAGCACCTGTCTGAATGCAAGCGAAAATTAATATCACGACCCAAACATAACACTGAAAATTAACATAAATCGGATTATACGAAGAAAAACTCTGTCGTATTAACAAAGACGAGAAAGTAATCAAGAAAATTTAAATTAAATTAGTGGCTGAAAGTCATTAAAGCACCAAGACACCGGTTAACTGGGACCTCGCCGAATGCCGAAGTTGAACGAAGTCACTTCGGCCACTCGGCTGTAAAGAAGCTAAACAAAATAAAGCACTCCAAAGAATAAAGTTTGAACGAAACAACGCCACCTTTTATCAAAAAAAAAGTGAAAAATGTTTACTAAAACATTTTATTTTCATTCAATCATGAAAACGATAATAAAAGTATTTTCAATAATTTGATGGCTATTTTTTAATTTTGATATAAAAGATCCGAAGACAAACGGATTACTAAAAAAATACAGTACAAATCTCAATTATTCCAAAGAGTCCCCGCAGATCACAGACTTTTTATCGGCCGATAGTTGGTCTTAATCAGTATGAAAATGTATGCAAGTACGCAAATTGTAACGATTCACATCTTTATGCTAGTTAAGAAACCAACCAAACAATTTTCCGATAGAAAGTCTATGGTCTGCGGGGACTCTAAATATTCTATCTTCTCCAAAAAGGCCACCTGCCTTCTTTATCGACAAAATTCTTCTCAAATACATACCTATTTGATTAAAAAATAACGAAAGTTAAAATATAATTAGTTTGGAGCGTAATTGCAATGTCTTGCAACAATTTGGAACAAAGCGAGGCTGAACCTGAGCTTCCTCGTATTTCTTCCTTCAACTGTTTTAAGTTTCTTTCAATTTAAAGTTCCCCAAGTCTGACGCAGCACTCGACGAGATGTTGCGAAGAGTACTAATACTTTAAAAAGCTGAAACGTTAACCCTATATGTAATCCTATAATCGTTGCGATTTCTAGGCAATCTAGTTAGGAAGTCTTCTAATGTTTTTCTTTAAGGTGGTTGAATTATTATTACAAGTAAATGCTTATTCGAGGAAGTGCCTATTCTGAGTTATATAAACAGTTCTTGGAAGTTCATGGAAGCAGTGTATTTCTGAATTCTGAACATTTCTTTATGACGACTTTTCATTGCGAAGGTATATAAAACTGCCTACGTACGCATGAATAACAAAATGAATTTTCAAAAGGAATTCGTTAACTTAATTAATCTTTTGTATTACAATGTGCTTTTTGAGCGATATTTATTATATGATAATACTTAAAATCTTCACGTAGACGTCATTATTCATTAGTTTTACACAAATCTGTCTCAAGACTAGTATGCATAGAATATTCAAGTTTGACGATAGTATAGGTATGTGTCCAAGCCATTTTATTCCGTACTGAGCAGGCTATAGAGTAGAGTATAGGATAGCTTGGCGTTTAGTTATAGGATGAGCGCGCGACTGCCGGAGACAGACACTCCCATCTTCGTCGCAACTTCAAGTGTGCGAGCACGTAGGTCTGTTTGCTCTCAGTGCATAAATCCCCGGCTAAGCTGGGATACGAACTGTACTTACAACTGGGTATAGTTGAAAATCAAGCGGGAACCTCGTAAGACCTACGAAGTAGGGACCGCAGAGAATACATTGTTGTGGAACTAATAAAATCGTGTCTTGTATCACTTTGCAGTTTATTGTGTTTGCTTATCAGTGTAAGGCAGAGTCTTGTGTTTAATATGTTTTCAGTATAAGTTCCTAGAAAAAAAATAAAGATAAAACTCTGCGTACTAAAATCCAAGAAATTATTTTCCTCGAATCAAACTTGCGACACGTATAGAATCATTCAGAATCGTGTTATTATGGTTTTGAATAACATAACATATTATATCTTTAAATGGAATACATTTCAAAATATTTTTATTTATTTCCTTTTTTAGTTTTAGAATACTATAAAAAAAAACAACAAGTAAAGTAGATTTCGTTAGCAAATGGCAATCGGGTAGACCTTTTAAGACCGAAAGAAAAAACACCGCTTTGCCTGACCGCTTTCGCTGATCCTATAGACTTGTGAAAAAGTATTCGTGACGTAAACGAGCTTTGAATAGGATACACTCGTTACTCACATATTATTGAAGACTATGTCATGTCTTTGGAGGCTACAAATTGTCTTTTTTGCATCTCAAAACATATTTTTTGCTTAGATTTATAAATCGCTTGCGTAATATTAAAATTTCAAGAAAATCACAAGATAAACGTATCTCAATCCTACATTTTTATTTTCAAATTTATTAAAGCACATTACGACAAGACCAACAATAAATTAAGGTTTTCTTAAAAACAAAAGACATCCGTACAAAAGAATAAACTATAGTCTATTGTACTCGGAGAGACAGTTAAAGAGAAGTATAAAAATTTATCTAAGGTGCATCGGGGAGCCAGCAGTAATGAAAGTGGCCCGTGGGATAGCATTGGAGGATGGAAGTAGCCATCACACAATCGAACACGAAATCCCTTTCTCCCAAAACGTGCTCAACATCATCGTTCACTTGTATTAGAATTAACAACGTATATTTAACAAATAAATCTATACTACTTATTTAATAAAGCTGAAGAGTTTGTTTGTTTGTTTGAACGTGCTAATCTCAGGAACTACTGGTACGATTTGAAAACTTCTTTCAGTGTTAGATAGTCCATTTATTGAGGAAGGCTATAGGCTATATATCATTACGAGTGGAGCACCACTATTCCACGCGGACGAAGTCGCGAGCGTCGTGTGGTGTGCGAGTCGTGGTGGCCTAGTGGTTAAGGCACCTGCCTCTCGTGTACGAGTGTGTAGGTTCGAAACCTGGCAAGTACCAATGTGACTTTTCTGAAGTCATATGTACTTTCTAAGTGTATCTTAGACGTCACTGACAAACGGTGAAGGAAAACATCGTGAGGAAACCTGGACCTAAAATGTCTGAAATCGCCAATCCGCCTTGAGCAAGCGTGGTGATTAATGCTCATGCCTTTTCTGTATGAGAAGAGGCCTGTGCCCAGCAGTGGGACAATATATAGGCTGATGATGATGATGATGTTGATGATGAAGTCGCGAGCAGAAGCTACTCCATTATATATGGCAATATTCTTTGTTATCGCGTGCAATGTGCTAGGATAACAAGCTACTTAGCTTACACAAGGCATGTATTACGAAGCAGTTAAAACGTCAGTTGGTTAACTTAGGGGCTTAAGCATTTTACTGTCTGTACTTTAAATTCTGTATGTGTATAGTCCAATAATCTTGGATCACTGGACTTTGATCATCGAAATTGCTTTAATCTGAAGAGGTGAATGTACCTAACCATTAAGTAATATTATTGTTTTTCTTTAGCGTCTAGAATTTGTGGTTTTTGAAAGCTCAATCGAGGTGTTTTTGTTCCTACTTATGTTTGCATAAAGATTAACGGTATTATCATTTAATTCGGTCTTAATGGCGCAAATGTATGATAACAATTTATAGCCACAATTATACCAAGAGATAGGTACTGTTTGACATATGTTTTTACCTTGGCTAGAAGATAAACATTGAAATAACTTGTCAGTCTTTTGAGTATTTTAAGAGCCTAATTAATGTTCCGACGATTGTTTACTAACGTTAACTATTGCCTGACCAACCCGACCAATCATCTAATCAAAATTATTAATCCAGAGCGAGTTAATAACACATTTTGTGATCATTATAAAGTAAACATAATTGGTAAGCAATTTGCTATAACAATCTGCATGATCAGCCTGCTTGCCTTCTACACCAAATACATAGACATATCCAAAAATATTATAGGTACCTACCTACTTGTCAGAAATACGGATGGCTTTAAAGGAATCATATTTTTACCAGTGTCGGACCGACTCGACTCGTTGGTCCAGTAACCAAGTACGACTGTTAAGTGATAAGTGAGGTCTTCGGTTCGGGCTTCGTGTGAGGTCTTCGGGTTCCCGGGTCGGGCAAAGTTATAAGATTTTTCCATTAGTGATTTCTCAGTAGCAGCACAGGTTTGGAGCAGTTTGAAGTCTTAATTTGTTGCCTTTTGATAGCAATAGCGTCGCACCTTTTTGTATGGGATGTAAATCCCACGTGTAAACATTACTGGTGAAATGTGGATATATGTATTAAAATACAATTATGCAACAAAAATAAGCCTGATTTTATATTAGTATATAATTTTCTAATGAAACGTGTTAAAAAGGATAAAGAAGAAAAAACCTTTACATTCTATTTGACAGCTACATAAGAAGAAAAGAAAACATTAATCATTCCCTCAAAACGTCTTTCATGTCAAAACAGCTAATAACGTATGTTAAATAAATATTAAACCGCAGTAAAGGATTCGTTTCCCAACACATCATATTAAAGAACAGAACGCCGCCGTCTATAAAGAACAACTACAGTTCATACATTCAGCTCCAAACGCACGCACACAGACGCACCTTTCACACATACGAATTAATTGACGGAATATTTCGAAGACTTCTCTTTGCTTCCCGTGGAATATCATGCAGGAGATTTTTGTGTATGTGTGAGTGCTCTATTTGATAGTAACAGAAAATGAAGTAACCATATAGTATTACATACTTTGTGGTCGTATCACCCCATGTGTGGGGTTCGCCCGCAGACCATTAATTGTTCCGAGCTTACCTCCTTGGGTTTAGATTAATACGGCCGAGATAACTGACGCAGACCGACATACTTTACTGAGTGATGTATACAGTTTATTGCGTAATGATTACGTTTAGTTAATTTCTAAGGGTACTGTTATTGTTATTTGTAATTTAGACTATGTGAAGATCAGGAGATAGAGTGGATTTGGTTGTACAACAATTTGCATACAACTTGGGATAGGACTGACTACTAGAAATTCACGACTAGAATTTCACAACCCAAAGAACAAAATTTTTTTCATGTGGGAATAGGCTTGAGGTATTTGTAATACTTAGTACGACTTTTGAAAATCATATAATATTTAACTAAGCATTTTTAAATACATACTGTCCCAACACTATTTATTATTTATCGTCATCATCCGCTTATTATCAATCCAACTTCGGACTAGAGATCATTTCTTCTTATCTATACTTCTATACTAATATAATAAAGCTGAAGAGTTTGTTTGTTTGAACGCGCTAATCTCAGGAACTACTGATACGATTTGAAAAATTCTTTCAGTGTTAGATAGCCCATTTATTGAGGAAGGCTATAGGCGGTTAAGCAGTCGACAACCTTCTAGTTTGACCTGCGAGATGCCATACACAAAAAAAAAAAAAAGAAGGCAGGCTATATATCATCACGCTAAAACTAATAGGAGCGGAGCACCACTATTCCACGCGGATGAAGTCGCGGGCAGAAGCTAGTATTACCATAACACGACAAATTAGAATGGACACCTGACTTTAAAAAAGTCTCTGATACTTCCCAGGGGCCGTATCATCACATGTGTTTGCAATCACTATTCAGGTGTGAGAGCGAGACACAGCTAGTAACGTCGTATAGCACCGTCTCATTTTCACAACTAATTTATTCCTGCTTTGGCACGTCATGGTAAGACCGCTGGTTTTTACCCCTATACTCATGTTTGAGAAGCAAACTCTTCAAGGCCAACACTAATATTTTTACAATACATTTGAAATCTCGAGCTATTAAAATCGTCAACAAGCTATTCAATATCTAAAATGAAATTAAACTAATCTTCCTTCAAATTGTTGATCCAAGTTAACACTAATAACATGTTTGTATAAACAATGATTTACATACGTCACTCCTACTAAACCCTTCGGATCATAACTGAGATTGTTTACATGTAGAATTTACGATTTATGTAATACAAGATTGACAAGTCATGTTACATCCCTTAGATCCCAAGGATAAGGGAACAGTTGACCTCACTAAGCCACAGCTTAGTTAAATAGAGAAGATACAGTGCCGACAAACCGATTTTTGACGAACGGAAGTTTTTTTTACTCTGTGTCACTTTGCTTCAATAATTCTTATATTCTAGCTAAACAGCCAGTTGCATCAGAAAAAATATCACGATACTTATACGTGAAACGGAAGAACTGTCATTCAAGATCTGTCAAAATGGAGGATAAAATTGAATAATTTTGCTATTATTTTATGTGTTTCGTCGTAATATTTATGCTATATGTTTACTTAATTATTATATCTATGTATTGATGCCATAAAACATATTAAAAGTGTTCTTGTAATGTCATGTTTTGTGATTTTCGTAAAAGTATAAAGTATAAATGATAAAAAGTCTGATGCAACCGGTTGAAGGATTTCTAGAGGCTATAACCACAAGAGTATCGCTTTGTACTACATTATTCATATTCTGCAGTCACGTTGCAAACGATATGATAATGGGGTATACAGCTTTGATCAATATCTCTTGAGGCTGGTCCCGTGTGTAGCAAACTTAAGGCATAAGCGTCATAAACATGTCATTGCATGCGACTGTATTAGGACCCTAAATGCTGCTTAATAAATCTGAAGTGAAAACTCCCTTAGGCATCACATACTACTATCGCATATACTATCCCGGAATAAATAATTAATACTATTGTTGAAGAAGCCGGCTTGTCATAGCTATTCATATATCTTTTATTGAAACTATGTAAGCCATCTTACAGAGCGTCTATTTTTATACAAATATTAGATTTTGCTGATTCAAATTTGATGTCGTTTTCCAAAAAAAATCTATGCTTGCCAAAGTGATAGCACTTATTTTTTTGTAAATTATATAAATCTATTTGATTACCACCATCTTCTCCACCATCATCTCCAGATAATTGTTACGATCAAATATGGGAACAATGTTATAGTACCTACCTATTGAATATTAAAGCAACTGGTCGTTAAATGACTATACCAATAAATTTAAAATTACTTAAACAAAAATCATATTTATCGTTTATCAAAAAAAAACACGTAGGTAGGCAGCCAATTTGAGCTTATGATTACCAGATGCTGTGGCCACAACTACAACTACGATAGGGGGTATTTAAAAGCCTTTGTATATTAATAGTGCGTGTCAATGCCGCTGAGACCTTGACATGGGACACGCCCCATGTGCATTCAACATTGCACGCCCTTCCCTGTTAACGCCTTGCATCACAAGGTTGTGTATAGTAATTAGTAACGCTCCATTGACGTTTAAAGGTCTTCCCAGTTCGATTAATTGTAACATAATCAAGTTTAAATATCTAACACAGATATACATATAATAAATTTGATCAAAATGATATTTGAGTGGTTGAAATTTGAGCTTAATTAAATAATATTTAATAAGCTTTCCACATAATTTGTCTAATTAATCTTCTAATCATCAAGCAATTCGTTCGTGCGATACGCTTTAATTGGGGTAAAGTTTTATTTTCACGTTATAATTTTTTTGTTGATTTATATAGACGCACAACTAAAATTCTTTTTATATATAAGTATTGAAACAACACCATTCTCGTATACTATATATACTACATAGTCATGAGTGGCGAAATATGGGGGTAATACGAACAATGGGCAGAGACCATTTGAAAACAGTTGAAATTATAAGTATAGGTATCTACCAAACTTCCAGCCAAAACATTCCAACATAATATAAGTGCCTATAGACAGCATTATATAAGAGGCTATCTATGTTTACCCCAAGAAAAACGATCCTGGCATCAGATTAAGCGATATTTATGTCGGTTCCACATCCATTACAGGACTTTTCGGCGGCCATTTAATTCTCGCCGATTTTGTATCAACAACTGAGGGTACTATACATAACACCATGTTTGTGCGGTTGGGTAAAAAAAACAACACAATATTTCTTTAGAGCCTCAAGTTTGCGCATTCTCGAGTGTGAGTGAGTGAGTGTATGTTTGACTATTTATTTTTTGTCATGTTATGGTAAGGGGAAAATAAGTTTTATTAGTAAAACTTGCTGTTTTGTTTCCTGCTTTTTCATTCGTATCTGGAGGCACGGTAGTGTTCCTGCCAAGACGAGTCAACAATTTTAAAAATTACCCTACATTTTTTCCTAGGATTCCATCTATAGCGATACCAAACATAGAATCAATTCGACTATTTGACCATGAAAGGATAATGGATTAACGGACAGAGATAATTTCGCATTTATAATCTTAACAAATATTATAAATACGAAAGTGAGTTTCGTTGTTATACTTTCACAGTAAAACAGCTAAAAAAAATTGACACGGAGATAGTTTGGACTCTGGAAACGGTTACAGGCTATATTTTATCTGGGTGTGTTAAGTAGTAGCGGGTAAAGGCTAATATTATGTTATAACTAGCTGTTTCCCGCGGTTTGACCCGCATGCTGAGGGAACAACCTCGAGCACGTGGATAAAAAGTATCCTTTATTTTAATCCAAGTTATGAACTATGTGTGTACCAAATTTCATACAAATCCTTTCAGCAGTTTTTGCGTGAACGAGTAACAACCATCCATCCATCCATCCTCATTTAATTTTTCTTTTACCATTGACTTTCGCATTTATAATATTAGTAGGATAGGCAAGAATAATGTTTTGTTTACATTACAAAGATATACTCTTCGATTCTCCTTTGTTGGTTATTTATAATCCGCCGTAGGTACTAAACAAACTTCTTTTATCTCTCTACGTCTATTTTTGCGGGTCTCTGACAGCGGATTGGCTTTAACACGGAATAATATTTGATTACGGAATGTGTGGAATTACTTGTTTCCCCATGACTAAGTAGGGGATAACCTTGTTCCCCCACACTACTGGTCCACATACTAAATAAATAAAGACGTTCTTTATGCTAGTCTTGGCAAAAGCCAGGATTAATAACAGTGGTTTACAATAAGCTTAATTGCTAATCATAATCAGACATTCTTGAAGATGGTTTATGTTAATTAGATTAGAAGTATATTATAATGTGTTTAAAGGGCCATGAAATAGAGGGTGATGAACCTAATTGCCCTCGGCTGGGCACAAATTAATGAACTCGTCTGCTACTGAGCAACTTTATATCATTTATTTTTTAGTATTTCAGCAAAGAAGTAGTGGATTTAATCACCTAAACTTAAATTATATATTCAATAGATTCTACTCTCTATAATTACAATATTATATTCTATTTTCTCTTAGCCTCAAACTTTTACAAGATATAAATATAGCGCCTTACTTCCTTCCTTGTCCCGTTTTTCCTTTAAAAAAACTTTATTTCAGAGAGTCTCAAATAACAATTAAATTGTTTCTAAAAATAAAATTTTTCCACGAGTACACAGATCATCTCTACTATTCAAGTACGAAATTTGTTGACAAATGCGCCTACGATACAAAAATAGATACAGGTAAATGAGTCAAAATTAGGTACCTCAACACATCCCAGACCAAAAATAACTAAAAACACCATAGGTTGTCTACATTTGTCACCATATTTAACCCATCCTTTATAAGTGAATCATGAACCCAGTTCTATTTCAAACGGGCCGCCCACGCACGAGTTTAAAGGTAACCATTTCTATATTTGCACGCGTTAATCTAATCTCGGCGAGTGTTTACGGAACGTTAATTTGATTACGAAAGATTTTAAACTGAAATTCTATTTCACAGTTTCCTATGAAATAAAACAATGACATGGGCTAGTTTGGAAATCTATGTTCAAGTTTATCAGCATGATGTTGTATACTAGTTTTATGATTATTCTTTACCATTTTTCAGAACAGTTCCTAAATAAAGTGATGGATCCATATATCACAAGCCCTAGTACGATTACCTGCCCAAAATTGAAAATCGGAGGGTCAAAGCAAATTACTTCAAATATGAATACATGAAATTTCAAAATTAACTAAAAATCTAGACTGTGTCTTTATGTTAATTGTCATAAGTCTGTAAAGGCTCTTAAACAGATTCTGTATTCAAATTATATCAATATATATAAACTGAGCCAAAAATAAGTAAACTCTACGAAATTGAGCACAATAATTAACCTTTCCTTAAGCAGTTGTAAGAGTGCTCAATTAATTTAAACAAAACATTACTAAACGCCTCGTTATTTTAGGTGTTGTTCAAATACACCCACATTACCTATTCATCTTTTCTATTCCGCATTTGGTCTTTACATAGCTCTGAAACAAACCTTTCCTGAAATCAAACTGTACCTACAGTCCTTTACACCTACACTTCAGTATCGCCCACAAAGCTAACTCGTTGTTGTTAATAAAATTATGTGGTTCACCAAACGGACTCTATGATTGTAAAAGTGGGCGTTTCTTTGCATAAGCCAAAATTAGAAAATGGCACAAAACTTACGAACAAAGACAACCTTTTGTATTTTCTTTCAATGTAATTTAGGCTTGTATTGTGATTATTCAAAAAGTTACAATCGAAATTACTTCTTATTCCTTTTTAGAGTTCCGTAGTCGACAAGAAACCCTTATAGTTTCACCATATCCGTCTGTTTGACCGCGGCATAGCTCACAGGTTCTTGGCAACTGAAATAGTATAGATATATTGTTAGTATATTGATCACGACGACAAAGTGGTAAAAAAAAATATTTTTCACCTTTTGAATAAGGAAATGTGAAAAAATTACTAAAAACTACCAAGGAAAACTATCACGGCTAAGTAGGCTTTGACAGTTACAGAGTTATAGTCGACTAACTTAGACCTACTACGGAACCCTACTGCGCCCGACACGCACTTGGCCGGTTTTTATATTTTTACTAGGTTCTGCCCGCACCGACACTCGACCGAGATAAATACCCATTATACATAGCATATACGGGAAATTGAAGGAGGGATCAGTTGAAAAAGAGGCTGCATCAACTGGTCTCGGCTGGAAGGACCTCAAAGTGGCCGCACAAGGTCGCAAAAAATGGAAATCTCTTCTTAGAGCCTATGTCTCCGATGAGGGACCACAAGATCGCAGCATCATCATCATACAGGAAATATGGCTGGCACACGTTAGGGGAGGTCTATGTCCAACAGTGGATGAATATTAAATAGGCCGATGATGATGATGATGACATAGTGATTAGTTTTTTAGTGAAAGCATTTAACTCTTTGCAATGCAATCCATTAAAAAATCTCCTTCGTTTTCTGTTCGTGTGAATCCGAAAACAACAACTTTCCTCTTTAATATCCTTGAATATACACAAATTATTGTTTCTCTAAATAATGAAAAATGTAACAGTATAAGTTAAGATTTGAAACAGCAAAATTTCGAATAAATTTCTATGTTACAAATGGCCAAAGTTTAGTCCGATAAAGTTCATAACATTGCACAGCTGGCTATTTCTGACAATGCATTTACTTTTGTGACTCACGGGTATAAATTAGGCCAGGCAATGCTAGTAAATTACATAATACCTAAATAATTTTCCATAGAAACGCTTGGTTTATGTCTAAACAATTAATTTCTACAGCTGCATGCTTTTACAATACCATATTTTCTAGGTAGAATTACAGCCATTAAATGGTAACATTAATTGGTTGGCTGATTTCTAGAAAAATACTGCATTGAAAAGAGGTTTATTACTTTTTAATCTAAAGGCTCGTTATTCACAGGAAATGCAAGGAAGTTATTAAACTTGTACAATAATTGTTTCTGAAAAATACTAGTACATGGACCTATGCAATTTCTATTGGAATAAACGCGCACGCCTACGTGACGTGTGAAGTTAAATATTTAACTCCCCGACACATGCATGGGGCGTATTCCAAAAGTTGTCTTGTCACTCGTTATTTGTTCGTTTTATTTAATTACTAGCTCTATCTATCTCCGGACTAAATTTCATCCAAATCAGTGTAACCGCTTTGCCATGAAATGGTAGCAAAATAACTCATCCTCGCATTTAAATTATTGTAGAATTAGGATTCTTGAGTAGCCTAAATATTCCCAATATTAAAAATTACCTAATAACAACATGTTTAAATTATAAAGTTAAGGCACAGATCAAATAATACTAAATGTTAAGATAAAAAAAGACTACACCTATTTATTTGAATCAATGTTATTCTAGACAGACGCCAATTCAGTTCATTTATAACCTTGTGAACAAACGTGTTGAATAAAAACATCTGTCAATATTGATATCATGTTGAAATATCGTTTATCACAAATAGAACGGCGCTTAACAGACACCTACGCAACTCGTGTCGGGAAATAACTTAGCACGCGCTGCATTGTACTATAATACACGAACTTACTTCTTTTGTAGGGATGGGAAATCATCAAAAACTCTCCCTGCTGTGTGCGAAGTGGGAGAAAATGACTCTTAAAACCCATCCATGTTCCTTCCCTATGCATTCCGGGGCAGCGGTAACTCTCAAATAATCCCATATAGGCACTGGCCCTGGGGGTTCAACTCACCCTTCACCAGTTCACTTCAACTATTCTGACATCACTTAGAGGCGCGCGTGGAACGCGAACTTGCTGTCGACACGGGCTTTTTTTGGGATGGGAAATCATCAAATGACCCCTCCAGCCGTTAGTGTCAGACTCTTACTGACTAAAACCCATCCATGTTCCTTCCTCAGCCCTTTGTATTCCGGGGGCGCGGTATCTCTTTCGAACGTCCCGCAGCGTCGACACGGGCCTGGTAATTACCGGACGGCGAGCCACCCACTGCTCACCGTCCGCAGGCCCGCACCTACGGTGGCTACGGTCGTGTGGCGGCTCCCATGATGCTCGTGGCTTCTTCCGCGCTGGCTGGGGTATGCGTTTTGCCTCTCCCTCACGCATTCCACCACCTTTTTCACCAGCATGACAGGTATACATATATTCAGGTGGTGGTAAAAAATGTTAACTATACATTTGTGTTCACTATTCACATTTATCCTAAATGAAATAAACGTGCATAAGAATAAGAACGACGACGAACGAGGAAGAACGAAAGAATAGTGCGTTTTTATCTTTCATGCAGAATTGGAATGGCGTGATTTGTTATGTTATATTTATCTCAGAAAAATAACATCGTGCCTATGGAACAGTCAAAGCTGCGAGCAAACGCTAGTTTATCATAAAATAATAAGGATGCATAAGAACGACGCCCACAGAACTCATGCCGGAAAATAATACTGCCACGTCTCTCAGATCTATTCTTGAATGTAAGCAACTCTCGTTACTTGGGGAGCATCAATAATATTAGTTGACGCAAAAATATTGTTATTATCTTCGTGTTTATGATCTATGAAGACGTGGCCATCTAAAATACCGCAGTTTCGTTCCAAAGTCAAGGATTATACAAAAAATAACAAACCTAACAACAAATTTCATATTAAATAAATAATGTTCGTTAAAAATTATTTAATAAAAATAATAAATATCATTGACCGTTAAAAAAGATGATTTAAAAAGTAATTTACTAGACGGGTTGCTATTTTCTTTATTTTCAAACAAGTAATTCTAAATAATAAAAAACACATATTTTTATGTTCTTAAACTAAACAGTTCAACTCTTTTCTTCCGAATACCTCAGCTTAACGACGCTACTAAATAATGTAAATGACAAACTTTTAAACCTAGACCGCAGCTCCTATCTTAACGCAAATCCTATCACTCACTGAGTTCCAAAGAATGTTTAATAATTTATTTTACAACATTTTTAAGAGGGCGAACAAGTCTAAAAATAGGTTATTTTTAGACAAAGTTGTGCTGTGTTGTTAAAGATAGCCGTCTTTCCCATCTGTGGCCATGAATAACTTACAACATGGTTATGGAGGAAAAATAAAAACTTGTAGAATAAAAACCAGAGGTGGCTTTTCTCGCTACACTGTGGCAAACCTACGAGAAAAACATTATTTTATTAATGTTTTGTTAAATAAATAACAATAACAAATATATGCCTGTATATTAAAATTTCATTCATTAATTAATGTCCAGTAATTTATTAATTTAATGTGAAATATTAATAAATGATGTCTTTGAAATTGATATCTCTTTGTATATGAAGTGATCTGAAAACAAAAAATAAACTAAAGCAATGACCTGCTGAATTCTATGTATAAAGCTGTTTTGTGTTTTAAGTTTAGAAAGAACCAATATACGACACAAAAGTGTATGAATATGCCTGGATCATTCATGTATGACCGCGACTATCCTCAAATCAATCAATTCACAGTATTTTTATTTGATCACAATGCTCTCCAATATATCATATTTGGTACAGCTAAGGCTACACACGTATATCTATATATTGTGCCGTTTTAATAAATGCCACCGTAAACAAATATCGGCGCTGACAAACATCAGCCCATACAATGAAGAGCTCATATGTTAGGTTTAATCCAGTTTGCTTAGAGCCTGAAATATTTGGCTGGTCGCCCACTGTCCGTGGGAATAGTTTATTGGTCATAATATATACCTTTTGTTCGATATTTATTCGGGAACAAACAGTTTCGTTGCAATACATTTTACGAGGTTTGTCGCCGTTGTTACGTAAGCGAAACGATACGTATATCGTTTCGTTTTATTGACTTTAGTGACAGGGTTTATTTTATACTCGGTGACAAAAGACGGTTAACTTCAGTTATTTTGTTCTATTCTAACTGGAGGCAGTAGTAATAGGTAGGTAACACTTCTATGAAATATTAAAACATAAGTAGTTCGTTTATGAGTTCTAGATTTTTTCACTGCTCTATCATCATCAGCACCCTACATCTATAAATCATGTTACTAAACGATTAGTATATTAAACATGGACTTCATGAAATTTTACGTATTTTTTAGGAATCATTATTCAAAAGACAGCAGTTCAAAGATGTGTTATCGAAATGATCTTCATTTAAAGAAAATTGCATAGTAAAAAGTAAGGTTAAAAATGAGTTAAATATCTTACGGGTTGGACTGAAATAAATAGCCAATCCCAAAAGGTCGCGGGGCGTACGCAATCAGATCATCGAGATTGTAATCTGGGGCGGATTCTGTGCAGAAATCACATCATTGCAATCATGTTTTATAGTGAAGATATCGCGTCATGTAAGGGAGGGTGAACACGGCCAGATTGCCGAGTAACACGACGCCAACGTCTAGTCTGCGCGCTACGCGGGAGATGTTGGGAACGAGGTACATACGAACCCGTAATACTTAGCTATAATATGTTTAGCAACGTTAGCAAAATATTAAACCACTCTAGATAGTTTTTAGTAGTAGTACCTACCTCAACCTAGAACTGTTTAATAATTTATACAGGTATACTTAACTGTTTTCTGAAGTTTCACTCGCTTCCGAATATATATATCCTTTCCCAGGGTTCAATCTACTTGCGCGCTAAATTTCATCGAAATCAGTTTAGCCGTTTTCTGGGACAGTAATAATAGTAAAGTCTAGTATTTCATCTATAAACAGACACTGAAAACGCAACTTATAGTCTAGCAGATGTTTAATACTAAAAAATTGCTTGTTGATACCTTGATCTAAACATGATTGCAAAAATATTACTTCAGTGTATTTGCTCTAAATCAGATAAGTTAAACGTAAATCAGTAGTGCACATCCGTCCTCAAAGATTGTTTGAGCGTTAAATTGCAGTTGAAATTACATTACAGCGACCGACTCGGGAAACGTTACGTACCGAAAAAGGTTTCTATTTATTTGACACATACGATAGGCTTCGCTAACGGCTTCCATTTAGAACTTTTTTAGTGAATCATTAATCTTTTTACAAAGTCGATTCAGTCTTGTACTTTATTTTCTTTAGAGTCCAGAGATAGAATTTTGTAAAGAGATAATATCATATCGAAAAACAATTGATACCATAATGTTAACACTCGTACTCGTAGATTTATGGATCCAGACACGCACAAACACCCAGACCCGGAACAATTTTACTTGTCCCGTGCGGGACTCGAATCCGCGACATGCAGCGAACCAGGCATTTGCTCAGCTACTACGCCAACCGAGCCGTCAATAGAGTATTTGACAACTAGAGGCGCAAGTAAGGTACCTATCAAGAAATGTCAAATGTAAGAGATCTTTCACTGCGAGCACTTTTATCGCGGATTTCTACAAATTGTTGATGTCCATTCTTGATTAATTGTGGCAAATATAGACTTGCCCAATAAATGTTAGTGTTTTACACGCAAAGCTAAGTATAGTGCAAAATAAGTGGGCTTTAAAAACAGCTAATGCGTAAAGTATGTAGTTACTAGCTACACTACATGTGCCAGTGTGTTTAATACAGGGTATTCAGCTATAAAAATTTATGTATTGTAGAGTTTCCAGCTGTTTTTCTGTTGACTCACAGGATCTAACCCAACAGTGGCGCCAACTGGTGACCGCAAAAACGATAGACCCCATTTACATACTTTTTATGAGTGGTCAAAACACAACTTTTACTTCCCAATTCAAGTTGTACCATTTAGTTGTTATTTAAAGTGGTAACGCCACCTTCAGTTGAAATCCTAACATAATAAACGACGTTCCCTGTATCTGATAGCATCGCAGTGAATAAATCTGATTTCCCTAAAGATTAAGAAGGTCAGACAGCAATCAATATAAAAAATAGTCCACGGTGCTTCACGTAACATTCCTGTTTACTTTGAAGATTTTTAAGTAAGTTTTTTGTTGCCTTATTATGTTTAAATTACTGTACAATCACTAAAAAATTAAAATATACTATAGAAGATTTGTCAAGTATAATAAATTCTTAATTCTTGTCTTCGTTCTGTATTGCAATATAATCTAAACTTAAGTGCTGTGGTAATAATTTGCCAATCAGCCAAGGAGCTGAGTACGTAGGATAATAATTTATTGTGAGGCTCTTTTCATGTAACCTTAAGTCTAATTATTCAACTTGTAAAAAAACATCTTTCAATAATATACCTACTTCCTATCTATCTTCTACACTATAAAAAAAGCAAAAAAAATATTAGCACTGCACAGCTCACAGGCACAACTACAGTCATTAACAAATACATAAAAACTTCCAACACTAAAACGTTTAAAAAAAATAAAGAAAAACATAATTCATAGTAGCAACAAAGAAAGAAAAGAGTATAAAGATTAATTTAGTTTGTTCCCCAGAGCAAGCACAGTATTATTCATGTGACATGATGATTAACGTTTTGCTTCGTCCTCGCGTCTGCTGCACAGGTGTTGCTTGCTACAACCAAATGTATGCTGGACTAGTTGAGAATAATAAAAATATTATAGTGATATTTTATTCATGTTATATTTACCTAGCTGCTACTCATAAGAGGGTATCTATTATTCACGGCAACATGTTTGTGTACAATATTAAGGGCCAAATTCACCGATAGATGATTACCGAATTGGCTCGTTAAATAAAAACGTGTTTTAACCAGGATGCTGGACATTCCATGTTATCCACTTCTTGGCTAACCCCGGATTGGTAATCGACCGAAAGAAAGAAGTCTGAATTTATAGTAAACAGCTGTTTTCATGTGATCGGACAGTTATCTTGTCGGTGAACTTGGGCCTAAGGCTGACATCATCATCGTCGGCTTATTTATTATCCCACTGATGGGTAATGACCTCTTCTCATACAGAAAAGGCACGCTTGCTTAAGGCACTTTGGCGATTTCAGATTTTTTAGTCCAGGTTTCTTTATGATGTTTTCCTTTACGGTTAGTCAGTGGCATCTACGATACCAATACTTAGAAAGTTTATTTGACTTCAGAAAAGTCACAGTGGGTCTTGTTACTCTTTTGTATAAATCAACTAACATAGATAAACTACGTAAATAACTTTTTTTACTATAAACAAGATATTCAACGAGCATAACAAAACTTTTCTAAATATCTTGTTATTATTTATCATAACTAGCAAATTGAAGAAAGTCAAAACAAAAATAAATATTATTATAATAAAGTTGATAACCAAGTTGATATATTACATTTCTAATAAGATTACGCGATCGTTGACTTTAGGGCTGGTCTTCACTGGTCTGATCCGGCTCCAATAAAAAAATAGTTGGAGTAATATACTCGTCAAATTGTGTATAGGTAGCTGATATTGCTTTAAGTTAATAATGCTGATAAGTATTTATTTAAATTAGAAAAAAGGTACCTATGCGTTTATAATAATCAAATCTATTTAAATTCCAAAAAAAAAGCACCACAAAAGAATTGGATATCCATATCACAGGTGCACCTCTTACTGTACCTGACAAAATAATGGATGCCGAATCGGTCTAATAAAGAACCATGTTTAAAATATATTTCGTCCTTAGCGAAATCGTTGTTTATCGCGACTTCTTATCGTTAGTACAGACATGAATACCTTCGAAACATAGCGACGATATTTTTTCAAAGGATGCAGTTTAAATTGATAGATTATAGCAAACTATCTACATTAATATGTCGTCCGATGATATTTTGCAAAGCAATTTTTCTAGCTATTGCGTAAAGAAAATTAAACGTGGTTGTGTTATCACAGCAACTTAAGCTTATTTATAATGTGTGTTAAACTACAGAATTGTAGAGAATACTATGATGAGATTCGACAAAACCTTGTCGAAACGAGGTTTATTATTGAATACATTACACTACACAGTACAGTACACTAAGGTATTAACTACGTGCGAATAATACGTAATTGTGAATAAACGGAGTGCTGCTAGCTTTGCTCTAAATATTCTGAATGTCTGAAAAATAAAGGCTGGCATGTTTTTGTGTCCCATAAAATTGGGTCACACTCCTTGGAACAACGGGATATTACAAAAAAAAGAGACGAATATATCTAAATAGCAGTCTCATTCTTCAAACATTGTTCAATCTAGACAGACAGACGAACTGAATACATTATTACATAATCTCAGAAGAAAACGGTTTAGCACAATACTAGTTTATAGATTAAGATGTACACAAACTTATAATAAATGGCTATGCACAAAGTTTTTGTGGCACTTACATAAAAGCACTTAAGTAAACGTAATATATTTTTGTAGAATAAAATTATTAAAATGATCTCGATCAAAGTTTTCATAAAACGAATAATACCTACAAAATAATAAACAAACATTTATGTTAATACATATTTGGAGATAAATTAATATTTATCCGAGTAGATAAATTAATATTTATCCGAGTAGATAAATTAATATTTATCTCCAAATAACATGAATTGTTCTCGCTGAAAAAGCTATAGTATCTTGCCGTCGAATACTTCCAGTTGCGAATTTAAAATCCTTGAGTCCATCAGTACGTTCATACTATATCCACTGATCATGACTTGTTTTTATAACCGAAACTTTTATAGCCATATACTGTATGACAAGAAAATAGCCTTCAAAGTCGCCAGCGAGCAGTATCAGTACCTATCTGGAACAGACACGTCTAACACAGGTGTAAGCTAACTCAATTGTATTATCTGCTAGTACCGCAGAACGAGTACTTGCACTAAACCAACTTTAAGTCGGTGCTACACAGAGAGCGGGGGCGGTATATACAGCTACATATAACTTATAAGTACGAAAGAGTTACCGCTGTACCGAGCGCATGGAAGCAGCGGTCAACCGCGAAACCGCAATCGCGTGGGACCCTCGCTGTTATGTTTTTCGCCATGCTCCCAGTGTGGCTTTGGTTTTACTTGCCTATACAAATACTGGCGTTGTAAATAAAAATACGTAAGTGATCTTTGTTCACGATGTAGATATGGCCTTTTCAAACACTATATCGGATTAGAAAAGTACCTCATATCCGGATGGTTCCCTTAAAAGTTCACTTCCTAAAAAGTTTTCATGTTCGATTTGATCTTAGAAGTAAAACTACTTAATATAGAAATCGTTAAACAGCATATACGCAAATCTATTCATAAAGGTACAGGCCCACTCATCTTTTCTGATATCAATATCATGTAAAAACTTCAGAAAAACTAAAAGGATTCACTGGATTCAAAATTGTAGTAACACAATCAATTTTTGTTTCTATCTATTCAAATCAATTTACGATATTCTAGGTATCTCTAACGTTTGTCTAAGCCAGCTCTCTCTACGGCTAAGGTTTTATCCCGCCAACGTTCCCTCACTCGTCTGGTTTGCTCCACTAGTTACGTCTAATGAATCGTCGGCTCTCTGTAAATAAGGCTTAAGTGAGTTATCTGCTCCGACCACATTTTGTTATGAACGCTCTTTGTTTGGCGTACATATGTTTCCTTTCGACAATGTTTTGTTGGCTGGAATGCTACAGGTTATTATTATTTTCCCTTTTGTAGTAATAGTTATTATTATACAAATGATGTCTTTTGTTAAGTCCACTCGTATTTTGTATACGTTCTTTGGTTTTCTGCAAAATATAATTAGATTTCGATATTTTCACAAAATGCTTTTACTTTATATTATATTGCTATACAACATGTGCATCATAAGACGCGACTGCTTCATAGTGACTGTAAGTGCTACTGCTGAAGATGTGGGACCGAGTTCGACTCAGAAATCGACCAATGGTACTGGCAATAAACAGGATTTTATTAAGTAATCTCTGGTAACAAGCAGGATTTGTGCCTATTGGTAGACAAGCTCGCCCACTTATTACATGGGTGTTCATAAATTGCCAAACTTTAGTCCTATCTTTCACAAGTCGTAAAGTCGCGCGAATTTATTGCATAACAATGATTGCACCAAATTGTCATTTTACATCATGTTTCGATTTCTACCGCATATTATTCAGTTATTATTCCACTCACCTACAAAAGTATAACTCAATTTGCCTGTAAATTAACGGTATATAACTATGTCGTACCGGTATCGCAGCGGCACGAGGTCGTCTCGCTAACGAGTCGCCGTCTCCCGGGACCGCGCTCGATGTCAACAATTATTTCAGACACATGAGGAGCAACGGATTATATTTCATGGAAATGAGACTTTGAAAAACGTTTATCTCAACAATTTCCATGTCTGTAGATAAAATAGATTAATGAAGCTTGACGTCTAAATAATTATCCAAAATATATACTGTATCAAATTGTGCCTCATACTAGCAATTTTCACTTCTATGAAAAGTTAAAAGTAATTCGATCACTGATTCATAATCAAAAAGCCATAGGACTAATGTAAAACATTATTTCAACTTAGCTTGCTCTGCATTGAAATGCTAAATAAACCCAAATTCATACGATGTCCCATATTTTTCTTTTTTTTTCCATTATAATAATTTCGACGCAGGAAATGCGGGCGACCCCATGTGTTTTACATACGAAGAGACAGTCACCATTTAAATGTACAACAGCGCCGCGGGTACCAGCGAACACAGAACGACCTCAAACGAGATTAAATTGTGACATCGCCCGTTCCTTCTCTTAAAGCAGTTGTTGCCAACCTTTGGTATGTAAGAATTTGAGGCAAAATAAAATTTCAATTGTTTTACTTTCATCATGCAGAAACAAGTTCAAAAAAATCTATTATCAGCAGATGGACATAAAATATTCGCTCAGTAGCAGGTCAAGGTGGGTTAAACTAGGAACTGCTATCTAAAGGAATGATTTAATAGCGTCAAATAGCAATGACATGGCATCAGGGAAGAGAAACCCCAGCAGTAAGAACTTATTGGTTAGAAGTAAAATAAATTATTAAAAAATATACACAACATTTTACAATTCGCTGATATTCAGTTATCGTGTTAGCGCTCTTATATTCAAGTTAATAAATTATTTAGGTATAAAATCTAAAAAAATATTGTGTTAATTTGTAAGTTTTTTCGATCACCAGTGGTTCATGGATCACCAGTTGGGAACCACTGTCTTAAATGTTCCCTTTTATGCAGATATGAGAGCACTCGCCCGTCGTATTGTCTTTAGACATATCTGAGAGGACTTTGATGTACGAAACCCTACTCGTATGTGTTTCTACACCTTTTTTTCTAAGATATAAAGAAGATATGGTATCTTTCCACGGGACCATATTTTTTCAGGTTGTTGCTGTTCGTATGATATTTTTTGAACATTTTTTGGAACAAAATTCTTTAGTTTGCGGTAGGAGTTGACTAATAGAAATCGCCAAGAAAGAAAAATGCTTTACGCGCCCCCGATATCACACTTCTTTTTTATAAATAAAAATATTATATGAATAAAATATATTATTTGCATTAAGCAATAGCAGATTTTTAATGGGTAATTGTTTACTATAATGTAGCACAGGATTTACAAGATGTTTAATAAATGAGCGTGGCAATTAAAGTACAGCTAACCTTGGTAGAGCCATACAGTATGTACAACTTATCACGCACGCACGCTCAGTAAATAATACTATATTAATAAAACATGTTTGCATATACGGAATGCACACACGGACAAACACAAATGGTATTACGATGTTTAATATAAGATTATGGTAATTCTGAGTTCACTTTCTTAGCGCGGAATCAAAATCCACCGCCTAGATGGCGCTTCCATCTTAACTATATCCATCAAATAATAAAGGACACAATGAAAATCAATTATCATTTTCCTTAATAATTATCTAAACTTCTAGACAGATCTAAAGCAGCTGGGATGTATTGCAAGAAGTGCCTGTTGGTGCGGTACAACTTCACAGAGTCCAATTCGGCTGTGAACTAATACTGCAAGTCTAAGTTGACAGTGTCCAACTTCGCCGAAATTAAAGCCACAGACTAGTCAACTATATAACTATGTAAGGTATATAATAACCATCTGATATTGTAAAGAAGTAAAAGTATGTTGGATTGTATGTAGAGAGTATACTCTGGAATTACTCATCCGATTCTAAAAAAACTTTCACTAATCATAAGTGCACGTTATTTGTTTTAATAATATAATTAAAATCTTTTAGTAAATATGCATTTATATAAAGAAAACCGCATCCAATCGGATCAAAAGTTTTTTGATAAATTCGCAGACATATATAAACACACACATACTGGTTGATTACAGAACCTTCTTTTTTTGAAGTCGGTTAAGAATATAATGATCCTCCATATTATTCACTTATTAAATATATTACCATTAATACTGTATTTATGTAGTTATTACATACTCTGTTTCCCGCTGTTTCACCCGTATTCCGAGAGAACTACTTAACGCACTCGGATAAAAATAAGCCTATAACCATCATCTGAGTCCCTATCCCCTATCTATCTCCATGCCAAATTGCATGAAAAATGAATTTCACCGTTTAACCGTCAAAGCTTAACAAACAAACTCACTTTCGCAAGTTTACTATTATTTATGTAGGATTTTATCCTACGCTGTGTTCCGTGTATTCCGAGGCTAGATTCTTGGTCCAAGAACTATTTACTTAAATATCCGTTGTAATTAACGTTATATCGTTTGGGCAGTCGATTAATGGTGTTCAATGAAGTGTAATTCGATTAATTCAGATTATTCGATATACCTTCGGTGAATCATCGTTAGGTCTAATTCTGTCGGATACCTGCTACCTGATATGTTGCTAGTTGCTTTTTTTTACAATGCTTTTTATTTTCTATTTAAATTTACAATAAGCGTTGAATGTGTATTTGGAAATAAACTTCCTTTATTAGTCCGATCTAAAGATTCTCTAGGTCCAAGTAAAACATCTTGCAATATTATCTTTTTTCCATTATCAGAAAATCGTCAAATGACCCCTCCCGCCATGGGGGGGGCAGGCAGACCCGCACACTACTATTGACTTAATACCCATCCATGTTCCTTCCTCAGTCCTTTATATTCCGAGGACGCGGTAACTCTTTCGATCATCCCGCAGCTCCGAGTAGTCCAGAACCTACCAATCTATACCACATACACTCAGTGAAACTCACTCCTTCCTGACGGTGAGAGAGCCTGACTTCCACAAGTAAAGGAAATTTCTTGTTTAACATAAGAATAGCTTATGTTACAGTCGAAATACTTATACTCTTTCATATATACAAGTCAATTCATATATTATACGCTAACTATAATGGTAGAACCTATGCTACATACATTAATGCACAATTTATAAATCTTCACCTTATTTTCATTTTTTACGACATATTTGAATATGACATACACACAAAAAGTGCATTAACATTTTTATATATCATTTTCTTAAATGGAAATTTCATATTTCGATAACTCCTTTAACCCAATTTACTGCCTACATGCGAAGACAAAGCAATTTGCGTCGAGGCGTCGGGGAAGTCCCTGATTGACAATGATGTATGAATATAGATTACCTGTTGAACTCATAAGCTAGCAAGCGTTTATGGTCGATTTCGATCTTAGGGGCACAATGTAAAGGTAAAGAAAACTCAGATAGTTAAGCATTTTGTTTTTAAGGTTCTGTGCCCAAAAGGTTAAAATGGGACCCTATTACTAAGAGTTCGCTGTCTGTCCGTCCGTCTGTCCGTCACCAGGCTGTATCTCAAGAATCGCGATAGCTAGACAGTTGAAATTTTCACAAACTATGTATTTCTGTTGCCGCTATAACAACAAATGCTAAACTACAGAAAAACATGTCTAAAAACTTTCACATCGACAAAAATGGAAGCTGCAAAATAAAATCTCCAAAATAATGATGACAGATATCGAAAAAGAATTGAACTTCCAACATGGCGGGTAAGTAAACACATAATTCACTATATTATTTTGTTTTTCTGACTGCTACTTATATCGTAATGTATGGCCGTTTCATCTGTTCCAATGAACTCCTATGACATTTTGTGTGGCTACCTTTACAAGGCATTTATATATTGCTTTGAATATCAGACGTTGCTATTATGTACCTAAAAATAAATAAAGACATATTCTGTGTGATTTAAGACACGAATTATTTTACTGGATATTTTTAAAATCTATACTAATATAATAAAGCTGAAGAGTTTGTTTGTTTGAACGCGCTAATCTCAGGAACTACTGTTACGATTTGAAAAATTCTTTCAGTGTTAGATAGCCCATTTATTGAGGAAGGCTATAGGGCTATATATCATCTACACTATTCCACGCGGACGAAGTCGCGGGCAGAAGCTAGTATAAAATAGAACTGACTCTTTTATCGTAAATATCAAGAAGCTTGTGCTACAAAAGTTTTCAGAGATACGTTTTAGGAATCGTCCGTCATCCGCCGCGCTCTTGTTGTCGTCGAGATTCCAGTCGTACTAGAACTAAATAGCTTGGCCCGCAACGATATTTAGAGACTAGACGGCATATCATTATTTTCCTGAAAAATAGGTAGGCATAATGCTTCTGCACCATCCCATGTTATTAGTTCGGCATGCTGAGATAGAGGATGACCCAACCCTCAGTTGGCTGATTGACGCTTCCCAAAGGCTGGGTTTTACTTTGTAAACAATGTACAATGTGGCAATGCTGCCAGCGTCTTTGGTATGCTTCCAGTTGATTGCGAAGAGGAGGAATTTTATGATGCCCATTTTTGATTAGTAGTTTGTATTAATGGAAAAAGCTAGGCAGATAATGATGAGTTCTTATATAATTTAGTTTTTTTTATGTGTTTTAATTAATAGATCGCAAATAAGTCAATTTTAATGAACAACATATATTAAACTAAACAGCGGTGTGTCGGTCTTTGTGTGTTCTGATGTGGATGTTTACAAGCGGCTGTTACCGACTGATTGATTGAGGCATATTGATTCACTGGGAAATTACACGCCGACAATGCATTGCGCGGTCGTACCGTGGCCATAGTGTGCCCATACAACCAGCTTTACGTTATTACAATACGGGATTTGTCTAATTGTTTTTCAATAGGCTTTGAAGTATTTATACTGAAGCATAATGAAATAAAATCTATTCCGTTGCATATTGTGTTACAATGCGTTCAGAAAGTTATTCGTTCGTTATTTTCTATGTAAATTGCAATAAACAAAATGCGAGAACTTTAGCCACAAGTCACCTCTGTCAAAATGATTTCTGAATATTTTTAGCGTACTATTAAACGTCTTTTGTCAAATCGATGGGGAAGTATCCCAAGAGAAAAAGTCTTACGGTGGCCCTATAGGTATTTAAAAAAAATCCTTTTAAAATTTTATAATAACAACGGCAACGTAGAAATTAAATAGTCGCTCATTAAACGTCTGTAATTTGGTTAACTTCAAGCAAAATTTAAAAGCTCATTTTAAAAAGTTATGCATTTATTTATACTTCCAACTTTTATTTTGAATAAACTCAGTTAGGTCTCTGTCTTGTGTTAGCTTAACCCCAATACACCACTTTGCCCCCAATACAACCGAATCATAGTATTATACAGCAATATTGGGGACTCGTACACAGTGTGCGGTCCCCAATACCCCCGAGTGTTGGGGGTACTCGTCACGTCGTGTAAAGGCTATAACCGTTTGTTACAACGATGGCCCCACTCGGGGGAGCTCGGACGAAGTAACATAGATGCCTTTTACCTCTGATTGCATTTGACTCAAAGAACCAACTACCTCTGAAACTATGATTGAAAACAGGCTTATCTAATAATAACATCGTCTGTGAGTAATGGGATCTGAAAATAATAAATGCTTTGAGATGAAAGACATGTTTTATATCCATGAAAAGGGCTTTTTGTCGGATCAGTCCACAGGTTATTTTTAGAAGTTAAATCATTTTTTACTGTGTAATGGAAATCCTACGCCGCAATAGTTGAACGGAGACAAATTTAAAAATGAAATCATTACGCACATGATTCACGGCTGATTTATATAACGATTACCAATATACCAATTACGATACTCTTTCGATATTTGCAGTTTTCCTCGAAGCGAACATCGTATTAACCTTAATAGGGTAGATGCGACCGCTTACCCTTAACTATTACCTACAATTACACTTGACACTTTCGTATTCTACAAGCGTAGCATTAATTATTGTGACATATTAATTAGGAAGGCACTTTACAAGAAGGACTGCATTGTAACGAGATGATACAACGGTTGTTGTAGTAAACAAACCATTAGCGACAAAATATTAATCATTACTGTGAATTCATTGTCTGTTTTGTATGACAAAGTTTATTTCAGGTAACTTTGAGTAATTTAATGTATCGAAGGACCTGTTTTACCAGGTACATAATCCCGTCCCCTCACAATAGGTACAGACTAACAGAGTTCAGTTTTAATAGGATTGCTACGAGTGTCTCGTCGCCTAACAAAAATAAAGTGTTCAACTACAAACAATTTGGTCAAATAAAAGTTTGTCAGCGAAACAACAAAACTCGTCAGTTTGGTGGTAGACGTCGCCATCTCTAACAATGGCCGAAAACAAAGTTGATATCTCGGGGGTTTTCATTAAAATTGACAATGGTGCTTTTAGCGCTGATTGTCTGCCACCCTCGTCTTGCGAATATTCGCGAAAATCATTAAACGAAGACGACATAACTTGTTTAGGCTTTAACTGCTATGAAAATAAAGAGTTTACGTTTATTACGGAGGGTAGATTAAGTAGATTATAATATAATCAAAGCGATATTTAATACGTGTAACAATGAATTTTGATTATAATTATTAAAAAAAACTGCTTCTAACATTAAAAAAATGTCTTATCGCACAGAATAAACGTCTAAATAAAATTCAAATATTGCATTTCATTTGATATAGTATTTTTTTTCGTGTTACAGAATAATTTGTCCACATTCAAAGCGGCAGATGTATGAGTACATTCATATCTCACTTCATGAAAAACTCGAGCGGATAAAAGGGATCATTTACACTCATATATCTCGGCTCTTCTTATTGTGAATATCGTGTGCGATATTATTGGATGTAAAAACGATTTGCTGTTCGTAATATAAGGGTTGGGTCATACGTAGGGTTGATTGAAACTTGATGACAAGGCGCCGATGGTATTGACTTCACTGACCGATATCAGAGGGACCTAGTACGGATTTTAAAGATATAGTCATATATAATATATATATGAATAATTATTTTCTTGATTATTTTTTTGACAGCTTGTTTCACATAGATTTGTATCATGGCCAAGGGTCGCAAAACCCTTAATTTATTGGTGAATCCGCACACTTCTAATCTATATTTCGCTTATATTTATTTTACAGCATATAATTTCTTAGATCAACAATTACTTAATTTGAGTGCGTCGTAAACTGTGCGTTATCTTTGGTACACAATTTGATTTCATTCAAAGTTGTCTGTAAGAAATTACTTTTAGCGATAAAACCCTACTGTACTGCTGCATATATATTTATTACTTTCTATATTGTTTCACATGAAATAAAATTTTATTTATCAACCTCTATTGCTGGATTGTTAAATTTAATATCCTAACTAATATTATAAATGCTAATGTTATTTTGTTTGTTACGGTTTCCTGACAAAATAGCTAAATAAATATAAATAAAATTTGGCATGGAGATGGATTGAAACCCGGAGACGGTTTTAGGATAGTTGTTTTGCGGTTGCATGAATTAGTTCCCCCAGGACGCGGGTTTTTAATAAATTCAAAACTCAAAAGCCATTTATTCAAACTAGGCTGAAATCAGTTTACAAAAAAGACAGCCCCAAAAACGCCCGCCCTCCACCACTTCCTATGTGTTTATGCTGAGAAGAAAAAAGAGGCACAACAAACTCCCCAGCAACACATGACAGGACAGATCCGGTCTGTTAGGTTTGAAGATCCTTTTGAAAGAATAAAAAAAATTAACAACATTGAGCGTTTAGTCGAAATGTCAGCATATTTTTTTCTAAACATTCTTCAATATCTACTAAACTGATTTTTTATTATTATTATTTGACTTCATTTCAGAAGCTTATAGAGAAATCACAGAGGGGTAGTAAAAAAAATTACCTACTATTTTTATAGACCTTATAGACATTTCCTTTCTATAACCATGACCACACCTTTACTACGCTCATATTTAAAACAATGCTCACGTAGTGCTTAGATATTCTCTTGGTCACACAAATCTGCATGAGCTGCACATTCCCGTGCATTCTACCGAAGGTCCTGCAGCTCCTAATGCGATGCAAACTGCGGCGCCAACTGCATCCTGTCCTGCATCCGAAACTAACAAATACCGCTGAATAGTTGAAATTTAGAAACGAAAGTTCTATACACATGGGTCATTAGAACGATAGTAGTTTTACTGTAATATGACCAGCGACACCAGCGTTTATATTCGTTATGAGAAGCTGGTAGCTAAGTAATAGCATCACGGGTCGATCGAAGCTGCGCTTGCCGCGGTCGGCCCGTGGGTAAACGACCATCTATGTCATAGCAAGACTCCTCCGTGCCTCTAAAAGCACGTTTAGATGTTGGTCTTGGTCTTTATTAGATTTTTGAAAGTTGAAGTAAATGATGATGATTTGTATTTGTTAATGCCTTCTGAGTGTCTAAGACTCGTCGGCCGTACTATATATTCGGAAGCAACAGCTATGTAATCTATTCCTGGTGATTAAAACTATAAATGGTTTACAATAATACTTCCTATTCATGATATATAACCATACTAGATATTTGTTCAATTCTAACCAGCAAAGCGCATAGCAGCAGCCGTAAGCTCCGTCAAACTATACGTCACGGCTCATCACAGAAAGTCACAAGTCATTTGACAGGATACATGTCCGTACAAAAACTGTTGAAGCCCCAACACATGTCGGTCACAATGTGCCGCGAGTGTTGCTCTAGTACAGCCGGGGCTTTACGTCGTAAATAGCGCTTTACATCGCTACATCGCAACGCTTGAACAAAGTTTGATTTATGCGCGGGTACACAGCGCAGACGTTAACGCTAACTGAAAAACAAAGTAATTTGTGTGTTACATTCTTTTGAATACTGTTTTTTTAATAAAGCAATTTAGTGATTGAGCTTGCATGTTAATTGAATATACGTTTTTGAAGGTATTACGCTGCTTTTTTGCTACTACAGTTTTTTACGCATATTTTAGACTGCTCGTTGGTTGAGTGTGGGGAGCATGAAGTTCTGTTTCGTTCCCTTGGCAAATGTCATAGGGATGTTTGATCTGAAATTTCTCAATAACCGATACTTGGATTTCTACTCAGTTCATCAGGCTGGCAAAATTTGGGGTGTACGTAATGTAGGTATATCTCTGCATTACTCTTTGGGGAAAACAGGCGTGATGTTTACTTAATATGTGGTTTTCGATTAAGTTAGTTGCGTTTTTCTCAAACATAGGTATCATTAAATCGTATAAACATAAAGGAGGTTATAGGCAATCAAACTTGTGCCTCAGGTACAAATTTAAATTTCAAGTAAGAATAAACTAACTTTTACTTGCAGACTAACTCGATTGACAACTCAGACGTACCAAGGTAAATGACACCGCTACTCCGGCGTCATATCGTAAAACCTCCACAAATCAAAGGAGTTCAAAGGTTTTAGTTCGGTTCGTTGCACAGTCGCTTTATGCAGAATTTTGCACTTTCTCTAAGTAGTTTGCCACCTGAAGTGCGACTCAAAGTGCCTTCGATTGCCTTCGCGACACTCTCATTTTCAAATAGATAGTCGCGTAGCGCTACAGTGCTACGAAAGCGCTACGAACGTAGCGCGTAGCCTTTTTGTAGTAATTAGTAGGTCATTCATGGATTACTTTCTTTATCAAAACTTAGTTATTTTTACTTTAAATTATATACACTTATACTTTATTGCTTATTTATTTGATAAATATTGTAATGATTACTAAATTAATCCGTATATCCGGACACTAGGAATACTAAAAGTTAAATAAAAAAACATGAAAGTAACCCAAATTAAACAGTAATAAATATCGATCATGATCAGGTTAATAACATAGTAATTATATAAATTTCCAGTAATCCAAGTATAATAGAGCTCAATATAATATATCCATCCAATATAATTTGTCGGACATGATGTGCGCAAACGGTTTGCCAATAAAATGTTTGATAAACAAATGAAGGTAGTTATTGAAAACGCTCAGCCAGGAAATGGGAGCGCCGTGGCCACCGGAACCTGTCACACGGTAACTATGTCGTCTGACCGAAATTTATGTTAGCTTTATTTAGTAAAAGTTCAGTCGTCCCAATATTCATGGCCACTAATAACATGAAATCACTACCATTTCCTTCAAGGGTAATTCGGAGAGAAATATAAATTTTGCATATTAAATTGTAGTCGTTGTCTGCAGACAGCATCCCACCAGTCATGGTTATTTACCAGCAAAAGAAGTGTTATGTTTTATAGATTTCATATAAGTATGTATGTGAGTTTCTTTTATTCTACCATAAATTAGTAGAGTTTCTGGGGCTCTAAGGTTACTCTATAGAGCTAGGCTCTATATATATTCTATGGTCTATATGCTCTATAGACCTAGGCTAGTCCTATAAGCCCAGTACTCCGAGTAACATAGGGAAGAAAAATAGTGCTAGAGATAAAAAATTCAAGTACTAATATATAATTATATAAATTTCTGGTCGGGCACCTCTAAAAAAATAAATAACTAATTTCTTTTTTAAATTTATTATAATAAGTTTTAAAAAAATAAGGTTATCGATCTGCTGCTGAGGAAAGTCCACATTACCCTAAATATACTTTTCCTGACCCTAGAATTTCATCTAATATCCGCATGTAATCTCTGCAGCCATCTTCTTCAACTAGGAATTGAACGAGACGAAGAAAAAATAACAGACAAGTTTTTGTTGATTTGAAAAGTTCATAAATAAATCAATAAAATAAATTGAATAATCAAAAGCTCTTTTAATCCTACTACATTACTATTAATATTTTATTTCCGTTATATTTAGAGTTAATTTACAGCACCAATTTATCCTCACATTATTACAAAGGTCATTTGATAAAATTAAAAATCTACATAAGTATAAGATCAATATCTAAATAAAATAAAATGAATAAATTAGTGAAAATGAAAGCCGCTATCAAAGTCGCAGTTTTGAAATTCTTTCATTAGAGCTTCACAAAACTCCTGGCATAGAATAAAACACATTCACATATCCTAAAATCTAAATGATCAGTAGTTTAATAATTATGCAAACTAATGCATAAATGGAATAATCACAAAATGCCAATTCGACTAATACCAATACGTTAATTAAAGCATCCCTAATGGATACAAATAAGCCTTTTGTGGCATTTAATGTACTTATAACAACTAGGACTGTTAATCGAATCAAATATCGATGTCTAATGATCGAGTATTCGGTTGTGGATGCTATATAAGTGGAACAATAATACTATTAATGTAATCTTACTAATATTATAAATGCGTAAGTTTGTATGTATGGATGTTTGTTGCTCTTTCACGCAAAAACTGCTGAATGGATTTGGATGATATTTGGTACACATCTAGTCCATTACGTAGATTTACACATAGGGTATTTTTGATCCGGGTGCGCGAAATAGTTTCCTCAAGTTGCAGGTGAAACCGCGGGAAACAGCTAGTTACAAATAAGTCTTAATGTAAACAAGTCTTGATGTTGTCAATAATATTATTAAAAAATATTCTATATCCATTTCTTGTCGTACATCTTTTTTATGCCATTGCACCTCTACATGCCTCCACTCAAATATATAGTATCGTTATTATGTAACATCAACTACTCAACTAGAGATACGGTCAAGTATCGATAATAATTAACGTACCTCGATTAGATCCCAACAACACAAATATGGTACAATTTACTTTGTTTTCGTTAATTCGTGTGTATGTTGAATGTTTTTGTTTCAAACTAAATAACTGGAATGTTATTGCTCAGCTCTGGTTGATTAATTGCCTAATCAAACTGGCACGAAGCCTGATGGATGTACATTATCCCTAGAATAACGAATAAATTACGTTGTATAAAGTCCATTTGTTTTTTTTTCTGACCTTTGTCAACACAATGGATGACAAAGTATTTAATCCCGAAAAAAAATATAATTTAAACAGGTTCAAATTAATTGTATTTCTAATTTTCAAATTGAATAAAATTGAATAAACTCCTTTAAACTATATTTTTTTTAATAAAACCTGAAAATAAATAAAAACTTTTGCAACAACATTTAAATAACACCTAGGATAGTGCAGTTTGTATTTCAAACTTACAGAAGGGGCTTCTGTGTAAAATTGTGAGAAAGAACTGGTATGTAAGACATGTACGTAGTGGATATGACATTACAGCTCTATGCGGTATTAAATTACATAACATATATAACATTAATTTGTAAATAGTCTAGCATTGTAATAGGAACAAAAAATAAAATATTTCGCTATTTCAATGAAAAACTTCAATTTTTTCTTTAAGATTTCATGACGATAAAATAAACTGTTGTAACATTTTTTTTATTTTAGTTATTGCATTCCAGAAGTCGTATATCTTATAATTTTTAAAATAACAATAGGAAATACATTACCAAATCAGTACTTTAAGAGTAACCTCGTATTTAACTACTAAGAAGATACATCTCAGTTGTGTACTTAGAAACGAAATTCGCGGTTTACGGGATATTTACTGTTGTATAAATAAAACAGTGCGAATAAAAACTCGACTGTAGCCCATCAAACGGGTTATGGAGATAACTCAGGTATTTACTACATTGTACGTAGGTAGATACTTATTTATTGCCCTTTTACGATGTTTATACTAAACCCTGATACAACATACATTATGTAGGTAGTTGCTTGCATAGGTGCGTACGTTCCGAGCGGTTTAGTATCATGTTTTTGTTTCTCAAGAATATATTTTTTCTTGCTTTTTGGGACGAATTGAGAGTATGTCCCTTACCTATAATTCACAATTGCGACCACCTAGTAGCCAGACGAAACCTGGAGTAACGATTCAAATTGGAATTTACTACAAAAGTAGTCAGAAAACAAGAGAGGAATAACAAGAAAAATAATACTGTCCACTCTCAACAACGTAATAGTTAGACAAAGAAGCTTTTCTCTTGTTAGTATTGAACAGGTATGCAATCCTGGTTACCCAACGTATGAGGTGAATTCAGTAATACCCTTTGACAGTATGCTTGGAAGATAAAGCGCTAGCGGCTCTTTATTACTGCAATCTGTGAAACTTGGTCCAAAGGATAGTCACCAATATTGGCGAATGTCCATTGGTGGTTCCACATAGACAGATGAAAACCTAGCGAATCATAGCAAAGTTTTTATCACGTCTACATCATAATGCGAGTGAAACGCGGAAAACAGACGGTAAAATATATATATGTGTGTGTGTGCGTATTTATTAATGTCTCAGAAGGAGCTCGTGGCTAAGTTACAGCCGCATGGTTCGTCCAATCAAAGATTAAACTGCGCTTGGCGCGGGCAGTCCGTGAATAGGTGACCATCTACACATGTCATAGCGAGACTCCTCCGTGCCTCGGAAAGCACGTTAACCTGTTGGTCCCGCTTGTCATTTGTAGATCTTTTACAGTCGTTGCGGATAGTCAGAAGCCAGAAAGTCTGATAACCAGTCTTACCAAGGGGTAACGTTTTACCCGGTAACTGGGTTGTGGAGGTCAGATAGGCAGTCGCTCCATGTAAACCACTGGTACTCAGCTGCATCCGGTTTAGACTGGAAGCCGAGCCCAACATAGTTGAGAATAGGCAGATGATGATTTATTAATTTCTCAGCTGTTTTCTAATATGGTGAAACTAGTCTATGACTATGTATTAAAAAAATTGTGTCTAAAGCTACAGTTGTCAAAAGCTGTTTATTTTAATTTATATTACTGGACTCTGTAATTAATAAAACAAATTCACAAAGCTCTGCTCGCCACGTTTTATATCAACAGCATTTAGAAAGCTAATGAAATATTTAATGGAAACAAATGACACGCGCAATATGAGGTACGTTTGCTTTAAATAACCAAAATCTATACCCATTTGTACACTCTATTTAAAAGTTAAAAGCCTTTTGTAATATTTTTGAAAATTACGTTAATATT
Organism: Pyrrhia umbra; assembly: GCA_963891755.1. Classification (NCBI taxonomy): domain Eukaryota; kingdom Metazoa; phylum Arthropoda; class Insecta; order Lepidoptera; family Noctuidae; genus Pyrrhia; species Pyrrhia umbra. The sequence continues at coordinate 6,274,818 of OY982937.1, read as the reverse complement.
ATTTTGTAAACTACTTGTAATGGCCTAATAAGTATCTTTCTAAATATTTCAAGAAATTTCCTTGAAAAAAAACCAAGTTAGGCTTTTTTATTTTATACTCATTCATATTTTTTTATAAATTGCAGAACTAAAGCCCATGTGTGCGTATAAATCATGCATTAAAGAGCTTTAACTCATGTATATAGTCAGAAGTAATGACTTATTGCAAGCACACATATAAAGCAATGTATTATACCTGTGTATGTCACTTGGCCACTATTGTACTGAACACATGTCAAACAATGTTTATTGTAATGTTACGGCACTAATTAATCGCCACTGAAGTGGTCGGGTAAACCTCTAATTAATTGCTAGTACTGCGCCCACATTGGTTGCATATCGGCAGAATAACTGTTTCTATACGAACTATATATGTATATAGAAGAGTGCACCTACTTACCGTAGGTTTTAAAGAGTCATTAGCACTACTTACCGCTAAATCTAAATTTACTTTCTTTCCAAAATATTTTTTTTTTAAATGAAGTTATGATTTACCCTCACATAATTATCCTTAGATAATAAATGTATATGTTTAGTAACTCTGTCTGTCCGTCTGTTACAAATGCATTTATCGATTTAGATTAAATTTGATATAAGGATCGATTCAAATCTGGGTAAATACTAAGTAATATTTTTTTTCGGATACGCGAAGAAAATCCCTCAGTATTCGAGTGAAACAGCGGTAATCAGCTATTACTACATCAGTTCTTAAATGTTTTTAATAATAGTGTCGTTAATCTTTGTCCTTTAAACAAACTGAAAACTTAAAAAATATACATATGCCCCATTGATCGCAGCACTAGTCTCCAGCCAGGCGTGCAGCGATGACGTCATGCATTGGACGTCACTGCTATGCCGGCTACGTAGTTGGAAATTACGTCACAGATCTCCTAAGAATGAAGCATGATTCATTGACATTCATCTATGTCTGCTATTATTTACATATACAAACAATTACATTTTAATGTGTTATTTTTCAATAATGAAATGTAATCAAAATATTAACAAGTTTCTCAAACACCCAAAGATCATCTACAAATTATACCAAATTCAATGGGCCAGCCATTTAAATTAAACAGTGGAATAAACTAAAAATTTAGTCAAATTATCCAAATCCTGGGGTCGGCATTAAATCAAGGCTTAACAGCTTAGTCCCAGGGGCTCCTTGTTAGACGGCAATTGGTTCCCGGCGGACCAGCGCGCTTTTTCCCGCGGAAATTGGCTACACGCTACCGCCATCTTGCACAAATGTTGATACAAAATTAGATTTCCAGCAAAACATTTAAGAAAATGTAATCTCTGGTAGTTGTAGGTTATTATTTTAGAAACCAGCTGGTAAGGCCTTGGGAAAGGTACATTGTTTTGGCTGTTATAGTACCTGGCTTTATCACATTCAAAATATCGAATTCACTTAGTTTATTGTTATAAATTATCTAATAGATTGTTTCACGACTTTTATAGCGCAGACTATGCTATCGAGTATTTATTACCACTTCTTTTCTAGCGATATTTCTTTAGCAAATAGCGAAATGTAAAACATTTCTTTTCACTTTAAATTTAAAGGGATGTAAAGAGATATTTACTGCTGATAGAGAATGACCTTTGCAGCGCCACGGAGCGAGAACGGGTAAGCGCTTAAGGCGCTTTGTCGAGCAAAAAATCTCTGAGAGTTGCCTGCTCCTTTTAGTATTTATTATGAAGACTGAAACGTTTTAGTGCTCAAATAGTTTGATGAACTATTAGTTACGATGCCACTTTTTAAATAAATGGTGAACTTAGATTATAAAACATTGTCAAAATTATTACTCACTGTTGGTACTTTATATATATGCAATGTCTTCAACAATATTTTAAACGCAATAGCTATCCTAAGGAAAATTATATGACCTTATTATGGCATGTAAAAATTATATAGCTCAATGGTATCTATAGGTTAATGGTGACTCGAAACAACCCACTTTTGACTTACAGGAAGATATTAATATTAATATTTCAGTTAGTTGGAAATTAGAAAATTACGTAAAGATAGTCTCCAAAAAATGGTAAAATCTTGTAAACCAAACAATGTTTTGGGACTAATAAATAAAGCATGAGCAAGTTATAATTCAAAAATTAAAAAAAACCCCTACGCAAAAATGCCTCACATAGCTAAGAACCACCGCAAGGAAACTTGCTTTCAAATGAAAAAAACCGCACCGATATCCGGCCATCCATTTAAGGGCTCCATGCTACGATGCCACAGACAGATACATACACAGACAGACTTCGACGTCAAACTTATAATAACCCTCTTTTTCGTCGGGAGTTAAAAACCATTAGACAAAAAAAATATCATGACAAACTTTATCGAAATAGACCTCTTATTATTTTAACGTGAAGATAAACCTCCAACTGGCCCAAGTAAATAGATCTCCCATAATCCTGAATAAAAATGTTTATTTCAGTGAAACGGAATTCAATCATTTTTATTTTCATTCGGGCCTTCAGATAATTTGATCACTTAAAGTTCGTGATCGACGGGCGAGCTTTACCGTGGGCTTGATCGCCGTTTAAGTTTGTTGATTAAGCAGCGTAAAGCCGCAGATTTGAACACTGATGAAACTAAAACAAAAGTGTTTTATAAATAAATAAATAAACAAAGTGTGCCCTGGCTTTCTTCATGATGGATAGCATTATAATGTAGTAAAACGAATTTATTTGTTTACTGAACCGATTCAAAAATATATCCTCATTAATATCATAAATGCCAAAAATGAGTTTGTTGGTTTGTTACGCTATCATTGTAAAACGACCGAACCGATTTGGATAAAATTTGGTGCGGAGATAGAGAGTAGTAAGTAGTTCCCTCGGGACATGGGTGAAAACGCGGGAAACAGCTGGTTTAATAATAATTGTCAATGCAACGAAATACAGACTATTTTTCTGACATTAATGCTCGTAGAAAAAAGTATAAACTGCACAATGCGTACATTATATAGGCATTGCTGCGGTCTAAAGCTAGAACAGTTTAAAGAAAAAAAATTGTTTAAAAATCATGGCTTTAATAACAAGAAAGAACAGGCGGAATTGTGCAACACAGGCATCTAAGTGCGGGATCCAGATGTATATAGATGTGTATTATAACTGAAACACATATCAACACTAAAATAAACGTTTTTATAACATTAGAGCGTTTAGCAAACGCAAGCCGGTACCATTTAAATTCATCTGTCCCGATTAATTTGATCTCCTGAATCCAAAGGGACAACACGCACCATACGTTTCACCCTTATTATCGATACCCAATCCCATAACTAAATTAAATGGACTTATTGAATTTGTATTTGTTGATTTTCCAATTTGTTTCATTTATTTGTAACTTTGTTTTTGTTTCACTGATTTGAAATATTCATTCGTTTGTAATTCTAAGCGTAATTAGAACACGAATACAAGCAACCCACATTGCTAATCTCTCATGAATTCCTCTTCTACAATTAATTAACTTTGCAATACACAAGGGTAATATCTATTGAAAGCTTTATGATCCAACCAAAACCCTAATTCCGAGAAACTAATACACTGTTACTTAACCTATCTTCAGATTATCTGTACAATTACGAACACACAACGTTGAACCGCAACACTAAGCTTGACAGTACTCGACAATCTGCCTCCGACTGGCAATAACATTAAAATCGAAATAGGTGAAGCGTACTCCGCGAATACGACGCTTGAGCGGACTTGAGCGGCTCAATTATCGAATCAAAACCATTAACCCGCATAGGTGGGAACGGAGACGCAGGTACCGCTGACTGAGCGGCGATTACCGGCAAATCTAGGATTTCACTTACGTAGCTTAAGATAGATCAAGCGAAATAGGGTTATAAATGGTAAATGGTATATTATTCCTAAGATTGCTTCGATTGTCTAAAGAGAGAATGTATATAGATTTGATTCCGAACTACTAAAAGATTTATCAAAAAACTTAACTTTTTTTTATTTAGAAAGTAAGAAAACTTTTGAAAAATAGGCTACTACCACTGCCTAATCCTTCAGAGATAAAACGCGTGATGTTATATGTATATGCACGCGTGTTTGTTGGACAGCAAAGACGCATAATTTTTACGTAGGAAATTGTTATTTGGGCAGGGAGTGACAAAACTAAATAAAATGTGCTGTTTTGGTGAAACTACCAGGTAAGGAAACAAGACCTACAAAGAAACACTAAACCAATTAAGTGTATTTTCTGCCATTTCAAATGTCTATTCATAATCTGAACACAATCAAGGTACATTTCCGTTCTATTTACGTGAGCTTCAACTAAATAAGCCACAGGATCATCACAATCATAAATTAATACATTATTATAACAATGAAGACCGCCTTGGGCACGTCTTAGCAAACGACTCCGCTCTGAGCTGAGCGCGAAGTACAATGCAAATTTGTGCACCCGCATTGAATCAATGCTCACCTTGACACTCATTTTGAAGCCACCTTGAGCGCTCAGAACGATCTGAGCTCTTCAGATAAGAAGGATGAACATGACGAAATTAATTGATGAATAGGTGTTGGAAAACACATTTTTATAAAATAGAACTATATTTTTAAAATGGATGATACCTAAGTGACCCATGATACATAAACGGAATATTTTTAGCTTCCTATAGTTTTTTTTTTGTTCTGTAGGCTCAGTAGTGTGACCTGTGACTTCTTACAGACTTATCAAACTGAAATTGTATCGTTTACGAAAAAATACCTCACATGATAAAAATATTTGTGATGAGTTTGAAGAACTCAAATAAATTTCTTTACCTACGTAAATATTATCTACCTAATGAAATTGACTTAAATAATTGAAAAATCTGCAAAAGCTACTACTTATGAATTTAAACAACATGGAGGTTAAATAAAAATTCATTAAATATTAGTGCTCTCTCCAACGAGTGAGCTGCTCACTCACAAATTGTGTGGCCGACATGGACACAACAAAACGCTTAGCCAATACCGATTCAGTCTACCTCAGCTCAAAAATGCTTTGCTGAACGCTTGCCAAGCCACGCATGATCACCAAGCCATGCGTGAAATGAAAAGAGTACATCTAACTTTGCACATTTCCACTTTTAGCATTCGGAATTTCCCTTTGAAAGTCCATAAGAGTCGTTTTATATATCTATACTAATATAATAAAGCTGAAGAGTTTGTTTGTTTGTTTGATTGAACGCGCTAATCTCAGGAACTACTGGTAGGAAAATTTAAAAAAATCTTTCAGTGTTAGATAGCCCATTTATTGAGAAAGACTATAGGCTAATCAATCATCACGCTTAAACCAATAGGAGCGGAGCACCACTATTCCACGCGGACGAAGTCGCGGGCAGAAGCTAGTTCGACTTTAAATCCATAACTACAATGTTGGAAATTGTGGTTTACTAAGATCTAAAGTATAGAGTGTATGGCAAGTGATGGATGAATGGACGAAGATCTTGTTGGCGTGTCAGAGGTACTGCGAGATGGATTCATGAAAGATTTGATAACCTTTATATATATCTATATATTTTAATTACTGTAATTGGTTTTGAACCGTTGTAATTAATTAAATTAAATAAATAAATAAATAAAAATAAAATAGAACCTGAGCTGCGAACCGTCTGCGTATCATACGAACCCTAAACGGTAGCGTTTTTGTTATCTCTTATGACGGACGACACAAAGGTGACACAACCCGCATTCACCCACAGCTTTATATCGTAAATCCTTTTATAAGAAAGTTGGTATGTCAGTTCGAATTTGCAGTAATACAAGTGTTTAGCTATCAAGAATCTGTAACAATCTTTAAAGAACCTATTTTATACTAATAATTATATTCCAGTGTTAACTGAATTAAAACAATGCACACTGAATCAGCCACTTAGAACTTCATACATCCTGATGATAAAACAATTTTCCATCATTCCTACAAACCCCAAAACTCTCCCTAACATATTTGTTTCAATTTTATTTCCGGATAGACCGCCCCTAAACAGCCGTGTAACTTAACTAGGATAAACGGAACAAATTAAGGCAGGTCACAATCACACGAAATCAGTAGAAACCGTACCAGCATCAAATGATGCGACACATCACTTACTCTGTGGGAATGCCTTACACATATATGGATAAAAAAAACCCTTTGTAGATGTACATAACACAGTCACCACAATATAAAACCTCCATAGATCACCTATTCATGGCACAGACGCGGTCGCTGGCTGGACCAGAATAACAATATTAATCCTGCTACATGTCCCGTGCACAGTCCTTTATCGAATGGACCTTCGATTTGTTCAATTTGAACGTGGAATCGAATTCGGGTAGCGAAAAGGTTTGTCGTGAGCACCTTCAAAAAGTTGTAGCAAAATGAAAAGTTTAGGCGACTACTAACTTCATGATCTTGATTTTTATGGACTCGAAGAAAACTCAAGCCTGATAGTTATGAACCTAAAATCTATAATAAAACACATTTCCTATTTGATTAAGTGAAGAATTATATTATCGAAGCATTAAAAGCGCGCTCAAGTACACTTTGACAAGAAAACATCCCATCAAATTGATCTGCCACTATCACAAAGTTTCCGTAATCGTTACAAATATCGTAAAGTACTCCTTAACATAACAAAGCACAGTATCAGTGCGATGTCAGTACATTATGTGTTTCTATCGAATAGCGACAAACAAAGTAATATCGCAGACATTGACCCTGAAAGTGTTTTTGGCCTTGCGCCAAGGGCTCGGGGGTTGGCGCTAAGATACTTAAGTAGACGTGTCTTTTTGTTTTAATTCTTTTTTGTATATTTTTTTCAGTTAATTAAATGTTATTGTTATGATTGCGTTCATGGTCTAGCGGTCTTAAGAGCTACTGTTGAGCGTGTGCTTCTGGATTTGATGGCTGGGTCAATCGGCAACTTAGTGTTTGTTAGTGTTATAATGTGTATTTCAATAATCAGCCGAGAGTCTGTTAATTATAGCTTATTGTTTCAGTGAGAATTACCAAGCCAAGTTACGTTTAACGAGTTCGGGATTTATAGGTACTAAAAGTACATAGTTTTAAAAAAAAATAAAATTTTAGCTCTCACACCTCTAAATTAATTTCTCACTCCTCTAAACTAAACTAATTTTACTATCACTTTTTGATCGGATTATTTAAGAATCCATATTTTATGAAAATGTCTCGTCTACTTAATATGCGTCATCGATTTTAGCGATTTCATATAAAACCTCCAAGTTTTTTATGAATGTTATTTCCTCTATCAAGAAATAAAGGCTCGTAAAAATCGAATAAATACAATAGGACTGAAAAACAAATGAACACGGTGGAAGTAAAAGCTCATAAATTCTCATTTAATTATTTCCGTCACTATTCTTGACGCTTGAATAAAAACACAACCACTAAAAACCATTGTTTTGTCAAGGAAACTTGCTAATATTAAACATACACGTCTTTATGACAATCGCCTAGGTAAGTATGCACTTATATTACTGAACCTGATGTTGTGTAAAAATACAAAAGTTCACAATCTTGCGCCAACATGTGTATGTAGTTTACGCAATAGAACGCACTTTACGACTAAACTACCCTTATTTTTACAAACGTTATTTAGGCAAGTCACAAACGAGGATATAAATCCCAACTATTTGACTACAATGTAATAAATAATTGTATTTATGATTTTTGCTGTAATAACAATTTTTTATATGAAAATAAAGAAAATGTACCACGTAGTTTAGCTTAGATAAGACTCGATATGGCACTATATTTCGTTAGTCTCCGACATGTCTAGCAACATGGCGACATCCTGAAGTGAAAGTTTATATCATAGAGAAGGTATATTAAACCTTCTAAGAGCACCAAATAATAACGATAACACTATCTTTCAAATGAAAAATACCGCATCAAAATCGGTCCATCCGTTTGAGAGATACACACACAAACAGACAGACATCGACGTCAAACTTAAAAAGAAAAATATTAAGCAAAGATTTGTATTTAATATTAATAATGAAAAGTCTCGAATTCAAACTATCCCAAGTATAGCTAAAAGAGGACAATTATAAATAAAAACCTAGTTGTCCAGTTGCCAAGTGCGCAGGGAGCCTGCCGACTCACTGTCACCGCTGAATACGACGCAACCCCTTATCTTACAATTCCTACATCGCAAGCACAAAATAAAGAGCTACAGAAGGCCGAATTCATACAGGCAGCTATAAAATGGCGCACGCACACATGGTTCCGAACCTTTTATGTGTATGTCCAAGACGGAATGTGCATATGTTTGTGAACTAGGCCTTAGTCACTGGTAATTTTTATTAAAATTATAGAAAAGGGGGGGTTTCTTTCTAAGCAGTCATCTATATCTATCTATAATATAAAAATGAATCCCTATTTCCTTTGGTCATCGCATCACGCGAGAACGGCTAGATTAATTAGGCTAAAATTTGGTACGGAGATAGAGGGGATCCAGGAGAAGGTTCTTCCCTGGAGAAACTTCCGTCGGGATGCGGGTGAAACGCGGGCAACAGCTAGTGTAAAATAAAAACATTTTTTTTTTGTTATGACAGTTATATCGACACAGTGGGTTATGTAGAATATACTCGTGTAAATATCAACAAGGCAAATGTTTGAACATAAAAAGCTTCACATTTAAAATCGGCCAATGTACCAATTGGATTACTGTGTGTTACATAATTACGTTGCAGGTCTTCTGTAATTATCTTTTTTCGTGTCACAGGATAGCGAACGGCGCCATTTTACAGCGAGCTCTCATCAACATGCGTGGCGCGATGCTCGCTGTAAACGATGTGGTATCACGTCGCCCGTGAAGTGATATGATGACAAGCGCTTGAATACTAAGTACGACTCGCTGTCTCAGCGCTGAGGATGTAAGATTCTAATAGTAAATTAAAGTACCTACCACGAGGAATTAAGGAATGAATTGTGGGTAGTAACTAAGGCCAAGTTACTTAGAAAAATAAATAGGTAAGGAAGGTACTTCCTATTAGGTATGGGAAATTGAGTTAGAAGCGATCAAGGCCTGAAGTGCAATGTTGCCCTGTATTTGGAAAAGGCGTGTCATGGTATGAAAGGTCTTCATCATCTTCTTTGAATAGAAACGATGATTTTCATCATCTGTCAACTGTAGTGTCTTTACACATTTGATACTTGGCTTTAGTCCATTTTATCTGACACTTGAGCGATAGATTTGCCATGGACCATTTATTAAAAATTAAGAATGTTATTTTATTGACAAATTAGGTGCGCGTTTTTACCATTTGCATTTTTAAACACTCTTTAAAAGCAGTTGTATCTACACTTATTCTATATTCAATTTCTACACAAAGTTGTGTAGCTACAGTGTACGGGAAGGTAATTTTCCTCTGAGTAAAAATGTTATAATCGGAGTCTTCGTTCGGATGCGCTCGTGAGCGGTCGTACGATATTGGGAAAATATGGCTGTCGACAATGTTGACACCTTGAAGTGTGCAAGTTGCAATATTGTTATTTCGGAGTTACTATCATTTATTCGCAATAAAAATGATATTATGGACAGTGAAAGTTTGATTAGAGTTTGTGAATCTGCCTTCACCGCGGATGAAATAGATAAAGCGAAAACGTTACTGTTTGCGTCTTTGAAAACAAATACAAGGAAAATATCTCGCCGTAAAGACAAAAAGCAGAAAGACCTGGAAGATATCATATCTATTTTCAAAGTAACTGATCCTGAAAAGATACCAGTTTTTGTGGCTCTTGATTTGCATAAATTACCGCCTATAACTTTTGATCATATCGATGTCACAAAGTTGTTAAAAGACCTTCTAGTGTTAAGATCAGAAGTTGGCGACATAAAAGACAATTATGTTACTTCAGAACAATTGCAAGATGTTAAGAAAGAAGTGGATGAATTAAAACAGTCAAATAAAGTAAACATGCAAAGTAGTCATTTTCAAACATCAACGAATTTGTTGGCGTATGATGGTAGTATTGGAAGTGAGCGTGTACACAGTGGTGTAGCGCGCGAAAAGGATGATGAGAAGTGTTTCCCTCTCACTCTCACTCAGACGTCTCAATGCCCAAAAACGACGTCGAAACGCAACAGTATGCTTAATAAGTTGATAGTTTCTCAAATTCAGAATGAACCTCACCACGGGGGCCATGATGGTAAAAATACAATAGAGTCTCAGAATATAGCAAATATAGAAGAAATTGAGTTATTTCACAATAAGTCGAATATGCAAGAAAACCAATTGAAACATAAGACTATGGCGGAGGTTTTAAGCAATGGTGGTGAATGGAAACAACCGGGGGTGGATACAGAATGGAGACTAGTCCAGAAACATAGAAATCGAAACCGTTTTCAAGGAAGTTTGGGCAAAGCGACTACAAGTCCATCAGGAAAATTTAAAGCAGCAGATACTAAAATACCATTGTTCATATCAAATGTAGCAATGGAAACTGAAGAAAAAGATATTTGTGAATACATTCAGAATAAAACTCAAGAAATTGTTATGCTGGAGAAGATAGTTATGAAAACCGAGAAACCATACAATGCTTTTAAGTTATATGTATCAAAACATAAAGTTAAAACGTTCTTGGATGGCAACTTATGGCCAGAAGGAATATCTTTCAGACGATTCATTCCTTTTAAAAAGCGTCAGGGGGGAATCTCTCTGCAGACTCAGAACCAAAACAATAATGAAGATTAATGGATAATAACAATATCCAATTAGTGTCTTTCAACTGTAAAAACCTGAAAAGGTCTATTGAATGTGTAAGAGCATTATGTGTAACGGCTGATATAATAGCCCTGCAAGAGACATGGCTCTACCCACATGACTTGTCTTTATTGGATACTATACACAATGACTTCAGTTATACAGGAAAATCTGCAATAGATACAACTAGTGGAATACTACAAGGCCGGCCTCATGGAGGAGTGGCGCTTTTATGGAGGAAGGGTCTATTTGATTCGGTCTCTGTAATCTCCAGTGACAATAACCGTATATGTGCTGTGAGTGTTAGTGTTAACAACAAATCATTTATAGTTATCAATCTCTATATGCCTACTGATTCAAATGAAAACCTACCTGTATTTACAGAATGTCTTAGTGAAGTGTATGCTATTTTGGAGAACAGTAATATTGAGACAGTATTTGCTTTGGGTGACCTCAATGCCCATCCTGGACAACCTTTTTGTAATGAATTACTAAATTTTTGTGAAGAACATGAGCTTATTTGTGCTGATTTAAAATATCTTGGTATGTCTTCCAATTCATTTACATTTATTAGTGATGCACATGGTTGTAAACGTTGGCTTGATCATTGTATTACAACAAAAGCTGCTTTTCAAACAGTAATAAGCACAAAAATATTGTATAACATGTATTGGTCAGATCATTTTCCACTACAGATAAATTGTAATTTACAGTGTATTAGAACTAAAATAACTAGTATTAGTAAGGGTATAAACAAGGTTGTTTGGGGGGATCGTTCACTAGAAGAAATTCATAAATATCATCAAATCTGTTGTAATAGTCTGAAATGTATAGACTTTCCACCTGAATTTACTCAATGTGTAGAGCATTCTTGTCTTGATTTGGGTCATAGAACTATAATTGATGACATGTATAACAATATTATTAAATGCCTATCTGAAGCAGCTATTGAATCAAAACCTAGATTGAAAATAAAAAGTAATAACATTAAAAACTGCAGTGTTAAAGGTTGGAATAAGTATGTAAAAGATTTTCATTGTCAAGCTAAAATTAAATTTCAAACATGGATGTTATGTGGGCAACCTAGAGAGGGATTAATTTATGAGGAGATGAAAATAAGTCGTTCTATTTTTAAATCAAAGTTAAGATGGTGTATTAATCATCAAGAACAAATCAATATGGATATTTTAGCTTCTCATCATATAAATAAACAGTTTGGGCAATTTTGGAAAAAAACTAAAACAATGAATAACAAAACTAGTTTGTCTGTTAATATTAATGGAATAAATAATAAAATAGAAATAGCTAATCTCTTTAAAAATCATTTTAGGGTAGTCTCCCCAATTAAGTCCATGATGCAGGTGCCCAATGCTGAGTGCTCATGTTCATCAGAACCACCACTATTTTTGCATTGTAAAGAGGTTAGAACTGCTATAAAGAATATGAAGAGAGGAAAATCCCCCGGTCATGATGGTCTCAGCATTGAGCATATGCAACATGCAGGAGTACATCTGCCTAGAGTATTAACATTATTGTTTAATTTGTGTTTGAGTCATGCATACTTACCACAAGATTTGATGAAAACTGAAGTGGTACCTATTGTTAAAAGTAGGACAGGAGACATAGCAGACAAAGGTAATTATAGACCTATTTCATTAGCTACAATTATTGCTAAAGTATTTGACAGTGTTCTTGATAGTCACCTCAAAAATCACATCAAGTTACATGATGCTCAGTTTGGTTTCCGTCAGGGGCTATCTACTGAGAGTGCTATATTAACTTTGAAGAGCACTGTCAAATACTATACAGACCGTAAGACACCTGTGTATGCTTGTTTCCTTGACCTCTCAAAGGCTTTTGACCTTGTAGATTATCAAATACTCTGGAGAAAGTTACAGAGGGAGGGTGTACCCACCAAACTTACAAATATCTTATCTTACTGGTATGGAAATCAGATTAATTATGTTAAATGGGGAGATACCATCTCAGATCCTTACCAGCTAGAATGTGGGGTAAGGCAGGGAGGACTAACATCACCAAGATTATTTAACATTTATGTTAATGAGCTGATTGAGAGGCTGAGCAACACCTATGTTGGATGCCACATTGATGACACTAGTGTTAATAATATCAGTTATGCTGATGACATGGTGTTGCTGAGCCCATCAATCAGTGGACTTAGAAAATTAGTAGGAATTTGTGAGCAATATGCTGAATCACATGGTTTACGATATAATTCTGTTAAAAGTGAGCTACTTGTTTTTATTGGCAAGAATAAGAGCCCACAAAATGTGCCTCCAGTAATGCTAGGTGGCGCAGTTTTAACAAGAGTGAAATATTTTAAATATTTAGGACATGTTGTCACTGAAGATTTGAAAGATGATATGGATATAGAAAGGGAACGCAGGGCGTTATCTGTTAGGGGTAATATGCTGGCACGCAGGTTTGCGAAATGCTCTGCAGATGTGAAAATAACTCTATTTAAGGCCTTCTGTCAAACATTTTATACTAGCAGCCTGTGGGCCAGCTTTACTCAGAAGGCATATAACATGTTGCGTATCCAGTATAACAATATATTCAGAATGATGTTGGGGCTTCCCCGATACTGTAGTGCTTCCACAATGTTTGCACAGACAAACACAAATGACTTCTATGCAATTATAAGAAAGAAAGTGGCCTCGGTTGTTCACAGGATTTGGGGAAGCTCAAACAGTATGTTAAAAGTGTTTGCAGCACGACTTGATACTGCGATAATGGGTCGGTTTTCTGAGCTTCATGTGAATAAATTTGTTCGGGGATTATGTCAGGGAGTAAGTAATAACATTATAATAAGTGTAACTTGTGATAATTAATTGATCTCATGTTGAGTTTTCTTTTTGATATAGTTATAAATATTTTGTCGTTCCTAAGTTTTTTCTGAGATTAGTATATAAACTTGTTAAACTGTATAATTATTTAAATAAAATGTTTTTCGCCATTCATAAGTCTTTCCAAGATTAGTAACTTTTTAAACTATGTGCTTATTCTAAAAAAAAAAAAAAAAAAAAAATGTTTTTTGTCATTCATAAGTTCTAAGATTAGTAACGTTTTGATTGTATTTTAAAGTATGTTTAACATTTGTCTTAATATGGATTTGTAAGTCTGAAATAAAGATTATTATTATTATTATTATTATTATTATAAAACTTTCTCTCCTCCGCTAAAGATACATCCCTAGCGAAATTTAATTTTAGTGGGTTCAGCTGTTTAGGAAGACGTTGATAAATGAGTTAGTAAGTCACCCTGAAATTAGTGTGTTCAACATGTGCACCATGTACACCGAAAAGTGTAGGTATTATTTAACCACTTGATATATCATCATCTGCCTTTTCCCAACTATGTTGGCGTCGGCTTCCAGTCTAACCAGATGCAGCTGAGTTCCAATGTTTTATAATTATGGACCGAGTGCCTATATGACCTCCACTACCCAGGTACCAGGTAACTCCATACACGATGGTAAGACTTGTCAGACTGTTTAGCTTCTGACTATCCGCAACGACTGACAAAGATTTCCAAATGGCAGCCGGGACTAACAGCTTAACGTGCTTTCCCATGAGGAATCTCGGTATGACATATAGATGGGCACCCATCCAAGGACTAATCGTGCCAAGTATAGCCATATGGTCGATCGATCTGTGCTGCTTTTACCACTTGATATATTGCGTGTCAATCTCGACGATTGTCTTGATCTTGCACAAATAGCACCTGTTTTCCCCGAAGCGTTAGTCAGAGGTGTACCTACAAGCGTAGTGGCGATTTGCCGAGTACCATTGTACGAAAGTATTGTCATCAATTGCGCACAAATCTAGACTAGGGTCTGCTATTGAGAAACAAGCGACTTCGTCTGTGTGGACTTAGAGTTAGAGACCTGGATAAAAAATACCCTATGTAATAATAATCCAGGTAATCAACAATATGTATAAATTTTCATCAAATTCCATTCATCACTCTTTACGTGAGATAGTAACATACATCTTCACAAACTTTAATATTAGTAGGATAAAAACCGGAATTGATAAGGCAAAACGAGCTGGCTAAGGCCGTTATCAGAATGCAAGATTACGATCAGTAAAGGGCGGCTATCTGTTCAAGAAATCTAACCAGCAATTGTTGTGTTACCTCGCCCGATCGATCTACATAACGTCCATGAACAAATTAGAATAAATTAATCTAAACTTCGCTCTCTCGTAAAAAGTCAGTTTAAATTCAATTGTATTAACCGTAAACGATTCCATTCCTCCACATTCCGCTTCCAATTGAAGTGTGATTTTCACGTAAAGCTGGTTATTTTCAATCTGCTCAATATTGTGCGTGCTCCTCGAAGGAATCCACAGATTACCACGGCTCAACAACGTAAATCGGTTTACTACAACCCGAATCAGGGTATCGCAAATCCAATAAAACGACTTACCTATACCATTTAACTCTACCGACACAATTTTCGATACCGTAGCGGACGCAAAAAACTACATAAACCTACCTGGGGCTGTACCACCACGTGTTTTTGCAATCACTATTCAAGTTTGAGAGCGTGACATAGCTACTAACATCGTATAGCTCCGTCTTTTTTTCATAACGAAGATAATGTTGTTTTGGTACATCATGGTACGGCCCCAGAACCTATCACGACAACAATCATTCATTCTTGCTAATATTATAAATGTAAAAGTTGCTCTATCTCTCTCCCTCCATGGCACACCCACTGGACCAATTTAGATGAAATTTGTTATGGAGGTAGCTTGAACCTTGGAGAAGGATATAGGATAGTTTTTTTCCGGGTACATATGGTTCCCTAAGGATGCGAGTGAAACCAAGGGGAACAGCAAGTTGTGAATAAAATCTTCGTGAAGTGGTGAATGAGACAAGGCACATAATAAAGAATGGTTTTCCCAGTTCACAATTGTAACCTACTAATGTAGACGTGATTGCCCAAACTCGTCGCTAGTGTTTTCATAACAGCGAAAACACGAATTTCTCGATGTGGGTGTTTGAGTGACCACAACGCGTTGTGAGTAGTGAGAACACTTTCGATCTTTGAGGGCAAAATACCTTGGGATGAAAAAGAATATTTTCAGCACAAAAAAAAATCAATTCATTACAGGCACTTTTGAATTGTCAAATAATTACGAGTCAGTCCATTAGTCAATAAAAAGAGAAATTGAAGCTATTTGCCCGTTCCAAAGCGTAGATTCCTATAGCACAAAGTAGTTCTCACAGAACGAGAGTAAAACCATGGAAACACCTATTTCTAAAGACTCCTTCTGTAAGATACATAAGTACAAGAAACGGTTTGATAATTATACTAGGTATAGGTGGTACCCGCGCTCATCAAATGGAAATCCGTGAGCGAATTATTATTCTACACCTACACCTAATCCGAATATTAATATTACAATTAGTCGGTACAAAGGATGTTGCTATTATCATCTTAATAGCATTCTAAATTAAATGGGAATCCAAAAGGCAGAGGTCTAAACTTACTGCGAAAATCTTTCAACAATGGACAGAGTTCATTCGATGGAGAGGCAAACGATTAAATTAATTGAGACTAGCTATTTAAGCAAGAACGGTATACTTAATCCGGGACTCTTCGCCATTAGTTAAGATAATATTAATGAATTTAGCTAGCAGTTCGCTAAAGTACACACAATAAACGGTCATTTTCTTTCTAAAATTGACGATGTTTTAACAACAAATCAGAATGAGAACGTTTTTCCGAATTTAAATATTAGAATTTCATATAGTGGGTGCATTTACAGACACAGTGACCTAGAAAAATATTCTTAATAGAATTCTATAGTCAATTTTTGTTTATACAGCGTGAATCAGCATAGCCTATTCTCTCACTAACCCATCAGTCAGTCTGAAAAAATCAAGTTTCGAAAACACCATAACTCCGATCTCCGTTGCATGCTTTTGCGTTATTACATTGCGCCTTTTTCTGAATTAATATTACCACTTTACATATTTTATGTAGATATTTAAGTAGGTACCTACATCATGCAAAGTGATGTGTTTACTTAAGACTCCGCTAATATACTTTAAGATCTCAACAACGAAGACAAACATTCGCAACGCTCACAAGATCAACTGGCGTTACCTCTACGTAGAATGTATGTGTAATATTTCCTCAAATTGAAATTCTCAGTTTGTTCGTGTGCCAGCGAGAGCGAAATATATCGCTATATATCCTGGGTCGGGCGAGCTTAAAAGATTTTAGTAATAAGTATCAGTCTGCGACCTCGCCTCGGCCCCTGCTATCTCACACCGCAGCTTTGTTTTACAATTTGCTGGATTTCTCATGCTGTTTCATGTAATTATATTTCACGTTTTGTCGTATTCCTTTTTTTAATGAGATGCTTTTATTCTACATAGGTCAAATATAGTTTATAATCTCTACGAACAGGGAAAGTTTAAATTACGGGAAAAGTCTCCTTGTCTGGTTAATCAATGCAAAATATATTCCCAAACACCCGGTCCCAACCCAATTACCGGAAGATTACGTAATTTTACATAAA